>CM060988.1:177649730-178307508 GCA_030765065.1 Deroplatys truncata
AAAATACCCACCTTAAACTACCCTTTACAAGTTTCTGATTTTCTAAAAATATTTCCAACGGTTTTCATTAAATTACCACACATTAAAGATACTTGAATCTTGAATTACACAGGAATAGCCTGTTTAGTTCTCTTCATTCGGAAGAAATTTTGTAGAATCTTGCATAGACGAAAGATTAAAAAAACACAGTTTTATTTCAAATAACTTTTTTTTGTGCCATCAGCCATTTCCGAGATATCCGTTATTAACGGTTCTAATTGTTTATTCCTTATCCATTATTTTAAAACCCTGCTGATTTTCAGTTGTTTTTCGCGGTCCCCGTTAGGGAGGGGGGGTTTCCGTAGTGCGGTACTGAGGAACCTGAGCACTCGTGGTACTTATCACATTACTAGAAGTATGCTGGGCTAAACTTCAGAGCCCCACACATGGGAGTGTTGTTTGGATTGGGTTGAACTCGGCGGGGCTGTGTTTCCTCATATCCGTGGTAAATTGGGCACGTCTGGGCGTTTTTCCGTCCAGGCGGGGTTGTGAAACGCCTCAATGTCCTCTTGTACCGCTCTTGACAGCCGGTAGACGGCCCGCTAGTGGGCTGTTCGACACACCGAGATTATTCGGTAGTGTTCCCTTTTAGGGTTTGAGGCACCTAAGTAGGGTATCCACTTCCACCTGTAATGCAGGGCCGGTAGGATTTAGTTTTCAGGTGCCGGCCTACTGGAAAAGCTCTCGAGGGAAGGAGGGTCTATGGATGACGCCTTTCCCCCACAGTCGTATGGGGAACCAGTCCCCCTGGCGGTTGTCCAGTTAATAACCCGAGAGAGGGGTTGCGACTCCTTCAGCAACCGTGGTGCGGGCGTTGCGAACCCTGATCACTCGTAGTACTGCTGACGTTATTAGAACTACGCTAGACCAAACATCAGGGATGTTGTTTGTATTTGGTTGGACTCGACGGAGCAGTGGTTTCAAATACCCGTGGGAGATTGGGTACGTGTGGCCGGTCTCCATGCAGGCGGGGATTTTGAGACGCCTAAGTATCCTCTGGTACAACCCTGAAGAGTGGTAGACGCCCGCTACTGGGCTGTCGGCCCCACCGAGGTTGTTCGGTAGTTTTTCCCTTTGGGAGTTGACGCGCGTAAATGCCGTATCCCCTTCCACCATGTAATGGGGACCCGGCCTACAGGAAGAGCTTTCGGGGGTGGGAGAGCCACTCGTTGGCGCCCTCCTCCCTCGGTCCAGTGGGAGAAGCAGCCGTTTCTCGCAGTTGCATGGAAACAGCCTTGTATTTAAAGCCAGCATATAGCGTCCAGTTCTAAAACATTTGACTATCACTGTTCCCTTTGTCTATATATAACGAATGGTGTAGTGCAGTTATATTCGGAAAGTTTATATTAATTAAAATGAAGTAGAAAAATAAACTTTCATAAGAATAATTTGTATCCCCATTAATAATTAATGTGACAGAATTTTTACAATGTTTACATTTTCTGACACCCAAATACACATTAAATTAGACATTTCGTATTGACAAAAACCATTCTGTCCTATCTATCCAATGTCCTTTTAATTCCCTTCCTGGCTTCCATAGTACCATTATGCTCTTTTGGATTCAGGCGCCTCAAAACATGTTCTTCCAGTGAAACCTAGGGATCGAATTTTTCGGTGGAATACAGTACTTCCCGTACTTACTATACGTAGTAGAGAAAGTAATAAATTCTATTCATTGTAATTTTGATATTGTAATAAATGGAGTTTATTTGCATTGTTTTAATGTCATTATTTCACGTTACCTATAAAAATCAATAAATACGGCCTGGAATTAACAGTACTGCCATCTGCTACACTAGTCGCCAACACGCGACATCGATCTTGCCATTCGATCAGCATTTAAGTACACACAATTTGTAATAACTCAGTTTTGAAATTACAGTGTGGTCGACGTGTGCAACTCGACGCTCGTACGAGGGCAGCACTAAATGTTTTTAGAAAATCAAACCAGGATTAGTTTTAAAAAAATCTGATGTGTTACACCCACATGACTTTCCCTACTCATGTACAACCTATTTATACAAACGCTTATTCTCCATCTACTTCATGTTAATCGAGATAAACGTTTGCAGACTCTATTTTATTGCTAATTTTCTTGTAGATGTAAGGGGAATATATATTTACAAGGGTGGAAATACAGTAGCCTTTAAGCATATACATATCTCTTAATAGCTGGTTGTTAGGTGCAGCACCATTCTCTTTGCCACAGATTAATACTCTGTGCATATCCAAGACAAAAATGAATAACGAATTCCCATTTGAGAAAATAAGTATTGAAAAACGTAAGGAATAACAAGCAATATCTCGAAAATGGTTCACTCAACAAGAAAATGTATATGACATAAATTGTGTATTGTAACGCGATCTACATTTTGTGTGTAGTAAAATTTTGTCTACCTCTTATGGTTTACCAGTTATGCAAAAGTCGTTCACAATGAAGAATACTTTTGGAGACATACCCTGAAAATTCAAGTTATATATTTTATTTGTCATGAAAATATGATATTTGAATCAAAATCGTTAGAACCATTTTTGAGAAAATTAAAATTTTCGAAAAATCTTCCATGTAAAGGGTAATCTGGGGGGGATTTTCTTGAAAACCTCCGTGTCGCATCTCTGGAAGATACTGAACCTAAATACAAAGTTTGGTGTTTATCCGACTGTTCGTTTCTGAGTTATGCTGTTCACAGACATACACACACACACACACGCACACACATACACACACAGACACACACACGGACATGTTTCCAAAAATGCTTGTTTTTGGATTCAGGGGGTTTCAAAACATATATTTCCGGTGAAATGTCGGTATCGAATTTTTGGATGGAATACAATACTTCCCCTACTTACTATACGTAATAGAGAAAGTAAAAAACAAACTAGCAACCATCTTCTTACCAGCACTGCGAATTCGTTGGACTTTCGTAGTCTTAGGTTCTGTTTCAAAGACCCATTGAACCGATTGCCCTTTATTTTCAGGATTATAACAGTAAATCCAAGGTTCATCACCAATAACGACATTCCAAACCAAATTTGAAGTCCCACCTTGGAATTTTTGCAGTGTTTTTCTCATCAATGAGTGCGTTGTTGTCTTTGATCGAGAGTCAATTTATGTGGAATCCATCAACACTGTTGACGTAACATGTTCTGGATTTGATTCCTACCAATGTCGCTCTAATGAATACATAAGATATCCATCGATCTTCTTCAAGCATTGCTCGAACAGTTGCAATATTTTCATCACTAACAGCAGTTCTTGGGCGTCCTTCTCGAAATTCATCACTAAGAAAAAAAACAATCTCTTCTGAATTCGCTGTACCAATTATAAATTGCTGCCTTATATGGGGCTTCTTCACCAAATGAATTTCTAAGCCGATTTTCCCGTTGTTTGGGCATTAATGATGATTTAAAGTCGTAAAAAAATCATATTCTGGAAATGTTCTTTAGTCAAATAGTAGCGTTTTGACTGTCGGCTACTTCGTTGTGTGTATCTTACCTATGTCGTTGTGGGTCAAGTCTTCAGGACTCGTAATTGCCGATGTCAGCACTTCCTGTCGATCTCAGGGTCAACTGTCGGCGAATCGGCCTGAAATTCCCTACAGTTGTTGTCAAGGTATGATTGAGGGAGTGGTGGCACCAGGATATTGTCTTAAAAGAAACACTGTTTTCACTTTTCTCACTCTTATGCTAGAAATCCTGCAAAATTCATTGACATTCTCTAACATGCGTGATTCTTTTTAGCACTGTCTTCGCACTATTGTCTCTTAGAACACTAAAGTTTGCTCGGGCTTGTTATTTAATATCGCGGTGCTATATCACCGTTCTTTAGATTCGCGCGACTAACTTTAACTCGTTTATGAGCTTGGATATAATTATATCGAAGAATACAGTTAGCAGATTATATAAATTTTTCTACCTACTTCACTTTATAATTGCATAATTGCGCGGTACTTATCAAATTTCGGAACTTAGCGTCGTTTTCTGACCCGGAGTGCTACGTGTTATCTCAACGAAGAGTCATGACAAACTGTCCTAAAACCACGCTCGCGTTCACATATCATAACGACTGCTCGCCTTCAAATTTTGTACATGTCACTGCGTCTTCCTGTGTTTCATTGGTTCTCGCACTTATTCTCTACGTTTATTGGTTCTCTGGTTGAAAATTCAAAGCCTAACTGTAAGAAAACTCCGTTGCCTCATAGCGTCTGTTTACTCTTAAAACTTGCCTCATCCCCACGAAGTACAAAAGAAGGTTTCGATGTTTATGGCCCCACACTCGGAAAACATAATGGATAGTCTAAAACGAAGTCACGCCTTTACGCCTTTATTTATTTAACAATATTATTGAAACTTAAAACACATTAACAGCTTTTGAAGGGCTTTAGATTGATACAGTTTTTAATCATATGCTTTAAAATTATGGAAATTTATCAAATTGAATGTTAATTGATTATTAATAATTCGTAAACTACAATTATTGCAGAGTTCCTTTTTATGGATTCTTAATCAGGCGGAAATATCGCTACGAAGTTCATATTTGGATGAACACAAAATCTTTAAATTAGAATAATTAACAAAGTATAGGAACAAATCAAACAAACTACAGTGCAATCAACTCGCAAAACATTATAAAGTAGCTGCCAAATATAAACAAATTTAATGGCACTCCGAAAATCTTCAGTATCGCCCTCGTACTTACATATTAATTACAAATATTTGAGTCTTGTTCCAAAATGTACTAATATGATATTAAATCATACACACTACTTATATCTCCTTGGCGGCAGAACTGGTGCTATTTCCCTAGATTGCAATAGTGTCTTTTCTTATTAGTCTTTTTCTTTACTTAATGTTGGCAAAAACTCTTATCATGTGCGTGTCACACCAGCCCTGGGAGAGCCGATCTCATATTGCTTTGAATTCAAGCCTACAAACACGCATGGACAAAGATGAGGCTCAGGTGAGCGGCGAATGGGGAGGAGTACAAAAAGATTTCACCTGAGTGACTACAAGGCATGCTTCGCACACCAGCCCATACCGTGTTGGTTTGATCTGACATTGAAATACTAATCTATGAACACACATCGGTTTGGGGTTCAAGAGCAAAGGAAAAGGGGGAGCAAGACAGACATTAAGTGGATTGCCAGAACCAGGTAAATGGGCGTGGCAGAAGCGGTTTATTATTTCCTTAGCAACATAAACCACTACGCAATATATCGGCGTGATTCTGTGCACTGCACGTTTCAGTGTATACCTTCCCTACATTAGCAGAAACCTCATTTCGCCAACAAGTCTTATTCTTTTTTCTTCCTTTAGTTGGCGTACCAACTTTGCAAATTCGAAACGTGCTTGCAGAAACTCATTCCACAAGGCTTGAATATTGGAAAAGTTTTATATTACATTCCGACAGGTCATGTAAGATATAGAAGCATTCTATGACAGTCCTATTAAACTTCTTACACACACCTTGTCATTTCGTCAACAGCTTATTTTATTTCATGTCTACTTCCGCGACCGTTTTAAACTTTCTGAAAAATCTGACTTTTTACATTCATACAAACTTCTCCACGCATTAAAATTCCCTTACATATGTTATATGTCATAGCAATCATTAAAATCTGATGTGTTACATTCACATGACTTTATCTACCCTCTATCGCTTATTAGTGGTTATATAAATTATTGTTATGAAAGTTTATTTCCCTATCTACTTCATTTTAATAGTTACATCACACATTTCGTTATAAATTCAAAGAGAATAGCGATAGTCAAATGTTTACAACTGGACGCTATATGCTGACCTTAAAATTCCATACTGTTTCCATGCAATCGCGAGAAACAAGTGAATGTTGACAGGACACACACAGAATGAATAATTCGAACCTTTAATAATAGATATCTCAGAAATGGGTTATGCCACAAAAAGCTTATTTGAAATAAGTTGTGTGTTTTAAAGAGATATACATTTTTTGTGTAGTACGTTTTCGTTTATCGCTTAACGTTTACCAGTTATACAAGATTATACAAAGTTCCTTTCAATGAAGTGTACTTCACAGGCTATTCCCAGAAAATTCAAGATATACATTTTATTTGTCATATAAATATCTTTAATATTTGATATTTTAACCAAATATGTTGAAGTAGTTATTTGTTAGCCCCACGTTTGGGAGCCAATTTGAAGTAGAATATTTGTTGGTAGTTGGTGGAAGATGCTTCATGTTTATATGCACCACGTATGGGAGCCAATTTGTCGCGGTCACTTCGCGTTATCTTATTTCTGAGCGCCTGTTATTGTTTTACTATTTTTAAATTTGGGTTCATTGTCCTCCGGCTAGCTATTGTTTCTCGGTCGAGCACATCTCTTGAACAGGGTGTGTAAACGGAAAGGACTTGTTACTGAAAGATAACACTGATAAAAGAATTTGTTTTTACACTTTTATTACCATCACAATTAATTAATTTCACATATTGACTCTTGATACACGCCCGACTGAAACTGTTATATTTTCTAATATCACTATAATCACTTATTTGATGCACATTATTAATTCGCGTGTTTCACATTTATAACAAACTTTAAGACGCGAGAGATTCTGTAGAATTGCAACGTGTAACTCGCGAACGATTCTGATGAACTAAGCGACGTTTAGCTTCTGAATGATTCTGTTGGACTCAGCGACGTGTAACGCGTGGATGCTTTTGTTGAACTGGGCATTACTTGCCTCTGGCTTTAGCTTTTTATACACCCTCACCCGATATGCCTAAAGATTATAACCGAGCTATTGGTTAATAAAACGCTCCAACATTAGCGTCTATTTTTATATCCAATCAAAATTACGAACACATATGCTCTAGGGAAGAAATTACCTCCATTTCTAAGAAAAGCGCCCCATCTGACGTCATTTGCTTGTCTCTAATAATTGATAAACAACTCACCCCCTCGCTCATTGTTACTCACTCTTATTGACAGTTTCAGTGACGCCGTGTAAACTTATTTCATAACAATGCTTATAATTAACAAACATCTCAAATCAATGTCATACAATAATGCTTATTTACACTACAATCACTCTGGCATTTACATTATTGTGATACAAATTACTGCCACAATGTATTTCAGGTGAAATCACGGTATCCAATTTTTGGGTAAAGTACAATAACGTCTCTGCCTATATGTACGTGGTAGAGAAAGTAAAACTGGCTAAGTATTGATAAATTCAAACCATTAATAACGAATATCTCGGAAATGGCTAGTGTCATAAAAAGGTTAATTGAAATAAATTGTGAGTTTTAAAGAGATCTACATATTTTGTGCAGCATGTTTTTGCTTATTGCTTACACTGACCAGGTATGCAAGATTATATAAAATTCCTTCAGAATGAAGAGGACTTCGCCAACTAGTCCTAGAAGATTCAAGATATACGTTTTATTTGTCATGTTATTGGTTTTATTATGTGGTATTTTATTCGAAATCGTTACAGCCATTTTTCATAAAATAAAAAATGTTTTTTAAATCCATTTTATGGGCAGCTCGGGATGGGTGGATTGTTTTTAAAATCTTCGTTCCACTCTTAGGATGGTACTATGAAGCGTGGTATTTATAATACTTTTCGTTTTTGAGTTCACACATAGGCGGCGTGGCCGAGTGGTTAGACCGCTCGCCTCTCACCGAGGCGGCCCGGGTTCAATCCCAGGGGCCCACATGTGGGATTTGTGGTAGACAAAGCGGCGTCTGGGCGGGTTTTCTCTGGTTTCCCCCGCCATTCATTCCACCAACTGCTCCATCATCACCTTTCCTTTCATCCATTTCACCATCATTTCGTTTCATCTACTTCCTTCCTCCCATACCAGGCATCGGGCTGATCACCCATCCTGGATGTTCTATCTGATCCATTAGTGTCTGCTCCTCGACGGGCCTCTGACCCCAGGCACCCGCCTGTAAGTCCTGGGGGTGTAAGTCCTACATAAGAGGAGGTTAAACAGAGAAAGAAGAAGAGTTCACACATAGACGCGCACGGACCTTTTTCCAAAATTGCTTTTTTTTTAGATTCAGTAGACCTCAAAAACATGCATTTCCAGTGAAATCTGTATATCGAATTTTTGGGTCGAATACAATGCTTCCTCTACTTAATACTCTTAGGGAAAAAAATAAAAGAAAAAAAACAGCATTAGCATTTGAGAATCTAAATCAATAACAGAGAGTTAACAGCGCAAAATTGTTTACTTGACATAAATAGTGTGGTTTAACGGGATCTTCATTTCTAACTCTTACGGTTTACCAAAAAGTAACTCAGAATCCACATGACTTAACAGGTATTTCCAGAAAATTCAGATATATATTTTATTCGTCTTAAAAATTTCTAAAAATATGGTATTTTAAACAAATTTGTTAGACCCATTTTTGAGAATATCTAAAATAAAGAAGGGTAGTTTCGGATCGGGGGGAGGGGGGATTTTGATGAACAATCTTTGTGCCACATCCTTGGATGATGCTAAAATTAAATGCCAATTTCGTTTCTGAGTTACGCCACACACACACACACACACACACACACACACACACACCTTTTATCTAGAAATGTTTCTTTGCGGCTTCAATGAGCCTCTCAAAACGTGTATTTGCGGTGAAATCTCGGTACCAAATTTTTTGGGTGGATGCAATACCTCCTCTACCTATCTGGTATACGTGGTAGAGAGAGTAATAAAGGATAGTGAGTAGAGAAAGTCATGTGAATGCAACTCTTTAATGTTTATCGTAACGTAGGTAACCACCAGCCTTTCTCAGATTCGCTATGAGGTACATAAAAAGGCAGGTGATGTACTCCGTTACTATAAATTTCCATTCCGTATGGGAAACGGATGATTTATGACGTCATATTTCTCTTTTAGAGACGGTGAACTTGCTGGCGATGTCAAACGTTCGTGGCATTCAGGTTCTCTGCTTGGCAGCGGCCCAGTACCGTGCATCTTCTGCTGGGCGTAACTGTAGTTCATGATCCGATTTGAAAATCTGTTTACTGGCAGAAACAGAATCACATTTCCATTCAATTTAATAAACAAGTACTGCATCGGACGAAATTAGATATTCATTACAGCAAAGCTGTGCGAAGTGTTGCCTATCTTGAAGGCAATTACCTTACTCCTATATGATATTATTTCACTAAGAATTGCAGACGGTTTAGAACAAAATATTAAGCAAGATCCTTAGTGTAAAAATTCACAAAACCTACATACTAATAGGTAGAGAAGGTGTTGTAATCCACCCAAAAATTCGATATACAGATTTCACCGAAAATACACGTTTTGAGTCTTTTGAATCCAAAAAAATATGCTTTTAGAAAAAGGCGTGTCTCTTTGTGTGTCTAGGAACGCATAACTCAAAAACAAAAATTCAGATAAATCCAAACCTGTATTTAAGCTCAGGACCTTCCCCAAACTAACTTTTACATGCAAAATTTTTCTTTTCTAAAAATATTTCTAATGATTTCGATTAAAATACCGCATATTAAGTATGTTTACACAACAAATAAATGAATAGGTATCTTAAATTTTCTGGGAATAGCCTTTGAAGTCCTCTCCATTCAGAAGGAATTCTGTATAATCTTGTATAACTGGAAAACGTTAAGCGATAGACGAAAACGTACTACACATAAAATGTAATCTCTTTAAAACACACTATTTATTTCAAAAGAAGTTTTTTTGTAACATAATGGTTTTAATGGTTCGAATTGTTCGCTTCTTAAAGTCCTTTCAACATTCAGTTGTTTGTCGCGTTGTCATGGAAACAGTATGGAATTTTAAGGCCAGCATATAGAGTCCAGTTGTTAAACATTTGACTATCGCTGCTCTTTTTGTATTTATAACGAAATGTGTAATGTAGCTATTTCTGCAAAGGTTTATTTGGATTAAAATGTAGTATATAAAAATAAGCGTTAGTAAGAATAGTTTGTATAGTCACTAATAAACGATAGAGGATAGAGAAGGTCATATGAATTCATCACATCAGACTTTATCACTGCATATATAATACTTATATTTTATATCCATGTTTACTTTCTCTACCATATATATATATACTAGTAGATAGAGGTATTGCAATCCACCCAAAATTGGATAACGAGATTTCACTCAAAATACATGTTTTGAATCCAAATAACATACATTTTTAGAAAAAGGCATGTTTCTGTCCGTCATGAAGAGTATAACTCAAAAACAAAAAGTTGGATAAATACCAAACATGGTATTTAAATTCAGTACCTTCCCCAAACTATTCTTCCCTTTACATGGAATATTTTTCGAAATATTTTGTTTCCTAAAGAATGGCTCTTAACGATTTTGATAAAAATACCATATATTAAATATATTTACATGACAGATAAAACATGTATATTGAATTTTCTGACAAGGATTTTTATGTAATCTGGTAAGCGATAGACGAAAATGTACTACACAAAAAATGCAGATCTCTTTAAAATTCGAAATTTACTTCAAATAACGTTTTTGCAGCATAAATCATTTCCGAATATATCCGTTACTAAGGGTTCGAATTGTTCAATAATTCATTTTTTTCCAAATCGATTTTCAGTTGTTTCTCGCGATGTTATGGAAACAGTATGTAAATTTAAGGCCAGCAAATAGCGTCCAGTTCTTAAATATCTAACTATCGCTGTTCTCTTTGTATCTATAACGAAATGTGTAATGTAGCTATTTCTGCAAAGGTTTATTTGGATTAAAATGTAGTAGATGAAAACATAAGCTTTCAAAAGAATAGTTTGCATATCTGATAACAAACGATAGAGATTCATGTGAAAGTAACACATAAGGTGTTTTCTTCCTCATTAATCCTTAATACTTAATTACATTTTCGTTCATTGTAATTTGTCGAAGACCATAATGACTGCGTCGTCTACCCAAGTATATCCGGAATACCATGACACCATCTATGTTACCTTATCGAATCAATATAGTGCTACCGATAGAAGTAAATAAAACACTGTGGAATATCGTAAACTTACATAACATCCTATAACACAATGCAACCGTAAAACCTTGCGGAATATAAAATACACCGCGCGTCCGGGTACCAGCACACCACCTACTGACAGTTGAAGCCCTTATAGGTAGGTACAGACTTCATAAAATAAATGGACTATTAACGTCATCCGTATTAATACAGTATCACGATTATTACGAGTAACTGAATTTTTTTAACTTGTGAATGTTAAAGCTATTTGCTTCAAAATTGGTAAACTTAATACGAGTAAATAAAGAAATTCCTGTGTACAAGCTCAAAGCTCTAGCTCAAATAGTTTATAATAAAATAAATTAAATGTTTTAGTTAACAAAAATACACTATTTTTATAAAATTGCATTGCATATTCACATTTATCAGAGAAGCATGAATGTTGGATGTTCTAATTTTTAGTACAGTGAATATAAATTTAAGGATTTTATTGAAGTTGATGTATTTGTAGAGAATTAAATTTTTATTGTTATTAAGTTATTGTTGTTCCAATTTTCCTTGTTTTTCAGTATAAATTAATTTTTTTAAGCCAATGAACAGATAAATCGTAAAATGCATGCTTGAATTTCTAGACAGTATATTTTATATTATTATGCAATTTTTAATACAAATCACAACAAAATTTAAAAGTAAGGAATAAATTTCATGCGCAGAAATGTAAAATATATCGCTAGCATTTTAAAAATGGCGGATCGTGAAAAATGTTTCACAAAAATAATTCACAGGTGTCTATAGAATGATGTACAGTAGAACCTAGTAGCCCGAAACACTGTTAACCGAAATAACGTTTAACCGAAACAACCAAAAAATAAATATTTTTTGTTAAAACGAATTGAAGAAACATCGTTTGTTAGCTTATGTTGGGAATGACAAAGGGGATGCATAACGGAATGCGCTGACCTTAACTGTTTCCATTCCTTCTGTATTGAGAACTATTTTGACTCTTTCGTTAATGGAGGTTGCACCTTCCTTTTGTTACGGCCACAGTGGTGGACTGTCATTACTGCAGCTTAAGTATTCTCCGTGGGGAACATAGTATTGTGGACAGCGAGATACAGACCATTCCGTCGTATTTCCACAGAAACGATTTCTCAGTTGCTATCAGGTACCTAAACAAATGAGAAGGCAGTGAAACTACCTTTCTCTTTCTAAAAGTCCTTACCAGATAGCACTCATTTTGTCGAAAGGTGTCAAGGCTAGAAAATGAAGTGAAGAAATAAGAAGGAAAAAAATGAAAGGAAACATTATATGTACAAAGTGGACCATTTAATTTGAGACTGTACAATGTATTCAAAACTAAGCGTTGTAGAAAGAAATGTCTTTGATAAATGTTAATTGACATTATGGGGAAAAGTAAATGCCATTTGTCGTGTTTTGTTTGGAGGACGTTATAATGGTCATTTCCGCGTCAATTTAATCCTTTTTAAGTGGGAACCTACATTTTCTAAGCTGTTTTCTCACTATAAAATTATAAAAAGCGGTTTATTTTGTGATGAGGAATAAGGAAACAAAGTAAAATATCTGATGTGTTACACTCACATGAATTTCTCTGCTCTGGTACAAACTATTTTTACAAACGCTTATTCTCCATTTGCTTCATGTTAATGGAGATATCGAGATTTAATCTTATTGCTAATTTTCTTGTAGATGCAAGGGGAATTGGTAGGCTTTAAGCAATAGTCAAATATTTTAAGAGCTAGTTGCTATGTGGAGTATTCCATTTTCTTTGCATTACCAGGATAAAAATATGAATACCGAATTAGAGAACAAGTATAAGTATTGGAAAGTTTAATGGGAATAACACGCAATGTCTCGAAAATGGTTCACTCAACAACAAAGATGTATATGCCAAATTGTGTATTTTAACGCGATCCACATTTTTGTATAGTAAAATTTTGTCTATCTCTTATGGTTTACCAGTTATGCAAAATTCGTTCACAATGAAGAATACTTTTGGAGACATTCCTAGAAAATTCAAGATATACATTTTATTTGTCATAAAAATTTCTTAAACATATGATATTTTAATCAAAATCGTTAGAGCCATTTTTGAGAAAATGAAAATTTTCGATAAATGTTCCATGTAAAGCGTAATCTGGGGTGGGGGGATTTTCTTGAAAACCTTCGTGTCGCATCTCTGGAAGATACTGAACCTAAATACCAAGTTTGGTGTTTATCCGACTGTTTGTTTCTGAGTTATGCTGTTCACAGACACACACACACACACACACACACACACACACACACACACAGACAAACAGACATGTTTCCAAAAGTGCTTTTTTGGATTCAGGGAGTCTCAAAACATATATTTCCGGTGAAATCTTGGTATCGAATTTTTGGGTGGAATACAATACTTCCCCTACTTGCTATACGTAGTAGAGAAAGTAAAAATGTTGGTTCCTAATTACGAAACGTAAATTGATCCTCAAATGACCATCCATGGGGTCCAACCATTCATTGCGCTCTTCGTACACAGCCATTCAGAATTTTCGTTGTTATTTACGTTGGTGCAAGAACAATTGCAAAGTACTTTATACAAATGTTGTTTAGTTTTTATGAGGAGTGAGAAAACAACATAAAAAGCATTTTTCCACTAAAAAATTAAATTCACCCTAAAAATGGCCATCACAACATCCTCAAAATAAAAACAATATGACTGATTTCATTTAGTTTCCCCCAAAATGTCAAGAAACGTTTATTAAATACATTTGTTTCTACAACACTTAGTTTTGGAAATATTGTAAGTCGCAACTTAAATGGTCCACCCCGTGTATATATATGTGTGTGTATTGTCTTCATTTACTTTCACCTAACCCGTAAAACTAGTATTTTTTCTTTTTTTCAGAAATTTTGGTTATCCGAAGCCACCTACCTGTTAACCTGTTAACTAGGGTTAAAATCGAAAATTTTGTTATTTTCACCTTAAAACCTAGTCCCAGTGTCACCTAATTTAAACAACACCTCTAGTAGCTAGGTTATTGCATAGATCACAAGAAAACTTCGCAGTATAAAACCCACAGCTCATAATCTCGCTACCTAGTTGGTAATGTTGGTGAAAAACAGAAAGTTTTATCTTCAGGAACTTTTGTTACTGTCTCTTTCAGTTCATCATCAGAAAATTATCTCCCATTAAGTTGTTTCTTCCAGTTTCTGAACAAGAAGAAGGGCTGTATGGAGGATGACAGAGTACGCGGCACATTGCTACTTTTGCCCTCTGAAACAGCCAACTTTATGAAGAAATATGGCATCTGTAGACACTCCCCTCTTCCCTTCTGCTTGGCTGCATCTCCAACTTCCACAATAGCAGCATAGGCTACTATGGTAACTGTATATCTTTGTGGGATAAAGCATAAGTTTCCGAATCTAATTACTTTCTCTACCCACTTCCATAACACGTGGAGGAAGTTTTGTATTTCAACCATCAAGTCTTCATCGGCAGTCTCTGTGGTCGAGTGTTCAGGGTTCTGTCTTCTCAACCCAGAGGTCCTGGGCAGGATTCTCGACTGGGAGGAGGAGAGTTTTCTTTAACTAGAATCACCGAGCGAGAGGACTCCGCGGAGGGGGTTACAGGTTCGATTTCCTTCGGACTGGCCACTACGACAAGAGTTCTTTTCGTGGTTTTCCCGGGTCGGTGAGGTATTTTGGTGTGGTTCCTCTTCTACCACGAATTCCTATAATTTATTTCAGGCTTGAAGGACCAGGCGATGGCGTTAGGTGTGTAAAGCTGCGCTTTGCAAAGGTTTCTCCCTGGCGGCAGTTGGACTTCTGACAAACTCGCATTCTGAAGCGACATTCCTAGGATCTAGGGGGCCCTCAGGGTGTTTGGGGCTTAAAGGCAGAGTGACCGGCGACGGAAGCGTTCAATCTGGAATAGTTAGGCATCCCGTCCATGCTAGATCCAGGATCTGACTGTCCTTTTGGGTCTCCCCTCATCCTTCCCTTCCTCCAAGGGTCACGTTGTCGCAGTTCTCAAATGACTTGTGTTATCTTGTTTGTTGGGCGCTTATTGTTTAATTATTTTTTTAAATTTGGGTTCTTTGTCCTCCGGCTAGCTATTATAACTCAGTCGAGCACGTGTCTCTAAGCAGGGCGTGTAAACGGAAAGGAGTTGTTGCTAACGATAACACTGATAAAAAAAATCTGTATCTGACTTTTATTGCCGTCACACTTAATTAATAATTCACATATTTAATCTTTATACACAACTGACTGAAACTGTGATATTTCCGAATGTAATTACTGTCGTTTTAGTTGCCGCGCACCAATTACTTCGCGTACTTTACATTTTTGTAACTAACTCTGCGATGTGCACCTCGTGAGAGATTCTTCCGAACTGTGCGACACTTGCTTATGGCTCGAGAATATACACTCCTTCACCTCGAATTGCCTAAACATTATAATAGAGCTGCTATTGGTTACCAAATCGCGCCCACTTTAGCGTCTGTTTTGGTCAGCTAATCACTACTACTAATATATATGCTCTAGGAAAGATATTCCCTCCATTTCTAAAAAAAGGCACGCTACCCTGACGTCATTTTTTTTATCTCTTCTAGGTGATAAACAACTCACCCCCTCGGTTTATTGCTACCCACTTCTATTGTCAGTCTCAGTGAGGCCGTGTAACCTTATTTCCTAACAATACTTATGGCTAACAAACATCTAAAATCCTGTACATACAATAATATTAATTTACACTACAATCACTTTGGCATTCACAGCATATTATGATATAAAATACTGCCTCAACGTTAGATGCACTAAGGACCACACTGCCTACCTGTGTTGCTCTGCCCGGTTTTGAAGCCCACTCCGTGATATGTATATCTACTTTCGAACTAGAATCATTCTCTAGCGTCTATAAAGCCCTGAACAATGAATGTGAGTGTTTCTGTTGTACTGCATTCACATGACTTTCTCTAATCACTCCTCTACAAGCTGTTCTATTATTCCAATTCTTGCTAATCGAGATAAACTTTCTCTACATATTTCGTTACACAATAGGTTAAAGCTCTAGTAAGAGTTTTAAAAAGCGTGTCGCTATGTGATAGTTATGGAATTACGTTCTCTTTGCATGGCTACGAGAAAAAGTCTGATATATTCACATGACTTTATCTACCCTTTATCTCTTACTAGTGGGTATACAAATTATTATTACGAGAATTTATTTTAATCCAGATATACCTTTGCAGAAATAGTTACTTTACACATTTCGTTATAGATACTGAGGCACTACTTTTTAACACTTAAATAATTTCAGTCTACTTACATAATATGTAAATTCAATAACAGCCCGTCTTGAAGCAATATGTGTATGTAACAGTCATTGCATGTGCTTATATTATTGTAAACATGTTTAATAACGTTATGTGAATATATTATGTAATTTAACAATGTAGGAGCTGTGAGAATAATAAGTTAAAAGTTGCTAACAATGAGGTAACAATGAGTTAACCTTGAGTCAATAATGAGTAAGAAAGTTTAACAGTACTAGTTGTGATTCTTGGAGTAACAGTAATGTAATTTTAGTGACAGTTTAAAAAAATAGCCAATCAACAACCAGAAAAAGTTTAGTTAAATGAAGGTATTCTATTGGAGTAAGATTAGTCAATCAGAGACTTGAAATACAGAAATTTACAAGTTTATACGGTTGAAATCAATTCAGTTACCTCCAAACAGTGCTCATAACCAGACGCGAAGTGTGTCCTCGAGAAATTAATTACGTATTCGTGTGAGACGAAAATAGTATGTGTGTTAAAAAGTGCAAGTATTAAATAAAAGAATCTCACAGCTCTCGATATCAGTGAAGTGCTATTTAATTTGTGTCAAGGATTAATAGAAAGGAGTGAATTGAAACTTAAAATCTGTGTAAGCCTACATTCTTAGTCGTACCAAAACCCTGGCAAGAGAAACGTGTCTCTAAGAAATACTGACGCAGCCGAGGCAAACATAAATATATAATATTTAAAGAAACGGTAAAAAATTACAAAGTTAATATTTTTTAAACATTTTTTGGGGCAAAGGCCACCGGAAAGTACATTTGGGGCAAAGGCTACCGGAAACTTTTTACCTTACGTGCGGTTGCAACTACTTCAAGTTCGGCTCCCCAACAGTTGAACTACAATACAACTCCTACTTCAAATCGGCTTTCCATACGTGAAGCAACTAACAATCTTCTTGAACATTTACACATTTCGTTGTACGTATAAGAAGTATATAGTACCCTAAAGCATTAGTCAGATTTTTAAAAGGCTTTGAAATACCTTTGTCTGACCAAGAGAAAACAAAAAATGAATAGGTACGTAACTTTAAAAATGTTTAAGTATTTGAAAATTCATAGCAAAAACAAAGAATATCCGGAAATAGTTAACTCTACACAAAAATTTCACATAAATTGTGTGCGTTGACGAGATCTACATATTTTGTAGATGTCTATCTCTTATGGTTTAATAGTTGTATAAAAGGCATTCAGAATGAGAACGACTTCAAATGCTATTCCTAGAAAATTCAAAATATACCTTTTATTTGTTTCGCAAACATCTTAAACATGTGATATTTTAATTAATCAATTAAATTAGATACATTTTTGAGAAACTGTAAAATAGTAAACATTTTCCATGAAAAGGAAAACATTTCCATGCTTGGGGCGGGAGATTTTCTTGAAAACCTACGAATAGCATTTTTGGAAGACACTGGACTTAAATAAAAAGTTTGGTATTTAATCAAGTTTACGTTTTTGATTTATGCTGTTCACACACACACGGGCATTTTTCTTAAAATGTCTTTTATTCACACAATCTCAAAGGTTTTCGGTGAAATCTCAAGTGAATAAAATGGCTTTAACGATTTTGATGAAAAAACCATATGATCTTGAAGTTTCTACCAATAGTCTGTGAGGTTCCCCTCATTCTGAATGACTTTTGCTTCAGTTTGTGTAACCGATAAATCACGAGATGGACAAAACCTAAATATTTTATAGTTTTGTAACTGCTAAGTTGTCATTCATTTGTTTGTCGTGATGTCATAAAAAGAGTGTAGAGTTAGTAATGTCAATCAGTAGAGTGACTGTGCTGGGTAGAGAAAGCGATGTGATGCTTAAACATTTAACCGAAGAACCTGTAAAGTAGGCTTTGAAGCAAGCAGGTTCCTTGACCGCCCTGTCATTTCACCTGTCCACGTTTGGCAGACGGCCTGACGTTGAGACAGACAGACAAGCATGAATGTATCAAAGGCGGCACGCGAGAGTTTGTTTTCTCGCCATGTTTTTCCCGCCCTATGTTGTTATAGTGCATTTCTTGTATAACTGCGAGGCCCTCCTTTCATCACCGCTGCCAGCAGTTAACGCTGGATCTTCTGAATCCATTAAGTCGCGTTTACCAAACAAGGGATATGTAGTTGAAGAGAGTTTACTATTACTTTTCTACTACGTACCTAGTAGGTAGAAAAAGTGTTGCATTCCACTAAAAAATTCGATACCGAGTTTTTAATGGAAATCGAAAAGTTGGATAAATATCACACTTGCTACCTTCCAAAGATGCGACACGAAGATTTGCAAGAAAATCCCCCACTTCAACTACCATTTACATTGAACATTTTCGAAAATGTTGATTTTTTAAAAAAATGCCTCGAACGATTTTTATTAAAGCACCACATATTAAAGATATTTACTGACAAATAAAATGCAGATCTAGAATTTTCTGGGAAGGAATTTAGTATAATCTTGTATAACTGCTAAACTTTAAGCGATATACGAAAACGTACCATACAAAAAATGTAGATCTCTTTAAAACACAGAATTTACTTAAATAAACTTTGTGTGGCATAAGCCGTTTCTGAGATATCCGTTTTTTAAAAGTTCCAATTGTTCAATACTTATTCTTTTAAAGTCTCATCGATTTTCAGTGTTTTCTCGCGTTTGCATGGAAACAGTATGCAATTTAAGGCCGGCATATAGCGTCCAGTTCTTAAACATTTGACTGTTCTCTTTGTATCTATAACGAAATGTGTAAGGTAGGTATTTATGCAAAGGTTAATTTGGATTAAAATGTAGTAGATAGAAAAATAAGCTTCAGTAACAATAGTTTGTATATCCACTAATAAAGATAGAGTAGAGAAAGTCATATGAATGTATCACATAAGATTTGTTTCTATTTGCTTTACGTTGCTTTACCTATGTAGTTATATCGCAAGGAATGTGTTAGGTGAGACCTGATGGCTCTGTGGTGTACGTGTATTCAGAGGCCTTAGTGCTAAGCAACTGTACCTCTGTTTCTACACGTGCTGGGCTGATGATATTATGTTTAATGCTTTCATTATCTGTGGATAGATGTCGGAGTATACGTTATTACCATTTATTTTCATTTCTTAGTATTGTTCTAGAGTCAAGGCGGAGCTTTGGGTCCTAGTATTAAAAGTCCAAACCGGTATTTATCTTGACGAGTGAGGGAAACCACGAAAAGCTCCCAGTGGATTGGTGGGCCATGATTTGAAACTGGTACCATTCAAATGGAGGTCACGTATTTAACGCCTGAGCCATCCTGCTCGGTAAAACTGTGCCTTCTTTTAAGGTGATATATATTATTAAACTCGAGAATAATCTCGGTAATGACTAAAATCTCCAAGTAAACCCAAGGATACTTGAGAACATCTTAATGCTTTAAAATACGAAATATCTATCAGTATAAACTAAAACCAAACAAGAGTCATCCTATAAGTAAATCTAGGTATACTTCAACACTTAATAATAGTAATAATAATAATAAAAATAATAATACTTAGTTTTATTATTACTATTGTGGCTGCGCCGGGCGAGTAGTTAGAAAGCAAGGGATTGCTACCAGGAATCCATATATGGGATTTGTGGTGGATGAAGCGACGTCTGGACGGGTTTTCTGGGGGTTGTCCGGCTTTCCCCGCCATTCATTCCAGCAATTGCTCCATAATCACTATTATTTCATCCACTTCACCTTCATTTCATATCATCTTCTTCCTCCTCACTCTCATAACTGGCTACGGCTCGATACCCCGTGGTTCCGGGTTCCTCATTCTCTTTGATTCAATGTTCGTCTCTCCTCGACAAGCTTCTGCCCCTAGGGATGGTTGTAAGTCTTAGGCGGTGACGCCCTAAATCCAAGGAGGGTAAGCTAAGTAAGTGGGCGATACTATCGCGTGTGGCTTTCTCGACATTAGCATCTAAGCGCATCCATACAGCGATTCTTCCGGATTTATGTTGTAACTGATAAACTCCTTCATTTAATGTTATGGAAGTATTTTCACTTGCACAACTCAATTCCATACCGGAATACCACGCGTACTTAGGCTGCGCATTAAGCACCGTGTGGCAACGACAATTACAACCAGGCAGAACTTCACCTTGTGGCTGGTCACATTGGACGTTCAATCAAGAGACGATACACCAACTCGTTTGGTATACTAAACGGAATGGACTGAGAACGGAACACCTCTCAAACTCCAGTATATCCAAATCACCGATTCACAAGCTTATTTGCGTTCGAAGGCATGAATGGTACAATGTGATGACCAAAAATCGTTCCATGTGCAGCTCTATTTACTGCTGCTGCCTTTTTTTAACAGATTACTCCTCTCTATGTTAGAGTTACACCCCCAAGGATTTACAAGCCAACACTTTGGGTCAGTAGTCTGTCGAGGAGCAAACAAACTCTGAATCATACAATATCTAGGATGGGTGATCAGTCCAATGTCTTGAGTCAGTAGTCTGTCTAAGAGCAAGAAAACTCTGTATCATAGCATATCCAGGATGAGTGATCAGCCCAATGTCTTGTGTCAGTAGTCTGTCTAAGAGCAAGAAAACTCTGTATCATAGCATATCCAGGATGGTGATCAGTCCAATGTCTTGAGTCAGTAGTCTGTCTAAGAGCAAGAAAACTCTGTATCATAGCATATCCAGGATGAGTGATCAGCCCAATGTCTTGTGTCAGTAGTCTGTCTAAGAGCAAGAAAACTCTGTATCATAGCATATCCAGGATAGGTGATCAGCCCAATGTCTTGAGTCAGTAGTCTGTCCAAGAGCAAACAAACTCTGTATCATAGCATATCCAGGATGGGTGATCAGCCCAATGTCTTGAGTCAGTAGTCTATCTAAGAGCAAGAAAACTCTGTATCATAGCATATGCAGGATGAGTGATCAGTCCAATGTCTTGAGTCAGTAGTCTGTCTAAGAGCAAGAAACCTCTGTATCATAGCATATCCAGGATGGGTGATCAGCCCAATGTCTTGTGTCAGTAGTCTGTCTAAGAGCAAGAAAACTCTGTATCATAGCATATCCAGGATGAGTGATCAGCCCAATGTCTTGAGTCAGTAGTCTGTCTAAGAGCAAGAAAACTCTGTATCATAGCATATCCAGGATGAGTGATCAGCCCAATGTCTTGTGTCAGTAGTCTGTCTAAGAGCAAACAAACTCTGTATCATAGCATATCCAGGATGGGTGATCAGCCCAATGTCTTGAGTCAGTAGTCTGTCTAAGAGCAAACAAACTCTGTATCATAGCATATCCAGGATGAGTGATCAGACCAATGTCTTGAGTCAGTAGTCTGTCTAAGAGCAAACAAACTCTGTATCATAGCATATCCAGGATGAGTGATCAGACCAATGTCTTGTGTCAGTAGTCTGTCTAAGAGCAAACAAACTCTGTATCATAGCATATCCAGGATGGTGATCAGTCCAATGTCTTGAGTCAGTAGTCTGTCTAAGAGCAAGAAAACTCTGTATCATAACATATCCAGGATGGGTGATCAGTCCAATGTCTTGAGTCAGTAGTCTGTCTAGGAGCAAGCAAACTCTGTATCATAGCATTACCAGGATGGTGATCAGTCCAATGTCTTCAGTCAGTAGTCTGTCTAAGAGCAAGAAAACTCTGTATCATAGCATATCCAGGATGGTGATCAGTCCAATGTCTTGTGTCAGTAGTCTGTCTAAGAGCAAACAAACTCTGTATCATAGCATATCTAGGATGGGTGATCAGTCCAATGTCTTGTGTCAGTAGTCTGTCTAAGAGCAAACAAACTCTGTATCATAGCATATCCAGGATGGTGATCAGTCCAATGTCTTCAGTCAGTAGTCTGTCTAAGAGCAAGAAAACTCTGTATCATAGCATATCCAGGATGGGTGATCAGTCCAATGTCTTGAGTCAGTAGTCTGTCTAAGAGCAAGAAAACTCTGTATCATAGCATATCCAGGATGAGTGATCAGTCCAATGTCTTGCGTCAGTAGTCTGTCTAAGAGCAAGAAAACTCTGTATCATAGCATATCCAGGATGGGTGATCAGTCCAATGTCTTGAGTCAGTAGTCTGTCTAAGAGCAAGAAAACTCTGTATCATTGCATATCCAGGATGGTGATCAGTCCAATGTCTTGAGTCAGTAGTCTGTCTAAGAGCAAACAAACTCTATATCATAGCATATCCAGGATGGGTGATCAGTCCAATGTCTTGAGTCAGTAGTCTGTCTAGGAGCAAGCAAACTCTGTATCATAGCATTACCAGGATGAGTGATCAGTCCAATGTCTTGAGTCAGTAGTCTGTCTAAGAGCAAGAAAACTCTGTATCATAGCATATCCAGGATGGGTGATCAGTCCAATGTCTTGTGTCAGTAGTCTGTCTAAGAGCAAGCAAACTCTGGATCATAGCATATCCAGGATGGGTGATCAGCCCAATGTCTTGAGTCAGTAGTCTGTCTAGGAGCAAGCAAACTCTGTATCATAGCATATCCAGGATGGGTGATCAGTCAAATATCTTGGGTCAGTAGCCTGTCGAGGAGCAAGCAAACTCTGCATCATAGCATATCCAGGATGGGTGATCAGTCCAATGTCTTCAGTCAGTAGTCTGTCTAGGAGCAAGCAAACTCTGTATCATAGTATATCTAGGATGGGTGATCAGTCCAATATCTTGAGTCAGTAGTCTGTCTAGGAGCAAGCAAACTCTGTATCATAGCATATCCAGGATGGGTGATCAGTCCAATGTCTTCAGTCAGTAGTCTGTCTAGGAGCAAGCAAACTCTGTATCATAGCATATCCAGGATGGGTGATCAGTCCAATGTCTTCAGTCAGTAGTCTGTCTAGGAGCAAACAAACGCTGTATCATAGCATATCCAGGATGGGTGATCAGTCCAATGTCTTCAGTCAGTAGTCTGTCTAGGAGCAAGCAAACTCTGTATCATAGCATATCCAGGATGGGTGATCAGTCCAATGTCTTCAGTCAGTAGTCTGTCTAGGAGCAAGCAAACTCTGTATCATAGCATATCCAGGATGTGTGATCAGTCCAATGCCTTGAGTCAGTAGTCTGTCAAGGAGCAAGCAAACTCTGTATCATAGCATATCCAGGATGGGTGAACAGCCCAATGCCTTGATTCAGTAGTCTGTTGAGGAGCAAGCAAACTCTGGATCATAGTATATCCAGGATGTGTCAGTAGTTTGTCAAGAAGCAAAAAAACTCTGAATCACGGTATATGCAGGTATGAGAGTATTATGTTCAATTTTATGTTCAAGTTATTTTGCTAGCTTCTTTACCGCAGGCTTTGAAACATCATATACAGCATCATATATATAATTATGTACCACCCTGCATATGCAATGTTTATCTGTGGAGGAACATGAAAAATAAAGTGTGCAACAAACTCCCATACATTGTAATACCTAAACAAAAACATCAGGCGGGGAATTCAGTCACTTTGGAATATTCAACTCACGAGTGTGAATGAAAATTTGCTGAGAAGATGCCAGGAATGTGATACTGTAGTATTGACACTAGGATATAAATAATTAATAAAGAAATAATTGCAATGGATAATTTCCGTATATTAAATCAAAGTATCATGTAATATGGTGGCGTTGAAAAGCTTTGTCCGGAGATAAAGATCATTAGAGAGCAAAGTCATTAGTAATGACTGAGGAGCAACGCATTAGTATAAAGATTCCTGGAATGCAGTAAGCTTATTAGGTTCTGTACGTCTGTAGCGTCACGTAGACAGAAATTCTATAAAAGAGAAAAGGAATGAAATTCTGAGATTCGGAGAGGTATCCCATGGTAACAATATCAGATATGCATACGTAGGAGTTTAAGATTGGCCCCGCGCGAGAAGGAACATTGGTGGTTGTGATAGGTAGGCGAATCTTAAATTAATAAAAGAGGATGTATTGCTAAAATTAGCATCTTGTCTTACACTCTTTTACGTGATCGGCAGTTCGTAGCGCCTAAGATCGCGTTGGGTTAACAGTTACTTAGCGGTAGCCACGAGTGGTTTTGCCAGTAAGTATTTTAGCTACCCACGTCAATTTACGCTTCTAGTTTATTTTATTGCGGAAATAGTGATTTAAAACCGTAAAATTGATGCTGCAGAAATTAGCAGGTATAATAATTCAACAGTTATAGTTTCAAGTGCTAGGATCCATAATCAGTTTCATTCTTTATCTTCAAACGGTCAGGAACTCGCTTCAATAGCTCAAGTATTAGATCACATTAAATTCCTCAGTCAATTTAAACTGATGTTATCCTTTCACTACGCCCACGCATATCCTGAGAGAAAGATCTCATAGCCAACCACTGTAGCAGCCGACAGAAGAATCAACAGCAGATATTGAAGCAAAGGTTACGGTTTCAAAAAGTGACGACCGTCGACCGGTTTCAAATGTATGGATAGAGAATGATAACGTTTCCAACATCTCCTATGATAAGGTGCATAATTATTATTGTAACTATGAGAACCTTAGGCGGTCGCGCGGATATTACAACTATTTCGGCGGGAGTCGGAGCTGCGGTGGCAATGTGGAAGAAAATCACTGTATATCATTAAGGCAGCAGTAAATAATTTCAGCAAAGGCGCTAGCACCCCATTTGAATTCAGATTTACGTTTGATTTCCAGAAGAGCTAAGTTCAGAAACGCACACAAAAGGAACCGGAACAAACCCACATGTGCAAACCTTCGTCCTACCAATTTTGTTTGTTCACATTGTCACTTTCCTTCTTGCCAGAAAATTCCCAATTCAGGAAGACAACACTTGAAACATAAAATCCCTCCAATCCGGGTTTTATTATCGCCATTCTCTCTCCTGGTCCTTTCTTAAAGTAAACATGAAGTCCTTCATCGCCTTTTCCTCGCTCTTGTTTTCCCAGTGTGAGGATTTTCTCCGGCAAATGGTCGTGCGACCCGGAACTCCATTATACTCCGGGGCTTATTGGCTTACATCGGGGGGACGAGCGCCGGGGCCAAATGTTAATAATCCTTACGGTGTTTTTCTTGATATTGGAGGGGGAGGTGTTGATTTTCCTTGTTAGTAAACATTTAACACTAATTGGTGTGGCATTCTCAGCACCAGATGGCAATACCTGCTTAATGAAACGAGCTAAAGCCAATTACAGAAAATGTCTCGTAGCTTAAAGACAGAACTTTCTTTCATTTGTTTTTTTTTCGGCAGACCTTGGAACCAACTTTTTAATGCAGTTCCAGGCAGAAAACTTAAATTACAAGAGAAACAGTTTCGCATTTAATTTTCCGCTATCCGGTAAGAAATAACTCAAGCAGACATGGCTACTTCAGGACCTCTAGGGAGGTAACTTGTTACTTTCTTACCACATAGGTAACTTAAATGAACTACTGTAACCCCAGAATTAGATGTCCATATTTTATCAGAAACACATTTTTAAAAAATCTTATGTGTTACATTCACATGACTTTTTCTAGTCACTCATTCACAAATCACTCTACCAAAGCATCTACTTCTCGTTAATCGAGAAAAAAAACGTTCGTTACACATTTTCACAAACTACCCTTTACACTGGAAAAAACCGAGGCGCAGTGGTTTCGTTCCCGGCTCTAATGGTCTGGGGTAGCGATTTTAAGTTTACACCTCCGACTTCCTGATGTGAAGTAACCATAAGGCCCAACGTGGCTCGCAGTTCACGGTAAAAGCTGTAGGTCCTCTCATTCCACTGCCATCCTTATCATTACCCTACATCGGAGGCAACGGATTCCGAGCGCTGGTGGATCCCGTCATCGCTTGATGGAATGAGGTATTCCCTGAACGCCATAAGCCATACCATATGGGAAGCGTTAGAAACGCCGACGACGACAGTGGGAAAAATTCTTAGTTTTTTATTTTATCAAAAATTGTTGTAACAATTTTTATTAAATAGCATATATTTTTAAGATATGTGCATATAAATGAAAAATATAGCTAATCATATTGTGGCTGTATTTTCACAAGAAAGCTATTGTATTTCACCTCAATCCACTTATAATTATTATATAACACATAATAAGTGTAAACATACAGAGTGAGCCAAAAAACTACGAACCGGCTGCGCGGTGTTTTTCCTCGTTGCCGTCTGCCGCTATCATAAAGAGGCGCGGATGCAACCATACAACATTTTAAAACTACTTTTAAAGGTTTTAGTTACCAACTTTATCAAAGAAGATGCTGAAACTGGCCACCGTCGATGTCCATACATTTTTGGCACCTCTTTAGGAAACTATACATCACTCGCCAATTTGTTTCGAGTCAACATTTGAAGCCCGTACATATGTGAATTCAATTTTGATCCTTTTTTTTAGAGCATTAACAGACAGGGAGCGTGATTTTGTCATTTTTCAACAAGAATTTGCAACAGCTTATACGGCCAATATTTCGATGAGAAGTATTGAAAGTGTGTTTGAGATCGGAATGATTAGTAGAGATTTGTGGCCCCATCGGTCTCCCGACCTAACTCCCTGCGATTTCTATCTCTGGGCTAAGTTAAAATAAAGTATACAAGACCAAACCATACATCCTGGAAAAATTAAAACAAAATATTCGCCAGGAAAATGCCAGCATTTCTCAAAGTGAACTACGGCGAGTGATGGATAGTTTCCTAAAGAGGTGCCAAAAATATATGGACAACGACGGGCGCCAGTTTCAGCACCTCCTTTCATAAAGTTCGTAAGTAAAGCCTTTAAAAGTAGTTTTAAAATGTTGTATGGTTTCATTTGCGTCTTTCTATGATAGCGGCAGACGGCAGCGAGCGCCGAGGATGCTGACAGGAAAAACAGCGCGCAGCTGGTTTGTAGTTTTTTGGCTTACCCTGTATATCTCTCAGTACAAGATTTTAGAAGTAGGCCAAATGCTGAAATTAGAAGAGAAAGTTGGTGCTGAAGGCATTTTAACAAGTTAGCTCCAGCAGCATGGAGGAGTAAACAATACAAAAAATCCTTGAGCTAAAAAGAACGTAGTGTGAGGGTAGTTTGAGAAAGCTTCAATTTTTAAAAGTTACATGTGGGTTCTCAACCTACACAAGTTGTAACCTACGTTGAGGCAGTATTTTTAACTCTTGAATTATTTAAATTAAATTGTATAATATGTAATTTCAATAACAGCCCGCCTTGAAGCAATATGTATATAATATTTTGTAAAAATTATGTAACAGTCATTGCATATGCTTATATTATTGTAAACATGTTCAATAATGTTATGTGAATGCATTACGTAATTTAATAATGTAAGAGCTGTGAGAATAATAAGTTTAACGTTGCTAACAATGAGGCAATAATGAGTTTGAGAGTTTAAATGTTACTAGACATGATTAGAGCAACGATAATACAAATTTTGTGACAGTTTAAAATTCGCCAATCAAAGCCAGAAAAAGCTTTAGTAAAATACAGATATTCTATTGGACTAGGATTAGCCAATCAGAGACTTGATATGCAGAAGCTTATGAGTTTGGACGGTTGAAATATGTTCAGTTGCCTGCAGACCTTGATAGTAACCGGATGGAATATGTGTTCTCTAAAGAAATATTACGTATTCGTGTGTAACGAAAATTATGTATACACATTAACAAAGTGCAAGTTTTAAATTAAAGAATCTCACAACTCTTGATATCAGTGTAGTGCTATTTAATTTGTGTCAAGGATTAATAAAAAGAAGTGAATTTTAAACTTAAAATCTGTGTAAGCCTACATTCTTGTCGCACCACGCCCTGATTAAGAGAAACGTGTCTCTAAAGTAATACTGAAGCAGCCGAGGCAAACATAAACATAAATAATATCTATAGAAACTGTTTAATAACAAAGTCAATATTTATTTTAAACTTGGAGTGTAACAACAAAAATACATGTTCAAATCAGCTTTTCATACCTAGTAGCATATTACGTAACAAACAATCTTCTTCAAAACTGACGTCCATTAGTGGAGCTAAATAAATAAACAACGTAAAGAACCATTCTACTACGACGTAATGATTGGTTCACAAAAAGAGATGCTATAAATCGCGCCAAATGTTCAGGCAATCTGAAATTTTGTTAAACGCCTAGACAAAACCAGGCATAAGACTATAAATACTGGGTGCTAACTGCAACACCGCGCATTTATTATTTCAGCCTCGACATGATAATACGCGCTAGTTAGTGAAATTACTTTTTCTACTACTATAGTAAGTAGGGAAATACTATTTGCCGTCCAAAATTCGATACCGAGATTTCAACGGAAATACATATTTTGGGGTCATTATAATAAATAATTTATAGAAAAAGCTTCGTGTGTGTCTATAAACAGCATAACTCAAAAACGAGAAGTCGAATAATTCCAAACTTGGTATAGGCACCTTCCTAGGATGTGGAACGAAGATTTTAAAGAAAATTCCACCATCCCAATTTACCCTTTGCATTAAACATTTCTCGAAATTTTTAATTTTCTAAACAATGGCACTAACGATTTTGATTACGATACAATATATTAAAGATATTTACATGGCAAATAAAATGTATATCTTGAATTTTTGGGAATAGTCTGTGAAATCCACTTCATGGATATCTGGTGAAAGTTAAACGCTAGACGAAAACGTACTACACTGAAAGGGGATATACCACCCACATATATACTTATGTAGACATATAACTCAATATCAAACAATAATTGTACATAATAATGTTAATTCAACAAGAAAGATGTTATGTTTAGTAACCAAGAAATGTACAAAAGTAGATTGTTACTTAGATAAGTAAGGGACGGGTGAGCTAGCTAATTCTAGGTAGAGCCCACCTTTCACCAAGCTAATGAGTAAGGAACTGTAAGCAATAACCAAAACTAGAAAGAGACAGATACAGAAAGGAAAGAGCCAGAGATATTGAATCTACTTCCGGACGCGTGTGCGAAAAACTTGGAAGCAGAACATTTTCATACATAATAAGTTAACGCAATGTGAGGACCAATTACAAATGTCGTTACATTCAAAGGCACGAAGGTGAGCGTCACTAGATGTAGGTATAAAAGGAAGAAGAAAGCCTCAGATTTGCACTCTCTTATAGACTTTCTTATAGAATCTCTTCGACACTCAGTGACACTCAATGGACGACGGATGCACGAGTGTGCATATGGGCGGGAAGCGTGTGTAGTTAGATTAGACTCCTAATTTATTATTATGGTGGGAATTGTTATAGATAGGAAAAGCTAGCCGCCTATTTTATTCATTTGATAATAAACCACATTTTTAAGGGAAATACAGCGTATTTTAATTTGCCTCACCTATTAAAAACCTGAGACCAGTGAAGTTAGTTAGATAGGTAATTTATTAGGAATGGAGAAATCATCAGACACTGAGCAGAGGTAGCCGGAGAACAGAACACTACAGCAGAGGTCATCAACCAGAGGACCAACGATTTCCTGCGACAACACCAAAAATGTAGATCTCTTTAAAACATACAATTTACTTCAAATAAGCTTTTTTGTGGCATAGGCCATTTCTAAGATATCCATTATTGAATGTTTCAATTGTTCATTACTTGGTCATTCTTTTAAGTCCTTTCAACATTCAGTTGTTTCTCGCGATATCATGGAAACAGTATGGAATTTTAAGTCCAGTTGTTAAACATTTGACTATCGCTGTTCCCTTTGCATCTATAACGAAATGTATAATGTAGCTATTTCTGTAAAGATTTATTTGGATTAAAACGTAATGGATAGAAAAATAAGCTTTAGTAAGAATAGTTTGTATACCCACTAATATATGATAGAGTGTAGAAAGGCATGCGAATGTATCACATCAGATTTTATTCACGTGCAAAAAAAAGGTTTGTTTTTGTTTGATGTTACAATATGTGATACAAAGTGTTGATTTTCACATCGGTGACGAGTCACAAAGCTTGACAGATATAAATAAATTTAGCGTGTGGGTTACATAAAAGTGTCATAAAGATGCTAACAGTTTCAGCAAGGTCGAAGTCGATTGTTTCATTTGTAATCAGGTTCATATTTGTTAACAGTTCGATGAGACTAACAATAAAATTCAAAATCAAATATTTCACAGTGTTATCAATAAATTATCCCTTTACGATCAGGGTTGATAAGGCATACTTGCTCGACCATATAGACAATAGCTAGCAAGCGAAATATCAATTACGTAATTAAAAACATCAATGCGAATGAACTAGGTAACACGTGTAATAAATAATCAAAATAAGACCGCCGCAGTATTTAGAATTGTCGGGGAATAGTCTGCGAAATTCTCTTTACCAAGCGGGATGGCTTAGGCGGTAAAGTCTGTGGCTCGCATTCGGGAGGTCCCGGGTTCAAATCCCGTGGGCCGACCAATCTGTTTTTCCTCAGTCGCCAAAGTAAATACCGGATTGGATATTTAATACCACGGCCCAAAGTTTCATCTTAAGTCTAAAACAATAGTAAAATGAAAAATAAGTTGTAATTGCGAATGCTATGCCATCTATTTACAGACAATGTAAGCAGTTAGACTGGACGGCACCCTCACGCCATCTGCACGGCACGAAGCAGAAGATCCGGCTGCCATGCGCTGGCGGTCTCTGTGGGCACGTGACGAAGTAAGATGGCATTTCCAAGGATGAGACCTAGAAGCCTAGCCGCCTTTCTGTGTGCGGGCGGAGTTAGACTGGACGGCACCTTAAAGCCGTCTGCACGGCACGAAATCAGAAGATTCGGTAGCTATGCGCTAGGGTCTCTGTGATAAGTGACGAAGCGGGTGGTTACAGGGATGAGACCTACAAGGCTAACTGTCCTTCACATATCGTTCTAAGAGTTATCCACCAACAGATCCGTCGCGATATGACCAAGGAGTTAAAGCGACGTAAAATAAAATAGTATATAAAAATTCTCTTTATTGAATGAATTTTTTTAATAATAAGTAAACCGTAAGAGATAGGCAAAATCTTACTACACAAAAAATGTAGATGTCTTTAAAATACACATCTTATGTCAAATAAAATTAGTTGTAGAGCCATTTCTGAGATAATTTTAGTTATTAGTTTGAATTTTAAAATACTTATACATTTTCAAGTAGTTAAGTCAATATTTGTGGTTTTTCTCGTGGTCATGCAAAGAGAACAGAATTTCAAAGCCACATCACATAGTGACTCGCATTTTTACTTTCTTCTCTACTACGTATAGTAAGTAGGGGAATTACCGCATTCCACCCAAAACTTCGATACCGAGATTTCACCGGAAATGCAGGTTTTGAAGCCCCCTGTGTTGTGAACAGCATTACTCAAGAACGAAAATTCGGATAAACACGAAACTGGGTATTTACGTTTAGTATCTTTCAAAGATGCGACACGCAGATTTTCTAGCAAATCCCCCCAATCCAGACTACCCTTTACATGGAAGGTTTTTCGAAATTTTTGGTTTTCTAAAAAATGGCTATAATGATTTTGATTAAAATACCATATATTAAATATATTTACCTGACAAATATAATATATATCTTGAATTTTCTGAGAATAGTCTGCGAAGTCCACTTTATTTGGAAGTAATTTTGTATAATCTCATATAACTAGTAAACGTTAAACGAGAGACGAAAACATACTACACAAGAATTGTGGATCTCTTTAAGACACATAATTTATTTAAAATAAGTTTCTTGTGGCATAAGGCGTATATGAGATGTCCGTTATTAAAGGTTCGAATTGTTTATTACTTCAACTCCTTTCAACATTCAGTTGTTTCTCGCGATGTCATGGAAACAGTATGGAATTTTAAGGCCAGCATATAACGTACAGTTGTTAAACATTTGACTATCGCTGTTCTCTTTGTATCTATAACGAAATGTGTAATGTAGCTGTTTCTGCAAAGGTTTATTTGGATCAAAATATAGTATATAGAAAAATAAGTTTGTATAATAATAATTTGTATACCCACTAATAAACGACAGAGTGTGCAGAAAGTCATGCGAATGTATCACATCAGATTTTTAAAAACCTGACTAACGCCTTATCATAGCTTATCCTTCTTATATCTACAACGAAATGTGTGACGAAAGTTTACCTCGATTAACATGAACTAGAGAGTAAAGTAAGCTTTGTAAGGTAGGTGTGACTTTGTTTTAACTGCCACTTCACTAATGTGAAGTACTTCAATTTCCCCGTCAGTTCACTTTCTTCTGACGTTGCGTCTTCTTACGGACTGTTCACTCGCTGCACGTCGCAGCAGTCGCCATCAACTCCGAGAACCATACTTGATGTCGCAGCAGAAACGCGTTCACCAATCGCTTACTCACCCACTGACCGATTCCCCTTGCGAGAGCGCTCGCTTATATACGCATTGGAGTCTTTCACAGAACATTCTATAACAATTTGGACGCACGTTCTGGAATTGGGGAGAAGGAAAGTTTCAGAAGATTCTGGTTAGCTGCAGACAGCACATCTGGTGTTTACGCCGGTCAAGAGCGTGACTTATCTTTCCACAATTCCGACTTCGCAATAATCTTGACCGTAGCCGCTACGTCACAGTAGTTTGTAGAAGAGTGAATAGAGAAAGAACAACAAAAATTAATTTGAAGTAAACCAAATCAAATTTATCGAAAATAGAAATTTATCGATGGATACCTTTAATTTATCAATTTCTGTATTCGGTTTGCTTATCTACAATCCGCGGAAAAAAGAAAGGAAGGAAAAAAGCTTTCATATGGTTCTGTGAAATGGTAATGGGTAGAAAAATTCCTTGACGTAACATATCAGATTTTTAGGTTCGTTTGAAGCACAGTGTGAAATTCAGAGCCAGTGCAAAAGAAGATACAACAACCAAGAGAGGTAAATGAAATGTGCCTATCTGTTGCAGCACGAAACACACCCACTACGTGATGCAGGAAACGCGCAAACTTTCCCAGTCAAACTTTTTTTTTTTAGAGTTACTGAATTGGAAAGGGATTGCGATCGCGCCGGCGGAATGGGTAGTGTGAATGTAACGGAAATAGGACCGCCTCCCGATTGGTTCGTGGCAAGGAAAAGTTCCCAGAGAGGAAAAAAAAAGTGAACACCTGCGGGGGAATGGCGGTCATTATTTGAATTCAATAGTCCATAGCTAGCAGCAAGCCCTTTGACCCTTATTTTCTTTGCGCGTCTTTCAAGCCTAGTGCTGCCATCTAGCCGGAATTGTAATGGCACTGGCTGCAGGCCCATTTCCGAGCCACAAAGACTCGAGTCTTCCGGAAGTTACATTACAAACATTCCATTGCTTTTATCCTTTGTCATCCTAAGACAAAAGATACACGTATGTTGAATGTTAAAGCGGGACAGTTCTGATGCCGTTATCGGTGTTTAAACTGTGGTTCGCGTACCACCCTGTTTTACTCCGAACAATGTGAACTTTAAAATTTGACCTTAGGATGAAGGATAATGCATTTTAATGAGCTGTATTTATAAGAGTCCGAGATTATAATTAAATTGTACTTTATCTGGGATTTCTATGCTCCACGATATGTAGATAATCCGCGATAACATGTGAGACAGGGATTCGGGATGTACCGGGTTCGATTCCCGTCGACCGTAAACTCTCAGTTTGGTATTTTGTGGTTTTTCCTGGCCAGTAGTCGAAAACTGGGATGGTTTCTCATCTACCGCGATTTCCTTTCCGTGATTTCCCTTTCACTTAATTTCCTTCTCATTTTCAGGTGTGCTTATAGGTTTCGTGGCGTATCGCGGCGTCGCACAGACGCGAATACTTGCTGAAAGGAAAAAATACTACCCGTGGACATTAAGAAAACTGCTTGGTCGACGGGTCGCACCTCGTCCCCTCTAGACAGCTGGATCTGCCTGCGCCCTGTAACCTGCTGTGGTTCCTTCACTTCATCCCGTGGTAGCATCAATAGTCTATGTAGTCGCAGTGCGCGACGTGTCTCTCTGCGTTGAATAACCTTACCTAAGCTATTGTATCCACTCAAACATTTGATATCAAGACTTCGGGAAAATTTTGAGATATAACAAAGAAAGGATGTTTAGTAAAAGGTCCGTGTGTGTAGGCCTGTGTGTGTTTTAGACACCAAAGTTTAAAAAAAAATCTGATGTGTTACACTCGCATGACTTTCTCTACTCTTATACAAACTATTTTTACAAACTCTTATTCTCCATCTATTTCATATTAATCGAGATAAACATTTGCAGAAACGATCTTTTGACATGCAAAGAGAATTACATTTTACACATAGCGACCAGTTCTAAAAATATTTGACTATCGCTTAAGGCGTACTATGTTCCCCATATACATATCTCTTAATAGCTGGTTGCTATGTGCAGCACCATTCCCTTTGCCTCAGATTAATACTCTTTGCATACCCAAGACAAAAAAATGAATAACGAATTCCCATTTGAGAAAATAAGTGTTGAAAAATTTAAGAGAATAAAACGCAATATCTCGAAAATGGTTCACTCAACATCAACTCAACATTGGAGACATTCCCAGAAAATTCGAGATATACATTTCATTTGTCATGAAAATATCTCAAACATATGATACTTTAATCAAAATCACTAGAGCCATTTCTGAGAAAATTAAAATTTTCGAAAAATGTTCCATGTAAAGGGTAATCTGGGTTGGAGGGATTTTCTTGAATACCTTGGTGTAGCATCTCTGGAAGATACTGAACCTAAATAACAAGTTTGGTGTTTATCAGACTGTTCGTTTCTGAGTTATGCTGTTCACAGACACACACACGGACATGTTTCCAAAAATGGTTTTTTGGATTCAGGGCGTCTCAAAACATGTATTTCCAGTGAAATCTCGGTATCGAATTTTTGGGTGGAATACAATACTTCCCCTACTTACTAAATGTACCAGAAAAAGTAAAAATATTTGCATGAAATTCAAAACATATGCTTGTAGCTGAGGTAGAGCAGTAAGTTACAAAGTTTTGAAAAACGTTTGCATAAAAACTTCAACTTTTAGAAATTTGACCTACGGTTACCGTTATCAAGAAGATAATTTTCACAGCAACATACAAACTGGCTGCCATCTGTTTTCCAATTTAACTCTTTCCCATTCAACCAGCAGTCGACTGGTGTATACACAAAAGTTCTTAGGTATATTCCGATTCCAAGCTGCCTTAATCTCAGTCGAAAATAAATACAGTTTATATCCAACAGCCACAGCAATTAGGTCAAACTCGTGGTATATTATAAACATATTTGCATTGCACAGATAAGCGTACACGTCGAGAATGAAAGAACGGATATTCTAGCAAAAGCAGCAGCTTCCAGTAATGATAATTAAACCTACAACAAATGTTCAATATCACGACTAAATTCCGAGTACAAAATGCAGACGATAAATTCGACTTGGTTTGTTTAGCTTTTAGTTTTCATTATGTCCTTTTACACGATTAATTTCTCAGGAGCTCGCATTATCTGTTCACAGTCCAAATGCTCATACTTAAATTGATCGCAATCCGTTGTGGAGTTAATCTATTACTTATTTGACAGCCTTTTGCTTCCTTTGATTTAAAACTTTATTCTGTTATCTGCTATAACTTACATAAACAGATGCACTGAATTAAACGTAACAAAATCGCTAAAACCGGGCGGGATGGCTCAGGCGGTAAAGTCTGTGGCTCGCATTCGGGAAGTCCCGGTTTCAAACCCCGTGAGCCGACCAATCTGTCTGAGATATTTTCGTGGGTTTCCTCGGTCACCAAGGTAAATACCGGATTGGATATTTAATACCACAACCCAAAGTTCCACCTTAAGTCTAAAACAATAGTAAAATGAAAAATAAGTGGTAATAGCGAATGCTTTGCCATCTATCTACAGACTATGTAAGCAGTTAGACTGGACGCCATCTGCACGGTATGAAGCAGAAGATCCGGCTGCTATGCGCTGGGGATCCCTGTGGGCACGTGACGAAGCAAGATGGCATTTCCAGGAATGAGACCTAGAAGGCTGACTGTCCTGTGTGGGGGCGGGTTTGGACTGGACGGCATCCTAATGCCATCTGCACGGCATGAAGCAGGTGGTTACAGGGATGAGACCTAGAAGGCTAACTGTCCGACTTTCTGTGTGGGGGCGGGTTTGGACTGGACGCCACCCTAATGCCATCTGCACGGCATGAAGCAGGTGGTTGCAGGGATGAGACCTAGAAGGCTAACTGTCCGACTTTCTGTGTGGGGGCGGGTTTGGACTGGACGCCACCCTAATGCCATCTGCACGGCATGAAGCAGGTGGTTACAGGGATGAGACCTAGAAGGCTGATTGTCCGCCTTTCTGTGTGGGGGCGGCGGTTGGAATTGACGCCCCCTAATGCCATCTGTACGGCATAAAGCAGGTGGTTGCAGGGATGAGACCTAGAAGGCTAACTGTCCGCCTTTCTGTGCGAGAGCGGCGGTTAGACCGGACGGCACCCTAATGCGATCTGTACGGCATGAAGCAGGTGGTTGCAGGGATGAGACCTAGAAGGCTAACTGTCCGCCTTTCTGTGCGAGAGCGGCGGTTAGACCGGACGGCACCCTAATGCGATCTGCACGGCATGAAGCAGGTGGTTGCAGGGATGAGACCTAGAAGGCTAACTGTCCGCCTTTCTGTGCGAGAGCGGCGGTTAGACCGGACGGCACCCTAATGCGATCTGCACGGCACGAAGCAGGTGGTTACGGGGATGAGACATAGAAGGCTAACTGTCCACCTTTATATATGAGGGCGGCGGTTGGACTGGACGGCCCCTAATGCGATCTGCACGGCACGAAGCAGAAGATCCGGTAGCTATGAGCTAGAGTCTCTGTGACACGTGACGGAGCGGGAGGTTGCAGGGATGAGACCTAGAAGGCTAATTGTTCATTACATATCGCTCTAAGGAATATCCACCAACATACCCGTCGCAACATGACCATGGAGTTAAAATAAAATAGAGTAAACAAATCCCTAAAATATCTAGGCTTTATTATTAGGAATTAGCATACATTTAAAGAAAAAACATTAATTAACTTTACGAATCCTTTTTTAGACAAAATCTCGAAATGCATCTATTATTTAAAATCTTAAGACCACAAAACTTGTCAACTTAATAGAAAATGTACAATTTAAAGGTTTAAATTTTAGAAGAGATATTTCGGTATTAATATTTCTGTATAAAGTGCCACATTCTATTATTCATGATATTAATATTGTCGCAAATATATTATTTTTATGTACCAAATAAGATAATTAGATTTAAGAAGTTTTTTTTCACCCCAAGAGCAAACACAGAAATCCGTAAGAATCACCATTAAACAGAATTACACATTTATATAACAAATCATATTATTTCGATGTAGATATTTTCAATAAGTCTGAAACTCAGTTAAAAAACACCGTAGTCAATAATTATTCTTTTGTAGATGAATACAAATATTTAAATTAGAAATAATTGTATAATTACCATTGCCACCTTCTCTTCTCTTTTCTTTTCTTCTCTAGTTTGTTTTATTGCTTATTATTACTCTCTCTACTACGTAGAGTAAGTAGGAGAACTATTGTATTCCACCAAAAATTCGATACCGAGATTTCACCGGAAATACACGTTTTGGGACCCCCTGAATCCAAAAAAAGCATTTTTGGAAATATGTCCGTGTCTGTGTCTGTGTGTGTGTGTGTGTGTGTGTGTCTGTGTCTGTGTGTGTGTGTGTGTGTGTCTGTGTGTGTGTCTGTGTCTGTGTGTGTGTCTGTGTCTGTGTGTGTGTGTGTCTGTGTGTGTGTGTGTCTGTGTGTGTGTGTGTGTCTGTGTGTGTGTCTGTGTGTGTGTCTGTGTCTGTGTGTGTGTCTGTGTCTGTGTGTGTGTGTGTGTCTGTGTCTGTGTCTGTGTGTGTGTGTGTGTCTGTGTCTGTGTGTGTGTGTGTGTGTGTCTGTGTGTGTCTGTGTGTGTGTGTCTGTGTGTGTGTGTGTCTGTGTCTGTGTGTCTGTGTGTGTCTGTGTGTGTCTGTGTCTGTGTCTGTGTGTCTGTGTGTGTCTGTGTCTGTGTGTGTGTGTGTCTGTGTGTGTCTGTGTCTGTGTCTGTGTGTGTCTGTGTCTGTGTCTGTGTGTGTGTGTCTGTGTGTGTCTGTGTCTGTGTCTGTGTGTCTGTGTGTCTGTGTCTGTGTCTGTGTCTGTGTCTGTGTCTGTGTGTCTGTGTCTGTGTGTCTGTGTCTGTGTCTGTGTCTGTGTCTGTGTCTGTGTCTGTGTCTGTGTGTCTGTGTCTGTGTGTGTGTGTGTCTGTGTGTGTCTGTGTCTGTGTCTGTGTGTGTCTGTGTCTGTGTCTGTGTGTGTGTGTCTGTGTGTGTCTGTGTCTGTGTCTGTGTGTCTGTGTCTGTGTGTGTGTGTGTCTGTGTCTGTGTGTGTCTGTGTGTGTGTGTGTGTGTCTGTGTCTGTGTGTGTGTGTGTGTGTGTCTGTGTCTGTGTGTGTGTGTGTGTGTCTGTGTGTGTGTGTGTCTGTGTCTGTGTGTGTGTGTCTGTGTCTGTGTCTGTGTCTGTGTGTGTGTGTGTGTGTGTGTCTGTGTCTGTGTCTGTGTGTGTGTGTGTGTGTGTGTGTGTGTGTCTGTGTCTGTGAACAGCATAACTCAAAAACGAACAGTCGGATAAACACCAAACTTGGTATTTAGATTCTGTATCTTCCAGAGATGCGACACGAAGGTTTCCAAGAAAATCCCCCCACCCCAGACTACTCTTTACCTGAAACGTTTTTCGAAAATTGTAATTTTCTCAAAAATGGTTCTAACGATTTTGATTAAAATATCATATGTTTAAGATATCTTCATGACAAATGAAATGTATGTCTTGAATTTTCTGGGAATGTCTCCAAAAGTATTCTTCATTGTGAACGACTTTTGCATAACTGGTAAACCATAAGAGATAGACAAAATTTTACTACACAAAAATGTAAATTGCGTTAAAATACACAATTTATGTCATATATATTTTTGTTGTTGAGTGAACCCTTTTCGAGATATTGCTTGTTATTCCCTTAAATTTCGCAATACTTATACTTCTTCTCAAATTCGTTATTCAGTTTTTTTGTCCTGGACATGCAAAGAGAATGTAATGCGCCACATAGCAACCAGTTCTTAAAATATTTGACTAAAGCTTAAAGCCTACCAATTCCTCTTGCATCTACAAGAAAATTAGCAATAAGATTAACATGAAGCATATGGAGAATAAGCGTTTGTAAAAATAGTTTGTACAAGAGTAAAGAGTGTCATGTGAGTGTAACACATCAGATTATTTTTTTCTTGTCTCATTCATCTTCTCCGAACTTTTATAGTTATTTATAATTTTTGTTTGTTTCTTGTGTACAAGTTGTATTTATAAATAATTGCATGTTACTATGATTTTGTAATGAACATTGTGATTGGGTTTATGCGGTTATGTTCAGAACAATAAATAAATGAAGATTAAGGAGCGAAATTATGATTTCAGAAGAAACTGAAATAGAAGTGAAATTACATAAGCAGCAGAAAGAATAACACTAGAAGTTCTTACCCAAAAATCCACGAAAGAATATGATATAGCATTCAATCGCTTCATTGACTGGTGTAAGGCAAAACACGTTGAAAATAATTTCACTGAAAATGACTGCTAGTGAATCAACAAAACATCAAAATCATCTCTTTTTTATGTCATTTCTCTTGTTTTAAGAACCGCGTTTCAAAATTGATCTCTGTTGGTTTCAGGAATCAATATAGTATTAATATTTTACAAATTCGAGCGTTGTTTAAAAAATAGTATATGCCCGGGTGTTAAAAGTAGATATATTTTGCAAACATTCCTATTCACAATATAGAATAGCACGTTTACTCCTTGCATCATGTTCATTCTTCCCTGGTTATAAAGACCGTTTGTTTCTGGTCATGACAAATTTGCTATTTCATATTATCATTAGAAAAGGATATCGACTGCCCTTGTGGAAATGCAGCAACAGAGCAGTAGGGAAGATACTGTTTGAAACTTCATTTAAACCATCCTAATGTAGAATTTACAAAACCATTGCATAACATTTTAGTAGAAGGTGGTGTTACAATTACTTTTTTAAATTAATTTACGACATCCATTGAATATTCCAAAATGTAAATAATTATACTATTTTAATCCTCTTTAGATTATAAAACTAGAACTTTAATACAGAAGCTAATCTATATGATACATTCACATGAGTTTCTCTACCTCTGATTATTGGTGGGTATACAAACTATTCTTACCAAAGCTTATTTTTCTATCTACTACATTTTAATCCAAACAAACCTTTACAGAAATAGCTACATTACACATTTCGTTATAGATACAAAGAGAACAACGATAGTCAAATGTTTAAGAACTGGACGCTATACGCTGACCTTAAAATTCCATACCGTTTCCATGACATCGCGAGAAACAGCTGATTGTTGAAGGAGCTTTAAAATAATGAACAATTTGAAACTTTAATGACGGATATCTCAGAAATGTCGTATGTCACTAAAAACTTCTATGAAATAAATTGTGTGTTTTAAAGAGATCTACATTTTTGGTGTAGTACGTTTTCGTCTATGGCTTAACGTTTATCAGTTATACAAGTTTATACAAAATGTCTTCGAAATGAAGTGAGCTATTCCACGAAATTTGCAGATATACATTTTATTTGTCATGTAAATATCTTTAATACTTTAATAAAAGTTGTTAAGAGCCATTTTTAGAAAATAAACAATTTCGGAACGTGTTCTATGTACCTACAGGGTAGTCTGGGGTGGGTCAGTTTCTTGAAAACCTTCGTGTCGCAACTTTGAAAGGTAGTGAACCTAAATAGATAATTTGTTATTTATCCGATTTTTCGTTTTTGAGTTCTTCTACACACAGGCTTACACACGGATCCTTTTAAAAAAAGTCTGATGTGTTACACTCACATGACATTCTCTACTCTTGTACAAACTTTTTTTAAAAAGGTTTATTTTCTATCTACTTCATGTTAGTGAAGATAAACATTTGTAGAAATGATCTTATTGCTAATTTTTTTGTAGGTGCAAGAGGAAGAAATATTTTAAGAGCTGGCCGTTATGTGGAGCATTCCATTTTCTTTGCATATCAAGATCATAAAAAACAGTAATGAATTCCCATTTGAGACAAAGTATAAGTATTCGAAATTTCAAACAAATGACAAAGAATATCTCGAAAATGTTTCACTCGACAAAAAAAGTATATGACATATTATTTTAACAAGATATAAATTTTTTGTGTAGTAACATATTGTTTATCTCTTACAGTTTACTAGTTACGCAAAGTCATTCAGAATTGAAGAAGGTTTGTTGTTGCTACGTATGGAAAGTCAGTTTGAAGATGTATTATATTTCGACTGTTGGGGAGCCGAACTTGAAGTAGTAGCAACCGCACGTATGGTAAAACGTTTCCGGTAGCCTTCGCCCCAAAATTAAAAATATTAACTTTGTAATTTGACTGATTCTTTAAATATTATATATTTATGTTTGCCTCGGCTGCGTCAGTATTATTTTTAGAGACATGGATGTCTTAGTAGGGAATGGTGCGACTGAAGAATGTAGGCTTACACAGATTATAATTTTACTTCACTCCTTTTATTAATGCTTGACACGATTTAAATAACACTTCACTGATATAGAGAGCTGTGAGATTTTTTTATTAATTACTTGCACTTAAACTATTTTTGTCTCACACAAAATACGTATTAAATTTCTCGAGGCCGCATCTCGCGTCCGGTTAAGGACACTATCTACAAGCAACTGGCAACTGAATTTGTAAATTTTGCTCCATTTTAGTTTCTGATTGGCTAATCCTAGTCCAATAGAATACCTTCATTTAACTAAAGCTTTTTCTGGTTGTTGCTAGGCTATATTATAAACTGTAAAAAATTACATTATTGACGCTCCAAGAATCACAAATATCATTATTAAACTTTCAAATTCATTATTGCCTCAAGGTTACCTCATTTTTATCTCATTGTTAGCAACTTTTGCCCTAATTCTCACAGCTCCTACATTATTAAATTACGCAATACACTCACATAACATTATTACACATGGATACAATAATATAAACATATGCAATGACTGTTACATACATTTTACCAACTACCACATTCACATATTGCTTTAAGGCGTGCTGTTATTGAATTTATATATTATATAATTAGACTGAAATCATTTAAATGTTAAAAATACTACCTCAAATGAAGAGGACGTTTGGGGACATTCCCAGAAAATTAAAGATATACATTTATTTGCCACAAAATATCTTAAACTGATGCAGTAATTTGTATCACAAATTATTTAAATGTAAAGAGTGATTGTAGTATGAATATGCATTATTATGTGACATTGATTTGAGATGTTTGTTGATTGTAATTATTGTTGGGAAGTAAGTTTATACTGCCTTACTGAAACTGACAATAATAGCGTGCAATAATGCAGCGAGGGGGTGAGCTGTTTATCATTATTAGAGACGAGGAAGTTACGTAATATTGGCGCGTTTTTCCTTTAGAATTTGCTGGAACATTATACCTAGAGCATATGTATTCATAATTTTCATTGGATATAAAAATAGACGCTAATGTTGGCGCGTTTTACTAGCCAATTGCAGCTCAGTTATAATCTTTAGGCATATCGGGGTGTAGGAGTATAAAAAGGGCTAGGTTAGAGATAGACCCCGTCAGTTCACCGAAAATATTTGTAGGCTACACGTCGCCTTCAGTCCAGCAGAAATATTACACGTCGGCTATTGATTCGCAAGTTACGCGTATCAGAGTTATGAAAAATCTCAAGTATTGTAAAGTTAATGATACAAAAAGTTGAAGTACGTGAATTAAGAATGAACAGTAAATGAGTTATTATAACAGTTTCAGTTTGGCGAGTGTCAAGATCAATGTGTAAATGTGATAGTGAATGTGTTCGACAATAAAAGTGTAAAACAAATTCCTTCATCAGTGTTATCTTTGGATAAAAGACTCCTTTCCGTTAACACAACCTGTATAAAGAGATGTGCTCGACCAAAAAGATCATAGCTAGCCGGAGGACAGAGAACCAAAAATTAAATAAAATAACAGTAGCATTCTTTCAAGCAAACATTAATACTGCCGCAAATTGCTAACACCAGATGGAGCTAACAAACCTAACAAGGAATCACGTCACAAAATGGCTTCACTACGTGGAGTAAACACAAATACACAAACATTATAAATAATACCGCCGCAAAACACAGGGTATTTTAATCAAAACATTAGAGCCATTTCTGAAAAATGTTCCACGTAAAGGGTAATTTGGGAATTTTCTTGAAAACCTTCGTATCGCATCTTTCGAAGACATTGATCATAAATAACAAGTTTAGTATTTATCTAACATCGTTTTTGAGTTATCGTGTACTTAGTCATAGACAGACAGACACAAGCACTTGTTTCCAAAAAATACTTTATTTGGATTCAGGACGCCTCAAAGCATGTAGTTACGTTGAAATCTCGATACCGAATTTTCGAGTGGAATGCAATATCTTCTCTTCGTACTATCTATGTGGTGGAAAAAGTAAAAAGAAGTAGATAGAAGTTTTTGTAAGAATAGTTTCTAGTGAGTGGAGAGAAAGTCATGTGAGTGCAACACATCAGATTTTTCTCGTGACCGTACAAAGAGCATTCAATTTCAAAGTCATCACATAGCGACATGCACTTTAAAAATCTGACTATCACTTTACATACTCTATCGTACAAAGAGATTTTTACTTTTCCTACTACGTATAGTAAGTAGGGGAAGTATTGTATTCCACCCAAAAGTTCGATACCGATATTTCACCGGAAATATATGTTTTGAGACCCTCTGAATCCAAAAAAAGCGTTTTTGGAAACATGTCCGTGTGTGTGTGTGTCTTTGAACAGCATAACTCAGAAACGAACAGTCGGATAAACACCAAACTTGGTATTTAGGTTCAGTGTCTTCCAGAGATACGACACGAAGGTTTTCAAGAAAATTCCCCACCCTAGATTATCCTTTAGATGGAACATTTTTCGAAAATTTTAATTTTCTCAAAAAATGGCTCTAACGATTTTGATTAAAATATCATATGCTTAAGACATTCTCATGACAAATAAAGTGTATATCTTTAATTTTCTAGGAATGTCTCCAAAAGTATTCTTCATTGTGAACGACTTTTGCATAACTGGTAAACAATAAGAGATAGACAAAATTTTACTATACAGAAATGTAGATCGCGTTAAAATACACAATATATATCAAACATTTTTTGTTGTTGAGTGAACCATTTTCGAGATTGCTTGTTATTCTCTTAAATTTTCCAATACTTATACTTTTTCTCAAATGGGAATTCGTTATTCATTTTTTTACGTACTGGACATAGAAAGAGAATGGAATGCTCCACATAGCAACCATCTCTTAAAAGATTTGTCTATCGCTTAAAGCCTACCAATTCCCCTTGCATCTACAAGAAAATTAGCAATAAGGTTAATATCTCGATTAACATGAAGCATATGGAGAATAGGCGTTTGTAAAAATAGTTTGTACAAGACTAGAGAAAGTCATGTGAGTGTAACACATCAGATTTTTAAATGTTTATCTGGATTAACAAGAAGTGGATACAGTAATAAGCTCTAGTAAAGTAGTTTCTAGAGGAGCGAGTAGAAAAAATCTTGTGAATGAAAACATTAGATTTTGCTTTTATTAATTTCTGTATAGTTAGTGTGATGTATGTGTTCTACAAGGGGCAGTGAAGATAGATGGATTTGTTGCAGTTTTCTAGTCTGTTCGAAATTAGTTTTGTATATTTTGTACTTGTATGTTTACTGGGGTTAACAAGCCAGTATTGTTAACATCCATGTCACTCTATATGTTTGACAGCAACAACCAACTTAAGTAAATCTCGAGCCTCACAGCCTGGGGCTGTGTTCTGCAACATATCTGATGGGGCCTGAAGTTGTGACTTGTTTTGACGTGCGCCGCGAGCAAACAGTTCGCGGAGTTCAGAGGTTTATTCTGCAAACAGAAATAGCCAGAGCCTGTTAATCTTCTGGAAAGAGTTGGATGTGAGAAAGCTAACATGTAGCTTTCAACTCGTCCAGAGCGTTCATTTGTTTCCAACAGAGATAACCAATTTGCACAAAGCGGCACGTGTGGAAACCAGTTTCATATATGTGAACTGGGGTTCCTATCTTAAATATGTAACTGCTTTGCAAATGGAGACAATGCCAATAAATAATAACAATAACGTACCAATTTTGATGATTTATCCTTCGCGCCTACATCAGGTTGAAGCAGGTGTTTTGTTGGAGTTGTTTATTTATTTATTTAGCTACACGTATGGACTCCTATTTGAAGTAGAATTGTTCTTTAAGTTGTATGCTGCTACGTATGAAAAGCCGATTTGAAGTAGTTTGTATTGAAGGAGTTGTATTATAGTTCAACTGTTGGGGAGCCGAACTTGTAGTAGTTTTTGCAACCGCACGTATGGTACCCGGTTTCCGGTAGTTTTCGCCCCAAATGTATTTTCAGGTCGCCTTTGCCCCAAGTTTAAAAATAATACCTTTGTAATATGACTGTTTCTTTAGATATTATATATTCATGTTTGCCTCGGCTGCGTCAGTATTATTGTTAGAGACATGGAAGTCTTGGCAGGGCGTGATGTGTCAAGAATGTAGGCTTACGCAGATTTTTTAAGTTTTAATTCACTCCTTTTTATTAATCCTTAAATCGCACTTCACTGATATCGAGAGGTGTGAGATTCTTTTTTTTAATGCTTGCACTTTTTAATACGTATGCTATTTTCGTCTCACACGAATACGTAATTAATTTCTCGAGGACGCATCTTGCATCCGGTTACTATCATTGTCTGCAGGCAACTGACTAGATTTCAACCGTCTAAACTTGTAAATTTCGGTGTATCAAGTCTCTGATTGGCTAATCCTACTCCAGTAGAATACCTTCATTTAACTAAAACCCCCTCCGTTTGTTGATTGGCCATTTTATAAACTGTCACTAAAATCGCATTATTGCTTACACGAGTCACAAGTAACATTTAAACTCTCAAACTCATTATTGCCTCAAGGTTACCTCATTGTTAGCAACTTTTAACTTATTATTCTCACAGCTCCTACATTATTAAATTACGTAATACATTCATATAACATTATTGAACATGTTTACAATAATATAAGCATATACAATGACTGTTACATACATTTAACAAATTATTACATATACATATTGTTTCAAGGCGGGCTGTTACTGAATTTACATATTATAATTTGACTGAAATTATTTAAGTGTTAAAAATACCGCCTCAAGGTTAATGCTGTGTGTGGGATATGAACGCTGCCTGCTCCTTGTTTGATTTGCCAGGTGGCGTTTGTCTTATACCGAGGTTAGCTACGGAGTGTAGCTGTCTATCTGTGGGACCTGTTCCTCGAGCGTTTACCCTTACTACCTTGCTAAAACCTTGACGAGTTTATAGTCGCTTTAACATTTTAGTCATATCGCGACTTTACAACTTTTTATAAAATAAATATTTAACAATAAAGCAATGAGCTTATTTAACATACTGTAGTTTTAAGCCATTATTTTGAAGTAGTATAAAATTGTGATACTATAACTAATCAAACTGATTGAAGATTATGTACTTTTATATAAATTTGCTTATAAACATGCACCTATCTTAGGGTACATCGAATATTTTAGTACTGTTTGTAAATCATTGGGTATCTGGTAGTGTTGTCTCAATTGGTCGTATTATGGACATTCCACGATTGTGTGTTTCGTCGTTAACAGCATGTTACACTAATGACATATGGGTTCTTGGTCCTTTGAAAGAAGATAACTGTGTGGCCCATTCTCAGTCGGGATATTAAAATCTTATCTGGTCTGGAAAGAGAATTACTGGGAAGATGCGTCGAAAAGCTTTTCTTCTGGTGGAGTCAAGTCATCCTGTCTTCCACTGTTGGTAGAGCTTCTTTTTAATGGTTGAGATAACATCATGGGCTGGTGTAGTTATAGTTGGGTCACTTAGTGGCTTCTTTTGCTGCCTGATCGGCCAATTCGTTGCCTTGTATTCCAATGTGGGATGGAATCCATATTAAAGACACTTGCTTTCCTTGCTTATTGGCTCTATGAAGTAGTGATTGTATGGGTTGATGGCAGATTGTTTATTGCAAGAAGTGCACTTTTAGAATCTGAGTATATAACAAATAACTTTGAGCATCGAGTATTCAAAACATAAATCACAGCTTGTTTAATTGCAAACAGTTCACTTGAGAAGATGTTAGAAAAATCTGATGTGTTACACTCACATGACTTTCTCTACTCTTGTAAAAACTATTAAACGCTTATTCTCCATATGCTTCATGTTAATCGAGATGTTAACCTTATTGCTAATTCTCTTGTAGGTGCAAGGGAAATATGGTAGTTAAATATTTTAATAGCTGGTTGCTATGTACAGTATTGCATTCTCTTTGTATTACCAGGACAAACAAAAATAATAACGAATTTGAGAAAATAAGTATTGAAAAATTTAAGGGAATTACAAGCAATATCTCGAAAATGGTTCAGTCAACAGCACAAATGTATATGACAAATTGTGTATTTTAACGCGATTTACATTTGTTGTGTAGTAAAGTTTTGTCTATCTCTTATAGTTTACCAGCTATGCAAAAGTCGTTCACAATGAAGAATACTTTTGGAGACATTCCCAGAAAATTCGAGATATACATTTTATTTGTCATGAAAATATCTTAAACATATGATATTTTAATAAAAATGGTTACAGCCATTTTGAGAAGATTAAAAATTTCTGGAGTGGGGGGATTTTCTTGAAAACCCTCGTGTCGCATCTCTGGAAGATACTGAACCTAAGTACCAAGTTTGGTGTTTATCCGACTCTTCGTTTCCGAGTTATGCTGTTCACACACACACACACGGACATGTTTCCAAAAATGCTTTTTTTTGGATTCAGGGGGTCTCAAAACATATATTTCGGGTGAAACCTCGGTATCGAATGTTTGGGTGGAATACAATACTTCCCCTACTTACTATACGTAGTAGAGAAAGTAAAAAGGAAAATAATACAAAGGTTCATAAGCGGAGAAGATCAATGTGATGTTCTCTCTGCGTGACGGTCGTTCGGGCATTTTCTGAGGAATTTCATTGACTAAAGAGCTCTGATGGCCAATGAAGGATGGAATAGTTGAGTATATGAAGACTGAAGATTAGTTTCAACTGTAGGAGTAAAAAGATGTTTGTGAAATGAAGAATTGCGCATGTACCAAGGAGCAGACACTATGATCCGGAGAGCCCGATTCTGGAAGGTCAGAATTCTGTTCACTTGTGATTTGGAAGCTGAGCCCCAAATTAAGTACCCGTACATCCAGATAGGTTTGATTAGACTGAAATACGAGGCCAGTTTAATAAGTCCATGGCTTTGACGTGAGATAGCGTTCTAATCACAGATTTCTTGTTTGCACCCAAATCATACATATATTCTGGGTGTAATCGCAGAAACTAGTCGTCATTTGTTTCTTATAACATTGTTGAGAGCGTCTAAAATAAGCAGATTTGTGTAGCTTCTTAGAAAATGGAGAAAAGTGAATTTCATGCTTTGATAAAGCACTACTTTATGCAAAGCTGAACAAGTATTATGGGGACTCTGCTCCGTCACATGGCATGGTTCACAAGTGGTTCACAGAATTTCGATGTGGCCCTTCGAGCACAAGAGATGCCGTGCGCACAGGACGGCCAGTTGAGATCACAACAGAAGAAATGGTGAACGAAGTTCACGATATTGTGTTGGAAGACCGCCGAGTGAAAGTACACGAGATAGCCAAGACTGTAAACATCTCCAGTAAACGGGTGTATAACATTCTGCACGATTTTTTGTGTATGAGAAAGCTGTGAGGAACACTGCTCACAGTTGACAACAAGCGGAATCGTGTCACCACTTCACAGGGATGTTTGAACATGTTGCAGCGCAACTCAAATCAGTTTTTGCGGTTGATGAAACTTGTACCTATCTATTACTATCAACCTGAAATCAAACAACAATCAAAGCAGTGGATTTCCTTCGGCGAACCTGCTCCAAAGACAGCGAAAACCATTCCGTCGGCAGGTAAACTCATGGCAGCTGTCTTTTGGGATTCACAAGCGGTGATAGAAATCCACTACCTGGAAAAGGGTAAAACGATCACAGATTCATATTATGCCGCAATGCTGGATCAGTTTTACAAGGAATTGGTAAATAAAGGACCCCGTTTGGTGAAGAAAAAGGTTCTCTTTCACCAGTATAATGTTCCCGCACACAAGTCAGCCTTTGCCATCGCAAAATTTCTGAAATTGGGCTACGAACTGCTACCTCACCCACCATATTCTCCAGATTTGGCTCGCTGGGAAGAAATTCACGCCCAGTGAACACATCACTGCAGAAACAACCTCTTATTTTGCAGACTTCGAAAAATCACATTTGTTTAGAAGGGTTAAAAAATTGGAGAAACGTTGAACAACGTGTATTGAATTGAAAGGAGACTATGTTGAGAAATAAAATTGGAAAAAAAATTGTCGGTTTCTTTAAAACGTCACTGACTTATCAATCCACCTTTTGGGATGCAGTTGAACAAAGTTTTTGTTTTCAGTTATAAAAGCTATTTTTTTAATTTTTTGAAAATTTGGATCAAACTTTATCTATGGATACCCTTAAAAAGTCACAACTTTTAATTGATTTATAACCAACATTACCGGCGCGCCGTGCACAGCTACGAGATATAACTTTAAGCATTTGATTATGGAGTTATTGGGTCAGATATGGCAGCTCTATCACAACTGACGCGTAGAAAAATTAAAAACTAATGAAACATAGCAGTTTGAGTACTATAAAAATAAAGAAGAAGCAGCTATTGAAGATTCTGCGTTGATAACTCCGTCAGGTTCTATCGGACTTAACCGCCTAAAAGCAATACGTTTCCAATCGATACCACTTCTCGATTCTCTCGAAGCAGCAGTTCCAGTAACACCGTCCCATCCTATCTGCTAATGCGATCTTCAACATGAAATTCAATCCGGAACAATCCGATACTAGCACTCTCGCTTACATTTCAACGACGGTGTTGTAATTCAATTCAGATTTAACATTTTACCTTTTTGCTACATTGTGAATGTATTTCTGGTTAAAAGGAAGGCAAAAGAACATTACAACTTTGCTTTGAACTCATAGAAACAGAATCCATTGCTCGAATAACGATGATGTGGAGTAAGGTTCATTAAACAGAACTGGCAGTTTTGTTTACCTCTTGGGTTACTCAACTGAAAATGTTAACATAGACATATTCCAATTACATGATTATGTTCATTTTAATTCCCTTCAACGACGCTAGATGCCTCAAGGTGTAGTGCATGTAGCTAGATTCGCGAGGCCGCGGGTTCGCGTCGCGTGTACTCGTGAACCTGTGTATTTTCCCAATCACCAGGTATTTTACAGGGAGCGTTTTTAAATTTTTAGAAGCGTAATAAATATACCCACATATTTTTACTTTCTCTACAACGTACATAGTAAGAAGAGAAGGTATTGCGTTCTACTCAAAAATTCGATACCTGGATTTCATCGGAAATACAAACGTTTTTAGCAGAAAATCCCTGAGAGTATGAACAGCATAACTCAAAAACGAAAAGTCGAGTAACTACTAAATTTGTTATTTACGTTCAGCACCATCCAAAGATACGACCCTACGATTTTCAAGAAAATCCCCCGCACCAAACTACCTTTACATGGAGCACTTTCCGAAATTTATTTTCTAAAAAATGGCTTTAATGATTTTGATTAAAATATCATACATTAAATTATGTACATGGAAAATAAAATGTATATCTCCAATTCTCTGGGTGTAGTCTGTGAAGTCCTCTTTATTCGGAAGGAATTTTGCATAATCTTGTATAACTAGTAAATAAAGATCCCTGTAAACCACATAATTTTGTTTTTGATAAGTTTTTTGTGGCATTAGCCATTTCCGAGACATCCATTATTAATGTTTCGAATAATTCTTCAATACTTGGCCATTCTTTTAATGAAGCAAGCGCCGGAGGTTATAGGCCAGAGGTTCCTAACGATCCCAATGTTGGTGACCCAGTCACATCGACGGGGAAGAACTCGACCCCCAAGGCTGCTATCCGGCAGGCCTGACAAAAACTTTCCAACGAGCAAGCATTTACACTATCTGTCCGCCACCGACCGACACTGCCCCTAAGCCTATATAAAACATGAAAGGTAGACGAGGAATCACCACAAAATTCGTCTTATCTACAGGGAAAACCACGAAAACCCAGAGGTCAGAGTGGCCAGTCCCAGGGATCGAACCCAGGACCTTACTACAGAGCCATGTCGCTGGTTTAAAGAGAACTACTTGAAGCAGTTCAACACAACAGCTAATAAGTAATATAGGTAGTGGTTAATCACAGTATAGAACATTAAGAATAAAATCTACCTTCTATACTTTATTAGTGGGTATACAAACTATTCTTACTAAATCTTATTTTTCTATCTACTACATTTTAATCCAAATAAACCTTTGCAGAAATAGCTACATTACACATTTGGCTATAGATATAAAGATAACAGCGATAGTGAAATGTTTAACAACTGGACGCTATATGCTGGCCTTAAAATTCCATACTGTTTCCATGACATCGCGAGAAACAAGTGAATGTTGAAAGGACTTCAAAGAATGACAAAGTACTGAACACTTTGAATTATTAATAATGGGTATCTCAGAAATGGCTTTTGCTACAGAAAAAGAAACTGTTTTTAAAGAGTTCTACATTTTTTGTGTAGTACGTTTTCGTCTTTCGCTTAACTGTAGTAGTTATACAAGATTATAAAAATTACTTCCGAATGAAGAGGACTTGAAAGGCTAGTCTCATAAAATTCAAGATATCAAGCTTTTCTAAAAATCCTCATGTAATGGGTATGGGGTGAATGGATTTTGTTGAAATTTTTTGTTATGCTGACATATTGCAAAAAAATGGTTTGTTTGGATTCAGGGGCCTCAAAACATGTATCATAGTAGAGAAAACAAGGCAAGGGACTTATCCTTCGTCGAGACGTAGCATCCTTTGTTCTGAAACGCAAGGCGTCGCACAGTGCTGCCCCTTTGTTTACAGCTTCCTGGATATTTTTGGCTGTCATAAATCGTATACACGAGGAAAACGATGTTGGGAGGAGAGGGGAAAGTTGGTGTTTAGCACCCATCTCTGTTCGGAAAAAGGGAGTGTGGCCCCGGGGCAGTATTGCATTATTATAAAACATAGCGGAAAAGTTTCCGGTGTAACACTCCCCACTGCCCCTGGTAATGCGCTAACACCATCAACAGGGGAACATCGGATCAGAGGGGGGATAAGGCAGCAGGTCTACCAACTTCTGAGAGCCATGGCCAGCTGTGTCCAACCTGACGTGCCTCAGAAACAAAACAGTATTTCAAAAATCTGTTCGACAAGACTCACACCGTTTTCTCTCTTTTTATTATTTATTTTTATACTTGCTCTAAAAAAACTGATGTTTTAGTTTCACATGACTTTCTCTATCCAATAGATTTATTACTTTCTCAACCACGTACATAGGAGGTAGAGAAAGTATTGCTTTCACCCAAAAATTCGATACCGAGATTTTACCGGAAATTTCACCGGAGCATTTTGGAAACATGTCGGCTGTATGTCTGTGAACAGCATAACTAAAAAACGAAAAGTCAGACAAGTAGCAATTATCTTCCAAGGATGCGACACGAAGATTTTGTGGCAGTATTTTATATCACAACAATGTAAATGACAGAGTGATTGTAGTGTAAATAAGCATTATTGTATGACATTGATTTGAGATGTTTGTTAATTATAAGCATTGTTAGGAAATAAGTTTACACGGCCTCACTGAAACTGACAATAGGAGCGGGTAACAATATAACGAGGGGGTGAGTTGTTTATCAATTAGAAGAGACAAACAAATGACGTCAGATTAGCGCGCTTTTCTTAGAAATGGAGGGAATATCTTCCCTAGAGCACATGTGTTCGTAATTTTGATTGGATATACAAATAGACGCTAATGTTGGCGCGTTTTATTAACCAATAGCAGCTCTGTTATAATCTTTAGGCATATCGGAGTGTGGGAGTATAAAAAGCTAAAGCCAGAGACGGGTAATGTTCAGTTCAACAGAATCACTCGCGGGTAATACGTCGTGCAGTCCAACAGAAGCACTCGCGGGTAATACATCGTGCAGTCCAACAGAATCATACAAATGTTATACGTCGCTCTGTTCAACAGAAGTATTCGCGGGTTACACATCGCACAGTTTAAGAGAATCATTCACAGGTTATACGTCGTAGAGTTTTACAGAATCTCTCGCGTCGTAAAGTTTGTTATAAATTTAAATACGCGAATTAATAATGTGCAGCAAATATGTGATTATAGTGACATTAGAAAATATAACAGTTTCAGTCGGGCGTGTATCAAGAGTAATTATGTGAAATGAATAAAGTGTGACGGCAATAAAAGTGTAAAAACAAATTCTTTTATCAGTGTTATCTTTCAGTAAAAACTCCTTTCCGTTTACACACCCTGTTTAAGAGATATGCTCGACTGAGAAATAATAGCTAGCCGGAGGACAAAGAACCCAAAATTCGAACTAGTAATACAATAACAGGCGCTCAGCAAAAAGATAACACGAGATTACCGCGACAATTTCCATGAAGATACCCCACTCCAAACTAACCTTTACATGGAACATTATTCGAAAATTTTGATTTTCTAAAAAACAGCTCTAACGATTTTAGTTAAATTACCATATATTAAAGATATTTACGTGACAAATAAAATGCATATCTGAATTTTTTTGGGAATAGCCTTTGAAGTGCTCTTCATTCGGAAGGAATTCTTTACAATCCTGTATAACTAGTATACGTTAAGTGATAGACAATAACAAACTACACAAGAAAAGCAGATCTCTTTAAAACATACAATTTATTTCCAATACGTTTTTTTGTGGTATAAGCCATTTCTAAGATATCCGTTAACAATATTTTGAATTCTTCATCTCTTGGACATTCTCTTTCAACATTCAGTTGTTTCTCGCGATTGCATAGAAACAGTATGGAATTTTATAGCATCCAGTTCTTAAACATTTGACTATCGGTGCTCTGTTTGTATCTATAACGAAATGTGTAATGTAGCTATTTCTGCAAAGGTTTATTTGGATTAAAATGTAGTAGATAGAAAAATAAGTTTTAGAAAGAATACTTTGTATACTCACTAATAAACGATAGAGGGCAGAGAAGGTCATGTGAGTGTAACACATCAGATTTTTTTACTTTCTATTCTAACTAAAGTAGCATAAAAGTTATATTTTACTTAAAAATTCAGTGTCGATATTTCAATACATGTTTTGAGCCCCAAAAATCATTTTTAGAACAAGGTCCGTGTCTGTGTGTGTGTGTGTGTGTGTGTGTGTGTGTGAACAGCATAACTCAAAAACGAAAAGTCGGTTAAGTGCCATACTTGGTATTTAAATTCAGCTATTTTGAGGATGCGACACGAATATGTTAAAAAAAAACCCACCCTAAACAATCCTTTACATAAAAATGCTTCCAAAATTTTTATTTTCTCAAAAATGGTCTTAATGATTCTGATTAAAATACTGAACGACTTTTGCTACGAGGGAGACAAAACATCGAGCGTATGAGATGTGTTTTTGAAGTAAGTATCGATATTTTTTAAAAAATAATACAACACTATTTTACAAATACTTTATTATCATTTATTACCTTACACTACTTCTCCACATAGTCACCGCGGTTATTCAGGCACTTGTCGTAACGGGAAACCAGTTTTTATACACATTCGTCAAAGAATGATGCCACCATTGATAAAAGCCAAGTCTGCACTTCTTGTTTCACATCATCGTCGTAGAAATATTTCCCATCAAGGAATTTCTTCAGAAGAAGAAACAAATGAAAATCTGTTCTTGCCAAATCCGGACTGTAGGGAGGGTGGTAGAAAGTTTTGTTGGCATAGCATTTCTCGCATAAAAAAGACAAACTAATCGCTCATCTGACTTCACAGTCGCGGGTCGTTCGACTGTTTTTAACATTTCGAAACGCTCTAACAACAAGAAAACATGACGATCTTTCACAACTGCGTCTGCCTTCCTAATGAATGGAGAAAGTGATCGTGTATGCTCAAAGTCGCGACTGCGGCAAAGTATTAAAAGCTATTTACTTTAAAAACAGGCCTGGTAGATTTAGTTAAAGCACTGAATTTATGTCTAACAGTATTTTATTTTGGGGAGAATTAACAATTAGCGCCATATTCCTTGTGAATGGTTTAAGAGCGACCAGCTCTTAAAAGATTTGATCACTTAAGCCTACTGTATTCCCCTATTCCCATTGTACTTCACTCTTAATCGTATCTCTTACTCAGATTAATAAAATAGAGATGCCACAGGAGTGCTACCCCCGCTCTCAAGTATTTGTTCAGAACAGTCAATCGGGTATACTGGGTTTAATTAACAAACATTGGCAACAGTATTCATGATCATATCCAACATCGCCACAGAATTCCCGTACACCTAAGTTTTCAGAAACCATTATGCTATTACACGAGTTAACACAAATCACGTAATTATTGCAGAAGAAGAGGTAAGGTATCTTGATATAAATGCATAACAAATTTGTGCCATTTAGCTCGACAACTAGAGTTCTTCACCTCAGGCTTGACTGACCATTAAACAGATAAATGCCACTAAGAAATAATTACACTGAGTCCCAAAGTAAGTCTGTCACAAAATACAGATAATTAAATAAACTTTTAGCACAATAACAACTGAATAAACTCTGAACAATCTAGGTAAACAATGTGAATAAAGATTAACAAATCACAAGTAATAAATATTGCCTAAAGCGGCAAAAGGAACTCGCACACTACATAAAAAAACTCTGATGTGTTACACCCACATGACTTTCTCTACTCTTGTACAAACTATTTTTACAAACACTTATTCTCCATCTATTTCATATCAATCGAGATAAACATTTGCAGAAACGATGTTTTGACATGCAAACAAAATTACATTTTACACATAGGACCAGTTCTAAAAATATTTGACTATCACTACTATGTTCCCCTTATTTTGTATTTGCAAGGGCAATATAGAAATACAGTAGCCTTTAAGCACATACATATCTCTTAATAGCTGGTTGCTAGGTGCAGCACTATTCCCTTTTCCACAGATTAACACTCTTTGCATTTCCAAGACAAAAAAAATGAATAACGAATTCCCATTTGAGAAAATAAGTATTGAAAAATTTAAGGGAATAACAAGTAATATTTCGAAAATGGTTCACTGAACAACAAAAATGTATATGACATAAATTGTGTATTTTAACGCGATCTACATTTTTTGTGAAGTAAAATTTTGTCTATCTCTTATGGTTTACTAGTTTACCAAAAGTCGTTCACAATGAAGAATACTTTTGGAGACATTCCCAGAAAATTCAAGATATACATTTTATTTATCATGAAAATATCTTAAACATATGATAATTTAGTCAAAATCGTTAGCCATTTTTGAGAAAATTAAAATTTTCTAAAAATGTTCCACGTAAAGGGTATTCTGTGGTGGGGGTATTTTCTTGAAAACCTTCGTGTCGCATCTCTGGAAGTTACTGAACGTAAATACCAAGTTTGGTGTTTATCCGACTGTTCGTTTCTGAGTTATGCTGTTCACAGACAGACACACAGACACACACACACACATGGACAGGTTTCCAATAATGCTTTTTTTGGAATCAGGGGATCTCAAAACATGTATATTTCCGGTGAAATCTTGGTATCGAATTTTTGGGTGGAATACAATACTTCCCCTACTTACTATACGTAGTAGAGAAAGTAAAAATTTAAGGGAATAACAAGCAATATCTCGAAAATGGTTCACTCAAAAAAAATGTATATGACATAAATTGTGTATTTTATCGCAATCTACATTTTTTGTGTAGTAAAAGTTTGTCTCTCTCTTATGGTTTACCAGTTATGCAAAAGCCGTTCACAATGAAGAATACTTTTGGAGACATTCCCAGAAAATGCAAGATATACATTTTATTTGTCATAAAAATATCTTAAACATATGATATTTTAATCAAAATCGTTAGAGCCATTTGTGAGAAAATTAAAATTATCGAAAAATGTTCCATGTAAAGGGTACTCTGGGGTGGGGGGATTTTCTTGAAAACCTTCGTGTCGCATGTCTGGAAGATACTGAACCTAAATACCAAGTTTGGTGTTTATCCGACTGTTCGTTTTTGAGTTCACAGACACACACACGGACATGTTTCCGAAAATGCTTTTTTGGATTCAGGGGGCCTCAAAACATATATTTCCAGTGAAATCTCGGTATCGAATTTTTGGGTGGAATACAATACTTCCTCTACTTGCTATACGTAGTAGAGAACGTAAAAATCAAATGACTAGCCCGAAACAAAATTAATGATTAGCAAACGTAAATCATGTCTATGTCACCGCAAAATAACTACATTTTAAATACCGAAATATTTGCTTATCAATAATACGGCAAGAAGCCTACTGGCAATTCAAGTATTCGGTTTGCTAAGCCATACAAACTCACAAAGGGAGAGATATGCCCATTCACACTGGCAGAATCGAACTCCTCGAGAACAACAGGACCCAGAAATCGTAAACAACCAAACACGCCGCATAGGTGACTAATAAAAATATAGTAGGTAAACACCCTTCAACGGCAGCTACCGAAATTATTTGGAATTCGTTAGTCAAAATGAGACAGCAAGAAAAAAATTTCATGTGAATACATTCACGTAACTTTCTCTACCCTCTATCGTTTATTAGTAAGTATAAAAACTATTCGTATTAAATCTTATTTTTATATCTCATACATTTTAATTCAAATAAACCTTTGCAGAAATAGCTACACTACACATTTCGTTATAGATACAAAGAGAACAGCCATAGTCAAATGTTTAACAACTGGGCGCTATATGCTGGCCTTAAAATTCCATACTGTTTCCATGACATCGCGAGAAGCAACTGAATGTTAAAATGACTAAAGAATGGCCAAAAAATGAACAATTAATAACGGATATCTCAGAAATGGCTTATGCCACAAAAAGAAATATTTGAAATAAACTGTGTGATTTAAAGAGATTTCCTTTTTTTGTTTAGTCCGTTTTCATCTATCGCTTGACGTTTATCAGTTATATAAGATTATACAAAATTTCTTCCGAATTAAAAGGACTTGAAAATTTACGCCTAGAAAATTCAAGATATACATTTTATTTGTCATATAAACGTCTTGAATATTTTCAAAGAATGCTCCAAGTAAAGAGTAATCAAGAATGGGGGGGGGATTCTGTTGAAAATCTTTGTGTCGTATTTTTGGAAGGTTCTGAACCTAAATAAAAAGTTTGGTATTTATCCGACTTCGTTTATGGGTTATGCTGTTCATAGACACACGCCCACACGAACCTATTTCTAAAAAGACCCTTTTTATTCAGGGGGCTCAAAACATGCAATCTAAAAGGAAATATGTAATAAAAGCATTTATACAAAGGTTTATATTGCCTATTATGTAGTAGATAGAAAAATAAACCTTTATAATAATAGTTTGTTGGAGAATGGGTAGAGAAAGTCATGTGAATGTAACAGATCAAGGTGTCTTTTATTCAGGGAGTCTCAAAACGTGTGTTTCCTATGAAATCTCGGTATCGAAATGACTGGAATGTAATACCTCTTCTATTTCCTAGAGATAGCGGGTAGGGAAAGTTATGTGAATGTAACACATAAGAAGTTGAAGTAATTTGATGCCGGTGCGCAACCATATAAACGTTAGAACAGCAGCGGTGGAAATTTATCTTCACTTGTTGCTGTTGAGAAGCGGACAGTGTTTCGTGACGGATGGTTTTCTGCAAATCTGCCAGCGCGCTGCGGTTTATCTTCTAGAAGTACCACAAAGGTAAAAGAAGAAATTCGCCGTGGGTAGGCTGCAACTTCGAAGCAGATAAAACATTTTGAAAACGAGGAGCTGTAAACACCTAGGATAAAAGGCAAGACGTGAAAACACAAAAACACCTAACACTAGACATGGCCATAAAGAGAGGTAACAGTTACAAAAGCAGAAAGTAGCTGGTTACTCTGTCGCAGTTACTTTCATTTTAACCATCTAGTTTCGGATAATCGATAAAAACAATTTTAAGCAGCGAAACGAAAATAATTTGTATTCCAAATGCATGAAATAATGCTTAATAGAAATGTTTTAATTCGTTACATTCACACGACATTCTCCACCCATTCTTAACTATTTTTGCAAAAGTTTGTTCTTGCATCTATTTCAAATTAATCGACATAAACATTTGTAGAAATGGAATTAGTATACATCTCCTTGTGGTACAATGAGAGTAGATTTTAATCTGTTACTTACGGTGTACAAGTTATAACAAGTTCATTCCAAATGAAGGCGATTTCACAGCCTACATCCAGAAAATATAAGATATACATTACTTTCTCCACTACGTATAGTAAGTAGAAGTATTGTATTCCACCCAAAAAATCGATACCAAGATTTCACCGGAAATATATGTTTTGAGAATCCCTGAATTAAAAAAAAAAACATTTTTGGAAACATGTCCGTGTGTGTGACTGTGAACAGCATAACTCAGAAACGAACAGTCGCATAAATTCCTAAACTTGGTATTTAGGTTCAGTATCTTCCAGAGATGCAACACGAAGGTTTTCAAGAAAATCCCCCCACCACAGATTACCCCTAACATGGAACATTTTTCGAAAAGTTTAATTTTCTCAAAAATGGCTCTAACGATTTAGATAAAAATATGATATGTTTAAGATATTTTCATGACACATGAAATGTATATCTCGAATTTTCTGGGAATGTCTCCAAAAGTATTCTTCATTGTGAACGACTTTTGCATAACTGGTAAACCATAAGAGATAGACAAAATTTTACTACACAAAAAATGTAGATCGCGTTAAAGTACACAATTTATGTCATATAGATTTTTACTTTCTCTACTACGTATAGTAAGTAGGGGAAGTATTGTATTCCACCCAAAAATTCGATACCGAAATCTCAGAAAATACATGTTTCTCGACCCCCTGAATCCAAAAAAAGCATTTTTGGAAACATGTCCGTGTGTGTGTCTGTGTGTGTGTCTGTGAACAATATAACTCAGAAACGAAGTCGGATAAACACCAAACTTGGTATTTAGGTTCAGTATCTTCCAAGGATGCGACACGAAGGTTTTCAAGAAAATCCCCCCACCCCAGATTACCCTTTACATGGAAGATTTTTCGAAAATTTTAATTTTCTCAAAAATGGCTCTAACGATTTTGATTAAAATATCATATGTTTAAGATATTTTTATGACAGATAAAATGTATATCTTGAAATTCCTGGGAATGTCTTCAAAAGTATTCTTCATTGTGAACGACTTTTGCATAACTGGTAAACCATAAGAGATAGACAAACTTTTACTACACAAAAAATGTAGATCCCGTTAAAATACACAATTTATGTCATATACCTTTTTTTTGAGTGAAGCATTTTCGAGATATTACTTGTTATTCCCTTAAATTTTTCAATACTTATTTTCTCAAATGGGAATTCGTTATTCATTTTTTTGTCTTGGATATGCAAAGAGTATTAATCTGTGGCAAAGGAAATGGTGCTGCACCTTGTAACCAGCTATTAAGAGATAAAGGCTTAAAGGCTACTGTATTTCTATATTGTCCTTGTAAATATATATTCCCCTTACATCTACAAGAAAATTAGCAATAAGATAGAGTCTGCAAATGTTTATCTCGATTAACATGAAGTAGATGGAAAATAAGCGTTTGTATGAAATAGTTGAGTAGAGAAAGTCATGTGAGTGTAACACATCAGATTTTTTTCTTGAGTGAACCAATTTTGAGATAGTGCTTGTTTTTCCTTAAATTTTTCAATACTTAAATTTTTTCTCAAATGGAAATTCGTTATTAATTTTTTTTGTTCTGGTAGTGCAAAGAGAATGGAATGCTCCACATAGCAACCAGCTCTTAAAATATTTGACTATCGCTTAAAGCCTACCATATTCCCCTTGCATCTACAAGAAAATTAGCAATAAGATTAACATCTCGATTAACATGAAGCATATGAAGAATAAGCGTTTGTAAAAATAGTTTGTACAAGAGTAGAGAAAGTCATGTGAGTGTAACACATCAGATTTTTTACTTTCTAAAAATGGCTCTAACGACATTGAACATGACAAATAAAATGTATGTCTTGAATTTTATGGGAATAACCAGTGAAGTCCTCTTTTATTCGGAAGGAATTTTGTATAATCTTGGATGACTTGTATAACTAACTCTATAGTGGCATCGTCGTCCTCCGTGGTGTAGTGGTTACCATGTTAGCCTCTAGTTCCCGTGGTTGCGGTTTAAAATCCAGAGGAGGGCGATGGATTATTTTCGGGGCGTAAAAATCCTTAGCATGACTTCCTTCGGAAGGAAAGTAAAGCCGGTGGTCGCATGTCTTAGATTTACGGCACGTAAAAGAACCTGAAACCTGACAAAGAGACCTCTGAGCAAAATTACCTGTCTTTCCTAGATATCCATTAATAATGGTTCGAATTGTTCAATATTTGGCATTATTTTAAAATCCTATCGATTTTCAAGTGTTTCTCGCGATGTCATGGAAACAGCATGGAATTTTAAGGCCAGCATATAGCGTCCAGTTGTTAAACATTTGACTGTCGCTGTTCCCTTTGTATCTATAACGAAATGTGTAATGTAGCTTGTAGCGATATTTCAGCTTGAGTAGACCTGTAGAAAAAGGAAATCTTAACTAATTATGGTCCACTTCATGATTTTGTACAATTTTAAAGTAATTGGATTAAAAACTATCAATCGAAATCCCTTCAAAAGTGTAAATACGTTTTAAGTTTCATAAATAAATAAAGGCGTAATTGCGTGAATAAATCTGCAAGATTTGGGAAAAATACAGTAGCTTCTCTTCAAAATGTTCATTGTATTTTTCTGAGCATGGGGCCAAAAACTCCAAGGTACCTTTGTATTTTGAGGGAATGATCCAAGGTTGAAGAGAAATTAGACGCTACCAGCAACGGCATTTTCCTACCAATTATACTTTAAATTTTTACATTCTCTACTACGTATAGTAAGTAGGGGAAGTATTGTATTCCACCCAAAAATTCGATACCGAGATTTCACCGGAAATACATGTTTTGAGACCCCCTGAATCCTAAAAAAGCATTTTTGGAAACATGTCCGTGTGTGTCTGTGTTTGAACAGCATAACTCAGAAACGAACAGTCGGATAAACACCAAACTTGGTATTTAGGTTCAGTATCTTCCAGAGATGCGACACGAAGGTTTTCGAGAAAATTCCCCCACCCCAGATTACCCTTTACATGGAACATTTTCCGAAAATTTTAATTTTCTCAAAAATGGCTCTAACGATTTTGATTAAAATATATATGTTTAAGATATTTTTATGACAAATAAAATGTATATCTTGAATTTCCTGGGAATGTCTCCAAAGGTATTCTTCATTGTGAATGACTTTTGCATAACTGGTAAACCATAAGAGATAGACAAAATTTTACTACACAAAGGATGTAGATCGCGTTAAAATACACAATTTATGTCATATACATTTTTTTTGTTGAGTGAACCATTTTCGAGATATTGCTTGTTATTCACTTAAATGTTTCAATACTTATTTCCTCAAATGGGAATTCGTTATTCATTTTTTTGTCTTGGATATGCAAAGAGTATTAATCTGTGGGAAAGGGAATGGTGCTGCACCTAGCAACCAGCTATTAAGAGATATGTATGTGCTTAAAGGCTACTGTATTTCTATATTGCCCTTGTAAATTTATATTCCCCTTATATCTACAAGAAAATTAGCAATAAAATAGAGTCTGCAAATGTTTATCTCGATTAACATGAAATAGATGGAGAATAAGCATTTGTAAAAATGGTTTGTACAAGAGTAGAGAAAGTCATGTGAGTGTAACACATCAGATTTTTAACAGAAGAGCCAATAAAGATACAGAATGATCGTTAGTATCAATGAGAAGATATAAAGACATGGCTCCATGTACAGATACCCGGAGGCTAGTAGTAACTTGATATATGTGAACACAGTTCGTCATAATTCCTTGCTGAGGAAACACGTAGTACTCCGATTCAGAAAAGGACGCTAAGATCCTAAATTTGTTAAGTAGTGCGCAGTTATGTGTGATTTGTGTGGAATATTTATCTATTATGATAACAGTATTCGTCGATATATCTTTTATGCAAGCTTATAAATAATTTAAAATTTGTCGAGCGAGTATTTCAAGTGAACTTTAGACTAAAGAACGGTAACAGAGCACCGAGTTATTCCGGTCCGGTGCAGATATTAGTGAACCAAATGATTATCGTGGGAGTACAGAGTTAAAGAATCGCACGTGTTAATGACAAAAAGAGAATCTTGCAGGATTTTTAGCATAAAGACGCGCCACAGTGAGAAAAATGAAAGCACTGTTTCATTCTAGACAGTACCTATACTATGTTACCATTCACGAATCCTACCCTGAAAAATCTCAGATCGATTCGCCGATAGTTGAACTCTGAGATGATTCGGCGACATCGATTCCTGAAGACGACCTCTAAGTCATAGCGGCAAGATCTACGACGACGCAAGTAAAACAAGACGATGAGAACCGCTACAAGCTATTTCCGGAAAGGCTTACCTCTATTAAAATGAAGTAGATAGGAAAATAAACTTTCGTAAGAATAATTCGTATATCCAGTAATAAACGATGGAGGATAGAGAAAATAACGTGAATGTAACACATCAGATTTTGTTTACTATTATTCGTGTACATAAACCAGTTACCAACAGAAGGGCTATAGTTCCGACAGCATAACAAGCACAAAGAAAACACAAGTTTATACACTGTTAAAGATTTTACGTGTGTTTAAGTGCCGGTTTTTAAAACATCACATGCACATCGCATAGAGAGACAATGTGGATGGAGAAGGGCAGAAAACTTTCCACAATTATTGCAGGCACGCAAACAGATTTACTGTTTCTTCTATTATAAAATAGAAATACAAGAAAACCAATTAAACACAAAGGTTTGTATGAAATTATGTAAAATGCAATTTCACTTTTTCTCATCCATGAGTTTACCGCTACTGAGTAAACTAGGTTTACGTTACAGAGAATAAAAGTGAAATAATTTTTTTCGACGTGGTTACACGTAGCGAATCTGCTGTAAAAACACAAAGGGTTCTCGCTGGTAATCGCATTAATTAAATCAATATCAATTTGCCTAATTGCTAGTCGAGCTTCAAGAGGATAACATAAATGGATTCTATTCTCTCTTTATGTTTCTCGTTTCTTCTCGTCCTTATTCGCGCAGACACGGTAAGAAACGTTCTAGACGGCCGTAAATTTGCAGGATAAAATAGAAGGCTATTCTGCGCTAAAAGGACAAGGGAGATTTATATCGTATTCTTGCCCTTTACTATTAGAAGAATATACCGCTATTTAAAACAATATTGAATAAAACATAAGAAAAACGAGTTAGTTTTCTTTATATATTTTGTGATTTGGAATGTTAAAAAACTACTTTTTCTTGTGACGAGTTAAACTCGCATGACCTTTCTACCTACTCTTCTACAAGCTTATTATAATAGGTAAAGGAAGTATTGCATTCCAACCAGAACTTCGATACCGAGATTTCACCGAAAGAACATGTTTTGAGGCGTCTGAATAAACGAAAAGCATGTTTAGAAAAACGTTCGTGTGTGCATCTGTGAACAGCATAACTTAAATATAAACACCAAACTTTGTATTTAGTTTCTTCTAAAGATACGACGCGATGCTTTTCAAGAAAATACACTGTCGTTTGTGAAAAATGTAACACCACGAAGAAAAACATGAATTCAATGAATTTAATACCTCAACTTAGGTACTTGACAAGTAACAAATGATAATCTTTTCAAATCTATACATGACCTTCGAGCCCTAATATTCAGTATTTATTGTGGCCTCCATGCGCTGTATTAGAGCTACTATACGTCGTGGCATTGAATCAAAAAGGTTCTGAATAAGTTCCCGAGGGATTTCCCTTCATGCAGTTTGTATTGGAGCTCACAAATCTGTGACACTGGTTACTGGAGGACCATGACGCACCAGGGGCCGACCAAGCATATCCCAGACATGTTCAGGCGAATGTGCAGGCCAGGGAAGAAATGGTACCCGTCGCTCTTCGAAGAAGGCCTGTACATTCCTCGCAATATGTGGCCGGACATTGTCCTGTTGAAATGTGGCCTGTGGAGATACCTGAAGCAGGGGGAGTAGGTACCTCAGGCTCTACAACCACCGTTAGGTACCGGTTGCTGTTCAAAGTGCCCTCAATTCGTAGGAGGCGAGATAGGTTGTTTCAATGGCGCCCCAAACCATCACACCTGGTGTTTGTCTGCTATGCCGCTCAACAATGCAGGTTGCGCTCACCTCGGTACTGCCGGACACTATGCGGCCATCACTGTAGGACACGTTGAAGCGGGACTCGTCCGAAAAGAGCACATTTTGCCAATCAGAGACGGTGTTCACGTGTCCATTGCAGTCGGAGGAGTCAGTGGTTTCTGGACAATGGAAGCCGCGTAATGGCATGCATGCAATTAGTCCAACCTGCAGCAGACGGCGACAAACCGTTGATGTAGACAAGTTCACACCTGTTGCAGTGCTCCAGCGTCGAGCCAACACTGTGGATGAAGCTGTACGGTCCGTTATGGCCATGTGGACAAGACGACGGTCATCCTGTGCTGTGTCATGCTCCCCGCTCTTCGCTGCGTACGGCCTTCATCTATCCACTGCTTCCACAACGCATCACTGTCGTAGCAGCATGCACTGTACGAGACGAAATGTTACGGTATGATAAACCCGCTTCCCGGATACCGATCATTCTGCCCCGTTCGAACTCACTCACATGCCGATATGGCTCCCTTTGACGTGGAGGAGGCATACTGGTATCTACTTCATTGTTTCCACCTTGTTTTAAAGGTCTGCACTGACTACACTGGGCGCAACACTGACCTTGTTGGGCCGACACGAGCATGCAATGCTCGGCCTACGTGTACCCCATCTCTCTGCAAACCTAATCACTTATTGCTTGCACACTTCCACCAAGTTTGCAGTTATTCGGGAAATCCCTTCTTGGTGTTGCAATTTTCACAAACGGCAGTGTAGCTTTGAACATTTTGATTAAAATATCATATGTTAATGGTATTTACATGGCAAATAAAATGTCTATCTTCAATTTTCTGGGATTAGCTTAGGAAGCCCCTTCATTCGGAAAGTATGCTGTATAATCTTGTATAACTTATAAACATTAAGAGATAGACGAAAACGTACCAGAGAAAAAATGTAGATCACTATAAGACACAATTTATTTCAAATAACTTGTTCGTGACATAAGCCATTACCGAGATATCCCTTATTAATGGTTCATATTGTTGAATACTTAAGCCACTCTTTTCGAGTCTGTCGATTTTCAGTTGTTTCTCTCGATGTCATGGAAACAGTATGGAATTTTAAGGCCAGCATATAGCGTCCAGTTCTTAAACATTTGACTATCGCTGTTGTTTGTATTTATAACAAAATGTGAAATGTAGCTATTTGTTGCAAAGGTTTATTTAAATTAAAATGTAGTAGAAAGAAAAATAAGCTTCAGTAAGAATAGTTTGTATACCCACTGATAAAGACAGAGGGTAAAGACAGTCATGTGAATGTATTATCAGATTTGTAGAAAAAGGCAGTGCGCGAGTGTGTAATCAGGGTAACTTAAAAATGAAAGGTCAGATAAAGAAGCTTTGTATTATAAGATACGACACGAAGCTTTTCGGGAATATTTCCTCACTCCAAACTAACTTTAACATAGAACACTTTTCGAATGTTATTTTCTAAAAAATAGCTGTAACAATTTTGATTAAAATACCATAAGTAAATGTTATTTACACGGCAAATGAAATGTGTACCTTGAATTTTCTAGGAATATATATATATATATATATATATATATATATAAAATCAGTCCTCAGTCGGAAGGAATTGACTGTAATCTTTTATAACTGGTAAACGTTATACGATAGACGAAAACGAACACCACAAAAAATAAAACACACAATTTATTTTAGATAACTTTTTTGTGGCATTAGCCATTTCCGAGATATCCGTTAGTAATGGTTTGAAGTGTTCAATATTTGTCATTGTTTACAAGTCATGTCTATTTTCAGCTGTTTCTGGCGATGTCATGGAAGACGTATGGAATTTAAAAGCCAGTATATAGCGTCCAGCATATTGCCTACTAGTTACGTGGTAGGAAATGTAAAAATTTGATGTGTTACACTCACATGACTTTCTCTACACTTGTACAAACTATTTTTACAAACTCTTATTCTCCATCTATTTCATGTTAATCGAGATAAACATTTGCAGAAACGATCTTTTGACATGCAAAGAGAATTACATTTTACACATAGCGACCGGTTCTAAAAATATTTGACTCGCTTAAGGCGTACTATGTTCCCCTTGTTTTGTATTTGCACGGGCAATATAGAAATACAGTAGCCTTTAAGCATAGACATATCTCTCAATAGCTGGTTGCTAGGTGCAGCACCATTCTCTTTGCCTCAGATTAATACTCTTTGCATATGCAAGACAAAAAACTGCATAACGAATTCCCATTTGAGAAAATAAGTTTTGAAAAATTCAAGAGAATAACAATGGTTTACTCAACAAAAAAATCTATATGACATGAATTGTGTATTTTAATGCGATCTACATATTTTGTGTAGTAAAATTTTGTCTATCTCTTATGGTTTACGAGTTATGCAAAAGTCGTTCACAATGAAGAATGCTTTTGGAGACATTCCCAGAAAATTCAAGATATACATTTTATTTGTCATGAAAATATTTTAAACATATGATATTTTAATCAAAATTGTTATGAGCCTTTTTTCAGAAAATTAAAATTTTCGAAAAATGTTCCATGCAAAGGGTAATTTGGGATGGGGCCAAGTTTGGTGTTTATCCGACTGTTCGTTTTTGAGTTATGCTGTTCACAGACACACACACACACACACACGGGCATTTTTCTAAAAATGCTTTTTTTGGATTCAGGGGGTCTCAAAACATATATTTCCGGTGAAATCTCGGTATCGAATTTTTGGGTAGAATACAGTACTTCCCCTACTTACTATACGTAGTAGAGAAAGTAAAATCCTTCTGCAACCCTTAGGTAAGCTTAATTTTGTATTTCATGTTGGAGAAATAGTTTCATTAAACACTTAGGTATACGTGTACAAGGGGGATAGGAAAACCGAATCGATAGTCAGGTTTTATAGGTGTCGCTATAAGCAGGCCTTGAAATTCCCTACTCCTTCCGTGACATTTTGAGAGACAACTGAAATGCAACAGTGACTTGTGTTCCTTTCTACCGCACTCGGTGAAAAGAGAATTTTATTTTGGAAAACTCGAGAATTGGTACATTTTTCATAAACATCATAAAAATCATCATACAATTGGAGGTCGGCATAACCAAGTAAATAATTAATTTAACCTTAACCAAAGGCGAGTCTGCTTTGTAGCAAATTAAGACAGGTAACAGAAATGAGAAATATAACATCGTAAATTCAACTGTTTACAAGCCAGCTCTTTTTGTCTGCTTCGTTTACTACAATACTCTTGTAAACACGACTGGGGTATATATTTGCTCTCCAAAGGTAAATAAATACCTGCAGAGTTTGTTATGAAAAATGTAGTAATATTTCAGCTCTCCATTTCTGAGAATGAAGTATTAACATTTCGTGTAAAGCTGGATTTTGCTGGTTTAAACACATTTCTCTTGAGAGAAAAGCGCAGTTGAAAATTCATGCATGTAAGGCAAACACTTATGCATGGACTTTCTTTTACTTTTTCTACCACATTGGTAGGTAGAGGAAGTATTGTATTTCACCTAAAAATTCGATATCGAGATACACTTTTTGAGGTCCCATAAAGCAAAAGCAAAGCCATTTTAGGTAAGTACGCAACGCGCACGGGCGTGTCGATCTATATCTCTAACATTAACTAATATTTTTAGACCAATGGAAAAGTATTATTAATTAACGAAATTATATTTTAAAAAAAAACTTCACTTGCCATTAGGCTTTGAGTAAAAATGCCAAACGACGTGATAATGTACCTCCATACAATAAATAATAATCTGTTACAAATCTGATGTGATACATTCACATGACTTTCTCTACCCTCTATCGTTTATTAGTGAGTATACAAACTATTCTTACGAAACATTTTTACTTTCTCTACTACGTATAGTAAGTAGGGGAAGTATTGCATTCCACTCGAAAACTCGATACCCAAATTTCACCGGAAATACATGCTTTGAGGCCTCCTGAATACAAAAAAAGTATTTTTGGAAACATGTCCGTGTCTGTCTGTGAACAGCATAACTCAGAAACGAACAGTCGGATAAACACCAAACTTGGTATTTAGGTTCAGTATCTTCCAGAGATGCGACACGAAGGTTTTCAAGAAAATCCCCCATTTTCCTTTACATGGTACACTTTTCGAAAATTTTAATTTTCACAAAAATGGCTCCAACGATTTAAAATAAAATATCGTATATTTAAGATACTTTCATGATAAATAAAATGTATATCTTGAATTTTCTGGGAATGTTTCCAAAAGCATTCTGCATTGTGAACGACTTTTGCATAACTGGTAAACCGTAAGAGATACACAATTTTACTACATAAAAATGTACATCGCGTTAAAATACACAATTTATGTCATATACATTTTGTTTTGTTGAGTAAAACATTTTGGAGATATTGCTTGTTATTCCCTTAAATTTTCCAATACTTATACTTTTTCTATTCATTTTTTTTTGTCTTGGATATGCAAAGAGTATTAATCTGTGGCAAAGAGAATGGTGCTGCACCTAGCAACCAGCTATTTAGATATATGTCTATGCTTAAATGCTACTGTATTTCTATACTGCCCTTGCAAATACAAAACAAGGGGAACATAGTACGCCTTAAGCGATAGTCAAATATTTTTAGAACTGGTCGCTATGTGTAAAATGTAATTCTCTTTGCATGTCAATAAGACAATAATATTCCGTGGGCGTAAGAGAAATGAGAACGTAATAACAGTCAAAATGATATTTGTAATACAAGCAGGGAAACCGAAAACCAAAACACAGAGCAAGATATGATTATATACGAACGAAAGTACTGATGTGTGTGGATAAAGCAAGCTGTGATTATAAACGAGCGGAAGTGCACTCGGATAAGGCTAAAATTGAGGCATAAGTGAGGCAGCACGTGATTCCAGTAAACCAGAAGGAAAAAATCTTGATGTGATACATTTAAATTACTTTCCCTACCCTCTATCGTTTATTAGTGAGTGTACAAAGTATTTTACTGCTTATTAATTTCTGTAATACGTACAGTAAGTAGAAATACTGTATTTCACCAAAAAAATTCGATATTGAGATTTCACCGGAAATACATGCTTTAGGTTCAGTATCTTTAAAAGATGCGCCACGAAGATTTAAGAAAATCCCCCGTTCCAGACTATCTTTTAAATGGAACATTTTTCGAAATTTTTTTCTCTCAGAAAGGACACTAACGATTTTGATCAAAATATCATAATTTAAGACACTTTCATGGCAAATGAAAGGCATATCTTAACTTTTCTGGGAATGTCCCCAAAAGTTGTTTTCATTCTGAATGAATTTTGCATAGCTGGTAAACCTTAAGAGATATACAAAATTTTACCACAAAACACAATTTCTGTCATACACATTTTTTGCGTGCAGTGAGCCATTTTCGACATATTCCTTGTTATTTGTTTGAATTTTCCAATACTTAATACTTTTTCTCAAAAGGGAATCCGTTATTAGTTTTGTTTTTCTTTCTTTCCTTTTTGTATGTCCTGGACATACAAAGAGAATGGAATGCGCCACATAGCAACCAGCTCTTAAAACATTTGACTATCGCTTAAAGCCTACCATATTCCCCTTGCATCTACAAGAAAATTAGCAATAAGATCGTTTCTGCCAACGTTTATCTCGATTAACATGAAGCAGATGGAGAATAGGAGTTTGTAAAAATAGTTTGTACAAGAGTAGAGAAAGCCATGTGAGTGTAAACAAACTTTTTTATATCTACTACTACTTTTTAATCCAAATAAACCTTTTCAGAAATAGCTACATTTCGTTATAGAGCACAACCATAGTCAAATGCTTAGGAACTGGACGCTATATGCTAGCCTTAAAATTCCAAACTGTTTCCATGACATCGCGAAAAACAACTGAATTTTGAAAGGAATTAAAGAGAATGAGCAAGAAATGGACATTTCGAAACTTAAGAACCGATATCTCAGAAACGGTTTATGTCACAAAAAAGCTTATTTGAAATAAATTGTGTGTTTTAAAGAGACCTATATTTTTTGTGTAGTACATTTTCGGCTATGGCTTAACGTTTACGTGTTATACAGCATTATACAAAATTCCTTCCGAATGCAGGGGACTTCAAAGGATATTACCAGAAAGTTTGACATACACATTTTATTTGAGATGTAAACATCTTTAATATATGGCATTTTAATAAAAATCGTTGGAGACTTCTTTTAGATGAAGAAGATTGTATTGAAGATGGTTTGTTACGTTATTTTGTTGTAGGAGATGTATTATAGTTCAACTGTTGGGGAGCCGAACTTTTAGTAGTTGCAACCGCACGTATATAAAACAGTTTCCGGTAGCCTTCGATCTAAATGTACTTTCAGGTGGCCTTTGCCCCAAGTTTAAAAAAAATATTAACTTTGTAATTTGACTGTTTCTTTAAATATTATATATTTGTTTTTGCCTCGGCTGCGTCAGTATTATTGTTAGAGACACGCTTCTCTTAGCAGGGAGTGGTGTGACTGAAGAATGTAGGCTTACACAGATTATAATTTTACTTCACTCCTTTTATTAATACTTCATACGATTTAAATAGCACTTCACTGATAGAGAGCTGTGAGATTCTTTTTATTAACTAATTACACTTTTTAACACGTAAACTTATTTTTCGTCTCACACGAAAGCGTCCTCTCGAGGACGCATCTCGCATTCGGTTACAAACGCTGTCTGCAGACAACTGAATTGATTTCAACCGCCTAAACTTGTAAATTTCTGTATTTCAAGTCTCTGATTGGCTATTCCTAATCCAATGGAATACCTTGATTTAAATAAAGCTTTTTCTGGTTGTTGATTGGCTATTTTTTATAAACTGTCACTAAAATTACAATATTTGTGCTCCAATAATGACTAGTAGCATTTAAACTTTCAAATTCACTATTGCCTCAAGGTTACCTCATTGTTAGCAACTTTTAACTTATTATTCTCACGGCTCCTACATTATTAAATTACGTAATATATTCACATAACATTATTACACGTGCAATACAATAATACAAACATATACAATGACACTTTTTATATATTGTTACACACACATATTGCTTTAAGGTGGACTGTTATTGAATTTATATATTATATAATTAGACTGAAATCATTTAAGTTTTAAAAATACTGCGTCATAGAAAATAAAAATTTTCGAAAAATGTTCCATATAAGGGGTAGTTGGGAGTAGGGGGATCTTCTTAAAAATCTTTTTGTTGCACCTTTGGAAGATACTGAACTTTAATACCAAATTTGGTACTTATCAGACTTTTCGTTTTTTAGCTACACTGTAAAAATACCTTTTTTGGATCCAGGGCGCCTAAAACACGTATTTCCGGTGAAATCGCGACACCAAAACACTTTCCCTACTTGCTATAGTAATAAAAATGTATTAAAGTTTATAGGGCTATTACGCATGAAGGAGCTATGCGTGTTATTGAAAATTTCATCCAAGTTGCTAAGATTATCTCACTGCAGATGGATATCACTTCCAACTTCACTTACATTATAGAGCATGCTACTATCACTCCTAAGTAATGCGGGAGTTGAATTTAAAACCTTCCCTTGAAGTAGGCAGCGCGCAAGGCAGGCATTCATGCACCGAGCGAGGTGCTGCCGCGGTAACGTGTGCGACTAGCATTTAGTTATCGGATTTGATCCATGGTGAATGTCCACTCTGTCTCAAGAGTTTTTCGTGGTTTCCCGGGGTCGGACACGACTTTCCTGTCCGTCATTTCCTCTATCCACCACCTACTTCAGGGTTGTAGCACTAGGCGACTGCGTTCGGCGGTTTGCGGCTGGGCGGTTGATCTGCTCTTTGTCGAGGCTTCTTCAATGGCGTCGGTCGGTACTGCCCAGTCCGGACCAGACTCCGAAATGGGTCCCACCAAGGGGGGAACAAGGGGATTAGAGGCATCGGATTCCGTTCTATCTAGAAACGTTAGGGACCCCGTCACCCGGATCTGGTCGCCCTTCGTATCTCTTCCCTCATTCCTCCCCCCCCCAAGGGTCACATTGCGCACAAAAAGGACCGTTGCGGCCTATTTGTGGTGCTCTGCCCTTTTAGTTCCGATAATTTTTTTAAAAAATATCAGAACATTATTTTCCAAACAAGTACCTTATCATTCATTACGTATACTTTATACTACTTCTCCACACAGCCACCACCACCGTTATTCAGACACATGTCGTAACGGGAAACCAGTTTTATATGCCTTCGTCAAAGAATGATGCCGTCTGTGATGAAAACCAAGTCTGCACTTCTTGTTTCACAACATCATCGTCGTTGAAATGTTTTCTACCAAGGAATTTCTTCAGACGAAGAAAGAAGTGAACATAGCTTGGTGCCAAATCCGGACTGTAGGGAGGGTGGTCGAATCGTTCCCAACCAAATGATGCGATCAGATCTTGAGTTAGTTTGGCGTAACATTTCAAAAAAAATCTGATGTGTTACACTCACATGACTTTCTCTACTCTTGTACAGACTATTTTTATAAACGCTTATTCTCCATTTGCTTCATGTTAATCGAGATGTTAATCTTATTGCTAATTTTCTTGTAGATGCAAGGGGAATATGGTAGGTTATAAGCGATAGTCAAAAATTTTAACGCTGGTTGCTATGTGGCGCATTTCATTCTCTTTGCATGTCCAGGACATAAAAAAAATGAATAACGAATTTGAGAAAAAGTATAAGTATTGAAATATTTAAGGGAATAACAAGCAATATCTCGAAAACGGTTCACTCAACATAAGAAATGTATATGACATAAGTTGTGTATTTTAACGCGATCTACATTTTTTGTGTAGTAAAATTCTGTCTCTCTCTTACGGTTTACCAGTTATGCAAAAGTCGTTCACAATGAAGAATACTTTTGGAGACATTCCCAGAAAATTCGAGATATACATTTCATTTCTCATGACATTATCTTAAACATATGATATTTTAATCAAAATCGTTAGAGCCATTTTTGAGAAAATTAAAATTTTCGAAAAATCTTCCATGTAAAGGGTAGTCTGGGGTGGGGGGGATTTTCTTGAAAACCTTCGTGTCGCATCTCTGGAAGATACTGAACCTAAATACCAAGTTTGGTGTTTATCCGACTGTTCGTTTTTGAGTTATGCTGTTCACAGACACACACACACAGACACACACACACACACACACACACACACACACACACACGGACATGTTTCCAAAAATGCTTTTTTTGGAATCAGTGGGTCTCAAAACATATATTTCCGGTGAAATCTCGGTATCGAATTTTTGAGTGGAATACAATACTTCCCCTACTTACTATACGTAGTAGAGAAAGTAATAAATCACTGATCTGACTTTATAATCGGCGGGTTGTTCGATTATTTTGAGCATTTCGAAACGCTTTAACAACCGAAAAACACAAAGTGACGAGTGGTCGCAGCTGCGTCTGGCTTCTTAATGAATGGTGGAAATGATAGCATGTTCAAATTTGCGACAGCAGCGCTTCAGGGGCAAAATATTAAAATGGTACTTGCTTTAAGCAACACGCCTCGTATGTGTCTTTAGCTTTTACGCATACACACAGTTTATGAGTGTACTTAGCAGGTATGGATTTACATCCTGTAAAAATTTCAGTCTCAAAGCTTAAATACTCTCAGATAATGGAACATGAATTGGTGGTTTAGAGTACCCTTAAAATATATATGAATGCCCTAGTACGAAACTTTTATAAGTGTTCAAAGAAGGAAATTTCTAGAGCGGATGAATTTCTCTACGACTGGATCCACATTCGCATTCAGAAATTCGGTCAAAGTAAACTAATTGGGGCCGGTATTCAACTGACGGGCGTCCAGTGCAGACAACGTTACAAATTGATGCTGGCCACAGTAATTATGAAAGATCATTATGCCAAGGTTAATGAATTTCATTTGGCATAGTTTGCCAAGTCGTCCCCAATAACTTGACTATGTCATAGGTCAGTTCCCAACGAGCACATAAATGTCATTAAATCAGAGAAATTCGGTCATTTCAATATAAAATGTCAGTTGTGTGACAGAAATAACATTCAGCTCAAATACAGAACTAGCAAGTTTGACACAAATCTTATGTGTTACATTCGCATGACCTTCTCTACCCTCTATCGCGTATTAGTGGATATACAAATCATTCTTACGAAAGTTTATTTTCTTATCTATTACATCCCAATCCAAATAAAAATTTGCAGAAATAACTACATTACACATTTCGTTATAGTTGCAAAGAGAACAGCGATAGTCAAATGTTTAACAACTGGACGCTTTATGCTGGCCTTAAAATTCCATACTGTTTCCATGACATCGTGAGAAACAACTGAAAATCGGCAGGACTCTAAAAGAATGAATAAGTATAATTCGAACTCATAATAATCGATATTAAGGGAATTGCTGATGCTACAAAAAAGTGATTTGAAATGGTTTGTATGTTTTAAAAATATCTAAATTTTCTGTGTAATACGTTTTCGTCTATCGCTTAACGTTTGACTGTTATACGAGATTGTTCAAGGTTCCTTCTGAATGAACAGGACGTCATTGCAATATTCCCAGAAAGTTCAAGATATGCATTTTATTTTTAATGCAGATATGTTTAATATACGGTATTTTAATCAAAATCAATACAGCCATGTCTTAAAAAATAAAGAAGTTTGGAAAAATGCTCCATGTATAGGTAGTTTCAGATGGGGAAGGATTTTTTTGAAAATCTTCGTGTCGAAACTTTGGAAGGTACTAAGCCCAAATACCAATCCCAAAATGCTTTTGAGTAGGCTGTTCATATAAACGGAAACACACGCACATACAGGCTATTCTATTTTTAGAGGGCATTAAAGGGACCTTAAGACCTGCATTTCCGGTGAAATCTCCTTATCTAATTACTTTCTCTACTACGTATAGTAAGTAGGAGAAGTATTACATTCCACCCAAAAATTTGATACCGAGTTTCTGGAAACGTTTATCTCAATTAACATTAAGTAAATTGAGAATAAAATAGTTTGTACAAGAGTAGAGAAGGTCATGTGAGTGCAACACAGATTTCTTTTTTCAAGCTCCCCCGTAGATAAGAATCACATACAGTTAAATCAGGGCTCGCGAAGGACAATTTTTTACTCATTACCTTATCTACAAACATTTCCTTAATTAAATTAATGATTCAGCACTGTATTCGGGGTAACAAAACGTTGTTTGAAAAATCCATACTGATATTCAATGTCTGTCAGCTGTTCAAACAATTGTGCGAGTAATTCCTGTGCTTTTCTCCATTTATTGTTCATTAAAAAATATGTGTTACATTCACATGACTTTTCTACTCTTGTACAAACTATTTTTGCAAACGCTTATTCTCCATCTACTTCATGTTAATCGAGATGTTAATCTTATTGCTAATTTTCTTGTAGATACAAAGGGAATTGGTAGGCTTTAAGCGATAGTCAATATTTTAAGAGCTGGTTGCTATGTGGCGCATTCCATTCTCTTTGTATTACCAGGACAAACAAATGAATAACGAATTCCCATTTGAAAAAATTATAAGTATTGGAAAATTTAAGAGAATAACAAGCATTATCTTGAAAATGGTTCACTCAACAACAAAGATGTATATGACATAAACTGTGTATTTTAACGCGATCTAACATTTTTTGTATTATAATTTTGTCTATCTCTTATGGTTTACTAGTTATGCAAAAGTCGTTCACAATGAAGAATACTTTTGGAGACATTCCCAGAAAATTCAAGTTATACATTTTATTTGTCATGAAAGTATCTTAAGCATATGATATTTTAATCAAAATCGTTAGAGCCATTTTTGAGAAAATTAAAATTTTAAAATAATGTTCCATGTAGAGGGTAATCTTGGGTGGGGGGATTTTCTTGGAAACCTTCGTGTCGCATCTCTGGAAGATACTGAACCTAAATACCAAGTTTGGTGTTTATCCGACTGTTCGTTTCTGAGTTGTGTGTTCACAGACACACACTCAGATACACAGACACACGGACATGTTTCCAAAAATGCTTTTTTTTGGATTCAGTGAGTCTCAGAACTTGTATTTCCGGTGAAATCTCGGTATCGAATTTTTGGGTGGAATACAATACTTCCCCTACTTACTCTATGTAGTAGAGAAAGTAATAAGGTGTGTGCAACAAACCCCGTACATTTTAAGAACTAAAAGAAAACATTAGGCGAAAAATTCAGTGAATTTTGGAGAATGAACTGTCTAGTGTGAAAATTTCTAAGAAGATACCATAAATATGGACAACATTTCCAGCATCTCTTATAATAATGTGCTTATTAGCATTGTAATTGAGAACGCGAAGCGGTTGCGGGGATATTATAATTTTTAGCGGGAGTTCGAGCTCTAGCGGTCAGCGTGCGATCAGCCATGTGTGTCCACAGTGTGAAGGAAAAGCACTGTGTAATGTATGTTGTCTATTTGGAGTCCTCTGAGACAGCGACAGGCGCAGGTAGAAAACCGGTTAGTCGCGACAAGGTCGGCTTCGTGTGGCGGGATTTTGTATTGGTCCCCTGCGGCCTCGCGAATTCCTTATCTCCTCTTTGAACTGTCTCAAAAGACTCTGAACAGAAAATAACTTATATGTTAATTGAATTTATCATAGAAATGTCGTTAACATGTGTTAGACTTTTAAGATATATATCTTAACTTGCAGATTTGGTACTTAATTTTCGTACCTAATAATACAGTCCTCAAGCTTTCTTGCAAATAGCTAAAATGAATACACCTCAAGTGTCTGGCAGTAACGGATTATTTTGGTGGGCACCCACATCGTCGTCAAAAGCTCTTGGTAACGTGGAGGCAGGTTTGACCCGATGCAGAGATTTTCCGTGCAATTCTTATTCAAGTCCGTGAGTCTGAAAACACATCCTACAAATGTACGTTGTCAATGCTATTGCAGAAAGCTACCACGGTCGTTTAAATACACACCAGGCCGATACTAGAATATTCCCGTCTCGAAAGTTCAAGGATGTTCCTATGTACGTAACTGGTAAATGTGTTGAGTTGCATACCTTCCGGGCGTTACCAGTGCGCTGAAATTTATTAAAGAAACGCCAAATTACCATGAATTTGCCTTCATATGTCCAGTTTTTTGAAAATTCTTTTGCATGTATCCTCGGAAGATGGCTGATTTACATGTCTACCAAATTCGCTTATACGACACTGCGTTTTTAAGCAATGCTCCTTCAAGGGAAAGATGAAAAGGATTTCTTGTGCAAAAGCTGGTCCGTGACATCACCACTTGATTACATCTCTTTTCTTAGAAAAAAGAAGAAAGGAAAGAGAAAAGGGCTGTAGAGAAACAAAAGCACGTCCCCTACAGACGATAATGTTTTGCTTGGGCAGGCAAGTACGACAGTCAATGTTTGTGTTGGCGGGACAAAGTAAAGCGAAATTTGGAGCTGAAGTCCCGCGGGACCCCCAGGCATTGTGCAACTTTGGCAGCGCAAGATTGCGTTTACTGATGCATCATCATTATCTGCGATGGTGGCTCGCCTTCCTCCAGGCTGGAAACGTTTACTCTGCAGTAATAGAGTCGCTGTTTGCCTCGCGTTTACAACTATCAGTGTTGCCAACCCCTCCCTGTTTATCTTGGGAGCAAGTGCTGATGGACTTCCGGGCTTTAATAAATACACAAACATTACAAGTGAGGATCTTAATCTGTTTTCTGAAGATACAGGGTTCATTCTTTGGAATTAGTGGCTACACAAAGAAACACTAGAACATTCACTGTTACATTCCCATGATCTTCTCTACCCATTCCTCTACAAACAATTCCTACATAGTCTCATTTTTCTATAAACCAAATGGTCCAACAGCGCTATATTTCACGTGTGAAGACGATCCTTAAAAGAGTTGCAGAACTCAAAAGGGGCAATTTCAAGTAAACAAAGGCCAGTGAGGAACTGTCGCATTATCGGAGAGATCTTCGTTCTATGCTCTTGTTTATCTGCAAAGACGACGAGCGAATCCAGGTCAATGAGAGGCAGTTCTCAGGCTTGCACTAGTCCGTGATGATAGACAAGAACAGTTTACTGTTTACAGATCAAAAGGTTTTCGAATGTTTTTGACTTCAGCTAGAGAGACTTTATTTTCGAGTTAATATACTTAATTTTTAGTTTGACAGATAATTAAAAAGTGTTCATTGTACCAATCAGTATGCGCCCATAGCCATTTTATTGTTTTTACGCAGTTTTCGTCTTACATTACGGACTCTACGCATTGTAGAGCTAAATCAAAAGATTAAAGCACTGACGAAATCCATGCAAACATGTGATCACTAGTGTTTCACTGTCGTGTAATCGTTTTCTATTAAAATAATAATAATAATAATAATAATAATAATAATAATAATAATAGCAATAATAATACTCATACCGTTGGTATTTTCTAAATGTCGTCCTCCGTGATCTAGGGGTACCATGCTAGCCTCTAGTTCCTGAGGTCGCAAGTTAAAACCCGACAGAGGGCGATGGATTTCTCTGGACGTAAAAATCCTTAGCATGGCTTCCTTCGGAAGGGAAGTAAAGCCGGTGGTTCCGTGTCGTAGATTTACGGCACGTATAAGAACCTCCAGCCTAATAAAGAGGCCTCTGAGCAAATTTCAGGTCTTTCACGCCCAATATAGAATGAGACGCTAAGGACCATATTAGTTAAAGGGCGTCCAGAAAAAAGAACTCAATTTATAGCAGGGGAACAAAATTGCAATCAAACACTACGGGTTCTCATGTTTGCATGGTTTTCGTTACGGCCCTTTATTGTTTTGATTTAACTCTATAATGCGTATAGTCCGTTATGTTAGACAAGAACACCATAAACATAAGTTTAAAAAATCTTATAAGATACGTATATTTACATGACTTTCTCTACGCTCTATCATTATTAGTGGCTATACAAATTATACCTACTAAAGCTTATTACTTTCTCTACTACGTATAGTAAGCAGGGAAAGTATTGTATTCCACCCAAAAATTCGATACCGAGATTTCACCAGAAATACATGTTTTGAGACCCCATGAATAAAAAAAAATTTTTAGAAACATGTCCGTGTGTGAGTCTGTGTGTCTGTGTGTGTCTGTGAACAGCATAACTCAGAAACGAACAGTCGGATAAACACCAAACTTGGTATTTAGGTTCAGAGATGCGACAGAAAGGTTTTCAAGAAAATTCCCCCACCCCAGATTAACCTATACATGAAACATTTTTGAAAAATCTTAATTTTCTCAAAAATGGCTCTAAGGATTTTGATTAAAATATTTTCATGAAAAATAAAATGTATCTATATCTCGAATTTTCTGGGAATATCTCCAAAAGTATTCTTCATTGTTAACGACTTTTGCATAACTGGTAAACCATAAGAGATAGACAAAATTTTACTACACACAAAATTTAGATCGCGTTAAAATACACAACTTATGTGTTAGACATTTTTTTTGTTGAGTGAACCGTTTTTGTTATTTCCTTAAATTTTCCAATACTTATACTTTTTCTCAAATTCGTTATTCATTTTTTTAAGTACTGGACATACAAAGAGAATGGAATGCGCCACATAGCAACCAGCTCTTAAAATATTTGACTATCGCTTATAACCTACCACATTCCCCTTGCATCTACAAGAAAATTAGCAATAAGATTAACATCTCGATTAACATGATGCATATGGAGAATAAGCGTTTATAAAACTAGTTTGTACAAGAGTAGAGAAAGTCATGTGAGTGTAACACATAAGATTTTTTTGGATTCTGGTGGTCTCTAAACTCTTATTTCCGTTGAAAACTCGGTATCCAATTTATGAGTGGAATGAATACTTCTAAAGTTTTCGTAAGCATAATTTGTATACCCATTAATAAATGACAGGGGTAGAGAAAGTTATGTGATAGTAACTCATCCGATTTTTACGAATGCAAAGCAAAGCTTCAAGCAGAACGCGGCCAAGCTGTGCGGTTGCCACTGTTCAACTGTTTTCTCTCTCTCTCTCTCTCTCTCTCTCTCTCTCTCTCTCTGACGGTTACTAGGAGACGTCTCCTGCAGAAGAGCTCCAAACTTTGCTCATTATTTTTATATTCAAGTAAGAGAGGAAAGTAACAGTTGCTAGGGTAAATGTAAAACTTTGGTTATTTTCAGACGTTATGCCTTCCTGCCGCTAGGTGTTTAACAGTCGTACACAGATAGTGAAGGGAGCTATGTTTCTCTTGCAACTGGGAAATCCAAAAGCTGTCAAAAACATAATTAACTGTTAATGAATGTATTTAAAACTATAAGGAATATGACTGTCTACAAACTATCTTGCAAACGTTTTTCTATCTGCTTCAAGTTACTTAAATAATTTGCTTTAACATTTCGTCATACGTACAAAGGGAACAGCGATAGTCATATATGTGTGTTGTAGCGTATGAGTTGAGGGAAGAGCCTCTTTGTCTGATGGCGTGGCGTCGCTAATAGAGTCAGTCGAGTGTATATCTTCGGAGTGTGTGGCTTGTATGTAGCAGTGCGTATTGCCGTGTGTGTGCGTGGGGCATCTCTCCCAGTGTTTGTCTATAACCTTTTGGGAACCATGTAGCCGCACCAGGGTAACCTTATAATAAACTAGAGTTAAATGAGAATTTCTATGTATTATTTATAAATATCCCACCCCGCTTTAGTTTTGTGCAGTAAGTTCCTGGTATCTCTTGGTTGCCACTGATACTACATCCCCCAATGTTTATGTCGGGGTAACTAAATTTAATATTTTAGCTGCCAAACCTTTTGGCCTCACCCCGGTATATAACAGTATTCAATAATAAAACAAAAACTATTTTAAATATCTGGTCCTCTCGTATGAAGATATTCTATAAAATTAAAAATAGAAACCAAGCTAGCTCACGCGGGTTTAAACTCGGATCATGTAAGATTTCCAAGGTCCAATAGGCCTACTTATGAACGAATTACTAACAGAATTGAAAACCCAAAACTTCCACGGAGAAAAACAAACTCAAACACATCGTAGAGAAAATAATTCTTGTAACGACAGACACAATGGCAACACGAACGAAAGGGAAAGACAAATAAACTACCCGAGATAAATAGAACAACCACAGAGAGAAAGAGACACAGTATGACTCGTACCAGAGATACAACACACCGCTTCCAGAACGTGTGTCCAGAAAGTTCTCGAATGTTCTTTGGAAGATTGCATTGGTATATAAGTTGGCTGTCGTTATATATTCCCAAAGTGTTGACAACTTCAAACCCATATTAAGGAATATCTCGGAAATGTCTGATCTCACAAAAATAACATTTGAAATAAATTGTCTTAAATAGAGCTCCAATTATTGTGTCGTACGTTTTTGTTTATCTCTTATGGTTTAACCGTTATAAACATTATACAAAGTTCATTGCGGGTGAAGACTTTACAGGCTATGGCCAGATAATTCAAGGTATGCATTTTATTGTCATGTAAATATCTTTAACATAGTATGATTCAACGGCTATGGTCGAGGTTATCAGGAGCTCGGCGCCAGGCAGTGGGAAATAAATGTAAGTCGCGCCCTCTGCAAGCGCAAACACCAGAAGCGCTATCGACAGAGAACCAGAATTTTCTGGAAGTTTCCTTCCTCCGTGTGTCCAGAAAGTTCTAGACGTCCTTTGGAAAATTCCATTGGTTATATAAGGAGCTCTGTAACGAGCGAGAGTTAGAGATTGCGTTTCTGCTGCGACATTAAGTGCTGTTCTCTGAGCGAGTTTGTGGCGACCGCTGTGAGACGCAATAAGTGCTGCTTTTGCCAGAGATTAGAAAAGTCTTGTGTTCAAGGACAAAGTCACAATATGGTACTTCAATTAAAGTCGTTAGAGCTATTTTGGAGGAAAGTAAGAAGTAATGAATATGTTTCCAAATAAGGGGTAGATTAGGGTGTGGGAATTTTCTTGAAAATCTCTGTGCGGCATCTTTGGAAGATACTGAACTTAAATATAAAGTTTGGTATACTTATGATATTTAGTTTTTGAGTTATTTAATTCACGCATACACACGTAATTTGAGGGGAGCCTTAAGTGCGTCGTACAGAAGGTAAAATGTAGAACTCTTGAAAACACAAGGTTTGTGTGTAACATTTTTGTGATATTATAAATGTTCGGGTATATCGTTCTATTCCATACGAACTGCTTCCCAATTCCCACCCTGTTCGCCGCAGTCCCTGTCAGGGCTTCGGCCATGACATATAACCAGCAACCTTCTCACTTCATCGAGCTGCCTTGAACAGCTCTAATATCAGAGGTGCTCAGGCGGAACCCCACCCATTTTCCAGCAGAACTTGCCTCACAAGTCATCCAGAACTAAAATAATAATAATAATAATAATAATAATACTCTTCAAAATGTAATACAAGAATTGAGTAATAATTTAAATACCTTGGTGAAATACTTCAGGAAAATGGAGTAGAAATTAAAGTTAATAAAGGTCGACGCAAAAAACGCAAACAGCTTATCAGCTTTATCAAAATATCTATAATAAAAGGTGCATGTCTAAGCATACAAAATTAAGGCAATATAACACCTAGTGCCTATACGGAGCTGAAACATCTATTTTGAACAGGAAAAAAACATATCGAAAATATTGCGGAAAATGCACAACTATAAGAAAAAGTTTAGCTCCATAAGTCACAATTAAACAATTCAGACCGAAAAGTAAAAATGAAAAAATCTGATGATTTTTACAAACGCTTATTCTCCTTCTACTTCATGTTAATTAAAGATAAGCATTTTCAGAAACTATCTTATTGCTAATTTTCTTGTAGGTGCAAGGGGAATATGGTAGACTTTAAGCGATAGTCAAATGTTTTAAGAGCTGGTTGCTATGCGGAACATTCCATTCTCTTTGTATGTCGAGGACATAAAAAAACGAATTACGAATTCCGTTTGAGAAAAAGTATAAGTATTGGAAAATTCAAACAAATAACAAGGAATATCTCGGAAATGGTTCACTGTACAAAAATGTGGCATAAATTATGTTTTAACGAGATCTACATTTTTTTGTATAGTAAAATTTTGTGTATGTCTTACGGTTTACCAGTTATGAAAAGTCATTAAGCGTGAAGAGGACTTTTGGGGACATTCCCAGAAAATTCAAGATATACATTTAATTTGCCATGAAAATATCTGAAGCATATGATATTTCAACCAAAATCGTTAGAAAAATAAAATTTTAAGAAAATAAAAAACTTCGAAAAATGTTCAATGTAAAGGGTAGTCTGATGCGGGGGGATTTCCTTGAAAAATCTTCGTGTCGCACCGTTTGAAGATACTAAACTCAAATACCAAGTTTGGTGTTGATCCTACTTTTCGTTTTGGAGGTATGGTGTTCACAGACAGACAGACACAGAACCACACACGGACGTGTTTCCAAAAATGCTTTATTTGGATTCAGGACACCTCAAAACATGTATTTCCGGTGATATCTCGGTATCGAATTTTTGGGTGGAATGCAATACTTCACCTACTTACTTTACGTAGTAGAGAAAGTAAAAAGAGGGGTTGCTATAGCTCGCTTTGAAATGACAAACAAAAGAATGGTGAGTTAGTATTTGAAGATTCAAACCATAGCAACAACAATCTCTGAAATGGTTAACGCTAAAGAACCGTTATGCAATATAAACTGTGTGTTTTAATCCACCCTGCAGGACTGTAATAATGCTAAAAACTGAATATACCGTTACGCCACTGACACGGGCTACTGAACCATGGTAATAAATATTTCAACATCAATCCTTCATCTCATCCACTTTCCCGTTCTTTTATATCTGTTTTCCCTCCTCCCAATTTTGTTTTCCTCGCCTACAACGTTATTTTTCTATTATGATTTTTCTATGCTTAACGCAGATTGCCTGTTCCCTTTTCCAGGGCAAGTTTTATGAACCTATTTCCTCCTTGGGGCCCCGGACGAGCGTAACATCGTAACTCCTGCAGGTATATAACCTCTGCATTATCTAGCGTGCAGGTTAGCCCTTAGGCTTGCCCTTTTAACATTGTATTTATAAATTCATTCTCCATTTCCAGAAAGCGTTTTCTTTATTTCCTTCGCAGAAGCGATATCAAAGCTATTTTTCAGTGTTTTCGTGTTGTACCTTTTTATCGTTTCGATTTAGTGCGGAAATTCTGTGGTTGGCATCCCTGGGGAATGCTACGCTCCATCTTCCTGGACAATATTTATAAGCTAGGGCGGAGGAGGGAAGTAGGGGGGGGCGATTCCTCTCCGTGCACGGAGCAGCAAGGCCCATTCCGTTCACGGTACAGAAACAAGAACTATGCCGCCTACTTTCATATCTTTCCTTCAAATAATACATAAGGTGTCTTCAGTAGATTAAGTTTAAAAGTCTGTGGTTTCTTTACTTTCTTTAGCAACCATCCAAAAATCTGATTTCGAGATTTCACCAGAAATACAAGTTTTGAGATCCCCTAAACTCATAAATATTTTTATTTAGGATTCCGTTACGGAAGGCACACCTAGCACCTCGACCCACACAGGGGTCTTCTGTGCTTACACCCCCGGGAGGAACGGATGAAACGCAGGTGACGTATGGGCTGCAGGACCGAGCCGACAGAGACGCGCAGAGGTCCGTAACAGTTACAAGCTTGACCACCCAGCCGGTGGAGGGTAGCTCACAGGCTCTCCTTCAGCGGAGACCGGGGAAACCTCGATCCAGGAGACTCGAGCGGCCTCCAGTGGACGGGGCCGAGAAGTGGTTCCAACACACAAGTCATCTGTGCCATTTATCCGCAGTTGTCCGACACACAGCCCCAGAGTCAACCTGTAACGTGAGAGAGGAAGAGGGAATGAAGGAAGAGAAATTCGGGAGATCAATGATCGTCCGCAGCATTCGCCTAGTGGCCCGGGGAAATCCCGAAAAAAACCCATGGGTCAGGAATCGAACCCACGACTTCTCAAATGCGGGACACAGACGCAATCGCCTGAGCCATCCCGCTCGGTTAATACTTTTACTATTGTACGAGGTGTGATCAAAAAGTAACGGGAATTTTTGTTTTTCTAATCATCAACATTAACTTTGTCCCCTTCAAAGTAATACCCGTCAGATATAATACACTTGTGCCAAGCGCTTTTTCCAATCTTGGAAGCACTTCTGGAACTCACTTTTCGTTATGGTGTTCAGCTCCTTCAATGATTCTGTTTTTACCTCAACAATGGTGGCAAAACGTCGTCCTTTTATGGTTCTCTTCTTCCTCGGGAATAGAAAGAAGTCGCAGGGGGCCATGTCTGGCGAATACGGTGGTTGGGGCAGTATAGCGGTTTTGTTTTTTGCCAAAAATTCACGAACAAGCATTGAGGTGTGAGCGGATGCATTATCGTGATGCAATTTCCACGAGTGGTTTTGCCAATTCTGGTCGTTTTCTAAGGATTGCTTCATGCAAACGGTGATACCTTCCAGGTAGTATTCCTTATTGACCATACGATCATAAGGCAGGAACTCCTGATGCACTATCCCATTGATATCGAAGAAAACACCGAGAAGAACCTTCACATGCGACAGAACTTGTCGAAATTTTTTCGGACTTGGCTTTTCGGGCATTTACATTGGGACGATTGGGCCTTACTTCCGACGTCATACTCATATATCCATGTTTCGTCACCTGTTATAACCTTCTTTAGAAGTTCTGGACGTTTTCGACTTCACTCAGCAATTCCTGAGCGATGTCTACGCGACGTCGTTTTTGGTCGAAATTCAGCAATTTCGGAACACGTTTCATGCCCTAAACATCCGAAAACATTGCTTGGCATGAGCCAAAGGATATGCCAACATCATCAGCAACCTCTCTGATGATGATTCGGTGATTTTCCAGAACCATTTTCTTTACTTCTTCCACATTGTCGTCAGTAATTGATGTGCTACGGCGTCCAAGGCGGTCGTCGTCTTCAACGTCTTCCCGACCCTCTTTGAAACGTTTATACCACTCGTAAACTCTTGTCTTACTGAAAGTAGATTCGCCTAAAATCCACAGTCAACATTTGAATGCGGTGCTGAATTTTATTCCGTTTTTCAAGAAAATTGAATGCAAATTTTTTATCCATCTTTTTAGAAAGTAAAAAATTCGCCGAACACTCGAAGACGTATATAACTTTTTCGACTGTCAACAATAAACTAAATATTTAAAACAGCTGTAAACGCAAACATATATCAGGAATAAGATAAAACAAAAGTTTTGAACATCGGTTGTATAAAGCTCGCGAAATTAAAAAACAAAATCCTGTCATTTTTTGATCCCACCTTGTGAGCATTCGCCCACGCTAAAAGTGGTCGATCTCTTAAGCAGAATTATTTCAAAGTCCTTATCTGTGAGCGCGCGGTTCACAAGAACGCAGCCTAACTCGGTGCCCTTATCTTCTTTAGTAAAATGTCAACAACCCAACTCAGTTCCGTAGCATATACCGTGACATCGTAATTATTGACGCGAGATATAAATAAGGAAATGATAGTAAGATAGAATATAACTGCAATAAATAATTTCCGTACATTAAATCAATGTATAACGTATTATACTTGAATTGAAAGACTTGTCAAGAAAAAAGATCATTAGTGAGTTATGTCAGAAATAGTCATTAGTAACAGCCGAAGTGGTGAACGCGTTGAGCACACGGGTTCTAGGAATGCAGTTTGGAGTTAAAATTATCCACGTTTGCAGGGTTCACCTAGTCAGAAATTCTGATAGAGAGAAAGACACTTAAATTCTGTGAGTCGGGGAGGCCCATAGCAACAAGGTAGGAAGCTGCAAATTAAACTGAGCTTTATTTACGGACTTTTTTAACTGCTGTGGTCCTTAGCAGTCCATTATATATTGAAAGACCGGTAATTTTGCTCAGAGGCCTCTTTATCAGGCTTGAGGTTCTTTTACGTGCCGTAAATCTACGACACGGGACCACCGGCTTTACTTCCCTTCCGAAGGAAGCCATGCTAAGGATTTTTACGCCCGTGCTCTAAGATGCACGAAGATTTTCAAACAAAATCCCCCAACCTCAAGCTATCCTTTACATGCAAAATTTTTCGAAATTTTTAATTTTCTAAAAAAAAAATGCTCTAACGATTTTGATTAAAACACCGTGTATTAAAGGTATTTAAAGCACAAATAAAATGTTTATCATAAATAATATAATATATGTATCAGTCTAGCATTTTTGTAATAGATAACCGAGAATTCAGAATAATTCCAAAAGGTTTTAGACAAGGTTGCCCAATGTCAACCACTCCTTTTAATCTATATTTTGACAACATGATTAGATCATGGAAGGAACAAACAGTAGAAAGGATTAATTTGGGGACAAGAACAGTAAAGACAATGGTCTTCACTGATGACCAGATATTAATAGAGGAACTTCAAAGGATGAATACAAACTAAATTTAATATAAAAAATCTGATGTGTTACACTCACATGACTTTCTCTACTCTTGTACAAACTATTTTTACAAACGTTTATTCTCCATATGCTTCATGTTAGTCGAGATATCAATCTTATTGCTAATTTTCTTGTAGATGCAAGGGGAACATGGTAGGTTATAAGCGATAGACAAATCTTTTAAGCGCTGGTTGCTATGTGGCGCATTCTATTCTGTTTGCATATCCAGGACATAAAAAATTGAATAACGAATTTGAGAAAAAGTATACGTATTGGAAAATTTAAGGAAATAACAAGCAATATCTCGAAAATGATTCACTCAACTAAAAAAATGTATATGATATAAATTGTGTATTTTAACCCGATCTACATTTTTTGTGTAGTAAAATTTTGTCTATCTCTTATGGTTTACCAGTTATGCAAAAGTCGTTCACAATAAAGAATACTTTTGGAGACATTCCCAGGAAATTCAAGATATACATTTTATTTGTCATAAAAATATCTTAAACATATAATATTTTAATCAAAATCGTTAGAGCCATTTTTGAAAAAAATAAAATTTTCGAAAAAGGGTACTCTGGGGTGAGGGGATTTTCTTGAAAACCTTCGTGTCGCATCTCTGGAAGATACTGAACCCAAATACCAAGTTTGGTGTTTATCCGACTGTTCGTTTCTGAGTTATGCTGTTCACAGACACACACACAGACACACACAGACAGACACACAGACACACACACGGACATGTTTCCAAAAATGCTTTTTTTGGATTCAGGGGGTCTCAAAACATGTATTTCCGGTGAAATCTCGGTATCGAAATTTTGGGTGGAATACAATACTTCCCTACTTACTATACGTATTAGAGAAAGTAAAAACATACAGCATGGAAATTTCAACTGAACAAACTAAAGTTATGGTATTTAAAGGTACTCACTCGGTGCGGTCTAAAATAATTATAGAAAATAAAAGCATAGAGCAAGTGTCAATATTTAATTTTCTAAGATGTGAAATAACATATGGGTCTGAAATAGAAATTAATAAAAAGTTAAATAAATTCAATTACATAACGGCAACTATAAAGGGAACCAAAAAATAAAATTATAAAAGGCTCAATAAAAACTGTATAAAGCAATGACCATGCCCACAGTAACTTAAATGTCTGAAACATGGACAGTGACAGCAGAAAATAAAAGGAGGATACAGAGAGCTGAAATAAAATTTCTCAGACCTATAGCAGGATACACAAGACTGGATAAAAAGCCAAACAACGAAATAAGGCAAAGGCTAAGAATAGAATAGTTAAATAAAGTAATAATAAAATATAGAACTAACTGGAAACAACACATAGAAAGAATGTCGTTAAATAGGATACTCTGAGCAACATATAACTACAGACACCAAGGATACAGAAACCCAGGACGACCAAAAAAGAGACGGACACAACAAGATTTTGGAGCCGGAAGAGGCTAAACGACCTAACACGGTGAAGTAGAATAAGATATAATTAATAAGAGAATAACCAAGAAATGAACAATTCGAATGTTTAATAACGAATATCTCAGAAACGGCTTATGCCACAAAAATTATTTTAAATACCTTGTGCATTTTAAAGAGATTTACATCTCTTGTGTAGCAAGTTTTCGAGTATCGCTTAAAGTTTACTACTTATACAAGATTATACAAAATTCCTTCAGAATGAAGAGGACTTCCTAGGGTATCTCTACATCTTATTTATCATGTAAATACGTTTCATTTACGGTATTTTAATCAAAACAATTAGAGCCATTATTTAGAAAATAAAACTTCTGGAAAAATGTTCCATGTAAAGGGTACTTGCGGGGGGGGGATTGTTTTTTAAAACCTTCATAACACATCCTTGGAAGATACTAAATTCAAACACAAAGTTTGGTGTTTATTCGAATTTTAGCTTTTGAGTCATGCTGTTCCCAGACACAGGCATGTTTCCAAAAATACTTTGTTTCGGTTCAGGGGCCTCGAAACATGTATTTCCGGTGAAATGTCGGTATAGAAGTTTTGGGTGGAATGCAATACTATCCTACTTACTATACGTAGTAGAGAAAGTAAAAAAAAAGGCAATATGGTGTATTCTTCAAGGGATTTTCAAATAAAATTCATTTAGGGAAAATTTCAAAATGTTATCAATTATAAGCTTAACTTTACTCTATACTTATAGAAACTTAATATATGTTAAAACAGATGCATTTACAGAACGTTCACACAATCATAATTATGGAGCAAGATAAAACTTTTCGGGAATTGCTGACAAATACTTTTAACAAAATTGTATCCAAATGGCTACATAGTCCGGCATTTTATACTTTAGTTGAATTTATGTCAAAAAATCTGATGTGTTACACTCACATGACTTTCTCTACTCTTGTACAAACTATTTTTACAAACTCTTATTCTCCATATGCTTCATGTTAATCGAGATGTTAATCTTATTGCTAATTTTCTTGTGGATGCAAGGGGAATTGGTAGGCTTTAAGCGATAGTCAAATGTTTTAAGAGCTGGTTGCTATGTGGAGCATTCCATTCTCTTTGTATGTCCAGGACATGAAAAAAAATTAATAACCAATTCCCATTTGAGAAAAAGTATTGGAAAATTTAAGGGAATGAGAAGCAATATCTCCAAAATGGTTCACTCAACAAAAAAATTGCATATGACATAAACTGTGTATTTTGTGTAGTAAAATTTTGTCTATCTCTTATAGTTTACCAGTTATGCAAAAGTCGTTCACAATGAAGAATACTTTTGGAGACATTCCCAGAAAATTCGAGATACACATTTCATTTGTCATGAAAATATCTTAAACATATAATATTTTAATCAAAATCGTTAGAGCCATTTCTGAAAAAATTAAAATTTTTCAAAAATGTTTCATATAAAGAGCAATCTGGGGAGGAAGGATTTTATTGAAAACCTTTGTGTCGCATCGCTGGAAGATACTGAACCTAAATACCAGGTTTGGTGTTTATCCGACTGTTCGTTTTTGAGTTATGCTGTTCACAAACGGACATACACAGAAACACACACGGACATGTTTCCAAAAATGCTTTTTTTGGATTCAGGGGATCTCAAAACATGTATTTCGGTGAAATCTCGGTATCCAGTTTTTGGGTGGAATACAATACTTTCCCTACCATGTACATAGTAGGTAGGGAAGGTATTGCTCTCCCCCTAAAATATTTCACCAGATTTCACCAGAAATTCATTTTTTGAGGTACCTTGAAACAAAAACATGTAGGTCCGCGCGCGCGTGTATGTTAGGGGACAGTATAACTCAAAAACGAAAAGTTGTAGTAGCTTTAGGTGTAGTTCAGTATCTTCCAAAGATGCGACATAAAGATGATAAAGAAAATATTTCACCTAAAACTGCACTTTGCATGGAATATTTTTCGAAATTGCTTATTTTCTAAAAAAATGGTTCCAACGATTTTGATTAAAGTATTAAAAGCATGGAAAATAACATGTACATTGAGGCAGTATTTTTAACTCTTAAATGATATCAGTCAAATTATATAAATATAAATTCAATAACAGCCCGCCGTAAAGCAATATGTGCATGTAACAATATATAAAAAGTGTATATTACAGTCATTGTATGTGCTTATATTATTGTATCCATGTGTAATAATGTTATGTGAATGTATTACGTAATTTAATAATGTAGGAGCTGTGAGAATAATAAGTCAAAAGTTGCTAACAATGAGGTAACCTTGAGGCAATAATGAGTTTGAGAGTTTAACAATGTTACTTGTGATTCTTTGGAAGCAATAATGTAAATTTTGAGACAGTTTAAAAATAGCCAATCAACAACCAGAAAAAGCTTTGGTTAAATGAAGGTATTCTATTGGATTAGGAATAGCCAATCAGAGACTTGAAATTTAGAAGTTTAGGCGGTTGAAATCAATGCAGTTGGTTGCAGACAGTGTTACTAACCAGACGCAAAAAGTGTCCTCAAGAGATTTAATACGTATTCGTGTGAGACGAAAATAGTTTACGTGTTAAAAAGTGCACGTAATTCATAAAAGAATCTCACAGCTCAATGAAGTGTTATTTAAATCGTATCAAGCATTAATAAGAGGAGTGAAAAAAATTATAATCTGTGTAAGCCTACATTCTTCAGTCGCACCACAACCCTGCAAAGACATCCATGTGTCAAATATAAATACTGACGGAGTCGAGGCAAACATAAATATATAATATTTAACGAAACGGTTAAATTACAAAGTTAATATTTTTTTTTTAAATTTGGGGTAAAGGCCACCTGAAAGTACACTTGGGGCGAAGGCTACCGGAAACCGGGTACTATACGTGCGGTTGCAAACAAATACAACTCCTTCAATACAAACTACTTCAAATTGACGCCCAAAGCGTGATGCAAATAACGTAACAAACTACCTACTTCAACATTTTGAATTTTTTGGGAATACCTGTGAAGTCATCGGTATTCGTAAGGAATTTCGTATAATCTTATATAACCGGTAAACGTTAAGCGAGAGACGATAACGTACTACACAAGAAACTTAGATCTTTAAAACACACAATTAATTTAAAATAACATTTTTTGTGGCGTAAGTCATTTCAGAGATATTCGTTATTAGTAGTTCGAATTGTTCAATTCTTAAGCCATTCTTTTTGAGTCCTGTCGATTTTCAGCTGTTTCTCGCGATGTCATGGAAACAGTATGGAATTTTAAGGCCAGCATATAGCGTCCAGTTGTTAAATATTTGACTATCGCTGTTCCCTTTGTGTCTATAACGAAATGTGTAATGTAGCGATTTCTATAAAGGTTTATCTCGATTAAAATGAAGTAGATAGGAAAGTAAACTTTCGTAAAAATAATTTTTATACCCACTAATACGCGATATAGGGGTAGAGAAAGACATGAGAGTGTAATAATAAGACTTTTATGTATGTATTGCTTTATTTGTTGTTGCTGAACAATGCGTATTTCAGTGTATGTGATTATTGGTCGAAAACAAAAAGTTTCTGAAGTACTCTAAAAGACTTTTTGGGTTGAAAACTAAAATATGAAGTGCATGCTTCCTCAACAAAAAGTCTTATTTAATTATAGGCCTTAAAGCCAGATATAAAATAAAAGTAAATCATTATTACAGCTGCAGAAGTTTGCAGAACTGCAGGAAGTCTGGTAGCGTGCATTAAGGAAGGCACATTTAACAGATTTATCGACTGCATTGTGCCAAACTACTTGGAAACGTTTCAGATTCCGCGATTCATCAGAAAATTAATTTCCTTTAAACTGCTGGGAAGGAACACTTAAATCTGCAAACAAAATTCTGCTTCTACCGCGCCCTGCTCCATTTTTTAATAGCAGTTGGAGGTTTTATCAGATCCAACTTCGCCCCTCCTCACTCAATTTAACAGCTTTATCTTCGATGGTGGGGAAAATCGAACAACGCACGATATGAAAGTTTCGGAACGTAATCTGTTAATTATGTGAAATGCAGGGAAAAGGTCAAACCTCGCCTTATTGAATAAACGAGGTTTATTGTTCCTCGTAATCAAATAATGGAACAGTAATGAAGACTAATGGAAATCTTTGCAAACATACAGGCAGGTAATAGACTCGGATTTCACGGGTATGATATTATGTGCCGGTGATATAATAGTTTTATTTTGAACCTGGCTCTGGATTCACTTCTTAGGGGGGCAGTTAATTTCTCTATGCTTACCTAAGAATAACTACACACAGTATTGCATTCCACTCAAACATTTGGTACCGAGATTTCTCCGGAAATACACTATTTAAGGCAGCCTGAATTAAAAACAATGATGTTTTGTAGAAAAAAAATGATCCGTGTGTGTGAACAATATAACTAAAAAAATCTTGTGTGTTACTTTCACGTGACTTTCTCTACCTCTGTCATCTATTAGTGGTTACACAAATTACTCATACGAAAGTTTATTTTCCTATCTACTTCATTTTAATCGAGATAAGCATTCCAGAAATAGCTACATTATACACTTCATTATACAGGATGTATCTTTATTGGTGTCATGTATTTGGGGGACGTGTTCCTGACATCAAAACAGTAAAAAAAAGTTCATACGTACATGGGTCTGAAAATCAACCGTTTGGTTGTTATAGGTCAAAGAAGATGTATTCCATGAGTGAACAGACGGATATACACTACACGTATGGCCGTGCAGACGGCAATGCAGCACGAGCACGTGAACTTTATGCAGAAAGGTACTCTGATAGGCCGTTACCGTGTGCAAGAACATTCGCAAGAATTTACCAACGCTTGAGAGAGAATGGCACATTTGAGAGGAGTACTAGGGATTTTGGGAGACAAAGAGCGGTACGAGGCATTGAGCTTGAAGAAAGATTCTTCGTGCTGTGGATGCAAACCCATCACAAAGAACAACACGTGTGGCTGTAAGGGAAAGAGTTAGTCATACGACTACCTGGAGAATTCTGCATGAAAATCTTCTGTACCCGTACCACCTTCAACGTATGCAAGGATTAAATGAGGCGGACTTTGAGCCAAGAAGACGTTTCTGTCAACGCACGTTACAGCAGTGCGCTGTGTTCATCAATTTCCTAGCCTGTATCTTATTCACGGATGAGGCTGGTTTTACTCGCGACGGCATCTTCAATTTTCATAACACTCATACCTGGGTATTTGAAAATCCTAATGAAGTACGACAGGACAACCAACAACGTTTGGGGTGGAATCATTCATGATCACCTTATCGGTCCCTACTTCTTCCCTCCGCCTCTGAATGGACAAACCTATCTCCAGTTTCTCAGAAATTATTTGCATCACTTAACTGATAATGTGCCTCTGGACGTCATCCAAGGAATGTGGTTTTTACACGTTGGTGCTCCAGCTCATTTCAGTATGATAGTTAGTAAGTTTTTGAAAGATCGATTTCCGCAAAGATGGATTGGTCGAGGGGGACCCATTGCATGGCCTGCTTGATCGCCTGATTTGAGGGACTCCTGTACCTAATGTTGACATTCTGAGAGGACGTATCCAAACTGGATTTGACCAAATACGAAATACATCAGGAATTTTCAACAGATACACCAAGCCATGGAACGCAGGTTTACTGCATGCATGGAAGCAAGAGAAGCCACTTTGAGCAATTTTTATAGCTTTCGATTTTGTGTTTTAACTCTGAAATAAATGACTTTCAGACCTATGTTCATATGAACGTTTTTTACTGTTTTGATGTCAGGAACACGTCCCCCAAATACATGACACCAATAACAATACATCCTGTATATATTGAAATGAATTGTGTGTTTTAAGGTGAGTCCACACTGTTCAACATATCAACAGTTAACATTCAACAATTAACAAAATGTTTCATTCAACGTGTTAAATGCCTTCAACATGTTGTAACTGTGAACGTTTAACATTCTATCCACACCAGTTGACTTGTTGGGGCAACAAAACCTCTCAACTAAAAGCAAAATGGACTCCAGTGATTAGGATTTGACAATTGCTATTTGTATCTGTGATAGATATGTAATAATCTGATGTGTTACACTCACATGACTTTCTCTAGTCTTGTACAAGGTATTTTTACAAACGCTTATTCTCCATCTACTTCAAGTTAATCGAGATAAACATTTACAGACTCTATCTTATTGCTAATTTTCTTGTAGATGTAAGGGGAATATACATTTACAAGGGCAATATAGAAATACAGTAGCCTTTAAGCACATACATATCTCTTAATAGCTGGTTGCTAAGTGCAGCACCATTCCCTTTCCCACAGATTAATACTCTTTGATTATCCAAGACAAAAAAAAAAGAATAACGAATTCCCATTTTAGAAAATAAGTATTGAAAAATTTAAGGGAATAACAAGTAATATCTCGAAAATGGTTCACTCATCATCAAAAATGTATATGACATAAATTGTGTATTTTAATGCGATCTACATTTTTTGTGTAGTAAAACTTTGTCTATCTCTTATGGTTTACCAGTTATGCAAAAGTCGTTCACAATGAAGAATACTTTTGGAGACATTCCCAGAAAATTCAAGATATACATATTTGTCATGAAAATATCTTAAACGTATAATATTTTAATCAAAATCGTTAGAGCCATTTTGGAGAAAATTAAAATTTTCGAAAAATGTTCCATGTAAAGGGTAATCTGGGGTGGAGTGATTTTGTTGAAAACCTTCGTGTCGCATCCCTGGAAGATACTGAACCTAAATACCAAGTTTGGTGTTTATCTGACTGTTTCCAAAAATACTTTTTTTGAATTCAGGGGATCTCAAAACATGTATTTCCGGTGAAATCTCGGTATCGAATTTTTGGGTGGAATACAATACTTCCCCTACTTACTATACGTAGTAGAGAAAGTCATGTGAATGTAATAATCACATTTTTTTTGTTTTGAGGATCGGGTATCAAGGAAGACTCTTCTAGGGGGTTGCGACCAAAACATTTAAAAGGTTGACTCCAAGGGGTCAGATAATAGCCCACATTTAATTTTTCTTTGGAAATATGTTCTTGGGTTACATCCAGGACAAAGAGTACATTGTTGAAGGCAGTCTTTTGTTCCGAGCACTCCATCAGAGAAAATTGGAGACCGTTACACAAAGAAAAGTATGTGAAGAGATTTGAGCAGATGAGAACTTGCAGAAAATAAGCAATTACTGATGATGGCCCCGTTTCTCCGGAAGACATTACAAACAAATGTTCCGGGGGAGTGCCTGCTCCTCTTCTCTTTCTTTTCCGCCATGTCCGTGTGAACAAGTGACATTACGGCGCTACAATGTGTGCCAGAGGAGCACTACAGCCTTCCAAATTAACTAGACCTGAAGGGCCCAGTAAGCCCTTCCAGCGAGATTCTCCCGGAAATTGAATTTTCCTAAGCAGAAACAGACTCGCAGCTCTTTCTCACCTACTTTCCGATAGTTACATTCCATCAGGTTCTGATGAACAGAACCTTCTTTAATTAAATGAGCCCTTGAGGGGGGGGAGGGTGCTTCAAGTCGCCTTCTGATAATTTTACAGGGGAAATTTTAGACGTCTTGTACGTATAAGAAGTGCTAAAACGAGAGGCAGATTTTTAAAAAGAAAATTATATGTATAGCGTCAATATGTGTTGGTAGTAGCATAAAAACATCTTATGTAATACATTCACATGACCTTCTCTACACCAAAACTTATTTTCTTATCTACTTCATTTTAATCCAAATAAATCTTTACAGAAACAGCTACATTACACATTTCGTTATAGATACAAAGAGAACAGCGATAGTCAAATGTTTAACAACTGGACGCTATATGCTGGCCTTAAAATTCCATACTGTTTCCATGACATCGCGAGAAACAACTGAATGTTGATAAGACTAAGAGAATGACCAAGGAACGAACAGTTCGAACCCTTAATAGAGGATATCTCAGAAATGGCTTATGCTACAAAAAACTTATTTGAAATAAATTGAGATCTAATTTCTTGTGTAGTACGTTTTCGTCTATCGCTTAAACTTACCAGTTATACAAGATTAACAATTCTTTCGAATAAACACGATTTCAAAGGGTGTTCCCAAAAAATTCAAGATATATATTTTAGTTGTCATGTAAATCTCTTTTGTGTATGGTATTTTAATCAAAATCGTCAAGATCCATTTCTTAGAAAATAAACATTTTCGAAAAATGTTCCACGTAAAGAATAGTTGAGGGTTGAAAATATTTTTGAAAGTCTTCATGTCACATCCTTGGTATTTATCTGACTTTTCCTTTTTCAGTTATGCTGTTCACAGACAACAGACACACACTCGGACATGTTTCCAAAAACCCTTTATTTGGATTCAGGGCGCGTCAAAATATTATTTTCGGTGAAATCCAGGTTGGAATTGTTGGGTGGAATACAATACTTCTCATTTTTACTATACGTAGTATAGAAATAATAGGAACACAAAACGAACAGCGATTTTCCATTTAAGAAAAGCATAAACTATATAATAATAAGGAATATTTAGCAATAAATAAACATAAATTTGGCATACATTTTGATTTGAACGAGATATACATTTTTGTGTAGCGAGTAAGAGCTTATCTATCCCTTATGATTTAGGTATAGATTATATAAGTCGTGCGCCGTGGCACTGTGGCTAGGCGTGGAGCTCTGGATCTCGGCCACGGATTGATCCTGTGTTCAAGATTACAACTAAGTTGAGTTTTATTTATGGACGCTCTTTAACTACTATGGTCCTTAGCGTCCCATTCTATATTGGGCGTGAAGGACTGGAAATTTTTCTCAGAGGCCTCTTTATCAGGCTTGAGGTTCTTTTAACGGCCTGTATTACGATCTCCGGTTAAAAGTCATGGTTTGTAACCTATCAGTTATCGCTACCTGAAGGTTAGGTGCATTGCCGCGTATTACAAACGCATATCAACCGATGGTTAGTAACCCTAAGGTTTATGATGCTGGGCGAGAAGTTGGCAACACCAAAGAGATATGTATTTCTCCTTGGCAATAGTTTTCTGAGTGATTTCACTGTTTATACAACGCTATCTCGTGGTAATCTGCAACATTATAGCGTCATTATTGGTCATTAGTAACAAGGCGAGCGGACAGACTATTATAGATTGTGAACGGTTTTGGAGATTTTTTTAGAGAATTTTGACATGAACATAACCTAAAATGTAATTTATATACATGTCATTGAGAACACAAGATGCGGTTCTAGTACGTTATTGGATTACTGAGCTACAATAGGATACCGTAAACAATAGTTATAATTACCTTTTTATTAGCTTTTCCGTTCGCGAAAGCTATTATATTTATAGAAAAGCAACATCGATGGTTCTAATGTTGATTCGGATTTACACATGTTGCCTGACATTTAAGTTCAACACAATATTCTTAAGTTTGTTGCATCTTTCTAATACCGTTCCTTGGTTATTCTATTTGGAAAACTATGCCACACTTCAAAGTTTCGTTAAAAATAGTGTTAAGAGTTTTGACGTAAAAGTTTTACGAATATCACTTTAATAACCGAAAACGATAGTCTTTTGACGCAAACATTTCATGAATATCACTTAAAACTAACGTGGAAAGCCATTCGACAGTTTTAAAAACCAACCTAAATATAAACTAACACGTAAAATACGTTTACCTTTGCCCACACTGCTTGTCATTTAACCTAAAATGTTTGGCCTTCCAAAAACAATCCAAGCACAATGGTTAGTTCCTTACGCCCTGACAGTAATATTTAAGACTGGGTGTTGGAGTGAACTATTCTAATGTATAGATAACATTTCCAAAAACTTGAAAATATATTCTGAATCACTCTCAATAATCAATCTCTGCCGGTGGTACGCCATGTTTCATTCGGAAATACGAGTTAACTCCAAGGTATCATCTTTATCCACCACTTGAGGTGGTGGTTAGTTTACCTCCAAAAATAACTCCCGGGTAGCCCTTAACCAAAGATTGTAATACAGTCGCAGTACGTAACTCTCAGGTAAATCTTACCCCAAACCTTAACCGGAGATCGTAATACAGGCCGTAAGTGCCGTAAATCTATGTCACAGGACCACCGGCTTTACTTCTCTTCCGAAGAAAGCTATGCTAAGAGTTTTTACGCCCGAAAAAATCCATCGCCCTCCGCCGGGTTTGAACCCCGAACCTCGGGAACTAGAAGTAACCACTATGGTAACGCAGGACGACATGAAAAGAGTGAATCTATTGTTTCATTGCAGCGTGCATTTCGTTGTATGTTCAACAACGAGCCGCCTCGTCATAAAAAATTTACAATTGATACAATAAATTCGTAGAAGATGGTTGCGTATACAAACGGAAAAATACTGGTCGTCCTTGCATAACAAATGGTGCTCATTTTGAACACATAAAATAAAACGTTGAACTTTTCTGTATTCAGTGCCGTATCGCATGTGTCTACATCTATTGTCGTTCATTAGAAATAAATATGTAAAATCTGTTCCTTCTTTTTGAATAACCATGTATATTTTATTTGTCATGTAAATATCTTTAATATATAGTATTTTAATCAAAATCGTTAACAGCCATTTCTTAGAAAATAATAACTTTCAAAAAATGTTTCACGTAAAGGGTAGATGGAGTGGGGGAGTTTCTTGAAAATCTTCGTATCGCATCCTTGGCCATTACTAAACTCAAATACCAATCTTGATATCTATCCGACTTGTCACTTTTAAGTTATGACAGAGGTACACATATACATGTTTCCAAAAATGCCTTATTTGGATATAAGTGGGTCTCAAAACATGTATTTGGGGTGAAATCTCCGTATTGAGTTTTGTGATGGAATGCAATACCTTCTCTATCTACGTAGAGAAAGATCATAAATGTTGCATTCACATTACCTTCTCTACTCACTCTTCTACAAACTATTCTTACAAAAACTTATTGTTCTGTTGACTCATTCGTAGTCCAAACTTTCAATTCACACTTACCTATATACTTTGTAGTGGGACACCGTGGGTAAAGCATCAGTTAGACTTTTAAAGCAACTGTCGTTATCTGATGGCATGACCGCATGAACAAACAAAACACTTAAAAAGACAATAAAGAAAACAGACACAAAACGAATAGCGATTTTCCACTTGAGATATTTACGAAGTATTTGAAAATTCGAAGTGATAACAAGGAATACCTGGGAAATGGTTAATGCAAAAATTAAATAAAAATTTGGCATGACTTATGCGCTTTAACGAGATATACCTTTTTGGATAGTAACATCTTATCTATATTTTAAGTTTAGGTTTAGTTATATTAGCCATGGCGCTGGCGCTCCGGCAACTAGAACCCACACATGCGGTTGCAGATTTTAAGTACCGGTATAGGACCGGTGACCATTCAGCATCATGAGGAAAGTATGGAGCTGCGATAGGAAGCGATCCCGGTCACGGTGGTCAACATTTTGGCTGATCACTCACCTCCTCGTATCGTTGGATGCTCGCCTACCTCTGCCGTGCGTACATGAGCGTGAGGCCGGCAGTCGGTTGGCATGTATAGGCCCTTATAGGCTGAAGTTCCAAGGGATTATTATTATTATTATTATTACATTCGTAGGTTATCCAACGGAGGGAGACACCCCGTGCACTGCTACCTACATAGATCTATTATACCTACCACCCCTAGGAGGAAAAGATGAAGTGAAGGAACCACAGGAGGCTAAATGCTGAGCGATAAACCATCCGTCGACCAAGCAGCCCTCTAGTGTCCACGGGGAGTACTCTTTCCTTTTAAGTGTCATCCGCGCCATCTGTCGACATCGCCATACAACACGAAGCTTAGAAGCACACCTGAAAGTTAAGAACGAAACGGAAATGATGGAAAGAAAATCATGGCAGATGAGAAGCCACCCCAACATTCGCCTACTGTCCAGCGGAAACCACGAAAAACCCAAGGTCAGAGTAGGCGGTCGACGGTACTCCAACCCGGTACCTCCCTAATATACAGGACACGCCTTTCAAGCAAATTTGGGATATACATTTTGTCATTAAAATAGCGATCCATTTTTACTTTCTCTACTACGTATAGTAAGTAGGGGAAGTATTGTATTCCACCCTAAAATTCGATACCGAGATTTCACTGGAAATACATGTTTTGAGACTCCCTGAATCCAAAAAAAGCATTTTTGGAAACATGTCCGTGTGTGTGTCTGTCTGTGTGTCTGTGTGTCTGTGTGTCTGTGTGTCTGTGTGTCTGTGAACAGCATAACTCAAAAACGAAGTGTCGGATAAACACCAAACTTGGTATTTAGGTTCAGTATCTTTCAGAGATGCGACACGAAGGTTTTCAAGAAAATGCCCCCACCCCAGACTACCCTTTACATGGAACATTTTTCGAAAATTTTAATTTTCTCAAAAACGGCTCTAACGATTTTGATTAAAATATCATATGTTTAAGATATTGTCATGGCAAATAAAATGTATATCTCGAATTTTCTGGGAATGTCTCCAAAAGTATTCTTCATTATGAACGACTTTTGTATAACTGGTAAACCGTAAGAGATAGACAGAATTTTACTACACAAAAAATGTAGATCGCGTTAAAATACACAACTTATGTCATATACATTTCTTTTGTTGAGTGAACCGTTTTCGAGATATTGCTTGTTATTTCCTTAAATTTTCCAATACTTACACTTTTTCTCAAATTCGTTATTCATTTTTTATGTCCTGGACATGCAATGAGAATGGAATGCGCCACATAGCAACCAGCGTTAAAATATTTGACTATCGCTTAAAAGCTACCATATTTCCCTTGCATCTACAAGAAAATTACCAATAATAAGATTGATATCTCGATATCTCGATTAACATGAAGCATATGGAGAATAGGCGTTTGTAAAAATAGATTGTACAAGAGTAGAGAAAGTCACGTGAGTGTAACACATCAGATTTTTTAAAAATACTTAGTTGTATTTTTCTTATACCTACAACGAAATGTCTAATGAATCTGTATTAACAAGAAGTAGATAGAAGAATAGGTTTTTGTAACAATAGTGTGTGTGCAAGAGTGAGCAGAGAAAGTCGTGTGAATTTCGGCGGTATTTCAGTCGGTTTTATGCGGCGTTAATTCGTCTCTTTTTAGGGGAGGGGGTAGTGGCCATTTGGCGGCACGGGATTTGCAGGAATGGTCCCGGGTTCGGTACTAGCTCAGGGATTTGCATGGATCTTGGATCTCGGGTTAGTGGTGAATACGACTGTTTTATTTTCGTGTTCGTTTATTTCACGCCACCGTTTTAAAATCTGATTCCTGCAATTGGTCGACACACACGCGCGCATTCTCTTGTTGCTACGCTTCATATCATCGCATCTTCTAAGAACCATCTCCAAGGAACTACTACGACCAAGTGTGTCTTCTGAACTCTCCTGTTTCTCTATTTCAAATTGTCTATCTCCCCATTCCACTAAAAGGTGATTTCTACATTCTTTCATTGGATGCCTAAAGCTATCTTGCTTTTGCGAATATTGACCCTTTTCTACACATCTGCGTTCCAGGCAACCTAACGGGACACTTAACAATAGAGGGAAAAACGAACCGTTTCCGGCCGCTGATGCCACTGTTTATCCCTGTTCACAAGTAGTAACATTCGCTTCAATACTATTCCTACTGTTATTAATATTTATTTTCCTTATGATTATAATTTTATTTAGCTACTTAAGGTACTGTTTCAGAATGCAACACAAACCGTTTTTACTTTCGTTACGAGGTACCTAGTAGGTAGATTTTTCCATTCTACCCAGAAACTCGACCAATTTAGGCCCGTTAAATACAAAAAGGACATTTTTAGCAAAATGTGTGTGTATTTGTGTATATCTGTGAAGAACGTAACTAAAAAACGAAAAGTAGGATAAATACCACACTTAGTATTTAATTCAGTACCTTCCAAAAATGCGACACGAAAATTTTCAAGAATATCCTTCACTCAAAACTACTCTTTATATGGAACATTTTTCGAAATTTTTGATTTTCTAAAAAACGAGTAACGATTTGGTTGTAATACCATATATTAAAGATATTTACATAACAAACGCTATATCTTGAATTTTCAGGGAATATCCGCTAAATTCTTCATTCGAAAGAAATTTTGTATCATCTTGTATAACTCGTTAACACAATAAATATAGATCTGTTAGAACTCATAATTTATTTTAAATAACCTTTTTGTGGCAATATGCCATTTTCGAGATATACATTCAACTTGTTCAATACATAGTCATTCAAGTTTCGTCGATTTTCAGTTGTTTCTCGCGATGTCATGGAAACAGTAAGGAATTTTAAGGCCAGCATATAGCGTCCAGTTGTTAAACATTTGACTATCGCTGTTCTCTCTGTATCTATAACGAAATGTGTAATGTAGCTATTTCTGTAAAGGTTTAGTTGGATTAAAATGTAGCATACAAGAAAATAGACATTCGTAACAATAATTTGTTTAGCCATTAATAAGCGATAGAGGGTACAGAAGGTTATGTGAATGTAAGTCATTAGATTTTTTTCTTTTGAACTTTTACTGAAATCAGGTACAATATAACGGGGGTAATATACCACGTAACATTTTTTTTTTGCCAATTACCACCAGCTGTGAAGAAGCAGGTGGTATAACGCATTTTATTCTTGGGCAGCATGTGGTGGCCTCTATTGTTGTTGTAACCGCCTTGCTCTTGCGGACGATTATTTTTGGGCCGTTGCCCAAAGCCAGCCAGCCAGCCGGGGCCCCTCGAGACCCCTTTAATGCCAGTAATTGCTCTGCCAAACACAAAGAGGCGAACTTACTCGCGTTTAATCGCATCAGAATGGTCAAGTAGACGAGAGAGGCAAACTCTTGTGGTGAGCGGTACGGGGTTCTTCAGCCCCTGCAGTATCTTCTGCTTCACTTTGTTTTGTCTCTCACCTTTGTGCTTTTTTTTTAAATCTAATTTTTGGAGGTTGAATCACACTTAAACATCCATTGCCAACACGGAGATGCGAATCAATGGTTCTTCGCCTTTTTATACCCGGAGCGCACTGAATTCCGTCATCTGATCCTACACGGGGATAGTGTGAACAAAAAAAAACCCTGATGTGTTGCATTCACATTACTTTCTCTACCCTCTATCGTTTATTATTGGGTATGGTTTGGTTTATTAAGAAATAATATTGTTTTCTTTACCACGTACATTAGATATTTCACCGGAAATACACATTTTAAGACCCCTGAATCCAGAAAAAAGCAGTTTTAGTGTGTTTGCGCGTGTGAACAGTATAACTCAAAAACGTAAACCTGAACACGAAACGTGGTATTTAAATTCAGTAATTTCCAAAGATGCGACATCTTTCGAAATTCTTGTTTCTCTAAAAAATGGCCCTAATGATTTTGAGGAAAATAAACTTTCGTAAGAATAATTTGTATACTTGCTAATGAACAATAGAGCATAGAGAAGGTCATGTGAATGTAACACAGACATTTTTACTTTCTCTACTACGTATAGTAAGTAGGGGAAGTATCGTATTCCACCCAAAAATTCTACACCAAGATTTACCGGAAATATATGTTTTGAGCCATATTTGGAAACATGCCTGTGAACAGCATAACTTAGTAACGAACAGTCGGATAAACACCAAACTTGGTATTTAGATTCATTATCTTCCAGAGATGCGACACGAAGGTTTTCAAGAACATCCCCTCCCACTCCAGATTACCGTTCACATGGAAAATTTTTCGAAAATTTTTATTTTATCAAAAATGGCTCTAAAATTTTTTATTAAAATATCGTATGTTTAATGTATGTCTCGAATTTTCTGGGAATGTCTCCAAAAGTATTCTTCATTTGAACGACTTTTGCATAACTGGTAAACCATAAGAGATAGACAAAATTTTACTACACAAAAATTTAGATCGCGTTAAAATATACAATATATGTCATATTCATTTTTTTGGTGAGTGAACCATTTTCAAGATATTGCTTGTTATTCCCTTAAATTTTCCAATACTTATACTTTTTATCAAATTCGTTATTCATTTTGTTGCTATGTGGAATACTCCACATAGCAACCAGCTCTTAAAACATTTGAGTATCGCTTAAAGCCTACCAATTCCCCTTGCATCTACAAGAAAATTAGCAATAAGTTGACATCTCGATATCTCGATTAACATAAAGCATATGGAGAATACGCGTTTGTAAAAATTAGTTTGTACAAGAGTAGAGAATGTCATGTGAGTGTAACGCATCAGAATTTTTCTATCTAACCTTTTAAAGTCAGATTTTGTTAATCCAGATAAATTTTGCAAAAATAGCTACATTACACATTTCGTTATAGCTGCAAAGGGAATAACGACAGTCAAATGTTTAAGAACTGAACGCTGTACGCTGCCCTTAAAATTCCATACTGTTTCCATGACACTGCGAGAAACAACTGAATGTTGAAAGGACTTTAAGGAATGACCAAGAAATGAACAACTAGAACCATTAACAATGAATATCTAAGAAATGTCTTATTCCACAAAAGAAGTTATACGAAGTAAATTGTGTGTTTTAAAGAAATCTACGTTTTTGTGTGTGGTATGTTTTCGTCCTTGGTTTAACAGTTATACAAGATTGTACAACATTCCTTCCGAATAAGAGGACTATATACGTTATTCCCTGAAAATTCATGATAAACATTTTATTTGCATGTAAATATACTATATATGGTATTTTAATCAAAATAATTAGCTATGTTTTAGAAAATAAAAAAAAATCGAAAAATACTTCATGTAAAGTTTTTGATTGTGGAGAGACGTTTTTTATACCCTAAGAAAATCCTAAATACCCTTTTTTGAAATTCCCCCCCACAAGTTTTGTATTTATCCGAGATTTTAGTTTTGAATTATAGGGGAAACGTCCGTATATTCGAACCACTTGAGCCTAATTAGTAAATAATAATTATATTTTTAAATCAAAATTTTCAGAAACACAAACGTTAAAGTGGCAAATGCTTGCGCTATCAATATCCTCAACACAATTTAAAATTAATACAATTATTAATTAAATAACATTTAAAAAGTGAAAATATGTGGATATTTATTCACACGATACACTATTCGCAGTTGAGCAGTCCTAGAACTTCAATAGGTTTCCTAAATTGGACCAGTTCAATATAGGGTTCAAACAGTGGTTCAATTTACGAGCCACGCCATTTTGGAATCTTTAGCATCTATGTGACTAGGAGAGACGCTGCTTGAAAAAACGTATGCATAAATATTGATGCTAAATAAACACTTCATAACATGCAATATATAGATCATCTCAAACTTGCCTAATTGGTCGTATAAGTTTAGCTAGACGAGACAAATATTACTTCTGAAGCACCAAAAACACACAACACTTCATACAACTGAAACCACAGCTCAGAATGCAAAGTCAACAACTCCAAGCATTCATAGCTGTACACGCCACGCTTCTGCTAGGATTATGGTGACATCTGTCGAACAGTCTGTACAATATCGGAGCGGTTCAATTTAAGATGCAGTTCAAATTAGGAACCTTTCCCTATTGTTTTCACAAACACACATACACACACACACACGATCTCTCTCTCTCTCTCTCTCTCTCTCTCTCTCTCTAGGGGCTTTTTTTTTCTAAAATGCTTCTCTTGGTTTCAGGGGGCCTCAAAACATACCTTTCCGGTGTAATCTCGAAAACAAATTTTGGTATTGTGATGATGAGATGCGGTTTAAGGGCGCTAAACAGCTAAGGGCATCAGCGCCCTTACAAAGTATAAAATTTACAGTCCAAAAATAAAAGTTGGGTAAAAAACCGCATAATTATAAAAGGGGACACAAACCCGCGGTGTCCAAAAGGTAAAAAACAAAACACCAAATTCCAGAAAAGAAACACTAAAAGCATGGTCAATAAAAGAGTAAAACAACGTGTCAAGAACTGTAGAATGCGAGTGACACGAGCGCCAGATGTCCAACAAATTTTGGTGGAGTACAATTCTTCCCTACCTTCTATAAGTGAAGAGAAAGTAATAAAAGAAATCCATTAGAACATTTTGGTTTATAGTAACAACTAGACATGAACCCATTCTCTCTTACTGTGTTTTCTTATTTACCTATGGTATGAATTTTATGTAAACTAAATTGCGCAACATAATTTTATAGCTTTCCTATCCGTAGTATTAAAGATTCCTTTGTAGTGAAAAGGTTTCAATATTTTCGTTCTGTCCTTCTCTATTTTACATCGCTTTAGCTACATGATCATATTGTCACAACCCCCCACTGGGTGTGATCGGGAAGCGTAGGGGGACAGGATCAGAAGGCAAAGACACTCGCTTAAGCTACTGACTGCATGAATATATTTTGAAGGGAAACCCTGAGATGGTGATGTACAATGATTAGGCAATGATTTTGTAACTACATGACTCAGTTAGTATTATCAATTACTAATAATACCATTCTGGGCTTACCTTGGAGATATGTTCGTTGCACAGGAAGGAGTTGCAAGTCGATGTCAATCGTGACCAGCGGTACACGATTCCCATCCGTACTAAGAAGAGCAAGACGAAGAAGAGACGAAGAAGAGAGCGAGCGGGACTCGCTCGCTTGCTTATATAGAAGCCCGGCTTCTATCGGGGTCTCCATATTGTCCGAGCGGATATTACCGTATATGGTTCGAAGCCGCCCTAGAGTTACGCAAGAGCGCATGACTTTCTCGGATACACATATTCATTTCTGGAACATTGTTCCATGAGTTTCCACGGGGAAGTTGACGTCACTGTAAATCCCAAGAAACACTCCTAGGAAATAAGCAACCGCTAGCGTCCGGTCACGTACACAAGATTAACAGAAATGTCATAAACTAAGAAATAAGTAGAATAAGATTCTACATAAATTTAGAAGAATATGACCGAATATTAAGATATCACCAATTGGTGTGTAATAATAAATTTAAGACCCAGCTCCTTACCGGTATAACGTGACAATATCGCGACTCATCTGTTAGCAGATACCCTGTGGCTCGGTGTGTTAGCCTTCTAGGTCTCATACCTGTACCATACCACCTTGCTTCGTCACGAGTCCACAAAGACTTTAGTGCTAGGCAACTGTATCTCTGTTTCTACACGCGATGGGCAGATGGCTGTGTCAGCAAGTGTGCATAGAATCTTAGTGCCAGGCAACTTTACCTCTGCTTCTACGAGGGTCACTCTGAAACTTTTGAGAATGAGCAACAATGAGTAGTGGTAAGCCAAAACAGCTTTTTATAACTTCTGATTGAAGTTCAGATAGCAACACGTGCAAGTCTGGACGCGCTCCAACAATGTGCATCGTCAGCACCGCGTGTGTATAACAGGTGTTGCTACGTCAGGATGGATCGCAAGCGAGAGCATTTCCGCGCTATGATATTCTATGACTTTAAAGTCGGTTTACGGGAGAGAGAATGCCTTGAAGGACTACATCCTCCATTTGCGGATCTTTGCCCTTCACAATCCACCATTTATCAATAGTATGCAGAGTTTAGAGGAGGAAGGGATTCCCTCGAAGATGAAGACCGAGCAATAGGCAGTCTTCAGCAACAATGTGGTGAAGCAGAGCGCATGTTGCACATATGGTCAGATTCAAGAAGACCTAAACATTTGATCAGTAGCAGTGAAAACAATCCTGAAAGAAATGTAGTCGCGGGATCACCTACCATCTCACAAATCAGTAGAAACAAGCACGCGTGCAACGGTGTCAGGAAATTATTGAAAAATTCAATGGAGAAAGATCCAAAAACATATTTAACAGTGTAACAGGTGAAGAAATCTGGATTTATCAGTATGATCCAGAAACTAAACGACAGTCATCGGTCTGCGTCTTCCCAGGAGAGGATCTCCTACAAAAGTGAACGAGAAGTTTTTGCAAGAAGATCTACATTACGTGATCAAAAGTATCCGGACACCTGGCTGAAAATGACGTACAAGTTCGTGGCGCCCTCCATCGTTAATGCTGGAAGCCTTGATGACAGCGTTCACTCTCGCAGGCATACTTTCAATCAGGTGCTGGAAGGTTTCTTGGGGAATTCCAGCCCATTCTTCACGGAGTGCGGAACTGAAGAGAGGTATCGATGTAGGTCGGTGAGGCCTGGCACGAAGTCGGAGTTCCAAAACATCCCAAAGGTGTTCTACAGAATTCAAGTCAGGACTATGTGCAGGCCAGTCCATTACAGGGATGTTATTGTCGTGTAACCACTCCGCCACAGCCCGTGCAATATGAACAGCTGCTCTATCGTGTTGAAAGTTGCAATCGACATCCCCGAACTGCTCTTCAACAGTGGGAAGCAAAAAGGTGCTGAAAATATCAATATAGGTCTGCGCTGTGATCGTGCCACGCAAAACAACAAGGGGTGCAAGCCCCCTCTAGGAAAACCACGACCACACCACCTCCTAATTTCACTGTTAGCACTACACACGCTGACAGATGACGTTCACCGGGCATTCTCCATACCTACACCCTGCCATCGGATCGCCACATTGTGTACCGTGATTCGTCACTCCACACAACGTTTTTCCACTGTTCAATCGTGTAATGTTGACGCTCCTTATACCAAGCGAGGCATCGTTTTGCATTTTCCTGCGTGATGTGTGGCTTATGAGCAGCCTCTCGACCATGGAATCCAAGGTTTCTCACCTCACGCCTAACTGTCATAGTACTTGGGGTGAATCATGATGCAGTTTGGAATTCCTGTGTGATGGTCTGGATAGATGTCTGCCTATTACTCTTTACGACCCTCTTCAAATGTCGGCGGTCTCTGTCAGTCAACAGACGAGGTCGGCCTGTACATGTCCCTTCACGTTTCCACTTCACTATCACATCAGAAACAGTGGACCTAGGGATGTTTAGGAGTGTGGAAATCTCGCGTACAGACTGCTGACACAAGTGACACCCAATCACCTGACCACTTTCGAAGTCCGTGACTTCCACGGAGCGTCCCATTCTGCTGTTTCACGATGTCTAATGACTACTGAGGTCGCGGATAATGAGTACCAGGCAGTAGGTGGCAGCACAATGCACCTAAGATGAAAAACGTATGTTTGTAGGGGTGTCCGGATACTTTTGATCACATAGTGTATTTGTTCTTCTCAGCAGGTGGCCACATTGTGATGATTCATCTTGAGGGACAAAGGACTTACTGCTAGATGGTACATCACAAAATGTCTGCCCTAAGTGTTCGACGAAATAAGAAAGAAACGTCCTAAGACTGGTCTGCGTGGAATTTGTTGTACCATGACAATGCCTCTACTCACACTGCACAAGAAACGACCCAGTTTCTGAGACCTTTGTACTAGGCAACTGTATCTCTGCTTCTCACCAGTATACCTGCTCTCATATTCTGTAGACAGTCAGAATTGCCTATTAACATTCCATTTTCATTTACTTAATGTGGAGTTTTGAATCGCGGTATTAAATACTCACTCCTATATTCACCTTGGGACGAGAAAATCCCAGTCAGATTAGTCGATTCACGGGATTTGAATCCGGGATCTCCCGAATGCAGGCCACAGACATTACACATGAGGCATTCTCTCGATATTTAAATGTTGTTCATACACTTGGGACCCCTTAGGTTGTCTTTACAGCAAAAGATTTACACTCAAACCAAAAGAAATCTTTGACCCAGGTTCTAGCTTATCCACCAAGTGTATAGGGGTTAATTTTAAATTGAAATAGCTCGTTCGCACTCTTGAAGTCGTCTCTGAGAGATATATACGATAAAAGGCGATAGGGTAAAGTGTTACGATATAAATCTCTCACTGCAGAGATAACCTTTACAAGAGAGGAGAGTTCGTCTATATCATTGGCATAGCCCCAGGCTTTGTACGTGAATGCAAACATCAAATGGTATTCTTATTTTCTCTGCCACGTACATGGTGGGTAGAGAAGGATTGTATTCCGCATAAAAATTCCATACCGAGATTTCCCCGGAAATACATGTTTTGAGGACCCCTGAATAAACAAAATTAGAAAAAGTTCCGCGGGCGTGTGTGTGGTATCTGAACAGCATAATTAGAAAACGAAAAATCGGATAAACACCAAACTTGGTAGTTAGGTTTAGTACCTTCCAAAGGTGCGACACAAAGATTTTCAACAAAGTCAACCATACCAAACTAACCTTTACGTGGAAGACTTTTAGAAACCTTAGATTTTCTAAAAAAATAGCCCTAACGATTTTGATTAAAATATGGGCCAGTATTTTTATAGCTTAAACGATATCAGTCTAATTATATAATATAAAATATAATAACAGCCCGCCTTAAACCAATAAGTGTATAATATATATAGTGTATGTTGCAGTCATTGTATTATGTTTATTTTATTGTGTACATGCAAACAGAATTATAAAGTAGAAGCCGACAGTTGCTAACAATGGGGTAACCTTGAGACAACAATAAATTAGAAAGATTAATAAAGGCTACTAATAATTCTTGGAACAATAATAATAATATAACAGTTTATAAATAGCCAATCAAAAAATAGAAAAAGTTTAAGTTAAGTAAAAGAATTCTATTGGAGTAGGCTTAGCATTCAGAGACTTGAAATAGAGTAAATGTGTAAATTCAGGCGGCAGACGCTATTAGATTGCGTACCCGATCGGTAAGGTACGTGTTCAGAGTGAGACATACTAATTCAAAGCGGTGAGAATAATATAAGGTTTACGTGTTAAAAAGTGCAAATAACAATATTCTCACAGCTCTACAGTATGATATATCAGTGAAGTGTTATTTAATAGTGTGAAGGATTAATAAACAAAGTACAATACAATTATAATTTGTGTTAGCATTCTTTCCTTAGCCATACCAGCCCTGATAAGAGATACGTGCTGACGCAGCCGAGGAATACTTACATATATTAATACATAAGTAAATAAACATTAAAAATATAATGTTGGTTCTTAAAACGTGGGGCGAAGGCCACCGGAAACTTTTTATCGTACGTGTGGCGAACACTCCAAGAAGCATATCTCCCGCAATACGTGGTGCAGTCACAACAATTAAACCACATCAAATTGGCTACCAACAGTGGGGCTACAACTACAGAGTTTGGCTCCCATACACCATCAAATACCAAATATTAAAATATTTACGTGACAAATAAAATGTATATCTTGAATTTTCTGGGAATAGCCTTCACTTCATTCGGAAGCTTCTTCGTCTTTCTCGGTTTAACCTCCTCATAAGTAGGACTTACACCCCCCTGGACTTACAGGCGGGTGCCTGGGGTCAGAGGCCCGTCAAGGAGCAGACACTCATAGCTCAGACAGAATATCCAGGATTGGTGATCAGCCCTATGCCTGGTATGGGAGGAAGGAAATAGATGAAATGAAATGATAGTGAAATGGATGAAAGGAAAGGTGGTGGAGCAGTTGGTGGAATGAATGGCGGGGGAAACCGGAGAAAACCCGCCCAGACGCCGCTTTGTTCACCACAAATCCCACATGTGGGTCCCTGGGATTGAACGGCGCCGCCTTCATTCGGAAGCAATTTTGTATAATCTTGTGTAACTCGCAAACGTTAAGCGACAGACGAAAACATACTGCCCAAGAAATGGAACGGTAGAATCAGATGACTGAAAAATTCAGTACATTTCAGTCGTCTGATTCTATCTTTCCAACCTTGTCCAACACACGGCTTGTGTGAAAGAACAATTAATGTCATTAATTGACCTAATAGTGGTTGAAACTATGAAGCCCGGAACTTAAAAGTACTTGCAGCATTGTAAGTCGCCATTGGGGTATGTCATCTCTATACAATTTGAAATCTCCTTATGGTTTACTGGGAAAAATGCGAATCGATTGGAGAATTTAATTTCGAGCCGGCATGTTGCCGTGGTAACCGAGTGGTTAGAGCAAACGGGCGGAGACCGGGAGATCCATGGTTCAAACCCCGGCTACGGCATCAAATGTTTCAGTCATCTGGTTCTACCTTTCCAACCTTGTCCAACTTAGGGCTTCCGTGGAAGAACAGTTAATTACACAAAATATTTAGATCTGTTTAAGACACACCATTTCTTTCAAATAACATTTTTTAAGGCATCAGCCATTTCCAAAATATGCATTATTAATTGTTCGAGTTGTTCAATATTTACATTCCTAAAGTCCTGTCGATTTTCAGTTGTTTCTTGCGATGTTATGGAAAGAGTTTTAAGGTCACCGTGTGTCGTCCAGTTCTAAAACACTAAACATCTGTAAGATTAATTTTGTACACTCACTAATAAGATATAGAGGGTAGAGGAGATCATGTGAATGTAATACAGTTTTTCAGTTGTTTTGTTGTAAAAACTGATTGTTAGGTTCGTAATGTATGATTTTAACATACTTTGACGTTAAAAAGGCCGGTTTATGTCGCATAAGCGAAACTCTATGTATTTGTGTCCGACGGTACAGGTCTAAAGGAACATCTTGTACTTTCGGTGAAATTCGTAGAACTAATGAGCGGAAAATGGATCCAGTGATTTAACGCCGCGTATCTGCAAGAAGTCGGATTTTCAGAGAAAGGAACTACCATCCAAGTTCATAAAAACAGCCTCAACGTTATTTTAATGCAAGGAAAATAGAACGACGCGGTGGAAAGAGAAGTGTGGAAATTGAAAAGTGTAAGAGAAGAAATATGTTCCCAGTGCGCATAGAAATGGAAAATATGGGGCTTACAGCTGTAATATGAAATACGAATGGAAAGATTAAATAAGGAAATTACGGCAAAACATCTGCAGAAGGGAACAAGTGTATTGGTGAGAAAGTTGACAGCGTAATGAATAACAGAAGGCCGTGTATTAAATCTGTGAACCACCAAAGTCTAGCGTTGCCTAGCAACGCGGAAATGAAATATTATATCAACGGAACCAAAGCTTATTACATCTGCCTACTCATGCTGATGTAACAACTACGAGTGGATTTCACTTTCTCTACCACCCTAGCAGGTAGAGGAAATATTGCATTCCACCCTAAAATTCGATAGTGTTTTCATCGTGTAACGGTTCCACCGTGGTAGGACCCCACTAAGTTGATGATGGATGCTGTTTTACGTACCTGTAGGTCGTCTTGATGCCCGTACTCTTGAGGTTGTCAGAGACTGGAATCTGATGATCGTGCATCTGTATTCTTGTGTGTGTTAGTAAGTTGTAATTATTATTTTATAATTGTGCCACGGCTGCTGTATTTGTGTTGTGTTTTGTCAGGGTTAGGTATGGATAATGTTAAAATATTTTGCATACACGTAGTCCTGTTAATTATTTCACTTGTGTTTTAGATAAATCAAAAGGGGATATATTATACATATATAAGAATTGTATATATGAAAGGGGAACTATACATATAAGAATTGTACAATAATAATATAATTCACTAACATGTTAAAACATTCAACATCTAACGTTTGTACAGAGCTGATTGTAAGAAACGGGCGAGCTAGCAAAATTCCAGGAAAAGCATAATCCTAAGTAGAGCGTACCTTTCAACAAGCCAACAGATGGGAACCGGTAACGGCATAGAGAAATAGAAAAAGACACAGATAGAGAAAAGAAAGAGGCGGAGATATGGAACTGGTTTCACAACGCTCCAAGGTGACGCTCAAGCGCACGGATCTGAAGCCACACATTCTCACACATGTTAGGGTAACGCGGTCTGAGTACCAATAGGAAACGTAGTTACATTTTTAAACGCAGAGGTGAGCGTCACTAGGCTCACCTATATAAGGGCAGACAAGGCCTCAGAGCCACTATAAATATTTACATCAATTCTAAATATATCTGTACCTTTGAATAGTAACATAAGATAGTAAACAAAGAAATATAGACTAAGCTGAATAATTACTAATAAAAATCCGTATAATTATGTACTTATACATGCACGTATTAAATATCTGTTCAGGGGACGCAGCCATTGGTTCAGATCCAACGGCTTGCGCACAAGTACCTGCTTGTGACGTTCAACACCTCTAATATCATAGGGCGCAGCGCCATGGCGCCATCAAGTATACTCCAAAATGAACACCCAAAATTTCGCCAGGGCGCAACCAGGGCTTCGGTCATGGTTACGTCCGGCCTCCTTCTACACCTTGACCTTAGCTATGGCTGGTCAACATTTCCTCTCCTTTGAATCCGCAGGTGCAAGAACGGTGCTGTCTCACCTTACCATGACGTTTCTCTCTGGTGGAGGTTTTTTAGTGGGTATGGCCTCCTTCGACGCCGAGGTGGAGTCGCACACTCTCATCCTAGATGGGGTTAGTACGCAAAAGTATTTTTCCTCCTCTCGAAAAAAAAACAGAGCCCACTCTCTCTCGCTAACTGATGTTCTAGAATTGTCGTCGGCACGAGGTGCTACAGATGCACGTGGGTGCACAAGGGTGGGAGTGCGTGTGCAGATAGCTAGCTGCTGACTAAGTTATAGCGGTGGGATTATAATAATGGGAAAAGCTAGCCGCCCATAATTATTTCAATTGTGAATAAATTTCATTTATTAAGGGAAAATTGCAGTGTATTCTTTAACTTGCCTCACCCACTATAACCTGAGAATTAAGAACTAGATATAGCTAGGAAAAGTTAGGAATGCAATACGCAACAACCGACGAGTATCTATAGCCGAGGAACAATAGGCAACAACAACCCAAGGATCAACGATCTCGCGCTACAAATAGCGCACAGCACCGTTTCCCGCTACATAAACCACATCTAAATATTCACAATTCACTATCACCTTTGTGATGCTATAACTGGTAGACTTTAAATACGCAGTTTTAGAGACGAGCTTATATACAACCTTCCTGCCTGAAGACTGACAAGCTTCTGTTAGCGTTCCGTTCAACCGTTTTCTTAACGTGCGTATTTGAATTATAGGTATGTATCAATGTACCTGATTGGTACTAATGTCCAATAACAGTTTATGTTACATATATATATATATATGTTTATAGACTTCCATTGTCTTAATTATGAATCCAAAGTAGGTTACATGCTTACGTAGGTACTACTGCATTTCCCGTAATTATATATTACTGTTTATATAGCTAACAATGACCTTTCCCCTTCATATTATATTTTATGTTATAACGTTATATACTTGTCCTCTACCATGAGGCAGTATTTTTAACACTTAAATGATTTCAGTCTAATTATATAATATATAAATTCTATAACAGCCCACCTTAAAGCAATATGTGTATGTAAATATATGTGTAACAATATATAAAAGTGTACATTACAGTCATTGTATATGTTTATATTATATGTACATGTTCAATAATGGTATATGAATGCATTATGTAATTTAATAATGTAGGAGCTGTGAGAATAATAGGTTAAAAGTTGCTAACAATGAGGTAACCTTGAGGCAATAATGTATTTGAAAGTTTAACAGTACTACTTGTGATTCTTGGAAGCAATAATGTAATTTTTTGTAACAATTTATAAAATAGTCAATCAACAACCAGAAAAAGCTTTAGTTAAATGGACTAGGATTAGCCAATCAGAACCTGAAATATAGCAAAATTTACAAACTTGGAGTTCAGTGGGTTGTAGACAGTGTTCCTAATCGGATGTGAGATGTGTCCTCGAGAAATTCAATACGTGTTTTGTGTGAGACAAAAATAGTTGACGTGTTAAAAAGTGCAAGTATTTAATAAAAGAATCACACAGTTCTCTATATCAGTGAAGTGTTATTTAAATCGTGTCACGCATTAATAAAAGAAGTGAAGTAAACTTATAATCTGTGTAAGCCTACATTCTTAGCCGCACCACGCCCTGCTAAGACATTCATGTCTCTAAAAATAAAAAGTGACGCAGCCGAGGCAAACATAAATGTATAATATTTAAACAAACAGTCACATTACAAACATAATATTTTTTTAAACATTTGGGGCGAAGGCTACCGGAAACCTTTTACCATACGTGCGGTTGCAACTACTTCAAGTTCGGCTCCCCAACAGTCGAAATATAATACACCTTCTTCAAACTGGCTTTCCATACACAGCAGCAACAAACCTTCTTCACCTTCATATTATATTTTATGTTATAACCTTATATACATGTTCTTTACCATGTGTACGTTATGAATATATGTGCTTTAATATCCTCTTAATTATTATACGTACAATATTAGCAAAGGAAATACATAACACGTAAAACTAAGAACAAAATATTAAAGAAAGAAATTATTAATATGCGGATGCTGAGAAGCTGCGAATTAGATATCTTATTACATTAATAAGTTATCGTACTAGTTTGTCCGTGGCTAGTACTGTATGTTGCTTCAACCGGAAATGCATGTTTTGATACTCCCTCAATAAATAAGATGTTTTAGAAAAAGTCCGTGTATGTCAACAGAATAACTAAAACAAATCTGATGTGATGCATTCACATAACTTTCTCTACGCTCTATAGTTTATTAGTGAGTATACAATCTTCTTACTAAAGCTTAGAGGGGAGAGGATAAGTTAGCACAAATTTTAAGTTTTATTTCTCTATTTTTATTACAGCAATATTTCAGCTGATCCTGACATGGCACTGTTCTATAAATTTCTTTAACATATCCACCAATAATGACGTCATTATTTTACGGCCGCATAAGGTTAAATTTTTCAACTTTTCAAACCATTGCGTAGAGATTCAACTTACCCCACCTAGGAGGTAGGTTGGCGCAGGATGTGGCGTAAGTTGATTACATATTATTTAAATGGAAAATGTGCCTTTTAAATGATTTATTAAAAAAATATCATGATCAAGTTATTGAAAACACTTCAGATATATAATTACAGATTCATCATAGTAAAAACACTTAACACAAGATAATCTTAAAGTAAGATATAACGTCCTAAGTTAATTAAACACTTAAATGGCAATACTAAAGCGAAACACTGTACACTAATTAATAGGCATTGTCAAAAAACAATTTAAACACAGAAACTGTGTGTTGCTATCATTATGCCAACTTGCCCGTGATCTACTTGCTTTGAAATACTTAAAATACCAAAGTATAAAGCCATTTAAAAGCACTTTCAAACAAAATATTTAGCAGCCATTTTATATTGGATATATACCCAGGAAAAAATTCCCTATGAACTGAATATTTACTAACGTCGCGGGAAAAAACATTTTCTAGCTTCCTTTCACTACAACTTATTACAAAGGTTTGTCGCTTCCGTGGGACGTGTATTTGGAGATAGGGAACAGTATGTATGCATTCTACTGCAATGTGTTGACTAAGGGCTGAAATAAGAGCCATGTGCCAACCTGCCCCTTTCTTCCCTATTTTTCTATCTACTGCATTTTATTTCAAATAAGTCTTTGCAGAAATAGCTACATTACACATTTCATTATAGAAACAAAGAGAACAGCGATAGTCAAATGTTTAAGAACTGGGCGCTATATGCTGGACTTAAAATTCCACACTGTTTCCCTGACATCGCGAGAAACAACTGAAAATCACGATGCTTAAAACGAATGTAAGGTATTGAACAAATGGAATCTTTAATAACGGATATCTTGAAAATGGCTGATGTTACAAACAGATTTATTTGAAACAAATTGTGTGTTTTAAAGATATCTACATTCTGTATTTGTGTAGTGCGTTTTCGTATATGGCTTAGGGTTTAATAGTTATATAAGATTATACAAAATGTTTTACAAATGAAGTGCACTTTACAGTCTATTCCCGGAAAATTCAAGATATACCTTTTATTTGTAGTCTATATATCTTCAATATATGGTATTTTAATAAACATCATTAGAGCCATTTTTACTTTCTCTACTACTTTACTTTTAGGAAACATGTCCGTGTGTGTGTGTGTGTCTGAACAGCATAGCTCAGAAACGAACAGTCGGATAAACACCAAACTTGGTATTTAGGTTCAGTATCTTCTAGAGATGCGACACGAAGGTTTTCAAGAAAATCCCCCCACCACAGATTACCCTTAACATGGAACATTTTTCGAAAATTTTAATTTTCTCAAAAATGACTAACGATTTTGATTAAAATATCATATGGTTAAGATATTTTCATGAGAAATGAAATGTATATCTTGAATTTTCTGGGAATGTCTCCAAAAGTATTCATTGTGAACAACTTTTGCCTAACTGGTAAACCATAAGAGATAGACAAAATTTTACTACACAAAAAATGTAGATCGCGTTAAAATACACAACTTATGTCATATCAATTTTTGTTGTTGTGTGAACCATTTTCAAGATATTGCTTGTTATTCCCTTAAATTTTTCAATACTTAATTTCTCAAATGGGAATTCGTTATTCATTTTTTTGTCTTGGATATGCAAAGAGTATTAATCTGTGGCAAAGAGAATGGTGCTGCACATAGCAACCAGCTATTTAGAGATATGTCTATGCTTAAAGGCTACTTCATTTCTAAATTGCCCTTGCAAATACAAAACAAGGGGAACATAGTACGCCTTAAGCGATAGTCAAATATTTTTACAACTGGTCGCTATGTGTAAAATGTAATTCTCTTTGCATGTCAAAAGATCGCTTCTGCAAATGTTTATCTCGATTAATATGAAATATATGGAGAGTAAGAGTTTGTAAACATAGTTTGTACAAGAGTAGAGAAAGTCATGTGAGTGCAAAACTTCAGATTTTTTTTAAATTTTAGGCGAATATATGAATGCACGGAGTGAAATTTTATACACAAGAGCTAAATTTATTTTTATTTTACATAACCGAAAGGGAACTTGTTAAATTCGTTCTAATATAAACTTCACGAAAATATTACAAACAAAAAAGTATAATAGCATTTTGTTCTGTGATCATCCGTTTTCAAAATAAAAGGTTATTTTTTTAAATTAGATGGTTTATTCCCGAGAATGCATGAAGATAATAGTTTGTTGCTTGTAAAATGGGTAGATAATCTATTTCTGAACTAGTTTGAGAGTTAATATTTTTGAAATAATTAATCATTTTCTGACCACGTTTTGCGCACGTAATATGGTTGGAGACATAGGTAACGTTGCTATGTCTAAATAGTTCAGTGCGGCAACCGGCTCCCGGACGTAAACACAACAGTATACCTGAACTGAGAGGTCGGGGACTAGCGGTTTTGTTTTCCAATAACCCTTTATCCAAACACGCCAAAAGAGTGGTGTGATGTTTTGGCGAAATGACAAGTGCAGCTTGGTAGCTATTGGCCTACTAACAGTATGGAAGTATTGTTTATTCAGTATTTTGAGACAGTGGAAAGGAGAGATATGGAATTTTGAGGTCGGTGCGGCAGCTATTGCATAGAGCCGTTACACGAAGCCGATTCGCCGTGAGCAAGCGGTTTTTACCTTCCCCTATCCACTGTCTCAAAATATTCTGAACAAAGTATAATTAATGCCTTCATTGTCCAATAAGCGTGAAGCACGCGCCATACAGCGAAAGCGGAACCTGTTTACACGCTGACCTACTTCTGGTTTTGAGGGGGAATTTTAACCCCGCTCGCAGCTACCGGTCGGCTGCCTCTCCAAATTTGCTAGTGTGCGCATTTAGTATTCTCGAAACCTAAAATATCTCCGCAGAAAATGGTGGGAAAAAAACTGAAACATACAATATATGTTCCAAAGGATTACATCTGTAACTTGTTTAAATTACTCTAAATTAAACCAGTTCCCTTACACGCAGTATAGCATTTGTTGGAAACTTGCAGTTATTGGACGTTTGAATGTAATACGTCATTATTTGATTTAATAGGAACAAATAATTTAATTGTCCAATTTTGTAATCATAGTAGATAAACATTATTTATTGATGCACTATGCATACAGAGTATTCTTAAGGCAGGATAGCATTTTAACTGGACTGTTTGTCTTTTATCTAGCTTTGGTATATACGTTTTAAGAATTAACTGCTAATATTTTCTTACCTCATGTTGGATTATACAAAGCAAGCGAATACGTGAAAGTAAACTAGGTATCTAAAGTTATAGTATAATCTTTGTTAAGTTAGTTCGTTATCGAGTTGTCATTACTTTATAGTATAATACTATATACTCTCCTTATAGTATGGAGAAATTCCCCCAAACGTACGACTTATATTTTGAACCCTGGCAACCCTGAATGTTGTAGGTGCCATTTGACGTTTCCAATGGAAAGTTTGACATTTTTTACCATAGTCTACTTCAAACATTTTGTCAATAGAGCGTCATTTGTTTTGTTAACACTAACTTGAAAATTGTGTGTCAACAAAAACTTGGAATTAGTTCATGAAAATGTTCGTGCAATGATTTATTACGACTTTCGACGTGGATTATCAAGACAAGAGTACATCGATCAACTAACTTCCACATTTGGCAACGAAGCTCCATCATTTGCCACTGTGAAACGCTGGTATAACGAATTTAATCTTGGCCGCCGTTCGCTCAATGATGAAGTTCGAAGGTCGTCCAAAATCAGTTGTTGTGACAGAAAACATTGATGCTGTGCAAAACCTAATAATGAAAGATCGTCATGCGACATATTGTGAGATTGAGGCAACCCTAGCCATTAGTTCTACCAGCATACATAAAATATTGCACGATTATTTAGCCGTGAAAAACGTTTGCTCTCGTTGGATCCCACATAATTCGACGCAATCTCTAAAAGATGCTCGTGTCGATTGGTGTACAAAAATGCTCAAGAAATACAATGACGGTGCCTCAAAAGACGTATATAAGATTGTAACAGGAGACGAATCATGGATCTATGCGTATGAGCCGGAACGTAAACAGCAGTCGACTGTATGGGTGTTTCAAGATGAAGCAAATCCAACAAAAGTTGTTCGCACTCGAAGCATTTCGAAGCTAATGGTCGCCTGCTTTTTCAGCAAAACTGGCCATGTGACACAGTGCCTTTAGAGGAACGTAAAACGGTCAATACCGAATGATACACAACCATTTGTTTGCCGGAAGTCTTCGGTGAAGTAAGGAAAACCAACAAGAACCGTAGGATCGTTCTTCATCAAGACAATGAGAGCGGACACACATCTCGTCTAACAACTGAGTATTTAAAGGCTCAAAAAATCGAATTGATGGGTCATCCGCCATACAGCCCTGATATGGCACCCAATGACTTCTTTTTGTTCCCGAACATCAAAAATAAATTGCATGGACAACGATTTTCGTTGGCAGAAGAAGCCGGTATCTCAAGAAGACTGGAATAAATGCTTTAACAAATGTTCATACGGATGCAAAAGTGTATTGATCATAAAGGAGAATATTTTGAAAAATAGTAAAGCAGTTTTCAATCAGACATTAATTTGTTTTAATTATTAGGCTCAAAACATAAATAGTGCCCCTCGTATCTACCACAGTCAAAGATACAATGTTTTGAAAAGTACTTGAAATGTAACACTAGACATGCATTTAGAATCACATTGTAGGTGTATAGATCACAATACAAAAATTTAAAGATCTCTGTATTACCTTTCCCGGAGTTTGCCTCTTTAGATGAACTTCAAGATACTCACCTGAAATGCATAAAAGAAAAAGATTAATTATTTTGTTTCCAAATGATTGCGCAAAAAAGCTTTCAATCTGGTTTACTGTATTTATATAAAATTCAGGTTAAAATTCCTTCCACTTTATTACATTCACAAGAACAGCTTTAAATATTCATTCATTATTCATTATCTGTTTACCCTCCTCTTATGTAGGACTTACACCCCCCCAGGACTTACAGGCGGGTGCCTGGGGTCAGAGGCCCGTCGAGGAGCAGACACTCATGGTTCAGGATGGGTGATCAGCCCGATGCCTGTATGGGATGAAGGAAGTAGATCAAACGAAATGTTGGTGAAATGGGTGAAAGGAAAGGTGATGATGGAGCAGTTGGTGGAATGAATGGCGGGGGAAAACCGGAGAAAACCCGCCCAAACGCCGCTTCGTCCACCACAAATCCCGCATTCAGGTCCCTGGGATTGAACCCGGGCCGCCTCGGTGGGAGGCGAGCGGTCTAACCACTCGGCCACGGCGCCGATTTAAATATTCCCTTTCCTAATATAAACGTTAACAGCAATAAATCTTTAATAAATAAATAAATGCCACTTTTAACAGCGTCATCTTTGCCGGAACATTACATACATCGTTACAAGCAACCGACTTAAGGGGTGCTATTGAAACCATACAGCTCGTTCCCTAGTCTAAAGCTTCTACAGTTTTTGTATCCACAAATAATTACGAAAATACAAATTTAGAGAAACTTAATCCGCTTCGTTTCCCTATGTATCTAGCAATGTCATTCCTGTACGTACGTTCGTTATGTTCAACTTGTGGATTTCTACTTACAAATGATTACGGTTGAATTTAGAATAAAGCCGAAAGTACATCCCAATTCGCTGCTCGCGAGCTCCATACCGAAAAGTTGTCTGTCGCCAACTGCCCCATGCTAAGCTCTGCCTTCCTTCTCCTGTAGGTCGTGCTGCTCACTTCCATTTGGGGAGGAGAGGAAACTTTCGTGACCAACCTGCCCTTCCCCATGTAATGGCTACTTCTGACCTCCCGGCGTAATTCCAGTAGCAACATCAGGTACTTGCGTAGCCACTATACCGGGAGAGGGGGGAATATGAGAAACGGAACATGTGTTGCATTCACACGACTTTCTCCACTCACTGTTGCTTATTTTTATATCCTACAAATTATTCTTACGAAATCTTATTTTTCTATTTATTTTATGGCAATCGCTATAAAAGTTTCCAGAAATATTTTTACATATTTAGTTGTAAGTACAAGAGGGATACAAGACACTTAAGTGATAATTAAATCTTTAAAAGCGGGTCGCTATATGCTGGCACTGAAATTCGATAGTCTTTTCTATGACATCGAGAGAAATGAACCAAGTGCATCAAAACGCTTATTTGTTTTGATTTACATAAAGATGTAGGTGACTTATATATCCCTGAAACCCTTATTGTATTATTCTTTTATTCTTACAATACCTTTCTTACCCAAGACTTTACATTTGGAGATTATATGAAAAAGCAGTTTCATCTTCGTTACATAGCTACATACTGGTTGTTGTTTAAATATTACCATTGTATGTAGATGTATCCTTAATCCACAATATGCAATTAATAGCCCAGGGATCTATTAAGGTTAAATACATCTTCAGTAAACGCGGGGAATATTTTACTCGTCATTTCGTTACTGTGTTTGCATGTTTTTTTTAACCCATTGTTCTTAGTGGGAATAACTAACCTACTCAACAATGGTTCTTGGAACAGTATTTAAAAGAAATAAAATCTTCATACATTCACACGACTTTTCTACCCTCAATCTTTATTAGAGCGTATACAAACTAGTTTTACTATAGCTTATTTTTGTATCTGCTATATTTTAATCCAAATAAACCTTTAAAAAAATAGCTACATTACACATTTCGTTATAGATACAAAGAGAACAGCGACAGTCAAATGTTTAACAACTGGACGCTATATGCTGGCCTTAAAATTCCATACCGTTTCCATGACATCGCGAGAAACAACTGTAAATCAATGGGACTATGAAACTTTGACAAATGTTTATTAACGGATATCTCAGAATGTAATCGTTTATGACACAAAAAAGTTATTTGAAGTAAATTGTGTTTTAAAGAGATCTACATTTCTTGTGAAGTACGTTTTCGTCTATCACTTAACGTTTACCAGTTACACAAAATTATACAAAATTCCTTCCAAATGAAGTGGACCTCTTAGGCTATGTCCCGAAAATTCAAGATATATATTTTATTTTTCACGTGAATATCTGTAATGTATGGTATTTTAATCAAAATCGTTAAGAGCCATTTTTTAATAAATCAAAAAATTCGAAACATTTTCCATATAAAGGGTAGTTTGGGGTAGGAGAATATTCTTGAAAGTCTTCGTGTCGCATCTCTGAAACGTAGTGAGCTCAAATTCCAAGTTTGGTGTTGATCGACCTTGCGTTTTAAGTTATGCTGTTCACATACACAGACCTTTTATAAAAAGGATGCTTCAAAATATGCATTTCCAGCATTGAATTTTTGGATGGAAAGCAATACCTTCTCTATCTACTATGTACGTGGTAGAGAAAGTAGTTAGAGATTCACTACAGCACTAAAAAGAAGATTTAAAACGATATTTCATTTAACTTCATTTAAGTATATTTAAAACCCCGAGAATCACATTCCCGAACGCCACATTCTATATATAATTCCAAACATTGGCGAGTAATATCTATAAAGAATAATAATAAGAAAACGAAATGAAAGGGAAATGATGGATGGGAACATGTGGTAGATAAGAAACCATCCCAGTATTCGAATACCGACCAGGGAAAACCACAAAAAACCCAAGGTAACAGTAGTTATTCGATGAAAATCGAACCGCGGAGTATGGCTGCAAGTCTCCACACGTTACCGCGGATTTACCTCACTCAATTACTATATGAAGTGTTAGAGACACTAAAATGTGTAAACACCAGGGATGAAAATCTTATTAATAAACTCGAGAGAATAAAGACCTTTAAGGTTGTTTCTGCAGCTTACAGTTTAGAAAGTGAAAGTTTTTGGCAGCTTCCTCGCTCTGTTCTAGGAAAGCCCCTTCAGCTGTTTCAACAGCCCATCTCTACGCTCGATCAAAAGTCGGCTGTGCACTCCGCGAGAAAACAAATGACAGACGCATTCCCTTAATGCAAGCTGGAGGAGAGAATCCGCAAGTTTGGCAAAGTGCTGGGAGTAGCGAGTCTAAATCGAGGGCTTGATGGTGACTCAGCGGGTTGCTGACAGTCAGCCCGTCGCCCCAAATCGTCTCACCTTGACTCAGGAGTCAACAATTTCTTGCTTAGTCACTCTGCAGACAGATTCCCCCGCCCGGTTGCTAAACTTTGCACAGCGTTCAAGTACCTTTCGGTACTTAAAGTATTTGCATAAATGACAACTGTGGCCTTAAGGTAAAAAAAATACTGATGTGATGCATTCACATGACTTTCTCTACCCTCTATTGTTTATTAGTGGGTATACGAACTAGTCTTACCAAAGCGTATACTTTTCTACTTCATTTTAATCCAAATAAACATTTGCAGAAATGGCTACATTACATATTTCGTTATGGATATAAAGAAAACAGTGAGAGTAAAATTTTTAAGAACTGGACGCTATATGTTGGTTTTAAAATTCCATTCTGTTTCCATGACATCGCGAGAAACAACTGAATATTGAAAGGACTTTAAAGAATGGCTAAGTATTACAATTCGAACTATTAATAACGGATATCTCGGAAATGGCTTATGCCACAAAAAAGTTATTTGAAATGAATCTGTGTTTTAAAGAGATCTACGTTTCTTGTGTAGCTCGATTTTGTCTATCGCTTAATGTTTATCAGTTATATAAGGTGATACGAAATTTCTTTCGAATGAAGAGAACTATTCCCACACAATTCAAGATATACATTTTGTCATGTAAATATCTTTAATATATGGTATTTAGAGGCATTTTTAGAACATCAAAAATTTCGAAAAATATTCCATGTAAAGGGTAGTTTGGGGTAGGCGGATTTTCTTTAAAATCTTCGTGTCGTATCTTTGGAGGATATTGACCTTAAATACCAAGTTTGGTGTTTATCCGACACTTGACTATAGCTGTTAGCTTTACTATTATTTATATACTCACTAATAAACGAGAGAGGGTCGAGAAAGTCATGTGAATGTATCAAGATAGATTTTTCAAGTGGTTAGTCGCTATTCTTTAGTAATGCAAAAAGCATGGAATTTCAAAGCAATCGTATAGCAATCCACTTTTTAAAATTTTGATATTTCTTTTGTATGTTACTGTGTCTTATACCTACAACGAAATATGTAAATATGTATAAGAAATATTTCCTGGATTAACAAGAAGTAGACAGAAGAATAATCTTTTGTGTCAATAGAAGAGTGAGTAGAGAAAGTCACTTGAAAGTGAAAACATAGTTATTGACAGAGGATATAAATAGTTAAATAAAGAAATGATAATAAAACAAAAGAAATAATTGCAATAAGTAATTTTTGTATATTAAATCGATGCACACTACTGTTTATGAAAATGCAACCATGAAAGAACCCTTCGAATGAATCCAAACGTGGTGGATACATAGAACAGCGTGCGAGCAATAACTGATAAGTATTGCAGAGAGGGCCCTATCGTGTTTGTCCGACAAAGTCGGTGTTACGCCAACTGTAGTCGGGTGAAACAAGGTGGAAACGTGAAAGTAAGTGCCAGTATGCCTCGTCCATGTCAAAGGGCACAATATAAGCTTTTGAGCGAGTTTGAATGGGGTCGAATGATCGGTCTCCGGGAAGCGGATTTATCATACCGTGACATTTTGGTTCGTACAGAGCATGCTGCTACGACAGTAATGCGTGTGTGGAAGAATTCACAATCACACAATGTGATTACAGCGCGGAATGGCCGTCATCTTTTCTGCATACCCATAACGAATCGTACAGTTTCATCAACAGTGTTGGCTGCTGCACTGCAACAGGTATGAACCTGTCTGCATCGACGGTTCGTCGCCGTCTGCTGCTGCACTGGTTGCACACATGCCATTACATTGGCTTCCATTGTCCGGAAACCACAAGCGCCGTCATTGTAGTCACACGAGAGCCGCTTCAACCTGTCCCACAGTGATGACCGCGTTTGACGGCACCATAGCGAGCGCAATCTGGCTGCCTCCATTGTTGAGCGGCATAGCGGACCAGGTACGATAGTTTGGGGAGTTGGTTACAACCCATATTGCCTCCTACGAATTGAGGTCAATCTGAACAGCAGTTCACTACATGAGGGAGGGTTTAGAGCCCGAGGTACTACTCCTGCTTCAGATAGCTCCACAGGTCATATTTCCACAGATCAATGCCCGGCTACATATTGCGAGGAATGTACAGGCCTGCATGGATGTCATTGCTTCGCCTGAGAGGTCGCCCATCGAATATGTTTGGGATATGGTTGGTCGGCAACTTGTTCGTCACGGTCCTCTAGTAACATTCCGCAGGAACATATCCAGAACCTTTTTGTTTCCTTGCCACGGCGTTTAGCGGCTCTATAGCAACGCGTGAAGGCTACACAAAATATTGAATTTTCAGGCTCAGAGGTCATGTACAGATTTGTAAACTTAATCATTTGTTTATTGTCATGTACCTAATCTGTGGCATAAAATTCGTTTCAATCATGCGTTTCTTTCTTGGTGTTGCAATTTTCACAAACAGTAGCATATAAGCTTGGGTTTAAAAGATTTGTCCTCAGGAAAAGTAATTGGCGAAAAGTAATAACTGTAAGTATAAAACTTCCTAGAATACAGTAACTGGTGACTCTCTTTTATTACTTAAGTTCCGCCTATCTTAGAACTATCCCACCAAGGTTCATTCTCGCGCGGGTCCAATCTTTAACTCCTACATATGCTTCTGTTAGCAGTTGCTAAGCCGTACCTCACTGAATCTCAGAATTCATTTACCTTTCTCTTTTATAGAATTCTGGCCTACATGACTGTTGAAACGTACAGAACAAAAATTATATAAATGTAAAACTTAGCATTTAAATTCAATAGGTACCTTCTAAAGATGAAAAACAAAGATTTTCAAGAAATCCCCCCTTCCCAAAAAGTTTTCGAAAGTTTTGATTTTGTAAAAAATGACTAACGATTTTGATTAAAATACTATATATTAAAGATGTTTACATGACAAATAAGACGTATATCTTGAATTTTCTGAGAATAGCCTATGAGGTCATCTTCATTCGTAAGCAATTTTGTATAATCGAGTTTAATTGGTAACGTTTAGCGATAGACGAAAACGTACTGTACAAGAAATGTACATCTCTTTAAAACAACCAATTTATTTCAAATATTTTTTTTTGTGGAATCAGCCATTTCTAAAATATCCGTTATTAATGCTTCTAATTGTTCAGTACATACTTACCCATTCTTTAAAGTCCTGTCGATTTTCAGTTGTTTCTCGCGATGTCATGGAAACAGTATGGAATTTTAAGCCCAGCATATAGAGTTCAGTTCTTAAACTTTTGACTGTTGCCATTTCTTTTGTATCTGTAACGAAATGTGTAATGTAGCTATTTACGGAAGAGTTTATCTCGATTAAAATGAAGTAGTAGATAGGAAAATAAACTTTCGTAAAATGGTTTTTATTTCCACTAAGGAAGAGAAATTAGTGTGAGTGTAACACATCAGATCCTTTTTATTTGTAATTTTACTATACGCATTAGGTATTAAGTAACAGAATCACTCATTTAGGGTCTGTAATTGAAGTTACGAAGTTTAATAAATTAATTTTACTGAACTTTGCATAAAACGACAAAGTACAAATTATTTCAATTTATTTCTGCGTTCCAAGGTCAACTTTCCTGGTATTTCAGAGGATTTGGAATAGAATAGCTCCTTCCTTCCATTACTTTTGCTTACTTTTGACCCCGTTTCCAAATGAAACCAAACTTCTATTCTTTAGGATATAAGAAAAACGATTTCCTTGACATCGACTTCTTGAACAAAACATATTTGAGTTGGGGAAAACTTTTCAAGTACACAAGAGCAAAATGAAAGCGGGGAAATGAAACCTAGTTCAGAATTTCCCCGCCCACAAAAAGAGTTTGCAGTTGCAATTTTTCATCAAGATGGCCAACAAGGATATATTGGTTTTGTTTCATGGCACGTGTGTGTATGTGTGTGTGTGTGTGTGTGTGTGTGTGTGTCAACACTAGATGCTCGTTTTTCTTCAGCTGGATGACTACGCCATCTCAGTATTTTTATTAGCAGGCAGATGTCAAGTTCACGGAGTGCCAGGACCATTTCCTGCAGGATGGTGCTATTGCTCCGCGACAACAAGCTGCCTGTTTATGGCCCATTGCTTCAGGCCCCGGGCAGTAAACAGTGGCGGAATGGCTTCGAGGCAGAGGAGGTAAATATCAACGATAACAGCCATCCTTCTCTTTAAGTATATCTCCTGAAACTTCAGTGAGGTAAGACGATGTTACGCACTGTGGTAAGTACTCATCTAAAAAGATGTAAAATATGCTACTTTCAGATAATTTTCAACATAAAGTGAGCATCAATCTTTGTAAGTGTGACTTTTAAAAAAATTAGTTTATATTGCCATAAGTTATACAACACAGGAGGGCACCTTGCGCCCTGCTACCTATATAGATCTATTACCATCCCAAGGAGGAAGAGATGACGTGAAGGAGAACAGGAGGCTACAAACCACAGGAAGGCAGGCCAGGAGACACGCAGAAGATCCGTCCCACTGCCTAGAGAGAGCGATGAACGATCCGACAGCCTTCTAGTGCCTACGGGGAGAACTCTTTCCTTTGAGCCAGCATCCGCGCCAACTGTCCGGCACCGTCAGACGGAAGCCTACCAACTGGGGAAAATGCCCAAGCTCAGAGTGAACAGTCTATAGCAATCAAAACCAACCTGAAGTGGTACATTCACATGACTTTCTCTACCCTATATCGTTTATTAGCGCGTATACAAATTATTGTTGCTCCAGCTAATTTTCCTCTTCATTACATTTTAATACACAGAACATTTGCAGAAATAGCTAAATTACACATTTCGTTATAGATACAAAGAGAACAGCGATAGTCAAATGTTTAACAACTGGACGCTATATGCTGGCCTTAAAATTCCATACTGTTTCCATGACACCGCGAGAAACAAGTGAATGTTGAAAGGGCAAAGAAATGAACATTTCGAATCATTAGTAACAGATATTTCAGAAACCACTTATGCCACAAAAAAACCTTATTTTAAATAAATTGTGTGTTTTAATTATATCCACATTTCTTGTGCAGTACGTTTTCCATCTATCGCTTAACGTTTATCAGTTATACAAGATTATACAAAATTCTTTCCGAATGAAAAGCATTTCGAAGGCTATTCCTGGAAAATTAAAGATATACATTTTATTTGTCATGTAAATATCATTAATGTATGGTATTTTACTGAAAATCGTTATAGCCATTTTTATAGAAAATAAAAAACTTCGAAAAATGTTCTATGTTAAAGGGTAATTTAGGCTGGGGACTTTGTTGAAAATATTTGTGTTACATCTTTAGAAGGTACTGAACGTAATACAAGCTTGGTATTTATCCTACTTTTCGTTTTTAAGTTATGCTGTTCGGACTTCTATAAAAATGCTTTCTTTTTATTCAGAGAGTCTCAGAACAGTATTTCGTAAAAACCTCGGTATCAGATTTTTGGGCGGAATGGCATATCTTCTCCACTTACTAGGTACTGGTACAGAAAGTAATAAAAATTTCTGATGTGTTGCACTTACATGACTTTCTCTACTCTTTTACAAACTATTTTTACAAACGCTTATTCTCCATATGCTTCATGTTAATCGAGATGTTAATCTTATTGCTAATTTTCTTGTAGATGCAAGGGGAATTGGTAGACTTTAAGCGATAGTCAAATATTTTAAGAGCTGGTTGCTATGTGGAGCATTCCAATCTCTTTGCATTACCAGGACAAAGAAAATGAATAACGAATTTACATTTGAGAAAAGGTATAAGTATTGGAAAGTTTAAGGGAATAACAAGCAATATCTCGAAAAGGTTTCACTGAACAACAAAATGTATATGACATAAATTGTGTATTTTAACGCGATCTACATTTTTTGTGTAGTAAAATTTTGTCTATCTCTTATGGTTTACCAGTTATGCAAAAGTCGTTCACAATGAAGAATACTTTTGGATTCCCAGAAAATTTGAGATATACATTTCATTTGTCATGAAAATATCTTAAACATATGATATTTTAATGAAAATCATTAGAGCCATTTTTGAGAAAATTAAAATGTTCGAAAAATGTTCCATGTAAAGGGTAATCTGGGGTGGGGGGATTTTCTTGAAAACCTTCGTGTCGCATCTCTGGAAGATACTGAACCTAAATACCAAGTTTGGTGTTTATCCGACTGTTCGTTTCTGAGTGATGCTGTTCACACACACACACACACACAAACACACACACACACACACACACACACATGGACATATTTTTGAAAATGCTCTTTTTGGATTCAGGGGGTCTGAAAACATGTATTTCCGGTGAAATCTCGGTATCGAATTTTTGGGTGGAATACAATACTTCCCCTCCTCACTATACATAGTACATAGAGAAGGTAAAAAGGTGACAAATAGTGTGTTTTAACGAGATCTACATTTTTCCTGTAGTAAAATTTTCTCTCTCTCTTACGGTTTATCAGTTATGCTAAAGTCATTCAGAATGAAAAAGAATTTTGGGAGCATTCCCAGAAAATTAAAGATATACATTTCATTTGCCATCAAAATATCTTAAACATATGATATTGTAATCAAAATCACTAGGCCATTTATGAGAAAATAAAATTTTAGATAAATGTTCCATGTAAAGGTTAGGCTGGGGTAGGGATTTTTCTTGAAATCTTCGTGTGGCCTCTTTGGAAGTTACTGGTTCGAATTGTGAAATTCTTGGGCTTTTCTTCATTTAGTTGTTTCTCGTGATGTCATGGAAACTATGGAATTTTAAGGGCATCGTATAGCGATGTTGACTGTCACTGTTCGCTTTGTATGTATAAACAGATGTTTAATGCAGCTGTTTCCTTAAAGTTTTACTTCGTTTAAATTGAATAAGAAAGAAAAATAAACTTCTGCAGGAATAATTTGTGTATCCACTAATAAGCTTTAGAGGTTAGGGAAAGTAATGTGAATGTAACGCATCAGAAATATTTTTGTAGTGTTTCGATAAAGCTTGCCTCGGTAAGACTGCGACAGAGTACCCCTGGTTATGGTAGTCAGTATCACGACACTAGTATTGTTATACTCCGGGGTGAGGCCAAAAGGTTTTGTAATTAAAATATTAAATTTAGTTACCCCGGCATAAACATTGGGGGACGTAATAGCAGAGGCAAACAAGAGGTAACAGGAACTTGCTGCACAAAGCTAAAGCAGGCTTGGGATACTTATAATATAATACACTTAAATTCACATTTAACTCCAGTTTATTATTAAGTTACCTTGGTACCGTTACATTATTTCCAAAAGGTTACAGAGAAACATTGGGGGGAGATGCTCCACTCCCACACGGACCACGCATTCCTACACACAGCCACACATTCTGAAGATATACATTAGACTCCCTCTACTACTGGTCTGACCCACGCTATCAGACAAAGAGGCTCGTCCCTCAACTTGCCTTCACCCCTCCTGACTAGGAAATGCCGCGCCGGACAAGAATTCAACTCACAAAAGAAATAATTAGTTCAACAATGTGATTCTACACAGCAATAATGGGTCCGAAGCGACAATGCGCACACATACGCTACAGTATGTATCCAGTATGGTGCATTAATCTGACCAGCTGAGTAAAATTAAAGCCTAATGAAATGCTTATAACTCTGGGTTTCGTTTAATTGTTCGGGAAATCTTCTTTCAACACGCCCTGTATATCAAATGTTTACCTTTATAATGGTTGTATTTGGAAAAAGTCAAGAACTTAGCCAGTGATTACTGTAAGCATTAACTCAGCATAATTTGGTCCCGTTTTGTAGCTTTAACATTCTCAAAGCTAACGGATCTTTGGCAACATATGGCTAGTTAAAAGAACGGCCTCCTATAATTTCGGTAAAAAAAACAAAACACGATCTGAAGGCCATCCACTCTGATGAATATACACCGTCAAGCCATCCATCTTCGTCTGTTTAAAACTCAGTGCCTGGATCAGCTGATATTTTCATTCATCATTATGCGATGCTGCTGTCATTTCTTGTTCAGCGGTCATGACAACTGGTTTAACTGTTAATTAGAAGCCCATTGCTGTTTTATACCACCTCCCAGGAATGCAACATAATAGATAAGAAAATCTGATGTGTTACACTCACCTGACTTTCTCTACTCTTGTACACTCTATTTTTACAAACGCTTATTCTCCATATGCTTCATGTTAATCGAGATGTTAATCTTATTGCTAATTTTCTTGTAAATGCAAGGGGAATTGGTAGGTTTTAAGCGATAGTCAAATGTTTTAAGAGCTGGTTGCTATGTGGCGCATTCCATTCTCTTTGTATGTCCAGGACAAAAAAATGAATAACGAATTTGAGAAAAAGTATAAGTATTGGAAAATTTAAGGAAATAACAAGTAGAATCTCGAAAATGGTTCAACCAAAAAAAAATGTATATGACATAAATTGTGTTTTAACACCGGAAATACATGTTTTGAGACCCCTGAATCCAAAAAAAGCATTTTTGGAAACATGTCCGTGTGTGTGTCTGTGTGTCTGTCTGTCTGTGAACAGCATAACTCAGAAACGAACAGTTGGATAAACACCAAACACGAAGGTTTTCAAGAAAATCCCCCCACCCCAGATTACCCTTCACATTGAAAATTTTTCGAAAATTTTAATTTTCTCAAGAATGGCTCAAACGATTTTGATTAAAATATCATACGTTTAAGATATTTTCATGACAAATAAAGTGTATATTTTCATTGTGAACGACTTTTGCATAACTGGTAAACCATAGGAGATAGACAAAATTTTACTACACAAAAAATGTAGATCGCGTTAAAATACACAATTATATACATTTGTTTTGTTGAGTGAACCATTTTCGAGATATTGCTTGTTATTTCCTTAAATTTTCCAATACTTAATACTTTTTCTCAAATTCGTTATTAATTTTTTTTGTCCTGGTAATGCAAAGAGAATGGAATACTTCACATAGCAACCAGCTCTTAAAATATTTGACTATCGCTTAAAACCTACCATATTCCCCCTGCATCTACAAGAAAATTAGCAATAAGATTAACATCTCGATTAACATGAAGCATATGGAGAATAAGCGTTTGTAGAAATAGCTTGTACAAGAGTAGAGAAAGTCATGTGAGTGTAACACATCGCTGGAGTGTTGAGAAAATAAAAAAGTAACGCACATTTTTCTCATGCAAAGGCTGGTTTGGGGTGAATGTAAATACAAAGTGCGATTCTGTAAGAGGAGTTTCTCCACAGTGGGCTAGTAGGTTTTTGGAGGGTTACGCCACTGCTGGCTCCCAAGGATTCAATTAGGGGTTGCGAGTGTATCTCGGGAGAGTTTGTTTACTCTTGCGAGAGATCGAGTTCACTTCGAGACATTAATTGCGAGCTGAAGACGAGGACGGCCGTGATACAGGTGCAGGAATAACGTTAACATTTCACCACCTGCAGAGTAATTGCTTCTTTTGTGAGAGCGAAGGATTCATTAATCAGACTTAGAAGTTGGTATCTTCCGCCGTAATGACTTGGGCCAGAAGATACGTAATCGCATTCCGGCGAGGGCGGAGCGAGCTTATCTCACATAACCTCTCTCGGTTTGACTGCCAGTCGTAAAGTGGACCCTGACGTAGAATTTGAGTGGCCTGATTCTCCAGATCCCCTTCTTACCTCGTTTCGGGAACCTTCTCTCTTCCAATCCACCGTTTTCGTCTTTCAGTTACAATCGTTTCTCTCATACTCCGCATTAACATTTTATACGTTTTCAGGACTCGCAATTGAAAAATACGTTCTACATTCACATGACTTTCTCTACTCTCTATCGCTTACACACGGCTTCCAACCGGCGCTTTCGACGTTTGCCACAAAATCGTCAATACAGGATGTCTGAAAAAAACGTTCTACTTTTACAGTGGAAGCGTATGCAACAAAAGAAGAAAAACAGTTCCTATAAACATTGCTCGTAAACTTTATGTTTAACACGTCATCAATCATTAACATGTCTTGTATCTACTCTTCACAGCAGGTATTCGATGTGGCCGCCATCCATTGCAATGCAGCAATCGGAACACCTCTGGCTGTTAGCAGATTGCGTCACGTGCACTGAACGTGCGTTCTCGTATGTATGCACATCAGTTATGGCAACTGCATACACCATGGTTTCAAAACCAAAAATGTAAAGGGTTAAAGCCAGGAGAACGGGAAGACCAAGGTACTGGCCCTCCCGACCAATCCATCGCTCATGAAAGACTCTTTAACTGCTATGGTTCTTCTTCGTCTATAAGTAATAGTAAGGCAGGAAAGTTCGGATTTGTAGCACACTGCTGCACACACCACCGGCAAAACATCAATCGAACAGGTTAATCTGCTGGTGACAGGACCTGCAGCAAATGATAAGGATATAACGGTTGCTCTCTCAAGTCTCCAGACAGTCGTACGAGGAACATTCATCTGCAACGCTAACATGTGTGCACAGAATCCAGAATCTCCTCCTCTACGTCTAGAGTTGCAGATTTTGGTCGTTTCCTCCCCAAATCAGGAGATGTAAACATAACTCAGAAACCAAGCGTTTTCGGATACATGTTGTAATGGACGTTTTTTATGGGGAACGCATTCCTGAATTAATACCCTGGGTTTTTTAAACAACCTGTATATATAATTAAGTACTGCATAATTTAATCCTCCGTAACCCCATATGTTAAACTCTTTATCATAAATTCGGAAATATTCACCTACGAGAGCTGTCCCAGAAGTACCCGACCTAACAAATAAAACACAAACATTTTGGGAGAAAACATCTTTATTTCTCTACATACTCTCCTTTCAGCTCGATACACTTTTCCCAGCGATGTTCAATAGCTTCAATACCCTGTTTATACTGAGAAGCGTCGAGTTCTGCAAAATAGCCATCAACTGCAAACTCCACCTCTTCACCCTAGGCAAATCTTTTAGCAGCAAGCCATTTCTTCAACTTTGGAAACAGAAAATAATCAGAGGGGGCTAAGTCTGTCGAATAAGGTGCATGAGGAAGCAATTCGAACTTTAACTCATTGATTTTGACCATTCCGATAATGAATGTGTGAACTGGTGCATTGTCTTGATGAAACAGAACTTTCTGCGGCCGTTTTTGTTTGATTTCATCATTCAAACGCTGCAATAAGTTTGCATAATACTTGCCATTGATTGCTTTTCCTTTTTGAAGATAATCAACAAAAATTATCCTACGCGCATCCCAAAAAAAACCGACGCCATGACCTTCCTGCAGATGGAACTGTCTTCGCCTTCTTTGGAGCCGATTCTCCCCTTTCAAACCACCGTTTTGACTGTTCCTTCGTCTCAGGTGTGAAGTGATGGGCCCATGTTTCATCCATGGTAATGAATCGACACAAAAACTCTGCTTTATTGCAGCGAAACACGGCCACACTCGACTGAAACATCCTCACGACGCTGCTTTTGTTGCATTGTAAGTAAACGCGGCACCCATCCCTCGCACAGTTTTGTCATGTTTGAATTTTCAGTTAGTGTGCGATGTACAGCACTTTTTGAAATGCCTACGATGTCTGCTAGTTCGCGCACTTTCAGTTGACGGTCATCCAATACCATTTTGTGGATTTTCTTCACAATTTCTGACGTGGTCACCTCATTTGGTCGACTACTACGATGTTCGTCTTAGCAGCTCATACGGCCTCGCTTAAACTCTGCCACTGAATATTTTACTGTTGTAAACGAAGGAGCAGACTCCCCCAGAGTAGAATCCAGCTCAGCTTTAATATTAGTTGGACTAAGACCTTTCAAATAAAGCATTGTATCGCATAACGATGTCTAGTTTTATCCATGTTTACAAATTTGCTGCGTGTGTTCACTATTAATGGCTGCCAAACATTTACTAAGCAATGTAGCATCGTCAAACTTCGGCCTTATAAGGGTGGTACTTTCTACCATAGTCATTTGTTTGAAACAACCACCGCTATATATATATATATATATATATATATATATACACACACACCAGGTCGGGTACTTCTGGGACTGCCCTCGTACATCCTTGATTCAGAAGTCTCTCTCTTAATACCCTTCAATTTGTAAATTTTGTTCAAGCTCTTGTGTATACAATTTTAATACCATATTTCTAACAGTTGGTAATTTGTTTGATGCGTTACGGACAGATGGACAAACCAACGCTAATATGTGCTTTAATTTTCGAAACTTACCGGCCTTCTTGTATACACCCTATGAATCTTACTGAAGATTTGCAGGTATCATAGCAATATTAAACAGAACGCATACGAAGAATAAACACACAGCGACCAGTATTTCCCCAAAGAAGGGGGGGGGGTTCTTCATGCGTGAAGTGCAAACTCTGGAGTTCAGGTCTCAAATGAGCTCAGGTAAATAGAAATTCACTCAGGTTTACAGACCATTGAGAGACCTTAAGGGAGGGCTATTCTCCAAGTCAAACATTCAACAAGTTTCTGCCTACAGAATTCATCAAATAAGCCCCCTTTAAATGATTTTCCTTTCATAAAGTTAAAACGTGTCTACTAAACTGGGTTAATTTGTACAAAAAAATCCTATGTGATACACTCATAAGACATTCTCTACCCTCTATATTTATTAGTAGGTACACAAACTATTATTACTAAAGCATATTTTTCTATCTGCTACATTTTACTTCAAATGAACTTTTGCAGAAATAACTATATTCACCACAGTGAACAGCGGTAGTCAACTGTTTAAAAACTGGACGCTGTATGCTGGCATTAAAATTCCATACTGTTTCCATGAAATCGCGAGAAACGTCTGAAAATCGATAGAACTTAATGACAAAGTACTGAACAGATCGAACCATTACTAACGGATATCTCGGTAATGGCTATTGCCACAAAAAAGTTATTAGAAATAAATTGTGCGTTTTAAAGAGATCTACATTTTTTTATGTGGTACGTTTTCTTCTATCGTTTAACGTTTACTAGTTATACAAGATTATAGAAAATTCCTTCCGAATGAAGATGATTTAACAGGCTATTCTCAGAAAATCCAATATATAGATCTTATTTGTAATTAGGCATCTTTAATATATGGCATTTTAATCAAAATCCTTAGTCATTTTTTAGAAAATAAAAATTTTATATGTTCCATGTTAACATATTGAGTCGCTTTGAATTTTTTCTTCACTGGGGAATCAACATGCTTCCACTTCAACTTGCCTGCTAGGTTTCGGGCGTGTAGTGGCATGCCCACGACTCATCACCAGTGACGATTCCTTTCAGAAAGTCACGCTCTTCTAGTCGAAATCTTACATTATTACTATCAAAGAACTACCATATAATGCAATAGGAAATTAATGCCTTGTCTTGCCCATAGTGACAAAGTGGTAGCACTTTGAATACATCCATAAAGGCATAAAAACTCCTCCATCGCAAGGGTAGTTTGAAGTAGGGATATTTTGTTAAAAACCTTTGTGTCGCATCTTCAGAAGGCACTGAATCCAAATATCAAGTTTGGTATATATCTGATTTGGCTTTTAGTTATGCTGTTCACAGAGACAAACACACACAACGCACAAACGGACCTGTTTCCAAAATTGAATTCATGTATTTCCGGTGAAATCGTGTATCGAATTTTTACTATTTACTATAAGTAGTAGAGAACGTAGAAATCTGATGCATTGCACTCGCATGACTTTCTTCTACTCTTGAACAAACTATTTTTACAAACGCTTATTCTCCATATGCTTCATGTTAATCGAGATGTTAATCTTATTGCTAATTTTCTTGTAGGTGCAAGGGGAATATGGTAGACTTTAAGTGATAGTCAAAACTTTTAAGAGCTGGTTGCTATGTGGTGCCTTTCAAATTCCGTTTTCCTTACAATGCCAAGAGAGGGAGGATTATTTGACATAAATTGTGCGCTTTAACAAAAATCTTCATATTTTGTGTAGTAAGATTTTGTTTACCTCTTAGGTTTACCAGTTATGCAGAAGTCTTTCAGAATGACGAGGTCTTCAAAGGCTATTCCCAGGACATTCAAGATATGCATTTCATTTGTCATGAACATATGTTAAAGATATAGTATTTTAATCAAAGTATTTTGAGCGAGTTTTGAGACAATAACAATTTTCGAAACATTTCTAGTAGTTTTGGTTGAGGGGATTTTCTTGAAAATGCTTGTATCGCATCCTCGGAAGATGCTGCTTAAATACCAATTTGGTTTTTAACCAACAATAGTTTTCGAACCTTTTTCTAAAATTGCTGTTAGGGTGTTCAGGGAGGCTGAAGATAAATGCTTCCGGTGGAATTTTTGGGTGGAACACATTTTCCCTACTTACTATACGTAGTAGAGAAAGTAAGCAGCATATGTATTTGAAAATTCAAATTAATAACTTAGAATATCTTGGAAATGGTTAACGCTTCTCAGGCTGTTCCCAGAAAATTCAAGATACACATTTCAGGTATACAAAGTTTGGTATGTAACCAACTTTTCTTTCTGGAGATGGTGTTGACACGCGCGCGCCTTCCACGATTTTAATTAAACTACCATATATTAAGAGATTACATAAGAAATAGAATGTGCACCTTGAATTTTCTGCGAATAGCCTGTAAAGTCCTTTTCGTTGTGAAGGATAACTTGAAGTTATTTTGTTGTATTGTTATTTGCCCCACGCTTTGGGAGCCAATTTAAAGAAGGTTTGTTGCTGCTACGTACGGAAAGTCAGTTTGAAGATGTATTATATTTCAACTGTTGGGGAGCCGAACTTGAAACGCACGTATGGTAGAAAGTTTCCGGCAGCCTTCACTCCAAATGTACATTCCGGTGGCCTTTGCCCCAAGTTTAAAGAATATTAACTTTGTAACTTTATATATTTATGTTTGCCTCGGCTGCATCAGTATTTATTTTTTTAGAGACATGAATGTCTTAGCAGGGGGTGGTGCGACTGAAGAATGTAGGCTTACACAGATTATACTTTTACTTCACTGCATTTATTAATCCTTGATACGATTTAAATGACACTTCACTGCTATAGAGAGAGCAGTGAGATTTTTTTATTATTAAATACTTGCACCTTTTAACACCTAAACTATTTTTGTCTCACACAAAATACGTATTAAATTTCTCGAGGACACATCTCGCGTCCGGTTAGAAACACTGTCTACAAGGAACGCGTCTGGTAGGGGGCGCTGTCAACAAGCAACTGTCTTGATTTATACCGCCTAAATTTGTAAATTTCTGTATTTCAAGTCTCTGATTGGCTATTACTAGTCCAATAGAATACTTTCATTTAACGTAAGCTGCTTTCTGGTTGTTGATTGGCTATTTTAATAAACTGTCACAAAAATTACATTATTGCTTCCAAGAATTACAAGTAGTATTGTTAAGCTTTCAAGTTCATTATTGCCTCAAGGTTACCTCATTGTTAGCAAGTTTTGATCTATTCTCACAGCTCCTACATTATTAAATTATGTAATGCATTCACATAGCATTATTGAACATGTATACAATAATATAAACATAACATAATGACTGCAATATACACGTTTTATATATTGTTACATACACATAATGCTTTAAGGCGGGCTGTTATTGAATTTATATTATATAATTTGACTGAAATCTGTTTCGGGAAAGTCCGAACTGCGGGGCCACGTGCGAATAGCCATGCGGTCGCCACAGTGTTAAGGAAAAGCGCTGTATACAGGGTGAACCAGAACGCCACCGACAAGCTTTCAGAGGTTGTTCAAGGTTATCTTTTGAGTATTTTGGTATAAGGGACCCATAGTCTCCAACAGATCATTACAGAGTAATACTGTAATTATAATTTATTCGATTTGTTGCCCCAGTCACCCTTGTGTGTGTGAAAATACCTTCACAATTGTGAAGAAGAAGTCTGTATAATATGCAATTATCAAAACGTACAACACAAAGCAATGCAACATCCCACAGCCCAAACACGTAGGTACACTTTTATCACTGTGTGTTTAATCTGATCTGTCAGTGCACAGTACAGTACATAACAAATTCAGAACTGTTCCCTTACAGGTACTATTCAAAATTTCGACCACCATGGGGTGGTAACCAACGCATCCTCAACTGTCTTATACGCTCAAACATTCCAGGAGTTTGTCGTACTATTTCCGCGGCTGCGATAATCCTAGCAATCAGTCTATGCGAGTATCGACCAGAGTCTCGTAAATTGGGCTCTTCACATGCTCCCAGAAGAAGGCCATTGTGGCCGAGCTGGCCATGGAACAGCGCCAACGCGACTAACCCAAACGTACATCGTACGTCCAAACTGTAAGTCAACGTGGTTCCTAGCATTGAGTGCAAAGTGTACTTGCTCCCCATCTTGTTGAAACCACATAAGCTAACGAATTCCCAGCGGCACATCTTCTAGAAACTGTTAGAGGACATGTGGAGGGAACGTTTTTGCTAGATTCCGTTCAGTGTATCGGGAAGTACGTAAGGTCCAATAACAAAATCGTTGACGATACCAACCCATACATTCACAGGGCGTCTGGATTTTCGCAATCCCATACACGGTTATTCCTACTGTTGAACATGCCCTCTCTTGTAAACTTGGCCTTATCTGTAAACACCACCAAAGTAGGGAAGTCCATTGCCTCAATGACTGCACCTTCTGTGGATGATATGGGTGTAACTGTTGTGCATGTACGACTTGGCTTGTGTCGAGAGCTTGTGCAACGCGTCAACTACTGGCGGCAGGATTGTCACCAATCGCGTTAACACATTCTCTTCCAGATCGGGTGTTCTGGTATACCTTGCACGGCTAGTGTGTTCCATTCTAATACGGAAAGATCCAGTTTCTCGTAAGCACCTATGTACAGATGCAACTGTGATGTGGCTGCCGTCAGCATAGCATCGTTGTGCCGCTCTTCCTTTGCATTCAGTTAACCCATACACGAGGTGAATATCGGCCAATTCTTCATCAGTAAATCTATTCACACTGATGTGTATTACTGTTAACACACAACTAACATTGCCGGAAAAACAAAATCCTAGACAGAAGCGAGCAGTAGTGAATGCAAACCTGAGGGCAACGAGTTAAACAGGGCATTACTATTGTCAACAGCAGGTACCGTGAGCGAATGGAAAGAATTTGTTTACAAGCAAGACACACAGCGCATATCGTCGACATTTGCACTGTTGTGCAGTATTTTCAGTGATATACAGAAACAAAGCTAATTGGGGCAAGAAAGCAAACGAAATGCAATTAATTTATAGCGAGTCGCCGGGAATTGTGGGTGCCTTATACCAAAATACTCAGAATCTTTCTCTGAAAAACATTTGGAAGTTTGTTGGTGGAGTTCTGTTTCACCTGTATATGCTGTATTACTTTCTCTACTACGTATAGTAAGTAGGGGAAGTATTGTATTCCACCCAAAAATTCGATACCGAGATTTCACCGGAAATATATGTTTTGAGACCCCCTGAATCCAAAAAAGCATTTTTGGAAACATGTCCGTGTGTGTGTCTGTGAACAGCATAACTCAGAAACGAACAGTCGGATAAACACCAAACTTGGTATTTAGGTTCAGTATTTTCCAGAGATGCGACACGAAGGTTTTCAAGAAAATCCCCCCAGACTACCCTTTACATGGAAGATTTTTCGAAAATGTTAATTTTCTCAAAAACGGCTCTAACGATTTTGATTAAAATATCATATGTTTAAGATATTTTCATGACAAATAAAATGTATATCTTGAATTTTCTGGGAATGTCTCCAAAAGTATTCTTCATTGTGAACGACTTTTGCATAACTGGTAAACCATGAGAGATAGAGAAAATTTTACTACACAAAAAATGTAGATCGCGTTAAAATACACAATTTATGCCATACATTTTTTGTTGTTGAGTGAACCATTTTCAAGATATTGCTTGTTATTCCCTTAAATTTTTCAATACTTATTTTCTCAAATGGGAATTCGTTATTCATTCTTTTGTCTTGGATATGCAAAGAGTATTAATTTGTGGCAAAGAGAATGGTGCTGCACATAGCAACCAACTGTTAAGAGATATGTCTCTGCTTATATTGCCATTGCAAACACAAAACAAGGGGAACATAGTAGGCCTTAAGGGGTAGTCAAATATTTTTATAACTGGTCGCTATGTGTAAAATGTAATTCTCTTTGCACGTTAAAAGATTGTTTCTGCAAATGTTTATGTTGATTAATATGAAGTAGATAGTGACTAAGAGTTTGTAAAAATAGTTTGTTCAATAGTAGAGAAAGTCATGTGTGTAACATATCAGATTATTTTTGTCCTGGTAATACAAACAGAATGGAATGCTCCAGATAGCAACCAGCTCTTAAAATATTTGACTATCGCTTAAAGACTACCAATTCCCCTTGCACCTACAAGAAAATTAGCAATAAGATTAACATCTCGATTAACATGAAGCATATGGAGAATAAGCGTTTGTAAAAATGGTTTGTACAAGAGTAGAGAGAGTCATGTGAGCGTGACACATCAGATTTGTTTTTTACAAGAATACAATTCGCTTTACCTTCAACATTAACTTGCAGAGAAAACAAAAATAGCGCTTTCCAGTCTTCTAAACCCCTTTTTATAATTTATAAAATAGGTTTTGAATGAAGTGTACGTTTCAAATGGTCCTAATAACCCCATTTCAAAACATTATGCAGCGCTCCTATACGTCGTCTACGAGTTAGCGTAAAGGCTAGCGCACTCTACTCCTTTGAGCGATTTATCTTCTCAGAGCTGGCCTTAAATCCATGATTTTGTCAAATTGCTTTTAGTGGCCGGCAAAGAAAATGCTAAGTATGATTTATGGTGATATTGTCCCAGCCCCATAAATTTCTCCTCGCCTGAATTATTGATGCCAAAATATTGTGTAGTGGCGAACACTCTGAATACGAAATAAGCGAAGAGAGTGACGCTAACTTAAGTTTTGGCTGCTCCCCCCCCCTTTTGGTTGCTAGGCAAACCCTGCATTAACATCGGTCACGTGGATTCTTGCCAAACACGTCGTCTTTAGAAATGCTTTTTCAGAACAGAAATTCCTGTTTTATCTCTTGAATATTTTATTGTGTATTTGCTGAAGTAATCTGTTGGCAGTAAACATCTGAGCATTTTCCTCACCGTGTGGTTTTTCTCATGTAGCAAACTGGAAATCAAATCTTTAACCAACCCAAGAACTTTGTATTCAAATGGGGACGTGGGAATTATACAATTCTTACGAAAGCTTGTTTGTCTATCTACTACATTTTAATACAAATATATCTTTGCAGAAGTAGCTACATTACACATTTCGTTATAGATACAAAGAGAACAGCGATAGTCAAATGTTTAACAACTGGACGCTATATGCTGGACTTAAAATTCCATACTGTTTCCATGACATCGCGAGAAACAACTGAATATCAACAGAATTTGAATGACAAAAATATTGAACAATTCGAACCATTACTAACGGATATCTCGGAAATGGCTTATGGCACAAACACAGCTACTTGAAATAAATTGTGTGTTTTAAAGAGATCTACAGCTTTTGTAAGGTGCGTTTTCGTCCACTGCTTAACGTATATCAGTTGTACAAGATTATACAAAATTCCCTTTGAATGAAGAGGATCTAACAAACTATACTCAGAAAACTCAAGATTTACATTTTACTTGGTAGGTGAAGAAGTAATTTTTTTGTTGTATTGATACTATTTGGCCCACGCTTTGGGAGGCACTTTGAAGAATGTTTGTTGCTGCTACGTATGGGAAGTCAATTTGAAGATGTATTATAGTTCGACTGTTGGGGAGCCGAACATGAAGTAGTTGCAACCGCACGTATGGTACACGGTAGCCTTCGTCAAAAAATTTAAAAATATTAACTTTGTAATTTGACTGTTTCTTTTAAATATTATATATTTATGTTTGCCTCGGCTGCGTCAGTATTATTTTAAAGACATATTTCTCTTTGCAGGGTTGTGGTGTGACTAAGAATGTAGGCTTACACAGATTATAATTTTACTTCACTCCTGTTATTAATGCTTGACACGATTTAAATAACCCTTCACTGATATAGAGAGAGCTGTGAGATTTTTTGTTTTATTAATTACTTGCACTTTTTAACACGTTAACTATTTTCATCTCACACTGAAAACGTATTATACTTCTCGAGGACGCATCTCCCGTCTGATTAGTAACACTGTCTGCAAGCAACGCGTCCAGTTATGAACACTGTCTACAAGCAACCGACTTCATTTCTAGCGCCTAAATTTGTGAAGTTCTGTATTGCAAGTCTCTGATTGGCTAATCCTAGTCCAATAGAATACTTTCATTTAACTAAATCGTTTTCTGGTTGTTGATTGGCTATTTTATAAACTGTCACAAAATTTACATTATTGTTGCTCCAATAATGACTAGTAGCATTATTAACTTTCTTACTCTTTATGGCCTCAAGGTTACCTCATTGTTAACAACCTTTAACCTATTTTTCTCACAGCTCCTACATTAATAAATTACGTAATACATTCACATAACATTACTACACATGTATACAATAATACAAACATATACAATGACTGTAATATACACTTTATATTTATTGTTATATACACATATTGCTTTAAGGTGGGCTGTTACTGAATTTATATATTATATAATTTGACTGAAATCATTTAAGTGTTAAAAATACTGCCTCATAGGTAAATATCTTTAATATTTGGTATTTGAATCGTTAAAGTTCGATGTAAAAATAGGAGTAGGAAGATGTTCTTGAAAATCTTTGCGTCTCAACCTTGGAAGATGCTGAAATTAAGTACCAAGTTAGGTATATATCCGTTTTTGACTTATCTTGTTCACAGACACACATACGGACTTTTTTCCAAAAACTGTTTGTTTTGGATTTTGGGGCAACAAAACGGTGAAATCTTGGTATCTAAGCTATTGATGGAATAGAATAGTTTCTCTATGTACATTAATAGAGAAAGCAAAGTAGCCCAGCAGCTCTGTGAAAACAAACTCAAAAACAAAATTTCGGACAAATACTCGTATCTCACTTGGTATTTATGTTCAGTGTCTTCGAAAGTGTGACATAAGAGCTTTCGAGAAAATCCCATACCCCGAACTTCCCTATACATTTCCAAATTCTTTATTTTATCAAAAATAGCTCTTAACGGTTTTGGTAAAAATGCGATTTATTGAACGACGAGGACGTTTGGAGACATTTCCATAAAATTCAAGATATGCATTTCATTTATCATGAAAATATCTTATATATGATATTTTAATCAAAATCGATACAGCTATTTTTAAGAAAACCAAAGATTTCCAAAATTGTTCCATGTAAAGGGTAGTCTGGGGTAGGAGAATTTTCTTGAAAATCTTTGTATCGCATCTTTGAAAGATACTGGACCTAAATACCAAGTTTGGTATTTATAGGATTCTTTGTCTTCGAGTTATGCTGTTCGGTATCGAATTTTTGGCTGTAATGCAAGACTTCCCCTACATACTATAAGCAGTAGAAAAATTAATAAGCTTTTGTAACAACAGTTTTATAGCATTTAATAAATAATACAGGGTAGAGAAAATCATGTGAATGTAACACAAGATTTTTTTCAAAATAGCATTTTCTTATAAATAGTATAGTAGAAGTACATTTTTTTTCTAAAAATATTAAGAGATACCTGCATAAAATTTAAAATACAACCATAATTGTTGTTACGGAGTACATAACAAAATTTTGAAAATATTTCGATAAAGACTGCAGAATTAGTAATTTCACCTTAAAATAGGAGCTTTTATATGTGGGGATAAATATCTTCTTTTGTTTTTTTGTATAAGTGAATCCATTAGTTTTGTTTTGAAAGGCTGCCCTGAACACAAAGGAACACTGACAGAATGAAATCAAAAGACTCGACTTCTTCCCTCATTTTTTATATGTAGAGTAGTTCTAAAAACGTAATATGTAAAACGTCGAGTGACAAACTTTACGTTCTGTGCAAGAGCCACGAAATTAATGAATGTGTATAAGGCCGGTTTCATTCTGCCGATTAAAAAAAAGGAAGAGAGGGGTGGGAAATCCCCACTCTTTGGAGGCAGGCGGAATTGGGTCAGAGGTCGGAACCGAAAACTCATCATGAGCCGCACGCCCACCCCCCCAACCTTCTTTCCGAGCCGCTCTGAAAGAAATACTGCTGTATCAGAGTTAGGGGTTAAAGAGTTGGCAGCACTGTAGCGGAGCGGGGCCCAAAGTGCAATGGGAAACTGAAAATTGAATTGTAATCTCATTTGGATGTTACACAAGGGCAGCTAGTCGATACCAGCGGGACCTTTAATATCGTATTTTCTTAAAAAAAAAACAAAAACTTTATAATATACTAGCAAATTTTCAGTATGCATGTAAATATAAAATATGGCATACATTTGCTTAATCTATGGTTTCAAAAGTTTTGAATATGTGCAAATTTGATATTTAAGGCAACGCGTCTGTTAAAAACTAAAAACAACCACACAATTTATTTTAAATTAACTTTACAAGAACGAACCAAATGCAATATAAAATTCTGATGCGATACATTCACATGATTATCTTTACCCTCTATCGTTTATCAGTGGGTATATCAACTATTCTTACTAAAGCTTATTTTTCTCTCTCTACATTTTAATCCAAATAAACCGTTGCAGAAATAGCTACATTGCACATTTCGTTATAGATACAAAGAGATCAGCGATAGTCAAATGTTTAACAACTGGACGCTATATGCTGACCTTAAAATTTCTTACAGTTTTCCTGGAATCGCGAGAAACAACATAAGGTTGACAGGACTTTACAGAATGGCCAACAAATGAACAATTCGAAACTTTAATAACGAATATCTCAGAAACAGGCTATGCCACGACAAAAAGTTATTTTAAGTAAATCGTGTGTTTTAAAGAGATCTACAGTTTTTGTGCAGTATGCTTTCGTCTATCGTTTAATCTTTACCACTTGCACAAGTTTATACAAAATTCCTTCCGAATGAAGAGGACTTCACAGGCTATTTACAGAAAATTTTGATATACATTTTATTTGTTATATAAATATCTTAATATATAACATTTTAATCAAAATCATTTCAGCCACATTTAAAAATAAAAAACTGTGAAAAATGCTCTATTTAAAGGGTAGCTTAGGGTGGGGTATTTACCTCAAAATGTTCCTGTCGCTTGAAAGATATTGAACCTGAATACAAATGTTGATATTTATCTTACTTTTGCTATGCTAAACACACACACACACAATTTTCTAAAAATATTTTTTTATCCAGAGGGCCTCAAAACGTATTTCCGGCGAAACGTCGGTGTTGAATTTTAGGTTGAAATTGCAATACCTTCTCTACCTACTATATACTGCCAGGTAAAGCAAAATTAATGACTTGCATCAAAGCATTTTTGATATTTTAACTGTTTTAAAAGTCCCAACACAAATGTTAAATCATTCATCACGCATTAATTCAGAAACTAAGCTATGACAGTAACATTTTACAGGATACTGATGCATCCCTTCTAAGTACCCTTGTATATTTTTAACCAATAAATGGATTTATTAAGGAGACAAGGTACTCTGAAATGTTCAAAAATCACATTTTTTGTTTTAGGCACTAATAAAATCTCTATTATTTCCAGTTTCAGAAAATATATACTTTTTGGGGGTTAAGAGGTTTTAAATACCATTTAAATGTTAGGCTGCATTCCTTTAAAGCTGTCATGCAACGCCCCTTTTTAGAACATTTTTGTATCTTTCAACAACGAACGACTATATCATGCCTAGCGAGCAGTTCAGCAATTAAAAAAAGAGACCAGGACCAAGAGAAGGCAATCAGAAAAACTGAACCATTCCAGGAATGATCATATAGATGATTATGACCCAGGAATGTACAGAATTTTATTGTTCAAACTTTAAATTCAGTTTTCCAAAACAACATTTTTGGATACTTATGTACCTTTTTCTCAAAAAGTATGAGAGGCAGAGAGCTGAAATTTTCAGTACATGTAAGTAATACATAGTTAAACCTTCTGAACCGAATAATAATTTTATGATTGTGAGTGTTGTAACCCCACTGTTGGAAGTCAAACTTGATGTAGTTGCAGCCCCATATACGGTGCAACGGTTCCGGAAGCCTTCGCCCCACGTTTAAGAAAAATAAACTTGTATTTTATTGTTTATTTAAAATATGATATATGTATGCTTGGGCTGCGTCTGTAGTAATTTACAGAAACACGTATCTCTTAGCAGGGGTAGTACGGCTAAAGAACAAGGCTTAGAGAAATTATAATTATACTCCTTTTTGTTATTAATACTTCACACGTTTAAATAACATTTCACTGACATATCATACTATAGAGCTGTGAGATTATTGTTGATTATTTTTAACACGTAAGCTTTATATTACTCTCGCCTTAATTAATTTTTATGTCTCACACTGAATTCGTATAAAATCGAACTGTTCGAAAACGCTTCCTTGTAGTGTTTAGCGTCTAAATTCGTACATTTACTCTATTTCAAGTCTCTGATTGGATAATTCTACACCAATAGAATACTATTATTTAACCTAAAGCTTTTCTGGTTTTTGATTGGCTATTTATAAACTGTTTTAAATATTAGATTATTGTTCCAAGAATTACTAGTAGCCTTTATTAAACTTTCTAATTTATGATTGCCTCAAGGTTACCTCATTGTTAGTAACTTTCGGCTGATACTTTATAATTCTGTTTGCTACAGAAAACAGCTTGCTTCTATTCTCACAGCTCCTACGCAATACATTCATTTAACACATAATACAATTACGTTACATACATTTTATATATTGTAGAATACATATATTGCTTTAAGGTGGGCTGTTATATTTTATATCATATAGTTAGACTGGCGGCACCGTGGCCTCTGACACCAGGCACCCGTTTGTAAGCCCTGGGGGGTGTAAGTCCTACATAAGAGGAGGGTAAACAGATAATGAATGAATAGTTAGACTGATATTGTTTAGGTGAAAAAAATACTACCTCCATATACACTATGTGATCAAAAGTATACGGACACCCCCACAAACATACGTTTTTCATCTTAGGTGCCGCCACGTACTGTCTGGTACTCATTATCCGCGACCTCAGTAGTTATTGGACATTGTGAAACAGCAGAATGGGACGCTCCGTAGAACTCACGGACTTCGAACGTGGTCAGGTGATTGAGTATCACTTGTGTCAGAAGTCTGTACGCGAGATTTCCACACTGCTAAACATCCCTAGGTCCACTGTTTCTGATGTGGTAGTGAAGTGAATAAGTGAAGGGATATGTACAGGCCGACCTCGTCTGTTGACTGACAGAGACCGCCGACATTTGAAGAGGATCGTAAAAAGTAATAGACAGACATCTATACAGACCATCACACAGGAATTCCAAACTGCATCAGGATCCACTCCAGACAGTTAGGCGTGAGGTGAGAAACCTTGGATTCCATGGTCGAGCGGCTACTCATGCAGGAAAATGCCAAACGACGCCTCACTTGGTGTAAGGAGCGTCAACATTACACGATTGCACAGTGGCAAAACGTTGTGTGGAGTGACGAATCACGGTACACAATGTGGCAATCCGATGGCAGGGTGTGGGTATGGTGAATGCTCGGTGAAGGCCATCTGCCAGCGTGTGAAATTCGGAGGAGGTGTGGTTGTGTTTTCCTGGAGGGGGCTTGTACCCCTTGTTGCGTGGCACGATTTACAGCGCAGACCTACATTGATATTTTAAGCACCTTTTGCTTCCCACTGTTGTAAAGCAATTCGGGGATGGCGATTGCATCTGTCAACACAATCGAGCACCTGTTCATACTGCACGGGCTGTGGCGGAAATGGTTACACGAAAATAACATCCCTGTAATGACTGGCCTACACAGAGTCCTGACTTGAATCCTATGGAACACCTTTGGGATGTTTTGGAACACCGACTTCGTGCCAGGCCTCACCGACCTACATCGATAACTCTCCTCAGTTCCGCACCTCTTGAAGAATGGACTGCTATCCCCCAAGAAACCTTCCAGCACCTGATTGAAAGTATGCCTGCGAGAGTGAACGCTGTCATCAAGGCTAAGCGTGGGCCAACACCATATTGACTTCCAGCATTACTGATGGAGGGCGCCACGAACTTATACGTCATTTTCAGCCAGGTGTCCGGATACTTTTGATCACGTGGTGTATATTAATGATATTGAAACATTGAAGATTTTCCACATTTTTACTTTTTTGACTTTGCAAATAACTTTTTGTTCAATTTCTAGTGAACTGACATACGTAACTAAATAATTGAGGTGCAAAAGATAGCTGATTATACTAAGAACAAGAATGCAAAAGTGTGGTTCTGTATTGCAAGTAGTATCAGAGTAAAAGGTACACCAATTCACACGTTTTAAGAGTAAATTTTATTATTTTTCTCCGGAATGAAATAATTTTTACGAACTCAACTACATAAGGTATCAATGCAAACAGCCACTTGAAATAATTTTCATGATTTATGGAATAATTTATAAAAATTTCAGGAAAAACTTTTGAGAACTTTAAGAGCAGTGGTAATTTCACACTCTTAAGGTGTAATTTCCATGTGTTCAGACTACCTTGTCCCCTTAATGAAGTTGGGACTGTTTATCAATTTTACCATTATTTGATTAACACTTGTTAGCAATATATTTTTTAAATAATAAAACATCTAAGTATACCCTCAACAGCAAAGATAGGTTACAGAAAGTCATGAGAATGTAACACATCAATTTTTTTTCAAGTGGAAACTCCTTATTACTTTTAGCCCTTGAAGCAAAGCATTCTTTAGGATACTGAATGAATGAAGTGAATAAAGTCTCCTTAACATTTTATATATTTTCTTTATAAAAATTCAATACGTTGCTTTAGAGAAACGATGACTATACAAAGACCAGTCAGAATGCTTCATTATTGCTTGTTACTGTGTTTGAAAAGCCCTAAAACAATTACTCTTAGGAACAAAACGTACTTCTTGCATAAAGCAGACGATAAGCTAATGTTGCTTAAGAGCAATGTTAAAAGATAAAGGGTAATTCAGCTCCTTTAAATTTATGAGACCTCAAGACATGCCTTTCCAGAGAAATTTCGACGACGAATTTTGGACAGAATGCAATATCTCCTCTATTTATGTAAGCAGATGTTGGAAAAAGTAAAACTCTGATGTGTTACACTCACAGGACTTTCTCTACTCTTGTAAAAACTATTTTTACATACGCTTATTCTCCATATGCTTCATGATAATCGAGATGTTAATCTTATTGCTAATATTCTTGTAGATGCAAGGGGAATATGGTAGGCTTTAAGCGATAGTCAAATATTTTTAGACCGGGTTGCTATGTGGGGCATCCCATTCTCTTTGCATTACCAGCACAAAAAATGAATAACGAATTCCGATTTGAGAAAAAGTATAAGCATTGGAAAATTTAAGCGTATAACATGCAATATCTCAAAAATGGTTCACTCAACAAAAAAAATGTATATGACATAAATTGTGTATTTTCACGCAATCTGCATTTTTTGTGTACTAAAGTTTTGTCTATGTCTATGTTTATCCGATTGTTCGTTTCTGTTATGCTGTTTACAGACACACACACGGACATGTTTCCAAAAATGCCTTTTTTGGATTCAGGGGGTCTCAAAACATATATTTCCGGTGAAATCTCGGTGTCGAATTTTTGGGTGGAATACAATACTTCCCCTACTTGCTATACGTAGTAAAGAAAGTAAAAAATCTGATGTGTTACACTCACATGACTTTCTCTACTCTTGTACAAGCTATTTTTACAAACGCTTATTCTCCATATGCTTCATGTTAATCGAGATAAACATTTGCAGAGTCTATCTTATTGCTAATTTTCTTGTAGATGTAGGGGAATATATATTTACAAGGGCAATATAGAAAAACAATAGCCTTTAAGCACATACATATCTCTTAATAACTAGTTGCTAGGTGCAGCACCATTCCCTTTCCCACAGATTAATACTCTTTGCATATCCAAGACAAAAAAAATGAATAAGGAATTCCCATTTGAGAAAATAAGTATTGAAAAATTTAAGGGAATAACAAGTAATATCCTGAAAATGGTTCACTCAGCAAAAAAATGTATATGACATAAATTGTGTATTTTAAGCGATCTACATTTTTATGTAGTAAACTTTTGTCTATCTCTTATGGTTTACCAGTTATGCAAAAGTCGTTCACAATGAAGAATAATTTTGGAGACATTCCCAGGAAATTCAAGATATACATTTTATTTGTCATAAAAATATCTTAAACATATGATATTTTAATCAAAATCGTTAGAGCCATTTTTGAGAAAATTAAAATTTTCGAAAAATGTTCCATGAAAAGGGTACTCTGGGGTGGGGGATTTTCTTGAAAACCTTCGTGTCGCATCCTTGGAAGATACTGAACCCAAATACCAAGTTTGGTGTTTATCCGACTGTTCGTTTCTGAGTTATGCTGTTCACACACACACACACACACACACACACACACACACACAACACACACACTCACACACACACATACACACACAGACATGTTTCCAAAAATGCTTTTTTTGGATTCAAGGGGTCTCAAAACATGTATTTCCGGTGAAATCTCGGTATCGAAATTTTGGGTGGAATACAATACTTCCACCTACTTACTATATGTAGTAGAGAAAGTAAAAATGGCACTTTTCTTGAAGTGTTAACTCGGTTGCCATGGTCACATAAATCTTGTATCATGAAGCTAACTTATTTTGACATTAGTGGAATGCAAGAAATATTACGTATGTGTAGCCGTGGACAAAAAAGTGAGTCATGTTTTGAACACAAACACCATCCTACACGGCACAGCGCCTAGTTTACAACATACACAATACAGTTGTGTAGCCGCTGCAGTAAGTTGTTGTACGGCATTATTAAACACGATAAATTCGTGCACCTTCTTTGTAGCGTTGTGGCAAATCGTAGGGTAGATCTGTGGTTGAGACCGCAGCTTCGCTTCTCGCATGTAGCAAACACATTTTTTACTTTCCCTACTATGTACAATAAGTAGGGGAAATATTGCATTCCACCCAAAAATTCGATACCGAGATTAAACCGGAAATATATATCTTGAGAACCCGTATATCCAAAAAAGTACTTCTAAAAAAAGTTCCAAGTGTGTTGTCGTGAACAGTGTAACTCAAAAACGATAAGTTGGATAAATACCAAACTTTGTATTTAGGTCCATTATCTTTCAAGGATACAACACGAACTTTTAAAGAATATCCCCCACCCCAGACTACCTATTTATACGAAACACTTTTTAAACATTTTGATTTTCTCAAAAATGACTAATGATTTTGATTCAAATATCATATATTTAATATATGTTCATGGCAAATAAAATGTATATCCTAAATTTTCTCTGTATGTCCCCAAAAGTCCTTTTCTTTCTGAATTGGTTTTGCATAACTGGTAAAGAGATAGACAACATTTTTCTACACAAAAAATATAGAGCTTGTTAAAACACATATATATGTTATATACATATTGTGTGTGTGTGTGTGTGTGTGTGTGGAGTGAACAGTTTTGGAAATACTCCTTATTTGTTTGAATTTTCAAATACTTACATTTATTCTCAAACGGGAGTTCGTTATTCGTTTTGTAAGTTCTGGACATGCAAAGAGAATGGAATGCGCCACATAGCAACCAGCTCTTAAAAGATTCGACTATCACTTAAAGCCTACCATATTCCCCTTGCATTTACAAGAAAATTAGCAATATGATAGTTTCTGCAAATGTTTATCTCGATTAACATGAAGTAAATGGATAATAAGGTCTGTAAAAATAGTTTGTACAAGAGTAGAGAAAGTCATTTGAGTGCGAAACATAAGAATGTTTTAATAATGCTTAATGAACACATAATTGACTAGTATTATTGATGTAGTCTATTTTATACAAGGCATTAGGTAAAATTCATAATACGAGGGCAAATCAAAAAGTCTTTGCCCCTATTTTGTTCTGGTAACATAAGACGCATACAGCCAACTAAACATGTATATATTATTCCTTGTACCTTTCACTATTTTTCCACATAATCCCCGTGCCGGTTCAGACATTTGTCCAATCGCAGCACTAATTTTGCGATGCCACTGTGGTAGAAGTCGGCCGTCTGACTACGGAACCACTGTCGCACTGTTGTCTTGACTTCGTTGTCACAAGCGGATCGCTGTTCTGCCAGGAACTTCTTCAGGGGACTGAAAAGATGGAAATCACTAGGGGGGGGCAGGATCCGGGCTGTATGGTGGATGCTCTAGAAACTCCCAGTGTATGTTCCTTAGCTTGCCGACGGTCTTGTTTGCCACATGTGGTCTCGCATTATCGTGGAGGATGATCACGTTGTCAACATCGAGAATCCCACGGCGCTTCTTTCTGATCGCACCCCGCAAAAGTGACAGCGTGGAACAATATCTGTAGGCATTGATGGTGGCACCTCGCGGCATGAAATCCAGCACGAGTGGTTCTCGGCAATCCCACAATGCCGTTAACATCACTTTGTGAACAGATGGCGCAGAAGGGAATTTCTTTTTCACTGCGGATGTTTCAACACTGCTATTTTGATTCCGACGTGTAATGCAGTACCCGCGTTTCATCGCCAGTAACAATGCAATCCAGGAAATTGTCACCCTCCTATCGTTGCAGATGATTCAGAGAAGCACTCAGTCGCTTGCCTTTCAACGCATCATCCAACTGCATAGGAACCCATCGACATGAAACCTTCCTGTACCCTAAGCACTCGTGAATGATGTCGAAAGCACTCCCAAAAGAAATGTCGAGCCCCTGAGCAATGTCTTTGATGCGCACGCATCGCTCTACTTTCACCATCGCATCCACGCGGGCAATATTTTCATCAGTCACGGATGCACGCGGTCTCCCCGCACGCTCATTGTCATGCAGCTTTGCACGGCCATTTTCGAACTCAGAACACCACCATCTCGTACTTCTCAAAGCAAGACATCTTTCCCCATATGATGGCTGCATTTCCCTGTGGATCTCAATGGGCGTTCGTCCTTACTCCATAGAACACGGATCACACTTCATTGCTCGTAAGCAGTGGACGTGTTCAGCACACCTGCCATTTTGAATGCACTGACAGCAGCGCTGCCGCCGGCAGCAGCTGGAAACTCTGAGGACGGCCCATGAAAAGTCCACTACTTCGGATGTATATGTTGGTTTTTGTTTTACATTCGTAATTTGGCCGAAAAAATAGGGGCAAAGACTTTTTTATTTGTCCTCGTAGAATAGTTATTACGATACAAAATACGTGGCTTCACAATTTCGTCAGAGTCGCACATCTGTATCTTGTTGGGTAACAAGGAACGGTATTGCGGCAGCTTGACGATACACTGAACAGTGCGCAATACACAGTAATACTTGAGTATATTTTGATTCCCTCTGTGAGAATAAGATATTCTGATGGAATTGTTAAATTCCTACAGGATTCTGGGCAGAAGTTCAAGAAACCTGGGATGTTGTAGCTTCTCGTCCTGGTTACTACAAGAATTTCATTTCATCTGTAACCGAAAATAAAGGCAATTATACGAGTTGATGTTTCATACACACGATATTAATTTTAAAAATAATAATTTGTTTGCATTTACTTATTAAGTTATTTAAAACGAGTATTTTATTTGAACTGCATTTTTCTACACATCCATAAAATTAACAATATAAAATATTAATAACTAATGCGAAATTTCAGCCGAAGAGCTTATGAACGCAAGCACTGTCTTCTTAATCTCTCTGCCAACGAAACGTTTTTCTATGCTCTGTTTCCAATAGTTTATAAGCGTCACCAACCAGAAACACCGTTATAAGGTGACCATTGCGTACACAGAGCACAGACCATTCTATGTTCCTGTATGTGTGTTGTGAACACTGCTGCATCGAAGGTACACGAAGCTCTCCGATCGTCATACGGAATCTGGACATGACTCATTTTTGTCCACGGGCGTACACTCGATCAAATTAAAAGTGAACTAGAACTCTGGTCTGGTAGGCTCGTGGTGAGCCTAAAGGATGTTTGCTATGTACCTACCCTTGGAAGGGCTTAACTATAGGGATGATGTATCTATTGTAGGATGGCGGTTTGGTGTTGATGTTGGTGTGATAGGAGATAGCGCTATGTATTTAAACGCTCCTCAATGGCTGCCTTTTCAGGAGCATCGCCAGGGCCCTGCTCCGCTTGTGTTTGTTCTTCCTTAAATTCTGGTTGGTTTAATTTTGATTGATCTCTTCATGGGGAGGGGGGAGTACTTAGTGACAGCATTTGTTTGCTGTTGGCAGGTTTAAAGCCTTCGTTACGGAGGTGCGCACAAGCCATGCGGGGAACCCGGTAGACTCTGTATCGACGTTCTTGTGGTAAGTAGTCCACCAGGGATCTGACAAAAGCGTTTTCATGATGTGCCAATTTGGCGTAGAAATTTTGATCCCGATGTTTAATCACATCCTCCACGTATGGGAGGGCCGATGTCTCGTGCAGTAGCCTGACTGGAAAGCCACGGCAGACAGAATAGATGGACCGCATTCTGTATCCGCTGCAACCAGAGAAGCCTGGAATGTGCTGCCATGCCCCACACCTCGCAGGCATAGAGCATCAGTGGTAAAATAAGTGCTTTATAAAGGTGTAACTTTAAGTGAACGTGCATAGTGAAAGCTAGAACCGGGTATAAGGCGGCTACCGCCCCCCTAGCTCTGTTGTTCCACGCACGTGTTCACGAAAAGTTAGTTCCAAGTAGCGAACGGATGTCCCCTACCATATCCTTTGGCCCTGACCGGTGAATGTTGGTCTGTCTGCAGCGGGGATTCTCACTTGGTAAACACTACAGCTTGGTTTTTGCCCGGAATCACGGACATCCACCACTGGCTGCACCAGAGTTCAACGAGACGCAGGTGTCGTATATTGTTGAAGGCTCTGAGGATGTGTCTGTTTGTAGTGTACAGCAGGACGTCATCAGCAAACTGGGCCATATTGACGCCCTGCACCACTGGAACGTTTGCCATGTACAGACTAAACAGATGGAGGATAGTACAGAGATTTGGGGACTCCGCCTCGTATGGGTTTTTGTGTTGAAGTTTTCCCCGGTACTACTACTGTAAAGGAGCGTTGGTGTAGGAAACTGTGTACTATGTGGATGATCTGTCTATGCAGGCTAAGCTGAATCAGTTTATATAAGATCCCCTCGTATCAGGTCGTTGAGAATGCCTTCTCCACGTCCAGAGATTTAAAAGTGACCAGTCTCCGGAGCGGTTAAATCTTTTCAAAGTCCCATCGAGTGAGCGCGCAGTTCACAACCGTCAACTTGTGTGCGCCGCTTTGGCTAACCTTATAATACAAGCCACGAGGCACTGACTTCGGCTTTTATTCTCCGTAGTGGATTACTATCTTTCATGTTTACAACTCGTTTTAGTGTAATATGCTTAAATAATATTGCTCCGACAAGTGTGTCCGCTTTCACCTGCATTATTTAATATTTATTTAGACAACGTCATTCGTAAATGTCACAATATTTTGTGGTGTTATTATTTGTTTATTCAGCCCCACATTTGGGAGTCAAATTTGTGATGGTAAATTTATAATGTTATTTGTGTATGTGTGTTTACTTCACGTGGTGATGCCATTTTGTGACGTAATTCTTTGTTAGGTTTGTAGCTCCAACTGGTGTTAGCAATTTTCGGCAGTATTAGTTTTTGTTTGAAAGAATGCTACTTTTATTTTATTTAATTTTTGTTCACTGTCCTCCGGCTAGCTCTGATCTTTTGGTCAAGCACTTCTCTTTATACAGGTTGTGTAAACGGAAAGGAATCTTTTATCCAAAGATAACACCGATGAAAGAATTTCTTTTATACTTTTATTGTCGAACACTGTCACTATCACATTTACACATTGATCTTGACACTCGCCAAACTGAAACTGTTATAATAGCTTCATTACTGGTCACTCTTAATTCGCGTACTTCAACTTTTTGTATAATTAACTTTACAACACTTTAGATTTTTCATAATTCTGCTACGCGTAACTTGTGAATCGATAGCCGACGGTTAATATTTCTGCTGGACTGAAGGCGACGTGTATCATACAAAATATTTTCGACGAACTGACGGGGTCTTTACCTCTAACCTACCTTTTATACTCATTCACCCATATATGCCTAAAGATTATAACTGAGCTGCAATTGGCTAATAAAACGCGCCAACATTAGCGTCTATTTTTATATCCAATGAAAATTATGAATACATATGCTCTAGGGAAATGTTCCAGCAATTTCTAAAAGAAAAACACGCCAACATTACGTTACTTCCTCGTTTCCAATAATGATAAACAGCTCACCCCCTCGCTGCATTATTGCACGCTATTATTGTCAGTTTCAGTAAGGCAGTATAAACTTACTTCTCAACAATAATTACAATCAATAAACATCTCAAATCAATGTCACATAAAAATGCATATTCATATTACAATCATTATTTACATTTAAGTAATTTGTGATACAAATTACTGCATCAATTTTAACTATTAATTTTAAAACGGATAGTATAAATATAGACACTTTAGCTTTTGCAGATGACCATGAAGTTATAGCATCTACTGAAGATAATTTACAAAGAGCGATTTAAAATTTAAGTATTGTGGCTATTGAACATAATCTGGAAATTTCAGCTGAGAAAACAAAAATAATGGCATTTTATGGAAAATATCCTGTCAGAGCCAAAATTGTGATTGATAAACCCCTGTTGAACAAGTTAGGAACTTTAACTATTTAGGAGTTTTCATTGGCAAAGATAGAACAAAAGATGTGAATAGAAAACTAAATTTATTCCAACATATATGAGGAACAATCAGAAGAATTTTATCAAAGAAAGTTCGCAAAGAAACTCTACTGAAATTTTATACCGTTTTGGCAGTTCCTGCACTATTATATGGGTCTGAATGTTGGATTCTAAATAAAGATACTTCGAGACGGATAGAAGCCCTGGAAATGAAATTCTTAAGGTTTTTAGCAGGTTACACTTAAATGGACAAACAGAGAAGTGAAAATATCAGAGAACAATTGGGGATGTTTAAACTAACGCACAAAATAGCATAATACAGGACTCGGACACTTGACTCCAATCTGGTAGGCTCGTGGTGAACCTAGGTGAGTTTTTTCCATGTACCTAACCTTGGAAGTGTTTAACCAAAGGGATTGTAGGGTGGCGGTTTGGTTTTGATGATGTGGATGTGATGGGAGGTAGCGCTATGTGTATAGGCTCCTCAGTGGCTGCCTTTTCAGGAGCAGCGCCAGTACCCTGCTCCACTGGTGTTTGTTCTTTCTTAAATTGTGATTGGTTTAATTTTGATTGTCCACTCCCATTGGGAGGGGGGAGTACTTAGTGACAGGATTTTTTGCTTTTGGCAGGTTTAAAGACTTCGTTACCGGGGATGCTCACAAGCCATGCGGGGAACCCGGTAGCGTCTTTATCGACGTTCTTGTGGTAAGTACTCTCCCAGGGATCCGACAAGGGATTGTACAGGAAAAACTGGTACAACCATGTCTGCAGAATGGAATATGATAGGATTCCCCAAAGAGCACTAAATTATAAACCAAGAGGACAAAGTCTGGGAAGACCTGCTAGAAGATGATGGAGCAGCTTTAGTTTGGAGTCTGAACAGATCACCAGTGCTGTAATCCCTGTTTGGATGATGGTGATATTGCTTCTATTACTCCCGAACTATAAATTAATGTTATGTTTGCCATCTACGAGTATAACAGACTACTAAATAAACACCATATACATACCTTCTCAACTACGTATAGCAAGTAGAAGTATTGTATTCCATCCAAAAATTCGATACTGAGATTTCACCGGAAATACATGTTTTGAGGCGCCTGAATCCAAAAATAAAAAATAGTAAAATGTCCGTGTATATGTGTATCTATGTGTGAACATCATAACTGAAAAATGAAAAACGAATCAACACCAAACATGGTATTTAAGTTCAGTGCCTTCCAAATATTTGACAGGAAGATTTTAAAGAAAATCCCGCCTTTACACTACCCTCCCCATGGAAAACTTTTCGAACATTTTGATTTTATAGAAAATGGCTAACAATTTTGATTAAAATACCATATATTAAATGTATTTCCATGACAAAATGTATATCCCAAATTTCCTGTGAAGTGTATTTCATTTGGAAGAAATTTTGTATAATCTTGTATAACCGGTAAACGTTAAGCGATAACCAAAATATAAAATAATTTTTTTACTGAAATATCCGTTATTAAAGATTCAAATTCTTAATTTATTAGTCATTCTCTCAAAGTCTTTTCAATATTCAGTTGTTTCTCGTGATGTCATGGAAACAGTATGGAATTTTAAGGCCAGCATACAGCGTCCAGTTCTTAAACATTTGACTATCACTGTTCTCTTTGTATCTATAACGAAATGTGTAATGTAGCTATTTCTGCAAGGGTTTATCTCGATTAAAATGTAGTAGATAGAAAAATAGACTTTAGTAACAATAGTTTTTATTGAGGCAGTATTTTAATACCTGAATAATTTCAATTGTATTTTATAATAAGTAAATTCAATAACAGCCCGCCTTGAAACAATATGTATGTAATAATTATTTAAATTTTATCTAACAGTTATTGCAAAATGCTTATTTTTATTGTAAACATGTTTTAATAATGTTATGTGAATACATTACATACTCTAATAATGCAAGAGCTGTGAGAATAATAAGTTTTACGTTCCTAACGATGAGGTAATAATGAGATAACCTTGTAGCAATAATGAGTTTGAGAGTTTGAAAGTTACTAGTCATGATTAGAGCAACGATAATGTAATTTCAGTAACAGTTTAAAATTAGCCAATCAACAGAAAAGAAAATCTTTAAGTAAAATGCAGATATTCTACTGGACTAGAATTAGCCAATCAGAGATTTGAAATACCGAAGCTTACAGGTTTAACGGTTGAAACATGATCAGTTGCTGGCAAACCTTGGTAGTGACAGATGGAAGATGTGTTCTCTACAGAAATATTACGTGTGAATTGTAAAATATATATACGCGCTAAGTGAGAGTATTAAAGAATCTCACAGCTTTTAAAAAGTGTAGTGCTTTATTAAATTGTGCAAATGATAAATAAAATAAGTGAGTTTTAAAAACTTAAAACATCTGTGTAAGTCTACATTCTTGTTGCACCACACCCTGCCTAAGACACATGACTCTACAAACATTACTGACGCAGCCGAGGCAAATTCAAACATAAATAATATATAGAAGCAGTTTTAATAACAAAGTTAAATATTATAGTGTAAAACTTGGAGTGTAACAACAAAATTACATCTTTAAATCAGCTTCTCATATATTGCGCAACAACAGTAACTATTACGTAATCAACAAATTCAAACCGACTCCCAAAGCGTGTTGCAAACTTCTTAAACAAAGTAAACTCCAAGAACAATACTTCAAGTTAGGCTTCCAATGCATGAAGCTTAATAAATTACGTTGGCTCCCAAACGTGGGGCACATATATCTCAGTATACTCACTAATAAACGATAAAGGCTAGAGAAAGGCATGTGAATGTATCACAGAAGGTTTTTACTAATGTATTTAAAACGAAAGAGGGGAAAAGTGAATAACTCCAAGGGGATATGCACTAGCAACCTCAGGAACAGTACACTAACTCTCTACCACTGACCTAGAGTGCTGTAGTAAGCGCGCATTTTAACCAGTTTTATTATACTCAAGTAAGAACCATAAATCAATAAAGCGTGTTTTGGTTACAAATGTTCAGTGTTGAAACATCTGTCTGTTTGAAATCCTGTATATGCATTATTTTTCGGAAGACTTGTGATTATAATTGTGTTCCCCATTATAACTGCTACAGAAATAACGCAAAAGTTGGCTGCCTCGAGCGCTCACGTTATCCGGACGTACCTGATTTTAAATTGACCGAGTGTACATCCTGAGAAAACGTTCATTTATGTGCGAGCACGAAGACAGTTCGTGGAGTGGAGGAGAACAAAGGCAGGAGGTCTGCAGACATTACCGTGGTAAGGAAGTGGTAGCGTTTAAAGTAATTGAGATCGTTTCAAACGAGGGGCGTTCTCCTAAAACGCAGTGTGGGAAAAACTCTTCGACTTGATCACACATTAATTAGAGAAATCCTTCTCCGGGAGTTCAGGCTCGATTGTTTGCCTCAAGAGGTCGCTGTGTAGGAATTGCAACCATTTCAGGTGCGTTTGAAGACGTATACCTCAAGACTATTCATATATATATTTGTTTGATAATAATTCTTTTAGCTTTGATTATGTTATTTCTGGTAGGAAATCTAATACGAATGAATGATTTATTGTCTGCTTTGAGTATTTACATATAATTTAAACGATGAATATAATGGAATTGTTTATTACTTTTTCCCCTTATATTTAACATTCTGTTTGTATATTGAGGCAATATTTTATATCATAACATGCTGTGAATGCCAGAGTGATTGTAGTGTAAATTAATATTATTGTATGTACATGATTTTAGATGTTTGTTAGCCATAAGTATTGTTAGGAAATAAGTTCACACGGCCTCACTGAAACTGACAATAGAAGTGGGTAACAATAAACCGAGGGGATGAGTTGTTTATCACTAAGAAGAGACAAACAAATGACGTCAGGGTAGCGTGCGTTTCTTTAGAAATGGAGCGAATATATTCCCTAGAGTATATATGTTAGTAGTAGTGATTGGCTGACAAAACAGACGCTAAGGTTGGCGCGATTTGGCAACCAATAGCTGCTCTATTATAATGTTTAGGCATTTAAAGGTGAAGGAGTATATATTCTCCAGGCATAAGCATGTTTCACGCAGTTCTAAGAAATCTCTCGTGAGGTACACGTCCTACAGTTTGGAAGAAGCTCTCGCGAGGTACACGTGGTAAAGTTAGCTACAAAAATGTGAAGTACGCGGCAACTAATACGACAGTAATTACATTTGGAAATACCACAGTTTCAGTCAGGCGTGTATAAAGATTAAAGATGTGAATTATTAATTAAGTGTGACGGCAATAAAAGTGTGAAAACAAATTCTTTTAACAGTGTTATCTTTTAGTAACAACTCCTTTCCGTTTACACGCCCTGCTCAGAGATATTTGTTTAACGGAGTAATAATAGCTAGCAGGAGGACAAAGAACCCAAATTTTAAAATAATAAAAAAATAACAGGCGTCCAGCAAATAAGATAACACGAGCCGATTACTGCGACAAAATAAAGAAGTATAATGAAACCGAAATTTACTTTTTTTGCCTTGTTACCCCTTTTCCGTATTTTCTTCAATTTGCTTCACATTTCTTTTAACCATTTTAATCTTATTTTCCTAAATATTTTCCTGTTTCCTCCATATATTCATTTGATCTTATATTAAAAAGCATTTAGCTCTATTCGTAAATTTTCCCATTTCCCTAGTACTAAACTCTGTCTTCCTTTATTCGTATCCTCGCATTCCAGAATATAATGCCAATTGCCATGTAATCCATTATATTTAGTACATATCCCTCCTTCTTCTCCCTGTTAGACCATTTAAATTCATTACATCTGTCCTCCCCCATGCATACCCCATTCTTGCCTGTTTGTTACATGCTTCGATGCATCTTTATTTTCCCCATTTCGTTTCAAAATATTTATAATCCATTAATGGCCTTTATTTTCCTTGAAACTACTTATAGCTTCTTGCTTTTCAATATCCTCCACTCCTTTTACTTTCTCTACTACGTATAGTAATTGGGGGAAGTATTCCACCCAAAAATTCGATACGGAGATTTCACCGGAAATACATGTTTTGAGGCACCTGAATCCAAAATTTTTTTTTGGGAAATATGTCTGTTAAAAGCATAACTCAGGAACAAACAGTTAGATAAACACCAAATATAGTATTTAGGTTCCGTATCTTCCAGAGATGCGACACGAAGGTTTTCAAGAAAATCCCTCTTCCCCAGACCACAATTTACATGGAAAATTATTCGAAAATTTTAATTTTCTCAAAAATGCCTCTAACGATTTTGATTAAAATATCATATGTTTAAGATATTTTCATGACAAATGAAATGTATATCTCGAATTTTCTGGGAATGTCTCCAAAAGTATTCTTCATTGTGAACGACTTTTGCGTATCTGGTAAACCATAAGAGATAGACAAAATTTTACTACACAAAAAATGTAGATCGCGTTAAAATACACAATTTATGTCATATACATTTTTTTGTTGAGTGAACCATTTTCCAGATATTGCTTGTTATTCCCTTAAATTTTCCAATACTTTCACTTTTTCTCAAATTCGTTATCGTCTCGATATCTCGATTAACATGAAACTTATGGGGAATAAGCTTATATTGTTGTAATAAATTTTAGAAAATATTTGCGGATACTTATTGACCTTCCCTCGTGCAAAAATGTTTCAGTATTTTGTGTTTTCCAGAAAAATTGTTTAATGATTTTGATTAAGGTACTATAAATTTAAGCTGCTTGATAACAAAAGTGTGTGCCCTTAAATTTTCTGGGAATAGACTATGTAGTTCTCTACGTTCTGTATTAATGTTGTATAACAGTTAAACTGTAAGAGTTTGGCAAACTCTTGCCTTATACAAAATCTCGCTAAATCATATTTATGTCAAATAGAATTTTTTGTGGCGTTAACGTTTTTTCCTCGTCGTCTTGCAAAGAGCATGAAATTTCAAGAGGCGGTGTCCCATTTGTGGAGGGAAGGACGATCTGGAGCAGAAATGGGCTACGGTGGATTGGAAAACAGCGTCAAAGTTGAGTTTTAGAAAGGATAGCAGAAGCTTAGGTCAGTTTTTAAGTAAAGTAAAGAAACACTGGAATGTACAAAGGGAATCTTAGTTAATATAATGTTTTGTTAGCTATTAATGCCTTTATTTGATAGTTATAGGGAATTATAAAATGTGTACAGGAGAAATAATGTTGGATGGGTATGACGGACAAATAGCCTGGGTTTAATGCCCTGTTATACTCCTATGTATTAGCTTAACACAAGTAAATAAATAACAAAATTTAAAAACCAATACATAGTGATATAGTTTTTAAAAATCTGACTATCGCTTTAGCCTACTGATTCTCCTTATGCCTACAAAGAAATGTGTAAATATAATGAAGGTTTATCTATAACAACAATAAATAGAACGGAAAAATAAGCTTTTGTAATAACACAATGTACAAGAGTGGGTAGAGAAAGTTAAGTGAACAACATTTCAGGTATTTCTCAGTAGTGGCGTAAAAGATGAGGGATTTCTATTAGATTAGATTAACTTTCAAAGACATATGCTTCATGTTAATCGAGATGTTAATCTTATTGCTAATTTTCTTGTAGATGCAAGGGGAATTGGTAGTATTTAAGCGACAGTCAAATATTTTAAGAGCTGGTTGCTATGTGGAGTATTCCATTCTTTTTGCATTACCAGGAAAAAAAAATTAATAACGAATTTGAGAAAAAGTATAAGTATTGGAAAATTTAAGGGAATAACAAGCAATATCTCGAAAATGGTTCACTCAACAACAAAAATGTGTATGTCATAAATTGTGTATTTTAACGCGATCTACATTTTTTGTATAGTAAAACTTTGTCTATCTCTTATGGTTTACCAGTTATGCAAAAGTCGTTCACAATGAAGATTACTTTTGGAGACATTCCCAGAAAATTCGAGATAGACATTTTATTTGTCATAAAAATATCTTAAACATATGATATTTTAATCAAAATCGTTAGAGCCGTTTTTGAGAAAATTAAAATTTTTTGAAAAATGTTCCATGTAAAGGGTAATCTGGGGTGGGGGATTTTTCTTGAAAACCTTTGTGTCGCATCTCTGGTAGATACTGAACCTAAATACTAAGTTTGGTGTTTATCCGACTGTTCGTTTCTAAGTTATGCTGTTCACAGACACACACACATGGGGTCTCACAACGCTATTCTTATTTGGTGCAAATGGTGAGCGGTGCACTCATATATATTATGCAACAATCAAAATAAAATGTTCCACAAGCGGAGACAAAGGAATAACATATCCATTGCGCGCGCACAAACCGTTACAGCCACCCTACAAACGATTAAATATAGTTTGCGGATACTTATTGACTTACCCTCGTATGTAAGGATTTCGGATTGGGAGTTTCTTTGAAATATTCATGGTGCATCCCTGAAAGATATTGAACTTAAGTATAAAGTTTGTTATTCATCCGAAATTTCGCTTTTCAGTTAAGGTGTTAACAGACACACAAAGAGGCCATTTTACCTTCTCTATAGTGAGCAGAGGAAGTATGCTTAAAATTAAATTAAAATAGAGAAATTGGATTTTTTTCTCTATTTATGGGCGCTCTTTAATGATGTGATCCTTAGCATCCCATTCTATATTGGGCGTGAAAGACCAGTAATTTAGCTCAGAGGCCTCTTTATCAGGCTTGAGGTTCTTTTACGTGCCATAAATCTACGACACGGGACCACCGACTTTGCTTCCATTCAGAAGGAAGCTAGGTTAAGCATTTTTACGCCCGAAAAAACCCATCGCCCTCCGCCGGGTTTGAAACCGAGACCGCGGAAACCGGAGGCTAGCATTACTAGTTTGAACCAATCGGTAAATATTGTTTTGTGATATTTAGCGCCGAGAATTAATTTAGTGTAGAAGTGTTTTAGCTGTTCACGTGTATACAGAACTGCCCATGGACAAAACGTTTCGCAAACAAGTTAGAAAACTAGTGTTGTTCTGAAGCAAACGTTATGGATTAAGTAATTGCCCAACGCTTAATATGGTTACATATTTACTGTACAATTATGTTCTATAAACAGCAATTATAAAGTATGGAACACTTATGTAAGCACTAACACAATTCCATATCAAGGTCCACGTGAAACACAATGGTATCTACGCAACCAAAGAGAAATAACTCGCTTTAAATTCAATGGTTTATGTGCCTGCAAGATAATATATATGTCGCCAACTTAGCAGCTGCAATTAACCCAAGCTACGGTTATATTTACCATGGAGAGAATTTTAGAAGCAGTTGCTGGTATTGATGCCAACTAAACAGATGGAATATCACTAATTATAACCATTTAGCACCATAACGGGAGAAATACATTACAGTTGGCTTTTGGTCAATTTCAATAGCTTGTGTCCTCTAGTCTATTTCTTGATATTTGAGTACTGTTAAGTTAATAATAATAACAATGATCATAATAGTCGATTTATTTAAGGATACTTTTTTATCTAACCTAGGGATAGAAAAGTATTATTATTATTATTATTATTATTATTATTATTATATTTAAGAGCTTTTACACCAAAGCATATACCAAAGTTGACAAATAAATTCATAAAATATCCTGTACGTGACTAATTCGTTTCCACGTCTCCTTCAGAAGAAAATTGTGACATAAATATTGTGACTATTGTACACTTATGCATGCAGTTAGCACATTTTTACTTTCTTTACTATTTATAGTAGGTAGGGGAAGTGTTGCATTCCACCTAAAAAATTCGATGCCGATATTTCACCGGAAATACATGTTTTGAGGTAAATAAATATCAAACTTTGTATTTAGAAACAATATCTTCTAAAGATGCGACATGAACACTTACAGCAAAATTCCCCCACCCCAAACTACCCCTTACATAGAACAATTTCCAAATTTTATTATTTTCGAGGAAATGGCTCCAAAATTTTGATTAAAATACCATATATTAAATATATTTACATAAAAAGTAAAACGTATATCTTGAATTCTTGGGGAATAGCCTATGAAGTCCTGTTCATTAGGAGGGACTTTTGTATAATCTTGTATATCTGGCAAACGTACTACGCAAGATATTTAGATCTCTTTAAAACACGCAATTTATTTCATATAAGCTTTTCTGTGGCATAGACAGCTCTGACATATCCGTTATTAAAGGTTCGAATTGTTTAATACTTGTCATTCTTATAGTCTCATCGATGTTCAGTTGTTTCTCGCGATGTCATGGAAACAGTATGGAATTTTAAGGCCAGCATATAGCGTCCAGTTGTTAAACATTTGACTATCGCTGTTCTCTTTGTATCTATAACGAAATGTGTAATGTAGCTGTTTCTGTAAAGGTTTATTTGGATTAAAATGTAGCAGATAGAAAAATAAGCATGAGCAAGAATAATTTGCGGACGCACTAATAAATGATAGAGGGTAGAGAAAGTCTTCTGAATGTATCACATCAAATTTTTCTGTCATCCCTCCTCCCTTTACAAGCTTCAGTCGCTAATCTTGTTATATTGGGTTAGTCATCTCTTCTTATTTACACGCATCAGAGTAGAATTCATTAAGGGAACGCATAGGTAAAAGTTGAGCAAAATCCTTCAAAAAATCTGATGTGTTACACTCACATGACTTTCTCTACTCCTGTACAAACTATTTATACAAACGCTTATTCTCCATTTACTTCATGTTAATCGAGATAAACATTTGCAGACTCTATCTTATTGCTAATTTTCTTGTAGATGTAAGGGGATAATATATTTACAAGGGCAATTTGGAAATACAGTAGCCTTTAAGCACATACATCTCTCTTAATAGCTGGTTGCTAGGTGCAGCACCATTCCCTTTCCCACAGATTAATACTCTTTGCATATCCAAGACAAAAAAAATGAATAACGAATTCCCATTTGAGAAAATATTGAAAAATTTAAGGGAATAACAAGCAATATCTCGCAAACGGTTCACTCAACAAAAGAAATGTATATGACATAAATTGTGTATTTTAACGCGATCTACATTTTTTGTGTAGTAAAAGTTTGTCTATCTCTTATGGTTTACCAGTTATGAAAAAGTCGTTCATAATGAAGAATACTTTTGGAGACATTCCCAGAAAATTCGAGATAAACATTTTAATTATCATGACAGTATCTTAAACATATTATATTTTAATCAAAATCTTTAGAGCCGTTTTTGAGAAAATTAAAATTTTCGAAAAATGTTCCATGTAAAGGGTAGTCTGGGGTGGGGGGATTTTCTTGAAAACCTTTGCGTCGCATCTATGGAAGATACTGAACCTAAATACCAAGTTTGGTGTTTATCCGACTCTTCGTTTTTGAGTTATGCTGTTCACAGACACACAGACACACACACACACGGACATGTTTCCAAAAATGCTTTTTTTTGGATTCAGTGAGTCTCAAAACATGTATTTCCGGTGAAATCTCGGTATCGAAATTTTGGGTGGAATACAATACTTCCCCTACTTACTATACGTAGTAGAGAAAGTAAAAATGTTTATGACATAAATTGTGTATTTTAACGCGATCTACATATTTTGTGTAGTAAAATTTTGTCTATCTCTTATGGTTTACCAGTTATGCAAAAGTCGTTCACAATGAAGAACACTTTTGGAGACATTCCCAGAAAATTCAAGATATACATTTTATTTGTCATGAAAATATCTTAATCATATGATATTTTAATCAAAATCGTTAGAGCCATTTTTAGAAAATTAAAATTTTCGAAAAATCTTCCATGTAAAGGGTATCCTGGGGTGGGGGGACTTTCTTGAAAACATTCGTGTCGTATCTCTGGAAGATACTGAACCTAAATACCCAGTTTGGTGTTTATCCGACTGTTCGTTTCTGAGTTATGCTGTTCACACACACACACACACACACACACACACACACACACACACACACACACACACACACACACGGATATGTTTCCAAAAATGTTTTTTTTTGGATTCAAGGGGTCTCAAAACATGTATTTCCGGTGGAATCTCGGTATCGAATTTTTGGGTGGAATACAATACTTCCCCTACTTACTATACGTAGTAGGGAAAGTAAAAAGTAAGATAGTAAAATTAAGTTGGTATTCACCCTTTTAGGTTATAGGTCTGTTATTAAGAATGAATAATCTAGTTTCATAATTTGTATTTGGTGTCTATTACTGATTACTATAAATAATTTTGCAAGAGTTTTTATATGTGCCTGCTCATAAAATCAGATAGCCCTCTAGAACATCAAACCCGTTTTTTTTGTTTCTGTTTTTCTACATTTTTCTCAAAATGTTCCACGTGGTGCAATTTTTGTTCAATTTCCTTCAAATTTTGCAGAGAAACATCCAAAACCATAATATCTACTTAAGTCACAAACATTAGTGAAAAAGATAGGTTTTGTTTTTCAAAAAGAAGAACAATCAAAAATCTGTTTCCAAGATTTTTTCTAAATATTTCAAAAGTCAAAACATACGTATATTTATATCAGTAAAACTTTATCTTTTGCAACGTAGGGATCATTGTTTACCATTAAAATAATTAATCGAACAATTAATAAGTTGGAAAGTAAGATCTTGCAATAAAAACTTGTATACATGCTAATGATTTGGTATTACTTGCGGTAGAGATTTCAAAAATATATGCTCATAAATGTGTAATTTAGAAATTTCATCTTTATGTACCATTAGGAATGGTTATTTCTTACTCCTCTGTTTTACACCGGTGTACCATTGCTCATTAGTTCATGTTTGTTTCTTGCCATTTATTTCAAGCTAGTCATAAGAGACGTGATAAAGGCTGAGTGGAAATCACTATCGAGATCAAGGGGAATGTGCCACTTTCAGTGTATACTGATGTGCACAAAAAGTGGGCCATGTTTCTGTTGGTACTGATAAATCTAGCCCCACCCTCTGTCAGCGTGACCTTCTTTGTTCCTCGAATAATAAATACACTGGATTGGCAGAACACTTTACTTCGCCCAATATATAACCGAACTGTTGAAGAGTATTGTTAAAATTACGTGTTCATATTCTCGCCAGCGGAGTACCTTTAAGGCAATTGTTTGTTTAATTTTAGGGCAAAAATTAAATTAATAAAATGTAGAAGTTAAGACGAAAGTTGAGAAAATTCTTTTCTGTTAGTACTTAAAGTTGTATTTTAATAATACACTACCATTTTCCTAATGTCAGTTTTCTTATTGCTGTACGATAGCGGCAATAACTTCAACCTTCGTCTTTATGTCGCTGATGAAAGGTCTTATACGGGTTCTCCAGATTTATTCGGTCGTTACCGTCATTACTTTGAAGTGAGTTTATCACCAGTGACTCTAGCAGAGTACCAGCGAAAGCTCAGTGGGAAGGTTAGATGGATCAACAGTTTCGAGGTTACCTTAGTGAAATAGGACTTGTATCGTATCGTACCTTTCCAGTATTTACATTTGGAACTACTTTTACTTGCATCTTGTAAACTCGCCATCTCAGCATGTATACTGATAGGTAACTCAAATAACTGGACGGTTTTTGTAGTACAACTTTAGCTTTTTTAATACAAAACATGATGTTACGCTTGGGTAATTAGTAGCTAGGTCATGCCAGACACATTATTGCGTCGTATTGGCGACAGTATTGTTGGGGTAATTCTTTCGACTTTGGGTTTTGAAGTTAGTTTGACATGACGCTCTTCAGTCCGAGCTAGCGGGTCTAGCGAGGGTTGGAGAGGGGGGATAGGTTAGCGTTACTTTTCTTTGTGTTGTGTTAGCGTCACTTTGGTTTGAGAGTCGAGTGAGTGCGGTTGTATGTGAAGAATGTGAATGTAGCCTCGTGTGTGTAGCATCTCCCCTCATTTCTTTATCGCTTTTGTGTGTGATGTAGTGGGACCGTGTTTTTATTGAATACACTACAGTTAATGCGATTAATGTGAATTCTGTGTATTTTGTTATAAATATCCCACGCCGCACTGGAATGCGAAGTTAAAAGTTCTGGTCCTCTCGCTTCTCTGCAGCTACGTCTACCAATGTGCATGCTGGGTTAATTAAAACTTAATATTTTGGCTGGAAACCTTTTGGCCCTAATCCAGTATGTAACAATACTAAAGTAACCTTCATAAATATGTTAAATAATTTTAAATATTTTAGTTGTTTCTCCTTTTTTGTGAAATAAAGACTTTTTTTATCATGTTTTGTCTTGGGACGTAATAAAATTCTGGGCAAGAACAGGGAAAACCATTCTCACAGTGGCCAATATCGTAACGATAGACTCCCCCTCGTATCCTTCCAGTTCGGAATTTGTTGCACTCAGACGTGCAAATTCTGTGATCGATAGTCACTTCCATCTCGCGTGCAAAAACGCATAAAATGTGCTAATGAAAAACACTTATGCACCGCCGCTTTACATCAACCTGTTAAATAAATCGGAAACATATGCAGTGTGAGGTTCAATTCCGCGCTTGCCCTTTTAGACAAGGTGGTAGTTGAACTAATAATGAGGTCCTACATTTAAACCAGCTGGCAGTAAAGGACGAATAAATCTGAAGATCTGTTATAAATGCCATTCATTTAAATGGCATATGTAAATAATTTTTAACTCCTTCCTCTAGAAGGCTGACTTATGTTGTATTGATTTAGCCTTTCCTTATATGCCAACTGTAGGGAAATTCTTTAATAGATGCGGTATACAAACCACCCCTTCAGTTTACATCAATTGTCCCTCAACATCGTTCATTGGTTCGTTTGTGTGTACCTGAATTGTTTTTCAGACTAGTCACACGGAGAGCTAATACGTACCGGATGGAGTAAACAGTATTGCGATCTAGGGAATGGGCCACCTTTTATGCCCGTCAGTGTACATATATCAGCTTCTCGGCCGCTATGCCGAGAATAGGGAAAATCAGGGTTAGTAGTGTCGAAAGTCGAAAGGTTATACCTTACACCCGTTATACAGCCCCAATCTAAAGCTTAGAAATCAAAGTACGGTGCATTTCAGCTTAACGTTCTATATTTCTTTTCCACCATTGGAGATCGACCCACGTACTGTTAATGCATCTGGATAGCTAACACCTGCGAAAGTAGGACGCCCCAAAACACTGCTGGAGGTCCAATACCACACACGTTTACACTGCATTTGCTGACGTAATCTTCTGAAGGCTGTTCTAATTTTCGGGTAGACCCAAGCAACTGTTATTATAGATTTGTAATGCACACATCTAACCTTCACCTTATGTTCACGAAAGTTGCTCTATTTCTTATCTCAATTGCTTTTTCAACACCTGTGCCTCCTAATGACTCAATAAATGTTATAATAAATGACAGTGTGGGCGATCAAACTCATTTGTTTCAGCTGCGGCGGCTACTTTGAAGTCAGCGTGGTTAGTAATACAGGAGGCCGTAGCAGAGCAAATTGTATAATGGCTAGTGGTTTCGAACATTGAACCAATTCATTAACATTTCTGAGGTAGATAATCATTCTAAAAATATGTGTTTTGTTCACTTCACTTTATCCAACCAAGATAATTTATTTTTACACCTCTTCTAGAAAATGCTGCCACAACAGCTTGTTTTCATATCTGCGTCATGTTAATCAAGAAAAACACTTGCCGAATAGGTTTATTATACGTTTCGTTGTGGGTAAAACAAGATAGAGGAGGGCTGAAATCATAGACAAATCTTTAAAAGGCTAGTCGCTATATAATAGCTTGGAGGGTATCCATAACATCACAAGAAACAATGCAACAGTGACTTGCTACTTAATAATCTCATGTGTTACACTCACATGACTTTCTCTACTCTTGTACAAACTATTTTTACAAACGCTTATTCTCCATATGCATGTTAATCGAGATGTCAATCTTATTGCTAATTTTCTTGTAGATGCAAGGGGAATATGGTAGTATTTAACCGATGGTCAAATATTTTAAGAGCTGGTTGCTATGTGGCGCATTCCATTTTTTTGTATGTCCAGGGAAAAAGTATTGGGAAATTTAAGGGAATAACAAGCAATATCTCGAAAATGGTTCACTCAACAACAACAAAAAATGTATATGACAAATTGTGCACTTTAACGGGATTTATATTTTTTGTGTAATAAAATTTTGTGTAACTCTAAAGGTTTACCATTATGCAAAAGTCGTTCACAATGAAGAATACTTTTGGAGGCATTCCCAGAAAATCCAAGATATACATTTTATTTGTCATGAAAATATCTTAAACATATGATATTTTAATCAAAATCGTTAGAGGCATTTTTGAGAAAATTAAAATTTTCGAAAAATGTTCCATGTAAAGGATAATCTGGGGTGGGAGATTTTCTTAAAAACCTTCCTGTCGCATCTCTGGAAGAAACTGAACCTAAATACCAAGTTTGGTGTTTATCCGACTGTTCGTTTCTGAGTTATGCTGTTCACATACACACACACACACACACACACACACAAGTTTCCAGAAATGCTTTTTTTGGATTCAGGGGCTCTCAAAACATATATTTCCGGTGAAATCTCGGTATAGAATTTTTGGGTGGAATACAATACTTCCCCTACTTACTATACGTAGTAGAGAAAGTAAACAATGTATACAAGGTGGGCCATTTAAGTTGCGACTGTACAATATCTCCAAAGCTAAGTGTTGTAGAAAGAAATGTCTTTAATAAAAGTTGCTGGAGTCATGGGGGAAAGTAAACGCCTTTTTTGAGGGGTTTTATTTGTAGGTCGTTGTGATTGTCATTTTAGGGTCAATTTAAATTTTACTTTCTCTACCACGTATAGCAAGTACGGGAGGTGTTGCATTCTACCCAAAAATTCTATACAGAAGTTTCACCGGCAATACATGTTTTGAGGTGCTCTGAATCCAATCGTAAAGCATTTCTGGAAACATGTCCGTGTGTGTGTGTGTGTGTGTGTGTGTGTGTGTGTGTGTGTGTGTCTGCCTGTCAGCAGCTTAACTCAAAAACAAAAACAAATACCAAGCTTGTTATTTAGGTTCAATATATTTCAAACATGTGAAACGAAGAATTTTAAGAAAATCCCCCCACCCCAGTCTAACCTTTACATGGAACATTTGCCGAAGATTTTGATTTTCTCAAAAAAGGCTCTAATGATTTTGATTAAAATATATATTTAAGATATTTTCATGGCAAATAAAATGTATATCTTGAATTTTCTGGAAATTTCCCCAAAAGTCCTCTTCTTTCTGAACGGTTTTTGCATAACTGGAAAACCGTAGGAGAAAGACTAAGTTTTTCTACACAGAAAACGTAGATCTCCTTAAACCACAGAATTTATGCCATATACACTTTTTGTTTGCAGTGTACCATTTCCGAGATATTACTTGTTATTTGATTGAATTTTTCAATACTTATACTGTTTCTCAAATGGAAATTCGCAAAGAGAATGGAATACAAATGTTTATCTCCATTACCATGAAGTAGATGGAGAATAAGCGATTGTAAAAATAGTTTGTACAAGAGCAGAGAAAGTCATGTGAGTGTAACACATCAGATTTTTGTTTTTGTAAAAGGATAAAAAATTTACCATACAAAAAGAAACCTGCTGCTTACAAAAATGAGAAGCTATAAATTATAATTAGTGAATATTCCGAACATCGGAGTATGATCTTAGAGTGAATGGATATGGACTTAGGCTTATTTATTATTCGTATGTTAGAATTGTTTGAGCGGCGTAAGATACTTTTGTAGTCAATGCGATTATGTTGAATGCTTTTGTGTTATTTTATATCAATACACAATAAATAATCATATGAAGATAAATAAAAAGAAGTGGTATGTTCTCTGCTTTGATGCTATTGCTGTTATCACAGCCCAATATGGTAAGCTCGAAATGTTAATTTTTACCAAGCCATTGCAGGGATAACGTTGTAACGCTGTTTGAGAGCAGAAGGTCAACATTTCCAACATCTATTATAAGGTAAGGATTTTAGTCCGCCTCTGCTGACGTAATTTCCCCGGCGACTGCCGACTGTGACCAGCAGTAGAGAGAGGCCGCGAGTGGGTTCGAATATAATTTAACTACCCTATATTTATTTCTCTGTGTTATTAGGATAGAATAAGATAGGACTAGAAGCGAAAGGGGACTTAGGACCTCGACCTACGCAGATCTTTCGGTCGGACCAGGAGGCACGACAGGCAGAGGGCAGGGTCCCTACCATTACACGCTGCAATGTTTCCGTATGAAGGTTCTTTCCTATCGAGTTATAATATTAAATACAATATTTTACATCTTTGTTTAATCTATATACAACCATTTCGAATACGGAGCCGAGTTGACATTTTACATCTTTATTTAATTTATATACAATTAAATCAAATACGGAACCTAGTTGAACCGTATCAGTCGACAGCATAAACACAAGAAGCGCTGTCGAGAGATAATAGTATTGTTTTGGAAGGCTCTTCCTCCCAGCTTCGCGAACATTTTAAGCGAGCCCGATCGCGAGTGAGTGAGTGGGTTTCAGATGCGACAACAACGGCGGTTCTACAAGCGAGTTCATGACATACACACCCATGGATTAAAAATATGACGATCGGAGGGCTTCGTGTACCTTCGTAACAGCTGTGTTCACAGTAGAATGGTCTCTGCCCTGCGAGCGCAAGGTAACCTTATAGCAGTGTTTCTCGGTTATAAGTTACTGAAAACAGAGCACGGTAAAACGTTTCGTTGGCCGAGAGGTTAAGAAGGCACTGCTTGCACTCATAAGCTCCTCGGTTCAAATCTCGCATTAGTTATTATTTTTATGTTGTTAATTTTATGATTGGATATGTAGAACATAATATTGCGTATAAATAGCTTTAACATTTTAAGTTTTAGGCATATCTATGCACACAAAAAGCATAATTCTATAAAACATTCGTTTTAAATAACTACAGAACTAAATGCAAATAAGCTATTATCTTCTAAAACTAAAACAGATAAAGGTAAACAAAATTAAAATCGGGTGTATGAACCCTAAGCAGGTATAACTGCCATCAATTTTCGGGTTATAGATGAAATTAAATCCATATAGCAACGTGGACGAGAAGCTACAGCATACCAGTCTTCTTGAATTTGTGCACAGAGATCATCTTTTGTCCTTCGTGCATCTGCAGGGAGCGCAGCCCACACATTATCAATAGGGTTCAAATGTGGTGAACAGGGAGGCCAGTCTATGACTCTGATATCCTGCCTCTCTGAGAACCAGTTTGAAACCTTTCGACATATGTGGACAGGATGATTATCCTGAGTGAATTCAGCAATTCAATCAGGATATCTCATCCTCACAGAGGGAATCAAAATATTCTCAAATATTACCGTGTATTGCGCACTGTTCATTGTATCGTCAAGCTGCCACAACACACCTAGACCGTTCCTTGATATCCAACACGATACAGGTATGAGACCATGATGAAATTGTGAAGCCACGTATTTTGCATCGTGGTAAGTATTCTATATGCACTTTACCAAATACCGTGTATGAAATGGAGTATATCGAAAACAAGTAGTCATTATGTGTTGATTAAACATTATTAACAAAAGAAAACAAAAGTGATTGTTATATGTGAGGTGCGAATCTGCGGTCTAAAGCACCCTACGCTTTGTCACAACGCTACAGATAAGACACAGGGAAGGTATAAAATGATGGTTTGTTGTATAATTTATTTGCCCCGAATAAGGTATTGTCTTTTACGTTGGTTGCCCCACGATGGGCGCCAGTTTGAAGAAGTTAATTTCAGCCCCACGTATGGAAGCCAATTTTAAGAAGTTGCAACCGCACGTATGGTACCCGGTAGCCTTCGTAAAAAATTTAAAAATATTAACTTTGTAATTTGACTGTTTCTTTAAGAATTAAATATTTATGTTTGCCTCGGCTGCGTCAGCATTATTGTTAGAGACATGTTTCTCTTTGTAGGGTTATGGTGCGACAAGAACGTAGGTTTACACGGGTTATAATTTTACTTCCCTCCTTTTATTAATGCTTGACACGATTTAAATAAAACTTCATTGATATAGAGAGCTGTGAAATTCTTTTATTAATTAATTACACTTTTTTAACACGTAAACTTATGTTTCGTCTCACACGAATACGCATTAAATTTCTTGAGGACACTTTTTGCGTCTGGCTAGTAGCGCTGTCTGCAGGCAACTGACTTCTGAATTTGTAAATGTTTCTGCTTTTCAGTTTCTGATTGGCTAATCCTACTCCAATAGAATACCTTTATTTAACTAAAGCTTTTGCAGGTTGTTGATTAGCTATGTTATAAACTGTCACAAAATTGGCATTATTGTTGCTCCAATAATGAAAAGTAGCATTTAAAATTTAAAATTCATTATTGCCTAAAGGTTACCTCATTGTTAGCAACTTTTGACCTATTTCTCACAGCTCTTACATTATTAAATTACGTAATACATTCATATAACACTATTGAACATGTATACAATAGTATACAATAATATAAACATATATAATGACTATAATATACACTTTTTATGTATTGTTGCATACAAATATTGCTTCAAGGCGGGCTGTTATTGAATTTACATATTATATAATTAGACTGAAATTATTTAAGTGTTAAAAATATTGTCTCAAATAGCATGTTCAATAATACCGCACAACAAATTGCTCCAGCGGCTACACAACTGTATTGCGTATGGTGTAAACAAGGCGCTGACTCATTTTTCCTCCACGGGTGTACAACGAGCACTGCTACTATGAGAGATTAGAGACGTCTTGTGTTCGACTGCCCAGTGAAGGAATCACCCGAAGAAGAGGCTGTTTCGCGCGTATTTCATTGCGCCGAAACGCTGCATCGCGAAGAGAAGTGAAATGACAGGGAAAAGTGAACTATATCACATTAATGAAGTGACAGGGAGAACCAAGTTAATTTATAGTGACAGTTGAACTACACCATATAGGTGAAGTGACAGCGAGAACTGGACAAAGCATAGCTTAGACAGAAACACAAGCTTTTAAGGTAGCGTTTGTCTCTGAACAGAGTCACATTTACAAGCGGGAAATCAGTATCGATTCCAGGCGACAAAATCGATTTGTTATATTAGCGTCTTGTAATCTATTTATGAACACGTGGGTCGGTCCTTGTAGGGGATGGCTACATATAGCTGATTAATCGAACGCGCTAATTGATTGATGGAACGGCTAAGCAAATCAGCATCAGTCAATTAATGGACCCAATCTGGCGTCCCTGCTGTACATCAGGGCGCTAAGTGGTCATCTCCTGTGTACAACAACAACAGTTCTTCACAGGGTTACCAACCTTCGGCGTAAAACAAACATTCGCTTACTGCCGTTTCTTCTGCATCAAACACTTTCTGTAGGACAAAATAAAATTGTGTGGCTTGTCTGTAGGCAATAAACAACTAGTGAACTGCAGTGGACAAGAAGACTAAATTATCATAGGCAATCCCACGAGAGGTTACCAATATGGTTTATTAAGACTACTGCATAAATAAAATGTAAAAGATAATATATATAATAAATCATTTCTTATTTGTGTTGTTAAAAATCAAATCACTATCGTAACAGCTGTCAGATCACAGTGCTACCAACATGGGAATGATAAAACAATTAATATCAAAATTAACTTGAGCTATAATCAGAACACAAAAAATCTCATGTATTACACTCGGTATCACTTTCTCTACTCTTGTACAAACTATTTTTACAAACGCTTATTCTCCATATGCTTCATGTTAATCGAGATATAAAGATGTTAAACTATTGCTAATTTTCTTGTAGATGCAAGAGGAATTTGTAGGCTTTAAGCGACAGTCAAATATTTTAAGAGCTGGTTGCTATGTGGAGTATTCCATTCTCTTTGTATTACCAGGACAAAAAAATGAATAACGAATTTGAGAAAAAGTAAAAGTATTGGAAAATTTAAGGGAATAACAAGCAATATCGCGGAAATGGTTCACTCAATAAAAAAACGTATATGACAAAAAAATTGTGTATTTTAACGCGATCTACATTTTTTGTGTAGTAAAATTTTGTCTATCTCTTTTGGTTTACCAGTTATGAAAAAGTCGTTCACAATGAAGAATACTTTTGGAGCCATTCCCAGAAAATTGAAGATATACATTTCATTTGTCATAAAAATATCTTAAATATATATTATTTTAATCAAAATCGTTAGAGCCCTTCTTGAGAAAATTAAATTTTTTGAAAAATGTTCCTTGTAAAGAGTGTTCTGGGGTGCGGGATTTTCTTGAAAACTTTGGTGTCACATCTCTGGAAGATACTGAACCTAAATACCAAGTTTGGTGTTTATCCGACTGTTCGTTTCTGAGTTATGCTGTTCACAGACACACATACACACACACACACACACACACACACACACACACACACACAAGGATATGTTTCCAAAAATGCTTTTTTTGGATTCAGGGGTCTCAAAACATATATTTCCGGTGAAGTCTCGGTATCGAATTTTTGGGTGAAATACAATACTTCCCCTACTTACTATACGTAGTAGAGAAAGTGAAAAGACTTTTGCTCCAAGCGCATATTTTGTCTGGTAATTGCCACTGTTTGAACATACACTGATTAAAAACTCATTTTCAAAATGTTAATCTGAAAGAATCTGTTCATTTTCGGTGAAGGAAACTGAAGTGAATGTTGAGGTAGTACGATTTCGTAAGTTCTCCAGCAATGATGGTCGACATAGCCTATTAATCATTGCATGCAGATATTATTACGGTCCAGCAACTAACTGACATTTATCCAATAAAATTGCATCCTTGTAGGATAATTGGTCCATATTTGAAGTATTGGTCAATATCAAATAAGTGTCGTTTGAGCGAAATAATCAAAACTGGAAGGTCTGAGATTCTTGAGTGATATTTATTAGGAAATAAGAATTTAAGTAAAACTCCCCCTAAAACTCCTCCACAAAATTTTAAATAGCATATTTATGAATAATTTATCTACCCAGTCATCTTAAGGTTGAAATAAAGGTCGATTATTTTGAGTAAAGCCAATAGAGAAAAGTGGGTTTAACTTTCGTAAATACATAACCTGATATCAAATTTTGAAAACAAAGGAATGACACCGAAAAATTACCTGAAGTGCTGCTATGATTAGTTGAAATTCTAGGTAGCTACATTTCGTTGATTATAACTGAAGTATCATTTGTCATAAACAAATACTTGAAGAGTTGTGGCACATTAATTTCGAAGTGATTAAAATAAGTAATAAAATTAAAGGCAACTTAAGATGGTCGCTTAAAAATTACTGATATTGCTTTCTCTACTACGTATAGTAAGTAGGGGCAGTATTGTATTCCATCCAAAAATTCGATACCGCGATTTTAGGAAATATATGTTTTGAGACCCCCTGAATGCAAAAAAATCTGATGTGTTACACTCACATGACTTTCTTTACTCTTGTACAAACTATTATTAGAAACGCTCATTCTCCATATGCTTCATGTTAATCGAGATGTTAATCTTATTGCTAATTTTCTTGTGGGTGCAAGGGGAATATGGTAGGCTTTAAGCGATAGTCAAATATTTTAAGAGCTGGTTGCTATGTGGAGTATTCCATTATCTTGGCATTACCAGAACAAAAAAAATGAATAACGAATTTGAGAAAAAGTATAAGTATTGGAAAATTTAAAAGAATAACAAGCAATATCTCGAAAATGGTTCACTCAATAACAAAAAATGTATATTACATAAATTGTGTGTTTTAACGCGATCTACATTTTTTGTGTAGTAAAATTTTCTCTATCTCTTATGGTTCACAATGTCGTTCACAATGAAGAATACTTTTGGAGACATTCCCAGAAAGTTCGAGATATACATTTCATTTATCATGAAAATGACTTAAACATATGATATTTTAATCAAAATCGTTAGGTGCCACATTTGAGAAAATAAAATATTTCGAAAAATGCTCCATATAAAAGTTAGTTTGGGGTGGATGACTTTCTTGAAAACCTTAGTGTCATCTTGGAATGTGCTGAACCTAAATAGCAATTGTGGTATTTATCGTACTTTTCGTTTTTGAATTATTTTGTTCACAGATACATAGGCAGACGAATACACACACACGAACCTTTTTGTAAAAATGTTTTTTTTAGGATTCACGGGACATCAAAACTTGTATCTCGCTTTCGAATATTTGGGTGGGATACAGTACCTTCTTTATCTACTATATACGTGATAGAAATAGTGAAAAACAGTATTTTTAGAAAAAAAAAATCGGTGTGTGAGAGTGTGTCTGAACAGCAGTCCTGCCGATTTTCAGTTGTTTATCGCGATGTCATAGCAACAGTATTGAATTTTAATGCCAGAATATAGCGTCCAGATCTTAAACATTTGACTATCGCTGTTCTCGTATCTATAACGGAATGTGTAATGTAGCTATTTATACAAAGGTTTATCTCCGTTAATGAAGTAGACAGAAAAATAAAATTTTGTAAGAATATTTTGTAGAAGAGAGATAAAAATAAACAATAGTGTTTGGAGAAAGTCACGTAAATAGAACAAGATGTTTTTAAAATTTGGAATTAGAGCTTGTCCGTTGCGCAAAAAGAGGGTTTTACCAGTTTAATTTTAAGATACCCTGGCTGTTGAAAGAAATGTGTTGGGTTTGTAAGAATAAATAAATAAAAGAGACGTAAACTTTTAAGAGAGCTGCATTTACAACTCTTTGAATTAAGGACTGGGGTTTATAGCCCTCGTAGAAAACTTATAATGCTCTTCCAATACTCATTAAAGATTAAGGGTGTTTTAATGGCGGTGCTTCTCTCCCCATCTGTTTAACGCACAAAACGTTGTGGTTTAGCAGCTGCTAAGAGCTTTAACATAATGCTGTCTTTAATAATATATCCACTTGTTTACTGCAAGTGTTCCAGCAGGTTGAAATTTACTGCCGATACCTGCTATATTTGTTCTGATTCTTTCAAAAGAAAAATAGTCCTTAATATTTGAGTTTAATTAAAAAGTCTGAACATCAGTTGAAGTTTCTGGAACCCAGCAGACCTGCAGCAGTTAAACAGCATGACTTTTTAACTCACTCCACTTAATTAGTTATTTATGATGTAAGAGTTAAAAGCAAAACTTTATCGTACACTGTTTTTAGACAGTCGTCAACATTTATAGACAAATTACAGATCACGAGTTACTATAGTAAGTAGAGGAAGTATTGCACTCCACCTAAAAATTCTATATCGAGATTTTATCGGAAATGTATGTTTTGAGGCCCCCTGAATCCAAATAAAACATTTTTAGAAACATCCGTGTGTGTGTCTGTACACCCATAACACAAAAACGAAAAAAGTCGGATAAATACCAAAGTTGGTATTTGAGTTTACTAGCTTCCAAGGACGCGACACAAAGATTTTAGGAAAATCCTTCCATCCCAGATTAACCTTTATATGGAACAGATTTCGGACATTTTGATTTTCTCAAAAAACGGTTCTAACGATTTTGATTAAAATATCCTGAACTTTCTGGAAATGGCACCAAAAGTCCTATTCATTCTGAACGACTTTACCATAAGTAGTAAACCGTGAGAGAGGGAGAGAGCGAGAGAGAGACATTTTACTACACAAAAAATCTGATGTGTTACACTCACATGACTTTCTCTACTCTTGTACAAACTATTTTTACAAACGCTTATTCTCCATCTACTTCATTAATCGAGATAAACATTTGCAGACTCTATCTTATTGCGAAGTTTCTTGTAGATGTAAGGGGAATATATATTTACAAGGGCAATATAGAAAAACAGTAGCCTTTAAGCACATACATATCTCTTAATAGCTGGTTGCTAGGTGCAGCACCATTCTGTTTGCCACATATTAATACTCTTTGCATATCCAAGACAAAAAAATGAATAACGAATTCCTATTTGAGAAAATTATTGAAAAATTTAAGGGAATAACAAGCAATATCTCGAAAATGGTTCACTCAACAAAAAAATGTATATGACATAAATTGTGTATTTTAACGCGATCTACATTTTTTGTGTAGTAAAAGTTTGGCTATCTCTTATGGTTTACCAGTTATGCAAAAGTCGTTCACAATGAAGAATACTTTTGGAGACATTCCCAGGAAATTCAAGATATACATTTTATTTATCATGAAAATATCTTAAACATATGATATTTTAATCAAAATCGTAAGAGCCATTTTGAGGAAATTAGAATTTACGAAAAATCTTCCATGTAAAGGGTAATCTGGGGTGGGGGAATTTTCTTGAAAACCTTCGTGTCGCATCTCTGGAAGATACTGACCTAAATACCAAGTTTGATGTTTATCCGACTGTTCGTTTCTGAGTTATGCTGTTCACAGACAGACACACACACACGGACATCCTTCCAAAAATGCTTTTTTTTGGATTCAGAGGGTCTCAAAACATATATTTCCGGTGAAATCTCGGTATGGAATTTTTGGGTGGAAGACAATACTTCCCCTACTTACTACACGTAGCAAAGAAAGTAAATATACTAAGAGCTCATTTTCACCCGTTTCTTACCCTGCACCAATGAAGAAACATATGATATGCTATTTCTTAGTTTTCTGTGGTTACGCTCTCCGCTGCTTGTAAACTGTCAACTGGTTCTTAAGTTTCCATAGTTACTGCTTTGAAATTATCCGGCATTACAATAACAATAGAAGCCTCTTGTATGATACTAATGTTCACATCTGCTAGGAAATCAAAGTTGATAACCCTGGAGTGTTATAGTTTTGAAGCACTCAGTGGCATAATTTTCTTCTTTAAGGTAATATAATCTACCGTTAGAAGAGCTTGGTTTACCTTCGACTGTCTAAAAACTGCTTTTTCTAAATTTCTTTTCGTGATATCGTGATTTCGCCGGAAACACATGTTTTGAGACTCCTGAATAAAAACATGTAATGGAAGCTACCTAGTCATGCATGAAGATAAGCGGTACTAGGCAGAGATATTTCTAGGGTGGCAAGAAGTACAGTGTATTGACTGAAAATAACCAGCAGAAACGCTGGATTGAGAGAGAGATAAGTAGATATTCAAGAGAAATAGTGAGAAGCTGGAACAAAACTGTTCTCATACGACGCTAAGGTGATCAGCCAATCACAACAGTGCTTTAAAATTGTAGTAGGAAAAGCAGCGTCTTTTGCGGGATGTATAAATAAAGCAAAGATCCGGCATTCTCACAATTTCAAACTTCATGCCATTCAGATGGTGTGAAGAAGCTGTTAGCAATTTAGGCAAACTATGTAGAGTAGGGGGTACATAGAGATATTCACCATAACCCAGTAATATAATTGTGGGAAATTTTAATTTCGTCATTTGTTACCACTTCGGAGATCAACGTTAAGAGCATAGACAACATACACTCCTACAGCAAGTCAATACTCACATCCAGAAGGAAGGCGCTGAGCAGCTGGAGAGAGGTTCGTCGCACGTGGACGAGAACAGCCTAACTAATAAACGAAAATTCCGATACACAATACAAGATATTTAACTTCAGGATCTTGTTAAGAATGCAACACGAAGATTTTAAAGAACATTCTTCTTATGAAAATGACTTTACAAGGAATACAAGATATACACAACGTGATTAAAAGTATCCGGACACCTGGCTGAAAAGGACGCGCAAGGTCGTGGAGCCCTCCATAGGTAATGCTGGAAATCAATATGGTGTTGGCCCACCCTTAGCCTTGATGACAGCGTTCACTCTTGCAGGCATACTTTCAATCAGGTGCTGGAAGGTTTCTTGGGGAATGGCAGCCCATTCTTCACAGAGTGCGGAACTGAGGAGAGGTATCGATGTAGGTCGGTGAGGCCTGGCACGAAGTCGGCGTTCCAAAACATCCCAAAGGTGTTCTATAGGATTCAAGTCAGGACTCTGTGCAGGCCAGTCCATTACAGGGATATTATTGTCGTGTAACCACTGCGCCACAGCCCGTGCAGTATAAACAGGTGATCGATCGTGTTGAAAGATGCAATCGCCATCCCCGAATTGCTCTTCAACAGTGGGAAGCAGGGAGGTGCTTAAAATATTAATGTAGGTCTGCGCTGTGATCGTGCCACGCAAAACAACAAAGGGTGCAAGCCCCCTCCAGGAAGAACATGAACACACCATAACACCACCACCTCCGAATTTCACTGTTGGCACTACACACGCTTGGCAGATGACGCTCACCGGGCATTCGCCATACCCACAACCTGCCATCGGATCGCCACATTGTGTACGGTGATTCGTCACTCCACACAACGCTTTGCCGCTGTTCAATCGTGTAATGTTGACGCTCCTTACACCAAGCAAGGCGTCGTTTGGCATTTTCCTGCGTGATGTGTGGCTTATGAGCAGCCGCTCGACCATGGAATCTAAGGTTACTCACCTCACGCCTAACTAACACAGTACTTGGAGTTGATCCTGATGCAGTTTGGAATTCCTGTGTGATGGTCTGGATAGATGCCTGCCTATTACTCTTTACGACCCTCTTCAAATGTCGGCGGTCTCTATCAGTCAACAGACGAGGTCGGCCTGTACGCTTTTGTGCTGTACATGTCCCTTCACGTTTCCACTTCACTATCACATCAGAAACAGTGGACCTAGGGATGTTTAAGAGTGTGGAAATCTCTCGTACAGAGTTCTGACACAAGTGACACCCAATCACCTGACCACGTTTGAAGTCCGTGAGTTCCACGGAGCGTCCCATTCTGCTGTTTCACGATGTCTAATGACTACTGAGGTCGCGGATAATGAGTACCAGGTAGTAGGTGGCAACACAATTCACCTAAGATGAAAAACTTATGTTTGTGGGGGTGTCCGGATACTTTTGATCACATAGTGTATATCTATGTTCGTGGCAGAGAATGTAAAAATGTAGAAAATACATAATTTATGTAAAATGTAATGTTTTACGTTAACCATTTCTGAGACATTCTTTGTGATTGGTTTGAATCTTCAATTACTTATACGTTTCTCAACTGGGAAGTCGCTATTCGTTTTTTCTCGTGGTCATGGAGAGAGTATGGAAAGTTTATCACAAAGTAAACAGTAGGATATAGTTTGTAGGAGAGTGAGTACGACAGACTTTTAAGGACTATATTTCAAGAACAGTGGTACAGAAACCTTGATACACCCTGTAGGCAATGGTCCTGAGAGGTAATCCAGTTGGCCAGTCCAGCAGATAAAATATATGGGACGGAGCTCCGCGATCCATTTCCCCAGTAATCGGATAACTGCGAGCTTGCCATAAAAACCATGCAATCCGACGGAGATTTGGCCAAGACTGAAATCTGGGTCAAATTGCACTTCATTCGATATGTATCGGTGTATGGTCCCAGTATTTTGCAAATCTCTTAGCCTGCTACTGATCCAATAACCTTACCATGTTTGGTGTGAAATGGAGAAGTGTGAGGGACAGAGAATAAAGTGTTTTAAACCAGGACAAACATTAATTATTGTGTTGCACAAATAGAGAGAGGGTTAACAAATGTTCAACCTGTTTTTTCTGCAAAAGGAAACAAGGTATTGTTTGAAGAGTTTTATCCAAGGAATTCAGTGACTAAGCGTCTGGGGAATGTCGTTCCAATGTTCATTTTCTGCAATAAAATAACTTTTTACTTTCTCTACTACGTATAGTAAGTAGGGGAAGTATTGTATTCCACCCAAAAATTCGATACCGAGATTTCACCGGAAATACATGTTTTGAGACCTCCTGAATCCAAAAAAAAAAACATTTTTGGAAACATGTCCGTGTGTGTGTGTCTGTCTGTGAACAGCATAACTCAGAAACGAACAGTCGGATAAACACCAAACTTGGTATTTAGGTTCAGTATCTTCCAGAGATGCGACACGAAGGTTTTCAAGAAAATCCCCCCACCCCAGATTATCCTTTACATGGAGGTTTTTCGAAAATTTTAATTTTCTCAAAAATGGCTCTAACGATTTTGATTAAAATATCACGTTTAAGATATTTTCATGACAAATAAAATGTATATCTGGAATTTTCTGGGAATGTCTCCAAAAGTATTCTTCATTGTGAACGACTTTTGCATAACTGGTAAACCATAAGAGATAGACAAAATTTTAGTACACAAATAATGTAGATCGCGTTAAAATACACATTTATGTCATATACATTTTTTTTTGAGTGAACCATTTTCGAGATATTGCTTGTTATTCCCTTAAATTTTTCAATACTTATTTTCTCAAATGGGAATTCGTTATTCATTTTTTTGTCTTGGATATGCAAAGAGTATTAATCTATGGCAAAGGGAACGGTGCTGCACCTGGTAACCAGCTATTAAGATATATGTATGTGCTTAAGGGCTACTGTATTTCTATATTGCCCTTGTAAATATATATTCCCCTTACATCTACAAGAAACTTAGCAATAAGATTAACATCTCGATTAACATGAAGCATATGGAGAATAAGCGTTTGTAAAAATAGTTTGTACAAGGGTAGAGAAAGTCATGTGAGTGTAGCCTTCTAGATCTCATCCCTGTACCGTACCATATTACTAAGCAACGTGTCCACAAATTAAATTAAATTGAGTTTTATTTATGGACGGTCTTTAACTACTATGGTCCTTAGCGTCTCATTCTACCTATATTGGCGTGAAAAACCGGAAATTTTGCTCAGAGGCCTCTTTATCAGGCTTGAGGTTCTTCTACGTGAAGTAAATCTATGACACGGGACCACCGACTTTACTTCCCTTCCGAAGGAAGCCATGCTGAGGATTTTTACACCCGAAAAAATCCATCGCCCTCCGCCGGGTGTGGTCCCGCGACCTTGGGATCTAGATGTGTCCACAGAAGGATGTACACAGCAACTGTATCTCTGCTTCTACATGTGCCGGGCAGATGGTGTTGTCTAATCTACTTGCTATCATTACCTCTGGATAGATGGCAGGGCATCTGCTATTACCATAGATTCTTAATTTTTAATTTCTCTACCTCGTACATAGTAGTTAGAGAAGGTACATTCCACCCAAAAATTCGATACCGAGATATCACCAGAAAAATATATGTTTTGAAGTGCCCTGAATCCAAATAAAGCATTTCTGATACTTCGAGTTTAGTATCTTCCAAGGATGCAACGAAGCATTTTTTGAAAACCCCCTACCCCAGTCTACCCTTTACATGGAACATCTTTTGAAAATTTTGATTTTCTCAAAAATGGCTCCAACAATTTTGATTAACATGTATGTTTAAGACATTTTCATGGAAAATGAAATATATATCCGCATAAAAAAGACCAAAGTATTTGCTCACCAAGAAAATGCCCAGTGAGAACAAACATCTGCATTGGATATAATATCCTGGAACAAGTTGAAGGGGTATTTTTAACACTTAAATGATTTCAGTCCAATTATATAATTCAATAACAGCCCACCGTAAAGCAATATGTGTATGTAACAATATATAAAACGTGTATATAACGGTCATTGTATATGTTCGCATTATTGTATCCATACGTAATAATGTTATGTGCATATATTACGTAATTTAATAATGTAGGAGCTGTGAAAAAAATAGGTTAAAAGTTGCTAACAATGAGGTAACCTTGAGGCAATAATGAATTAGAAAGTTTAAATGTTACTTGTGATTCTTGGAAGCAATAATGTAATTTTAGTGACAGTTTATAAAAATAGCCAATCACCAACCAGAAAGGCTTTAGTTAAATGAAGGTATTCTATTGGAATAGGATTAGCCAATCAGAGACTTGATATACAGAAATTTACAAGTTTAGGCGGTTGAAATCAGTTCAGTTGCCTGTAAACAGTGTCACTAACCAGACGCAAAAGAGATTTAATACGTATTTGTGTGAGACGAAATTAGTTTTACGTGTTAAAAAGTACAGGTAATTAATTAAAGAATCTCACAGGTCTCTCTCTCTCTCTCTCTCTCTATCAGTGAAGTGTTATTTAAATCGTATCAAGCATTAATAAAAGGAGTGAAGTAAAATTATAATCTGTGTAAGCCTACATTCTTAGTCGCACCACTCCTTGCTAAGAGAAAGGTGTCTCTAACAATAATACTGACGCAGCCGAGGCAAATAAAATATATAATATTTAAAGAAACAGTTAAATTACAAAGTTAATATATTTTTTTTAAACTTGGGGCAAAGGCCACCTGAAAGTACATTTGGGGCGAAGGCTACCGGAAACTGTTTACTATACGTGCGGTTGCAACTACTACAAGTTCAGCTCCCCAACAGTTGACATACGATACAACTCCTTCTAAATACACCTTTCTCAAAGTCATGAATTTTAATTACTTGGGTTGTGACATAAGTTTCAATGTGGATAGGGATATAGATAATAAGATAATAAATTTCAACAAACATGTGGAACAAGAACTCTACAAAATAAAACAAAGCTGAAGTTCTACAAGACCATGGCAGTCCCGGTGATCATGTATGGCAGCGAATCTTGGATAATAAAAGAAAAGGACAAAAGTAAAATTCAATCGGCGGAAATGAGACTTTTACGGAGAACTAAAGGAGAAATGGAACAATTAGAGAAGAACTGAATGTTTATAAATTATATGATAAAATTGAACAAACAAACGTTGTTGGAAAAAGCACATGAACCGCACGAGTGAAAAAAGAATACCACAGTTAATTAATAAATATAAACCGCCAGGAAAAAGACATTGGACGCCCAAGAAAGATATGGGAATAAAAGAAGAATGCGAAGACGGAACAGGTGTAATACCTAATCCTTGAAGTGAAACAGAAGAAGATGAAATAAGTATTTAAAATTGTCTGGGAATACCCTCAGACGTCCTCTTCATTCTGAATGGTTTCCGCATAGCAGGAAACCGTTAAGAAAGACAAACCTTTTCTGCACAAAAATGTACAGCTCGTTAAAACACACAATTTATGTAATATACATTTTTTGTCGAGTAAACCATTTCCGAGATATTCCTCATTAATTGTTGAATTTCCCATTACTTTACTTTTTCTCAAATGGGAATTTGTTATTCGTTTTTACGTTCTCTACTACGTATAGTAAGTAGGGGAAGTATTGTATTCAACCCAAAAATTCGATACCGAGATTTCACCGGAAATTAAACCATAAGAGATAGACAAAAGTTTACTACACAAAAAATGTAGATCGCGTTAAAATACACAATTTATGACATATACATTTCTTTTGTTGAGTGAACCGTTTACGAGATATTGCTTGTTATTACCATAAATTTTCCAATACTTATACTTTTTCTCAAATTCGTTATTCATTTTTTATGTCCTGGACATGCAAAGAGAATGGAATGCGCCACATAGCAACCAGCGTTAAAATATTTGACTATCGCTTAAAACTTACCATATTCCCCTTGCATCTACAAGAAAATTATCAATAAGATTGACATCTCGATATATCGATTAACATGAAGCATATGGAGATTAAGCGTTTGTAAAAATAGTTTGCACAAGAGTAGAGAACGTCATGTGAGTGTAATACATCAGATTTTTTTATGTCCTGGACATACAAAGAGAATGGAATGCTGCACATAGCAACCAGCTCTTAAAATATTTGACTATCGCTTAAAGCCTACCATTATCCCCTTGCATCTACAAGAAAATTAGCAATAAGATTAACATCTCAGATTAACATGAAGTGAATGGAGAATAAGCGTTTGTAAAAATAGTTTGTACAAGAGTAGAGAAAGTCATGGGAGTGTAATACATCAGATTTCTAGAAAATGGTTCCTGTGTATATGTGTGACAGAGATTCTCTCTCTCTCTCTCTCTCTCTCTCTCTCTCTCTCTCTCTCTCTCTATCTGTCAACAGCATAACGCAAAACTAAAAGTCGGATAAACACCAAACTTGCTATTTAGATTCAGCACATTCCAAAGTTGCGACACGAAGATTTAAGAAAGTCTCTCCTCACCAAACTACCCTTTACATGGAATATTATTACAAATCTTTGATTTTTTAAAAAATATCTCTAACGATTTTGATTAAAATGCCATATATTGAAGATATTTACATCATAAATAAAATGTATACGTTTAATTTTCTGGGAAAGCCTTTGAAGTACTGTTCATTCGGAAGCAATTTTGTATAACTGTAAACGTTAAGCGATAGACGAAAACGTACTACACAAAATAATGTATATCTTTTTAAAACATAATTTATTACAAATAACATTTTAGTGGCGTAAGTCATTTCCAAGACATCCTTTATAAAATTTTCTAATTGTTCAATACTTAGTCACTTTTAAAGCCTGTTGATTTTCAGCAGTTTCTCGCAAAGTCATGGAAATGGCATGAAATTTTAAGGCCAGTACGTATAATACAGTTCTAAAAATCTGATGTGTTACACTCACACGCCTTTCTCTACTCTTGTACAAACTATTTTTACAAACGCTTATTCTCCATCTACTTCATGTTAATCGAGATAAACATTTGCAGACTCTATCTTATTGCTAAGTTTCTTGTAGATGTAAGGGGAATATATATTTACAAGGGAAATATAGAAATACAGTAGCCTTTAAGCACATACATATCTCTTAATAGCTGGTTGCTAGGTGCAGCACCATTCTCTTTCCCACAGATTAATACTCTTTGCATATCCAAGACAAAAAAATGAATAACGAATTCCCATTTGAGAAAATTATTGAAAAATTTAAGGGAATAACAAGCAATATCTCGAAAATGGTTCACTCAACAAAAACAATTTATATGACATAAATTGTGTATTTTAATGCAATCTACATTTTTATGTAGTAAAATTTTCTCTATCTCTTATGGTTTACCGGTTATGCAAATGTCGTTCACAATGAAAAACACTTTTGGAGACATTCCCAGAAAATTCAAGATATACGTTTTATTTGTCATGACAATATATTAAACCTGTGATATTTTAATCAAAATCGTTAGAGCCATTTTTGAGAAAATTAAAATTTTCGAAAAGTCTTTCATGTAAAGGGTATCCTGGGGTGGGGGGATTTTGTTGAAAACCTTCGTGTCGCATCCCTGGAAGATACTGAACCTAAATACCAAGTTTGGTGTTTATCCGACTGTTCGTTTCTGAGTTATGCTGTTCACAGACACAGACACACACACGGACATGTTTCCGAAAATGTTTTTTTTTGGATTCAGGGGATCTCAAAACGTGTATTTACGGTGAAATCTCGGTATCGAATTTTTGGGTGGAATACAATACTTCCCCTACTTACTATACGTAGTAGGGAAAGTAAAAAATCTGATGTGTTACACTCACATGACTTTCTCTACTCTTGTACAAACTATTTTTACAAATGCTTATTCTCCATATGCTTCATGTTAATGGAGATATCAAGATGTCAATCTTATTGATAATTTTCTTGTAGATGCAAGGGGAATATGGTAGGTTTTAAGCGATAGTCAAATATTTTAACGCTGGTTGCTATGTGGCGCATTCCATTCTCTTTGCATGTCCAGGACATAAAAAAATCTGATGTGTTACACTCACATGACTTTCTCTACTCTTGTACAATCTATTTTTACAAACGCCTATTCTCCATATGCTTCATGTTAATCGAGATATCGAGATGTCAATCTTATTGGTAACTTTTTTTGTAGATGCAAGGGGAATATGGTAGGTTTTAAGCGATAGTCAAATATTTTAACGCTGGTTGCTATGTGGCGCATTCCATTCTCTTTGCATGTCCAGGACATAAAAAAATCTGATGTGTTACACTCACATGACTTTCTCTACTCTTGTACAATCTATTTTTACAAACGCCTATTCTCCATATGCTTCATGTTAATCGAGATATCGAGATGTCAATCTTATTGGTAACTTTTTTTGTAGATGCAAGGGGAATATGGTAGCTTTTAAGCGATAGTCAAATATTTTAACGCTGGTTGCTATGTGGCGCATTCCATTCTCTTTGCATGTCTAGGACATGAAAAAAATGAATAACGAATTTGAGAAAAAGTGTAAGTATTGGAAAATTTAAGGAAATAACAAGCAATATCTCGAAAACGGTTCACTCAACAAAAAAATGTATATGACACAAGTTGTGTATTTCAACGTGATCTACATTTTTGTGTAGTAAAATTTTGTCTATCTCTTATGGTTTACCAGTTATGCAAAAGTCGTTCACAATGAAGAATACTTTTGGAGACATTCCCAGAAAATTCGAGATATACATTTCATTTCTAATGACATTATCTTAAACATATGATATTTTAATCAAAATGGTTAGAGCCATTTTTGAGAAAATTAAAATTTTCGAAAAATCTTTCATGTAAAGGGTATCCTGGGGTGGGGGGATTTTCTTGAAAACCTTCGTGTCGCATCTCTGGAAGATATTGAACCTAAATACCAAGTTTGGTGTTTATCCGACTGTTCGTTTTTGAGTTATGCTGTTCACAGACACACACACACACACACACACACACACAGACACACACACGGACATGTTTCCAAAAATGTTTTTTTTTGAATTCAGGGGGTCTCAAAACATGTATTTCCAGTGAAATCTCGGTATCGAATTTTTGGGTGGAATGCAATACTTCCCCTACTTACTATACGTAGTAGAGAAAGTAAAAATCTGATGTGTTACACTCACATGACTTTCTCTACTCTTGTACAATCTAATTTTACAAACGCCTATTCTCCATATGCTTCATGTTAATCGAGATATCGAGATGTCAATCTTATTGGTAATTTTCTTGTAGATGCAAGGGAAATATGGTAAGTTTTAAGCGATAGTCAAATATTTTAACGCTGGTTGCTATGTGGCGCATTCCATTCTCTTTGCATGCCCAGGACATAAAACAATGAATAACGAATTTGAGAAAAAGTATAAGTATTGGAAAATTTAAGGAAATAACAAGCAATATCTCGAAAACGGTTCACTCAACAAAATAAATGTATATGACATAAGTTGTGTATTTTAACGCGATATACATTTTTTGTGTAGTAAAATTTTGTCTATCTCTTATGGTTTACCAGTTATGCAAAAGTCGTTCACAATGAAGAATACTTTTGAAGACATTCCCAAAAAATTCGGGATATACATTTCATTTCTTATGACATTATCTTAAACATATGATATTTTCATCAAAATCGTTAGAGCCATTTTTGAGAAAATTAATATTTTAGAAAAATCTTCCATGTAAAGGGTACCCTGGGGTGGGGGGATTTTCTTGAAAACCTTCGTGTCTTATCCTTGGAAGATACTGAACCCAAATACCAAGTTTGGTGTTTATCCGACTGTTCGTTATGATTTATGCTGTTCACAGACACACACACACACAGACACACAGCCACACAGACGCACACACGGACATGTTTCCAAAAATGCTTTTTTTGGATTCAGGGGGTCTCAAAACATGTATTTCCGGTGAAATCTCGGTATCGAAATTTTGGGTGGAATACAATACTTCCCCTACTTACCATACGTAGTAGAGAAAGTAAAAATTAAATTGAGTTTTATTTATGGACGCTTTTTAACTGCTGTGGTCCTTAGCGTCCCATTCTATATTTGTCGTGAAGGATCGGTAATTTTACTCAGAGGCCTCTTTATCAGGCTTGAGATTCCTTTACGTACCTTACATCTACGACACCGGACCATCTGTTCTAATTCCTTTTCATGGGAAGCCATGCTAAGGATTTACGGCCCGAAAAATAACTCCATCGCCCTCCGCCGGCTGAACCCGCGACCTCGGAAACAAGAAGTTAGCATAACGAAATGCGTAATAGCGCTATTTCCGGAAAAGTTTATCTCAATTGAAATTAAGTAGATAGGAAAATAATCTTTCGTAAGAATAGTTTATGCAGCCACTTATAAACGACAGAGGTTTAAATTTGTTGTCTTTTAAGATATACATACTTTCATTTCGTATCAGTTGCATTCTTGTAGGTTCTTTCAGTCTACGGAGAAATTTCATTTCCGTTGATCGTACCAACTTCTATCCCCTTGTATGGTACAGCCCCTTACAAAGCTTTAATTTTGCATCTTTTCGAGTTTCATTTTTGAAGAGATCTATTTATTATTTCACATATTTACTGAAATTTATTAATTTTATTTTCAATATCTCTATCTCTTGATACCGTAATTATCACGGAATATATAAATAAATGTATAAAGAAATGATACTAAAATTGAGAATGGGTTGTTTATTTTAGGAGGAGTTTTATTTCAACTGTTGGGGAGCCGAACTTGAAGTAGTTGCAACCGCACCCGGTGGCCTTCGCCCGAAGTTTAAGAATCAACTTTGTGTTTTGAATGTTTCTTTAAATATTATGTGTGTGTGTGTGTGTGTGTGTGTGTGTGTGTGTGTTTGCCTCGGCTGCGTCAGTATTAATTTGTAGAGACATGAATTTCTTAATACGGTGTGGTGCGGCTGAAGAATGTAAGCTTACACAGATTATAATTTTTTACTTCACTCCTTTTCATTAATCCTTGACACGATTAAATAACACTTCACTTATATAGAGTGCTGTGAGATTCTTTTATTAATTACTTGCACTTTTTAACACGTAATCTTTATAATATTCGCCGTAATGAATTTTCGTCTCACACTGAATACGTATTAAACTTCTCGAGGACGCGCCTTGTGTCCACTTAGGAACGGTGTGTACTAGCAACTGACTTCTGAATTTGTAAATTTTGCTCCATTTCAGTTTCTGATTGGCTAATCCTACTCCAATAGAATATTTTTATTTAACTTAAGATTTTTTCTGGTTGCTGATTGGTTATTTGTAAACTGTCTCAAAAATTAAATTATTGTTGCTCCAAGAATTACTAGTAGCATTATTAAACTTTGTAGTTCATTCTTGCCTCAAGGTTACCTCATTGTTAGCAACTTTTAACCTATTATTCTCACAGCTCCTACATTATTAAATTGGGTAATACATTCACACAACGTTATTACACATGTATACAATAATATAAACATTAATACAATGACTGTAATATACACTTTTTATATATTGTTACATACACATATTGCTTTAAGGCGGACTGTTATTGTATTTATGTATTATATAATTAGACTGAAAACATTAAGTGTTAATAATACTCCTCAAAATAAAGAAATAATGGCAATAAGTAATTTCCGAATATTAAATCAATGTTTAATATAACAAGCATGAGTTGAAATATTTGTACGGAAAGATAAAAGTAATTAGGAAGTCAGGTTTGCGAAAGTCATTAGCCGTCGCTAGAGAACGCATTGGCTTAAAGATTCTAGGAATTCAGTTACGTTATAAGCTCATTCCGTCTGCAGGGTCATGTAGGCAGAATTCTGGAAAAGAGAAAGGCACTTGGATTCCGAGTTTTTAGCCAAGCCACATGGTAACAAGATTAAGTGGCACTCGTAGGAGAGGCTGCGCGTGACAAATAACGTTGGTGGGGAGTAATCTAGTAGGTGGAGCTAAAAGTAATAAAGTGCCATTTTAAATTCGAGAATGAATCTGGTCCGCTACCGGTACGTACTGCTCATGTCAAATTTTAAGCGCTTCATGTCGCGCTTGTCTGAGTAAGATTTCGCAGCTATTGCCAGAGGTCTTGTCGATAAGCGTTTTAGCGACTCACGGCAAGTTACGCTTCTAGTTTCTTTTATTGCGAAAACAGTTATTTCAAACCGTAAAATTGATACTGTGAAAGTTAGCAGGTATAACAAGTCAATTATTACAATTTCGAGTGCTACAATTCAGAGCTAGACTATTTATTCATCTCAAACGGTCGGCAACTCACTTCTATAACAATATTAGTTCGCAATAAATTTCTCAGTCAATTTAAACTAGTGTTATCCTTTCACAATGCATCCGCACATGCACTAAGAAAAAGATCTCTTAGCTTACCACTAGAGCTGCTGGCGGCGTACAAGACAACAGAACGAGCTACATCACAATAGCAGAATCAACAACGAAGCAGGTAAAATAAACGGCTTCAAAATATACGACTGTCGATCCCGTATCACTTTATTATAGCTTTTATACAAAAAATGTGATGTGTTACACTCGCATGACTTTTTCTACTCTTGTATGAACTATTTTTACAAACGCTTAACCCGGCGAAGGGCGATGGCTTTTTTCGGGCGTAAAAATCCTTAGCATGGCTTCCTTCGGAAGGGAAGTAAAGCCGGTGATCCCGTGTCGTAGATTTACGGCACGTAAAAGAACCTCAACCCTGATAAAGAGGCCTCTGAGCAAAATTATCCATCTTTCACGCCCAATATAGAATGAGACGCTAAGGATCATAGTAGTTAAAGAGCGTCCATAAATAAAACTCAATTTCAATTTCCATATGCTTCATGTTAATCGAGATGTTAATCTTATTGCTAATTTTCTTGTAGATGTAAGGGGAATTGGTAGGCTTTAAGCTATAGTCAAATATTTTAAGAGCTGGTTGCTATGTGGAGTATTCCATTCTCTTTGTATGTCCAGGACATAAAAAATGGATAACGAATTTGAGAAAAAGTAAAAGTATTGGAAAATTTAAGGGAATAACAAGCAATATCGCGGAAATGGTTCACTCAATAAAAAAACGTATATGACAAAAAAATTGTGTATTATAACGCGATCTACATTTTTTGTGTAGTAAAATTTTGTCTATCTCTTTTGGTTTACCAGTTATGAAAAAGTCGTTCACAATGAAGAATACTTTTGGAGCCATTCCCACAAAATTGAAGATATACATTTCATTTGTCATAAAAATATCTTAAACATATGATATTTTAATCAAAATCGTTAGAGCCGTTTTTGAGAAAATTAAAATTTTCGAAAAATGTTCCATGTAAAAGGTAATATGGGGTGGGAGGATTTTCTTGAAAACCTTCGTGTCGCATCTCTGGAAGATATTGAACCCAAATACCAAGTTTGGTGTTTATCCGATTGTTCGTTTCTGAGTTATGCTGTTCACACACACACGGACATGTTTACAAAAATACTTTTTTGGATTCAGGGGGCCTCAAAACATGTATTTCCGGTGAAATTTCGTATCGAATTTTTGGGTGGAATACAATACCTCCCCTACTTACTATGCGTAGTAGAGAAAGTAAAAATCACTAGGATTTCCTCACTGGTCCCACTGTAAAACCTAGGACCTGGAGTTATCAGTGTACTTAAAGAAGTCAATTAGTTAAGGGGAGTAAGGTTTAAACCTACCCGCATTGTCCGCCCCTAAGGGTTGAAGAAACATCTCAACTCCCCATAGCATACAACTGAAGTTGAGCAGGGTGCCAGTGCCCTTGGGAACCAAGGTGTACCTCCATCTAGTTAAGCCTTTGTTGACACGCTAGTTTTCAATAATAAACGAGGACACACTAACTACGTGTGCCAGGAACTACACAAAAGTTTGTCTTGGCAAGGGCTCGGGTTATCCAAATTGTCTTGAAATACAATGCTATTTATCAGCAAATGGGAACCTGGAGTAATTCCAAACGGTGCATGTAATGCCCTCTTTTGATAGCTGGATTGGCACTTAACGTATATCACCCCAGGGTCGTTATTTCGCGCCAGATGGAGCCCTCTAGTGAAATTCAAGTCGTTATAGTTGACCTAGTACAACCTGATATACAGTCTGGGCCATTTGAGACTGATATTAGCATGCAACAGTATCTCTAAAACTGAACGTTGCAGAAAGAAATGTCTTGAATAAAAGTTGCTCGATAGTAAGGGAGAAAGTAAATGTCATTAGTCGTGTTTTATTTGGAGAACGTGTGGAGATCATTTTATAGTCAATTTAATTTGATCATAATTTAGGTGCCCATTTAAAATAAATAAATTGAGCCTAAAATGAGCATCACAACGTCCTCCAAATAAAACTAATGGCATTTACTTTCCCCCATAATATAAAGCAACTTCTATTACAGACATTTCTTTCTACAAAGCTTAGTTTTGAAGATATTGTAGAGCTACAGCTTAAATAGTCCAACCATTATATGTGTGTAAAACATTCACATGTTCTTCTCTATCCACCAAAGCTCATTTTTTTCCAACTTAAGTTAATCGAAATAAGCGTTTGCAGAAGGAATTCCATTATGGTTTCGTCATAAGTACAAAGGTAATAGCTATAGTAAAATATTGCCTTGAAATTCCATACTCTATCTTGATATAGCGAGAAACACCGAATAGCAACAGACTTAGAAAACGACAGATTATTGAAAAATTGAAACCAATAACATGGATGTGGCAACAAAATGGCTATTTGAAAACATAAGTATTATATTCCACCCAAAAATTCGCTAACACATTTCATTGTAAATACATATTTTGAAGCCCCTCCTGAATCGAAATAAGCATTTTTAGAAAAAAAATTCTGATGTGTTACACTCACATGTCTTTCACTACTCTTGTACAAACTATTTTTACAAACGCTTATTCTCCATATGCTTCATGTTAATCGAGATGTTAATCTTATTGCTAATTTTCTTGTAGATGCAAGGGGAATTGGTAGGCTTTAAGCGATAGTCAAATATTTTAACGCTGGTTGCTATGTGGCGCATTCCATTCACTTTGCATTACCAGGACATAAAAGAATGAATAACGAATTTGAGAAAAAGTATGTATTGGAAAATTTAAGGGAATAACAAGCAATATCGCGAAAATGGTTCACTCAAAAAAAAAATGTATGTGACATAAATTGTGTATTTTAACGCGATCTACATTTTTTGTGTAGTAAAATTTTGTCTATCTCTTATGGTTTACCAGTTATGCAAAGGTCGTTCACAATGAGGAATGCTTTTGGAGACATTCCCAGAAAATTCAAGATATGCATTTTATTTGTCATAAAAATATCTTAAACATGATATTTTAATCAAAATCGTTAGCCATTTTTGAGAAAATTAAAATTTTCGAAAAATCTTCCATGTAAAGGGTAATCTGGGGTGGGGGGATTTTCTTGAAAACCTTCGTGTCGCATCCTTGGAAGATACTGAACCTAAATACCAAGTTTGGTGTTTATCCGACTGTTCGTTTCTGAGTTATACTGTTCACAGACACACACACACATACGAACATGTTTCCAAAAATGCTTTTTTTGGATTCAAGGGGTCTCAAAAGATATATTTCCGATGAAATCTCGGTATCGAATTTTTGGGTGGAATACAATACTTCCCCTACTTACTATACGTATTAGAGAAAGTAAAAATGTTTTGTAGCGTTAACAATTACAGGAATATTATTTTGTTATAGATTAGAATTGTCAAATACTTTATACTTCAACTGCAAAATCGCATGCAGACCCTTGAGAACGATACCAGAAACCAGCTACAACCACAATCAACAGAATACCACACTAGTCCATCAGCAACAGACACCATTCACCATTCCTCCAGAACACCAGCGTCTACTAGAGAAATGTCGATCTTTCAAAGAGGAAGCTCAAAGAAATGACGCCACTGACAGCATTTACCTAAGCTTCTCCTCAATTGTCAGCTTCTAACTTTACCCACTTCCGCCCATTAGGCAGTAGCTCACTAACTTTCGCTGACCAACGCGGGTGCTATGCAGGACCGCGCCATTTTGACCTTCGATTTCTTCACTTTATCCTTCCTTATTCTTCCTTCCGGTAGAGGGGTTTTAGTGGGTGTAGCAAAGTACTGGCGAGCTCAACTCTCTATGTGGAGCTGATATTAGCATGTAACAGTATTCTACCTCCAATCGAAATATATATTTTTGAAGTGCTTCGGTAGCACTTTTGTTTCTCTTAGTGTAATGCTGAGAGTATGGAATTTCAAAACCATGTGATGATCACATCAATCTTCTTTTTCCTCTTTTACCTACAACGAAATGTGGAATGAAACGTTTTCTGAAAATGCTTAATCTCGATTAACATTAAGTAGGCAGAAAAAATGGTATATATTAACATGAATTTTTCTATCCCTATCGTTTATTAGTGGGTATACAAACTATTCTTACTAAAGCTCATTTTTCAGTCTACTACATTTTAATCCAAATAAACCTTTGCTGAAACAGCTACACTACACATTTCGTTATAGATACAAAGAAACATCGGTAGTCAATTGTTTGAGCGCTATACTGGCCTTAAAATTCCGACCAAGAAATGAACAATTCGGACCATTAATAATGGATATCCCATGTTTTTACTTTCTCTACTACGTATAATAAGTAGGGGAAGTATTGCATTCCACCCAAAAATTCGATACCGAGATTTCACCGGAAATACATGTTTTGAGACCTCCTGAATCCAAAAAAAGCATTTTTGGAAACATGTCTCTGTGTGTGTCTGTGTGTGTGTGTGTGTGTGTGTGTCTGTGAACAGCATAACTCAAAAACGAACAGTCGGATAAACACCAAACTTGGTATTTAGGTTCAGTATCTTCCAGAGATGCGACACGAAGGTTTTCAAGAAAATCCCCCCACACCAGACTACCCTTTACATGGAACATTTTTCGAAAATTTTAATTTTCTCAAAAATGGCTAACGATTTTGATGAAAATATCATATGTTTAAGATATTTTTATGGCAAATGAAATGTATATCTCGAAGTTTCTGGGAATGTCTCCAAAAGCATTCTTCATTGTGAACGACTTTTGCATAACTGGTAAAACATAAGAGATAGACAAAATTTTACTACACAAAAAATGTAGATCGCGTTGAAATACACAACTTATGTCATATACATTTCTTTTGTGGAATGAACCGTTTTCGAGATATTCCTTGTTATTTCCTTAAATTTTCCAATACTTATACTTTTTCTCAAATTCGTTATTCATTTTTTTTATGTCCTGGACATGCAAATAGAATGGAATGCGCCACATAGCAACCAGCGTTAAAATATTTGACTATCGCTTAAAAGCTACCATATTCCCCTTGCATCTACAAGAAAATTACCAATAAGATTGACATCTCGATATCTCGATTAACATGAAGCATATGGAGAATAGGCGTTTGTAAAAATTGATTGTACAAGAGTAGAGAAAGTCATGTGAGTGTAACACATCAGAATTTTTTATGTCCTGGACATGCAAAGAGATTGGAATGCGCCACATAGCAACCAGCGCTTAAAATATTTGACTATCGCTTAAAACTTACCATATTCTCCTTGCATCTACAAGAACATTAGCAATAAGATTAACATCTCGATTAACATGAAGCATATGGAGAATAAGCGTTTGTAAAATTAGTTTGCACAAGATTAGAGAAAGTCATGTGAGTGTAACACATCAGATTTTTTTAAATAAATTGTATGTTTTAAAGAGATTACATTTTTTGTGTAGTATGTTTTCGTCTATCGCTTAACGTTTACGAATTATATAGGATTATATAACATTTTTTCCAAATGAAGTGGCTTTTGTAGACTATTACTAGAAAATTCAAGATGTACATTTCATTTGTCATGCAAATATCTTTAATGCATCGTATTTTAATCAAAATGTTAGAGCCATGTTTTTGGAAAATAACAAATTTCGAAAAATATTGCATGTAAAGTGTAGTGTTAGGGGATTTTGTTGAAAATCTTTGTGTTGTATCTTTGAAAGACATTGAATATAAGTGCTAAGTTTGGTATTCATCCGAGTTTTCGTTTTTGAGTTGAGATGTTCACAGACACACACGGATAGTTTCCAAAAATGCCTTATTTGGATTCCGGGAGCCTGAAGTAGGTGTTTTGTTGGAGTTGTTTATTTATTTAGCCCCACGTATGAAAAGCCGATTTGAAGTAGGAGTTGTATTATATTTAACTGTTGGGGAGCCGAACTTGTAGTATTTGCAACCACACGTATTGTAAACAGCTCCCGGTAGCCTTCGCCCCAAAATATACCTTCAGGTAGCCTTTGCCCCCAGTTTAAAAATATTAGCTTTGTAATTTGACTGTTTCTTTAGATATTATATATTTATGTTTGCCTCGGCTGCGTCAGTATTTATTTTAGAGACATGGATGTCTTGGCAGGGCGTGATGCAACAAGAATGTAGGCTTACGCAGATTTTTAAGTTTTAATTCACTCTTTATTAATCCTTGACACAAATTAAATAGCATTTCACTGATATAGAGAGTTGGGAGATTCTTTTTTTATTAATTAATCACACTTTTGAACACGTAAACTTAATTTTTCGTCTCACACGAATACATAATTAATTTCTCGAGGACACATCTCGCATCCGGTTACTATCACTGTCTGCAGGCAACTGAATTGATTTCAAACGTCTAAATTTGTAAATTTCTGTATTTCAAGTCTCTGATTGATTAATCCTACTCCAATAGAATACCTTCATTTAACTAAAGCTTTTTCTGGTTGTTGATTGGCTATTTTTAAACTGTTTCAAAATTTACATTATTGTTACTCCAAGAATCACAAGTAGTACTATTAAACTATCTTACTCATTATTGCCTCAAGGTTACCTCGTTGTTAGCAACTTTTAACTTATTATTCTCACAGCTCCTACATTATTAAATTACGTATTACATTCACATAACATTATTGAACATGTATACAATAATATAAACATATACAATGACTGTTACATACATTTTACAAATTATTACATACACATATTGCTTCAAGACGGGCTGTTATTGAATTTACATATTATATAATTAGACTGAAATCACTTAAGTGTTAAAAATACTGCCTGAGGCCTCAAAACGTGTATTGCCAGTGAAATCTCGGTTTCGAATTTTATGGAATGTAATACTTGCCATACTAGTAGAGAATGTAATAAATGTTGTAAGAATACTTTGTAGTATATAAAGATAAACGATAGTGTGTAGAGAAAGCATGTGAAATGAACAGTTTTTTTATATATCCCATACACAAATAGGTTTCTGAGAGCGAGACGTTTAGTACGAAATAAACTGATTTTCTTTCTCAGATAGTTAATTAGTAAACTCAATGGCAGTCAAAGCAGCCTCCTGACATTTTCCGAGGAAGTAAACTGAGGAGTGATGTAAAAGTTAAGAAACGTAAAGCGGTATGTTGTCATTCACAGCGACAAACGGAAACACAAACAGTAGACAACAAGAGACCGTGAAACAACTGAACTAATATGGCAAGCTGCGAAACAACCACCGACAAGGGAGGTTATATACCTACATTTATCAATAACTGAGTAAGGAGTGCTGCTGTAGCTTGTGCGACTCCCATTCGGGGGGTCCCAGATTCGATCCCAGTAACCGCTCACTCTGACCTATGGGTTTTATTGGTTTCCCAGGGTCAGCAGGCGAATGTTGGGATAGCCCCTCTTTTACCACCAGTTTCCTGTCTCTATTTCCTGTACCGACGCCTCCTTCATTGCCATCTGTTTCAGATTTACAGCATCAGGTGACGAAGTTCGGCGGGATGCGTTTTGTGGAGGTTTCTTACCTGCCACCTTCGAAGTGGGATCCACATGGGGTTAGGTGTCCTTAGGCAAGAGCAGGTGTCGTCGGATACGTTATATGTTGAAACGCTCGTAATTATTGACGGGAATATATAAATAATTAAATAAAGAAGTAACACTAAGCTAAACAAATAAATGAAATAAACATTTCTGCATATTAAATCAGTGTATAGTGTAACAAGTTTGAATTGCGAGTTTTGTTCGCAAAGATGGAGGTAATTAGACAGTCAGGGTAGCAGAGTCATTAGCGAGCATAGAAGGAGCGAAAACATTAGCTTAAGGATTTCTGGGAAGGCTGTTTAGAGTTAAGTTCGGTACGTTACACAGGCACGTAAGCCTATTCTGGTAAAGAGAAAGGCATTTATATTTCTGAGTATTTAGCCAGCCTCAGTAGCAGTGTTACATTCGTAATACTAAGAGTTTTGAGATTTGGCAACGTATAAGGTAGAATATTAAGTAGGGATAATAGGTAGGCGGAGTTAAAATTAATAAATATTCGTGCATTTAGATCCAAGGGTTACTCCAGCTTTCGTACTTAAATTCGTGCACAGTTGCACATATGCTAATTACTATGTCTCTCTCTGGTACCACCGGCGGTACTTGCTCGCGTGATATTTTAACCACCCAATGACGCGCTTGTGTGATTAGCCCGAGGGATCTTGCTTGTAAACATTTCTTTTATTGCGGAAACAGTTATTTCAAACCGTAAAATAGACCCTGCAGCATTTAGAAGGTATAATATTTCCATTGTCATAGTTTCGGCTGTATTTAGTTTATTTCTTCATTTCAAACGGCACGCAACTCACTTCAAGAACTCAAATATTAGTTTACAATAAATTTCTCAATCAATTTAAACTGGTGTTGTCCTTTACAATACATACCCTGAGTGAAAGTACTCATAGCCCTACCATTGGAGCAGCCGGCAGCAGACTCAACAGCAGGTGTTGGAGACACCATCATCATGGCATCTTGATACAGCTTCACCGTCCATGCTTGCGCCTGTCGTCATCCGATCTGGTCGCCCTTCGCATCTCTCCCCTCGTCCCACCCTTCCAGGGGTCACGTCAGAAGCAGAAAGAGTTATTGCGGCCTACTTGCGGTGCTATGTCTCGGTTTACGGAGCCCCTCCGTTATTTGTAGCTTTACCTATACATTTATCAATATCAAGAAGAGCTAGCAGCCCAGTTAAAAGTATGTTAAATTCATAAAACAGCACCATCTCCCATCACAGTTTGATTTGTTGCGATTATTTATGACATTCCAGTGATTACTGGCTCTGGATCTTAACACAAAAAGACAGTTAGCAAGTCGACACATGCATGGAAAATCTGATGCCAGATGGCATACAACCACGTGATGAGAATTGCTCTCCGACTGGCTAGATTCTTATGTTTGACATAGACAAATATGAAAGCTAGTGGTTTGCAAACTTCTCTGTTTATGTTATAGGATATACAACGTAGGGAGACACATTGAAAAAATCTGATGTGTTACATTCACATGACTTTCTCTACTCTAGTAGAAAACTATTTTTACAAACGCTTATTCTCCATATGCTTCATGTTAATCGAGATGTTAATCTTATTGCTAATTTTCTTGTAGATGCAAGGGGAATTGCTAGGCTTTAAGGGATAGTCAAATCTTTTAAGAGCTGGTTGCTATGTGGAGTATTCCATTCTCTTTGCATTATCAGGACAAAAAAATGAATGACGAATTTGAGAAAAAGTATAAGAATTGGAAAGTTCAAGGCAATAACAAGTAATATCTCGAAAATGGTTCACTCCCCCCCCCAAAAGTTTATGACATAAATTGTGTATTTTAACGCGATCTACATTTTTGTGTAGTAAAATTTTCTCTATCTCTTATGGTTCACCAGTTATGCAAAAGTCGTTGACAATGAAGAATACTTCTGGAGACATTCCCAAAAAATTCGAGATATACATTTTATTTGTCATGAAAATATCTTAAGCATGCGATATTTTAATAAAAATCGTTAAAGCTATTTTTGGGAAAACTAAAAATTTCGAAAAATGTTACATGTAAAGGGTAATCTGGGATGGGGGGATTTTCTTGAAAATCTTCGTGTCGCATCTTTGGAAGATACTGAACCTAAATACCAAGTTTGGTGTTTTATCCCACTGTTCGTTTCTAAGTTATGCCGTTCACAGACTGACACACACACACACTCACACACACACGGACATGTTTCCAAAAATGCTTTTTTGGATTCAGGGGGTCTCAAAACATGTATTTCCGGTGAAATCTCGGTATCGAATTTTTGGGTGGAATACAATACTTCCCCTACTTACTATACGTAGTAGAGAAAGTAAAAATGTATATGACATAAATTGTGTATTTTAACGCGATCTACATTGTTTGTGTAGTAAAATTTTGTCTATCTCTTATGGTTTACCAGTTATGCAAAAGTCGTTCACAATGAAGAATACTTTTGGAGACATTCCCAGAAAATTCACGATATACATTTTATTTGTCATGAAAATATCTTAAATATATGATATTTTAATCAAAATCGTTAGGGCCATTTTTGAGACAATTAAATTTTAGAAAAATACTCCATGTAAAGTGTAATCTGGGGTGGAGGGATTTTTTTGAAAACCTTCGTGTCGCATCTCTGGAAGATACTGAACCTAAATAGCAAGTTTGTTGTTTATCCGACTGTTCGTTTCTGAGTTATGCTGTTCACAGACACACATGTTTCCAAAAATGCCATACGTCACGAAAACTAGAAGCACACCTGAAAAATGAGAAGGAAACGGAATGAATGGGAAATAAGGTAGATGGTAGATGATGAGAAACTCCCCTAGGATTCGCCTACCGACTAGGGAAAACCAAGAAATGCAAGATCAAGTGGGCGCTTGACAGGAATCGTTACCCGGAGCCAACTTGCTTGATATGTTTACTCTCTTAAGTTTATGGTCATGCCAATCAATGCGAACACATGCATTAAGATAAGATGAAACGAGGTTCTAGGCTTATGTTTAGCTTTGAATGGTACGTTATTGTGTTTAAGGCACGTAGACGTTCAAATGTTTTACCACAAGAAAGCTATGATTCTACAATCAAAAGAGGAACTGGCAGTACTTCGACTCCTGTTAGGACAGCTTACAGTCTGTCCTCGTACAAAGCGCCAAGTGTCCTACAAGCAATGTAATCGCCTTATTACTTCCTCATTCATATCTCTGTGTAATTCCCTCCGCCTCATTCAAATAAAGCCTCTTACTGTACGCGCTTAGTACAAGATGCACTTGCTCAAGTTCTTTTGTTACGGTAGGCATCACTTCTGCTATACATTAGAGATTTTTACTTCCCCTACCATTTACCTATAGTACTAAAGGATGCATTGCGTCCCATCCAAAATTTCGATACCGAGATTTCACCGGAAACACATGTTTTGAGGCGCCCTGAATCCAAATAAACAATTTTTGGAAATATGTCCATGTGAGTGTTCCACACCAGACTACCCTTTACATGGAGCATTTTTCGAAAATTGTGATTTTCTCAAAAGTGGCCCTAACGATTTTGATTAAAATATCATATGTTTAAGATATTTTTATGGTAAATGAAACGTATAACTTGAGGCAGTGTTTTTAACACTTAAAAATATTTCAGTCTAATTATATGAAATATAAATTCAATAACAGCCCGCCTTAAAACAATATGTGTATGTAACAATATATAAAAAATTATGTAACAGTGATTGTATATGTTTGTATTATTGTATCCATGTGTAATAATGTTATGTGAATGCATTACGTAATTTAATAATGTAGGAACTGTGAGAATAATAGGTTAAAAGTTGCTAACAATGAGGTAACAATGAGGCAATAATGAGTTTGGGAGTTTAATAATGTTACTTGCGATTCTTGGAAGCAATAATGTAATTTTAGTAACAGTTTATAAAAATAGCCAATCAACACCAGAAAAAGCTTTAGTTAAATGAAGGTATTCTATTGGATTAGGAATAGGCAATCAGAGACTTAAAATTCATAAATTTACGGGTTTAGGCGGTTGAAATCAATTCAGTTGCCTGCAGACAGTGTTCTTAACCGGACGCGAGATGCGTTCTCAAGAAATTTAATACGTATTCGTGTGAGACGATAATAGTTTTACGTGTTAAAAAGTGCAAGTAATTAATTAAAGAATCTCATAGCTCTCTATATCAGTGAAGTGTTATTTAAATAGTACCAAGTATTAATAAAAGGAGTGTAGTAAAATTATAATCTGTGTAAGCCTACATTCTTAGTCGTACCACAACCCTGCTAAGAGCAACGTGTCTCTATAAATAAATACTGACGCAGCCGAGGCAAACATAAATATTAAGTATTTAAAGAAACAGTGAAATTACAATGTTAATATTTTTAAATTTTTGGACGGTTGCAAACAAACTTCAAGTTCGGCTCCCCAACAGTTGAACTACAATACATCTCCTTCAATACAACCTACTTCAAATTGACGCCCAAAGCGTGGTGCAAACAACGTAAAAAATAATACCTTCTTCAATCTTGAATTTTCTGGGTATGCCCCCAAAATTTCTCTTCATTCTGAATGACTAACATAACTGGTAAACCGTAAGGGATAGACAAAATTTTACTGCACAAAAATGATTCTCTCGTTAAAACACACACTTTATTTCCTATACATTTGTTTGTCGAGTGAATCACTTCGGAGATATTCTTTGTTATTTGTTTGAATTTTCCAGTACTTTTCCTCAAATGGGAATTCGTTATTCTTTTTTTTATGTTCTGGACATACAAAGAGAATGGAATGCTCCACATAGCAACCAGCTCTTAAAACATTTGACTATCGCTTAAAGCCTACCAATTTCCCTTGCACCTACAAGAAAATTAGCAATAAGCCATAAGTTTCTGCAAATGTTTATCTGGATTAACATGAAGTAGATGTAGAATAAGCGTTTGTAAAAATAGTTTGTACAACAGTAGAGAAAGTCATGTGTGTGTAACACACCAGATTTTTTTATGTGCGATACATGCATGAAAACTGTGTCATGTACACAGGTATGTAGACAATTTCAGCAGAAATTTCTTGGTTACCCAATTCCGGGTGGAGAAACTGTGGGATGTTTGGTCAATAAATTTAGAACAACAGGATCGCTAAACGCTAAAACAATAAACCTTATAGGAACAATCCCCACACCATAGACGAACTTAAGGGCAATATAAAAGCAGAAATTATGAACATTACGCAAGAAGAACTTATACGTGTGGATGGTAATTTCACCCGACGATGTCAAGAATGTCTTTGCGCAGATGGACATCGCTAACAAGGTTAGTGCTCATTACATATATGTTACTAACACTCGTGAGTAAGTAACGTGGGAATTCGGAACGGTAAACCCCACAATGCAGTAGACTGTGTGCGGAGAACGTATTCGTGCGATCCGCGGCCTTGACATAAAACGAAGGCACTGTATACATATCAATTTTTTAACATTGGATTTTAGTCAAAATCGTGAAGAGAAATTTTTGTTAAAATTGAAAATGTAAACAATACTTGCGGTGGAACTATACTTTTCCAAAAAGAGTTTTGCGGATTCAGAGGCCCCAAAACCTGTATTTCCGGTGGAATTTCAAAATCGAATTTTCCTCGTCTTACGTAAAGAAACAGGTTTTTAGGTAGACCTTATAAACAGCTGGGGGCTTGAAGCAGTGCCATCAACATTATTCATGTTGAAAAGTGAAATTACTGCAAGAGTTTTCTCGTTAGCTTTGCTTACCGTTTGAGGTTGCTTTAATAATGCATTGAGGGGTAGAAAATATGCCCCACGTCGTCACATGTGAGTTCTGAATTAAGTAAACTCTATAAAACTGCCAGGGATGTCCCTTGAGCATGCTCAACCCTAGCATCAGTGTTATGGGCTTTAAAAAACTAATGGGTTTTACATTTGAAATAAGGGAGGGGAAAGAGAATACAAAATCAAATAAACTTCCCTAGCAAGGGTTACTTTAGCTGTTTGTTTTAAAATACAGAGGTGAAGCATTGTTTTTTAAAACATATAGGTAGCTTACCTACACATTCCCATGACTTTCTCTACTCACTTATCTACTTGCCATAACCTTTCGTTTCTATTTATTGTTAATTGAGATAACTTTCATTGCATATTTCGACATTGTGTTGTAAATGTAAGGAGGATGCAGTAGAATAAAGCGGAAGTTATTATTTACTTTCTCTATTCTCTATTTTTACAATCGCTTATTCTCCATCTACTTCATGTTATTTGAGATATCGGGATGTTAATCTTATTGCTAATTTTCTTGTAGGTACAAGGAGAATTTGTAGACCTTAAGCGGTAGTCAAATATTTTAATAGCTGGCTGCTATGTGGAGTATTCCATTGTTTTTGTATGTCCAGGATATAAAATATGAATAACGAATTCCTATTTGAATAAAAATATAAGTACTGGAAAATTTAAGGGAGTAACAGCAATATCTGGAAAATGGTTCACTCAACAACAACAAAAAATGTATATGACATAAATTGTGTATTTTAACGCGACCTACATTTTTTGTATTGTAACATTTTGTCTATCTCTTATGGTTTACCAGTTATGCCAAAGTCGTTCACAATAGAATACTTTCGGAGACATTCCCAGAAAATTCGAGATATACAATTCATTTGCAATAAAATTGTGTTAAACTTATGGTATTTTATTCAAAGTCGTTAGAGCCATTTTTGAGAAAATTAAAATTTTCGAAAAATTTTCCATGTAAAGGGTAATCTGGGGTGGGGGATTTTCTTGAAAACCTTCGTGTCGCATCTCTGGAAGATACTGAACCTAAATACCAAGTCTGGCGTTTATCTGACTGTTCGTTTCTGAGTTATCCTGTTCACAGACAGACATACAGACAGACAGACGGACGGACATGTTTCCAAAAATGCTTTATATGCATTCAGTGCACCTCAAAACATGTATTTCCTGTGAAATCTCGGTATCGAATTTTTGAGTGGAATACAATACTTCCCCTACTTACTATACGTAGTAGAGAAAGTAAAAAAGTGTTGATATAGGGTTTAAGTTGGCAAACCATAATTAACACGCCTCTGCGCACCTTTCATAGCTCATTCGGTTACAGAAGTTGATGCTTGAATGCCGAACCAATAAGAGACAGACGCACACAGGGGCTAGTATGTACAGTCTTTCCACCATTCAGGTGATATAAATCGATTCACCATCGCTCTCACCGCCCAGCTAGGCCTGACCTTACTTCATAGGTAACGCTAGTGTATCGGACTTCAGCTAAAACCAATGGCTCACCTAAGGCGAGCGCGAAGCACAAATATTGAGGAGGTTCTACCAACATTAAAAAATGGAAAACATTAAAAGTAGGCAAAAGCATCGGCAGTTTTTTTTGAAGAGGAATCGTTCTGCGCCGGGAAGACCATCTGCCAACCCTCCGGCATCAGCTGAAGAATTTTCACAAATCATAGGGTATTCTCACCATATCTCCAGCAACTCCAAATACGGACTCGAACCAGACTCCACAACCAACAATAGAGAGGTTACTACCAAGCACTCTAGTGCACAGCACCATATTTTTACGAAATAATTATTTACCGTCAACTCCCAGCACCTTCAGTAACCCCCCAAATGGCAGTCACGGCCCTGGCGTCATGGCTGTCACCTGGATACCTTTCCCTTACCCACTGCCAGTTGGCAGTTATTCCTACGCACTAACGGGGGTGCAAAGCGGAACCCCAACACCTTTCCTTATTTTCTCCTACCTACTTCTCTCCTTAAGTTCATCTTCCCAATTCCAGAACCATTAAAAAAAGACTCAAAAACCAAAACTGGGATCAACACTAAAATTGACATTTAGGTTCAGTACCTTCTGAAGATGCGACAAGAGAATGCCCACACCCTAAAGTACCCTTTACATGGAACATTTTTGGAAAGTTGCATTTTTCTAAAACATTGCTCTAACGATTTTGATTAAACTATTGTATATTAAAGATATTTACATAACAAATAAAATGTATGTCTTGAATTTTCTGGGAATAGGCTGCGAAGTCTCCTTTATTCGGAAATAATTATGTTGACGCAGGTAATTCTTTCTGCCCCAGGTTTTGGCGCAATATGGCGCAGGCACGCTCCGTCCTCCAACAATGAAGCAATACCTTTGTCTCACGGTTGCTGCTTGTCTCCTCCGGGTTGATTCTTCTTTTGCCACGGCTGCTCCAGCATGAAATCTTAACCTCGGGGTATGCGTGGGTGTGTACAGAGAAACACACAAACGCTGTCTTGGAACACTTTTATTCACTATTTAAAATAATACTTTAGGTTTTCCGATCACTATTAAATGCATATGAAGTTACTTTGTCTTTACCAAGACCGAAGAATACTAACTACGACTAAGCGTTCTACCCTCTAGCATGTTCGCCGCCAATCTTTTCCACACGACGAGAAAGTCGTCCTACGCTCCCCAGGCACTCAGGCAGACTGATCTACCCACGCTAATACAAGGAAAACCAACGCCTAAACTTCCCCTCTCTCCCCTCAAACTTAGCGTCATGATGCTTAGAGAGTGGCCTTCAAAAGGCTAAGTGCAGCTGTACGCGGCTGTTTACCAGGAAAAACTTGCTTCAATAGTATTTACCCTTTCTACCTGACGCTGGTCCCTAATTAACAAAACTGTGCCTGTCTTGTCTTTCTGTCGCTTTTACAGTCAACAATTTTCACAATGCATCTCCTTTTTATACATACACTGATTTTAAATATATTATTACTTATTTTATATCACTATCCTTCTCAGATTATTATGATAATTATTGCCTTATAATTCCGGCTTCAATGTAGAATATTGTGTAACTGGTGAACGTTAAGCGATAGACGAAAGCGTACCACACAAGAAATGTAGATCTCTTTAAAGCACAGAATTTATTTCAAATAACGTTTTTGTGGCATCAGCCATTTCCGAGATATCCGTCATTAATGGTTTGATTTATTCCATACTTTGTCATTGTTTTAAGTCCCATGACTTTCAGTTGTTTCTCGTGATGTTATGGAAACAGTATGGAATTTTAAGGTCAGCATATAGCGTCGAGTCCTTAAACATTTGACTATCGCTGTTCCATTTGTATCTATAACGAAATGTGTAATGTAGTTATTTCTGCAACGGTTTATTTGGATTAAAATGTGGTAGAAAGAAAAATAAGCTTCAGTAAGAATAGTTTGTATACCCAGTAATAAAGATAGAGGGTGAATGTATCACATCAGATTGTTTAAGCGTATTTCAAATAAAATCGTTAGAGCCTGTTTAAGAAAATCACAAATAAGGAACGTAAGAACTAGTAAGGACTTGTTTGGGTTGGGGGATTTTCTCGAAAACCTTTGTATCTCATCTCTGACGGATGCTGAAATGCGTAGTGTTGTATTTAAACGACTTTCCATGTTTGTGCTATGCTGTTTACAGACACACACGTACACTTACGCTCCCTCCCACACACATTCCTTTTTCTAATCTTTTTTTTTTTAAATTCACGAGCCTCAAAATGTGCATTTCCGCTTAAATTTCGGTATCGAATTGAGTGGATTGTGAGGCAGTATTTTTAACACTTAAATGATTTCAGTCTAACTACATAATATATAAATTCAATAACAGCCCGCCTTAAAGCAATACGTGTATGCTACAATACATAAAAAGTGTATGTTACAGTCATTGTATATGTTTATATTATTGTATACATGTGTAATAATGTTATTTGAATGTATTACATAATTTAATAATGTAGGAGCTGTGAGAATAATAGGTTAAAAGTTGATAACAATGAGGTAACAATAAGGTAATCTTGAGGCAATAATGAATTAGAAAGTTTAAATGCTACAGGAAATTCTTGCAGCAACAATAATGTAATTTTTGAGACAGCTTAATAAATAGCCAACCAAAAAAAGCTTTAGTTAAATGAAGGTATTATATTGGAGTAGGATTAGCCAATCAGAAACTGAAATATAGCAAAATTTACAAATTCAAAAGTCAGTTGCTTATAGACAATGTTCCTAACCGGAGGCGGGATGCGTCCTCGAGAAATTTAATACGTATTCGTGTGAGACAAAAATAGTTTACTTGTTAAAAAGTGCAAGTAACTAATTAAAAAGTAGCACAGCTCTCTATTTCAGTGAAGTGTTGTTTAAATCGTGTCAAGTATTAATAAAAGGAGTGAAGTAAAATTATTATCTGTGTAAGCCACACTCTTCAGTCACACCACTCCCTGCTAAGACATTCATATTTCTAAAAAGATATTAATACTGATGCAGCCGAGGCAAACATAAATATATAATATATAAAGAAGCAATCAAATTACAAAGTTAATATTCTTAAACTTGGGGCGAAGCCTACCGGAAACTTTTTACCATACGTACGGTTGCAACTACTTCAAGTTCGGCTCCCCAACAGTCGAAATATAATACATTTTCTTCAAACTGGCTTTCCATACGTAGCAGCAACAAAACATTCTTCTTCAATTGCAATACTTGTTTTGCTTACTATAGGTAAGTAGCAGCAAAATTAAAAAGAAGAAGAAGAAGGCAGTTGAATTTTTCAAGCCTATTTTTTAACATCTTTACTGATGATAAATGAAAAACAATAAATGTTGTTTACTAGAAGGAAAGACAGGTTTTTTTTAAATATAATGCCTAAAATGATATTGAAAAAGACTGTTTTTAAATTTAAAAGAAAAATATACATTACACATAAAAAGGTAGTCGTTAAAATAAGGTTTACTTAGTTACAAGTGATGGTAAAAAAATTCAGCACACTGTATCAATTAATTTGTAACATAATGAGGCATATATATGCTTACCCCACTCCTCCACCAGAGTAGGATTACCATGACATCACCACTTAAAACGATTTTCCATTACGTGTTAAAGCTTTGATGCTTACCGCCTCGCAATAGAAACTAGAAAGTTGTCGGCGACTTTTTTTTTATCAATAGAATCACATTCCAACAAACATATGCTCCTGAAAAAAAAGCTCCCTTATAAATCAACGCCTTAAAACCTGTTTATTGAGGTCAGAGAGAATATGTTCTTTGAAAAAATTCCGCCACTGGAGTTCGGTGGCCTCACTAGTGTCATCTTTGCTAATCCAAAACCGGTATCGCGAAGTGCAATTTGTTTGACCGCACATAGAAACACCTGTGGGAAGGCAGCAAGAGCCAGTGAATTCCTGTGTTATTTGCTGGAGCGGAATTCCTCCACAAATTCAAGACGGCTAGTTGATTATTATTCATGACTTATCTGCAGGAAGTGAGAGTTTAACTGCCCGCTGGGAAAAGTTGGTCTTTTTAAAAGATTAGGAATTAACGATCCCTCAGAAAGCACGTTCTGATACTGTGGCGGCCGTAGGATGTGAATCATAGCAGTTAAATGACCTAGCCCTGCGGTAGCATAGCATAATGTATACTAAGGGACACGTTTCTCCATAGGAAGGGGGCTTCCGACCCTTCAGCGCCGTGATGCGAGGGCTAGGGAACCGTGACAACCATGGTACTTCTGACGATTGGATTGGGCTGGACTCGGCGGCCAGTGCTTCCCGAACCCATGGGTGATTAGGTACGTCTGGGCAAATGCCGGGGGGGCCTTGCATGACGGCATATCCGGCGAAATATAAAATAGGTGTCGTCCTAATAGAAAGGCCCAAGGAGGTTCTCCTCCCTAGGTTCAGGGCGGAACCGAGTTGTCATCTCTTGCCCTTTGGATTTATAGAACACTGTGTATTTATTGCGCTAAGTTTTGCTAGAACTCAATCACTTGGGAGTCAGCTTGAATTTAAAAGGTAACATAAAAACATCTGATGTGTTACACTCACATGACTTTCTCTACTCTTGTACAAACTACTTTTAAAAACGCTTATTCTCCATATGCTTCATGTTAATCTTATTGCTAATTTTCTTGTATATGCAAGGGGAATATGGTAGACTTTAAACGATAGTCAAATCTTTTAAGAGCTGGTTGCTACGTGGCGCATTCCATTCTCTTTGCATGTTCAGGACATAAAAAAATGAATAACGAATTCCCATTTGAGAAAAAGTATAAGTATTGGAAAATGTAAGGGAATAACAAGCAATATCCCGAAAATGGTTCACTCAAAAAAAATGTATATGATATAAATTATGTATTTTAACGCGATCTACATTTTTTGCGTAGTAAAATTTTGTCTATCCCTACTGGTTTACCAGTTATGCAAAAGTCGTTTACAACGAAGAATACTATTGGAGACATTTCCAGAAAATTCCTGATATACATTTTGTCATGAAAATATCTTAAACATATCATATTTTAATCAAATTCTTTCGAGCCATTTTTGAGAAAATTTAAATTTTCGAAAAATGTTCCATGTAAAGGATAATCTGGGGTGGGGGATTTTCTTGAAAACCTTCGTGTCACATCTCTGGAAGATACTGAACCTAAATACCAAGTTTGGTGTTTATCCGACTGTTCGTTTCTGAGTTATGCTGTTCACAGAAATACACACACAGACAGATACACACACACACACACACACACACACACACACACACACACAGACGCTCACACACACACACACACGAACATGTTTCCAAAAATGTTATTTTGGATTCAGGAGATCTCAAAACATGTATTTCCGGTGAAATCTCGGTATCGAATTTTTGGGTGGAATACAATACTTCCCCTACTTACTATACGTAGTATAGAAAGTAATAAAATCTGTTGTGTTGCATTCATTTTGCATTCTCTATCCACTCTTCTACAATCTATTCTCAAGAAATCCTATATCTGCTTCATGTTAATCGAGATAGACCTTTGCAGAAGTAGTTTCGTTACACATTTAATTGTAGTTACAAGAGAAATATATAGGCTTAAGCAACAGACACTTCTTAAAAATCCAGTCAGTTTGAAATTCTAATGTCTTTGCACGAGCACGAAAAATAAAGGGGTGGAGAAGAATAGCGATTTTCAGTTGAGAAACGCGTACAGTGGTTGAAAATTCAAACCAATAACGAAGAATATCTCAGGAATGGTTAACGCCACAAAGATGTTTGTTTTACATAAATCGTGTACTTTGAGTAGATCTACATTTTTTGTGTAGTAAGATTTCGTCTATCTGTTACGGTTTACCAGTTATACAAAAGTCACTCAGGATGAACTGACCTTCACAGGCTATTCCCAGAAAATATATATGCTTATATTATTGTATTCATGTGTAATAATGTTATGTGAATATATTACGTAATTTAATAATGTAGGAGCTGTGAGAATAATAAGTTTAAAAGTTTAACAATACTACTTGTGATTCTTGGAAGCAATAATGTAATTTTGGTGACAGTTCATAAAAATAGCCAATCAACAACCAGAAAATGAAAGTTAGTTAAATGAAGGTATTCTATTGGATTAGGAATAGCCAATCACAGACTTGAAATACAGAGATTTACGAGTTTAGGCGGTTGAAATCAATTCAGTTGCCTGCAGACAGTGTTTGTAACCAGAGGCGAGATACGTCCTCGAGAGATTTAATACGTATTCGTGTGAGACGAAAAATAGTTTACGTGTTAAAAAGTGCAAGTAATTAAAGAATCTCACAGCTCTCTATATCAGTGAAGTGTTATTTAAATCGTGTCAAGTATTAATAAAAGGAGTGAAGTAAAATTATAATCTGTGTAAGCCTACATTCTTCAGTCGCACCACTCCCTGCTAAGAGAAACATGTCTCTAAAATAAATAGTGACGCAGCCGAGGGAAACATAAGTATTAAATATTTAAAGAAACAGTTTAATTACAAAGTTAATATTTTTTTTAAACATTTTTGGGGCAAAGGCCACTAGAAAGTATATTTGGGGCAAAGGCTACCGGATACCATACGTGCGGTTGTAACTACTTCAAGTTCGGCTCCCAACAGTTGAAATATAATACAACTTCTTCAATACAACCTACTTCAAATTGACGCCCAAAGCGTGGTGCAAATAACGTAAAGAAAACAAACTACTTCAAATTGGCTTTCCATACGTGGGGCAGAAAATAACAACTTCACTATCCACATCCTTTTAATCGAGATAAACGATGCAGAAATAGCTAGATTACACATTTCGTTATAGATACACAGGGAACAGCGATAGTCAAACAGGACCTATAAGCTAGCCTTAAAATTCCATTACATCGTGAGAAATCGACAGGACTTTAAAAGATTGACATTAGTAACGGATGTCTCGAAATTGGGTGATGTCACAAAAAAAGTTATTTGAAATAAATTGTGTGTTTTAAAGAGATCTACATTTTACGTCTGTTACCATTTCGTCTATCACTTAACGTTTACCGGTTATGCAACGTTATATAAATTTCCTTCCGAATGAAGAGGGCTTCACAAGATACTCCCAGACAATTCAAGATATAAATTTTATTTGTTATACAAATACATTTGATATAGGGCATTTTAATCAAAATGATGAGAGAATTTTTCATAAAATAAAACATTTAGAAAAATGTTCCTAGTGAAGGGTGTTTGGTGTGGGGGGGATTTTCTTGAAAATCTTCGTGTTGCATTCTTGGAAGGTACTGAACATAAATACCAAGACACACATACGTACGCACACGGACCTTTTGCTAAAAGTGCTTTTTGATATTCATGGAGTCTCTAAATGTATATTTCGTGTAAAATCTTGGTGTTAAATTTTTGGTGGAATACCCTTCTGAAAACCCTTAAAGCATCCTCGCTCTCCTAATACCGAGTTTCTTGACAGGCGTGGTGATCGACCCCGCAGCAGTTCGCATCAACTAAGGGGAAGGGGATAATGCCATCATAAACAACGTATTGCCCTGTCAGCTTCAGTACATTTAGTACAGACATGCGGGTTTTCCTGGGGGCTTCATAGCGGCGACCTACTGATTTGTGAACGCTTATGACTGGCAGAGCCCTCTACCGCGTACATCTTGAATAATAAGGTTTGTAAATGGTTTTTCTGACGACCCCTCGGCACATATTCTCTAGAGGAAGGCTGTTCCATCCCTCCTATTGGCGCTGTTCCACGTTTCCTCCCTTAATGGTTTCGTTTGTTAAAAATTCACAGTTCATCAACATGGACAAGGTACACAGCGGCCTTTCAACGAGCAGCGTCAACACTTGCATTCCGGAAACTTTAATCCACGCGGCTGTAAATTATGAATAAACTGGACGACTGCTTACAAAAACGACTAACCCCTTCCTCGGCAGTTAATCGTCCGCTGCAATCGATGTTTTTGCTGCAGTTTCATCTCTAGGGACTGTAAGAAGCTACTGTTTTATGGCAAAACTCTTGTCTTTAAGAGCGGCACCTCGGTAGCAGAGTGTGTTGCATTAACAAACGCCAAAGCAAGCGGACCAACCTGTAAAATTTAGAAATTCCGTATTTCCTAAGCAAGTATATTCATTTTTGGGTTCTCTTTAGGAGGTAGTGGAAGATTTGTATTGCACCCAGAAACTGGATATTAAGGCAGTATTTTAATACTTATCTAAATTATATGTCTAATTATATAATATAAAATATAATAACAGCCCGCCTTAAAGCAATATGTGTATAATATAGTATAACATATAAAGAGTACGTAACAGTCACTGTATTCTGTTTATATTATGTACATATGTAATAATGTTATGTGAATTTATTAAGTAGCTTTAACAATGTAGGGCCTGTGAGAATAGAAGCAAGATACGTTTCGTAGCAAACACAATTACAAGTAAAAGCCGAAAGTTGCTAATAATGAGGTAACCTTGAGACAACAATAAATTAGAAAGTTTAATAATGCTACTAATAATTCTTGAACAATAATGTAATATATAAAACAGTTTATAAACAGCCAATCAAAAACTAGAAAAGTTAAAAGTTGAATAAAGATATTCTTTTGGAGTAAGCTTAGCCAATCATAGACTTGAAATAGAGAAATTGTGCAAATTCAGGCGGGAGACGCTACAAATAGCGTACCCAGTCAGTTACATTGAGGAGGGTATGCACGTGTTCAGTGTGAGACATAAAAAAAATTATTGCGGTGAGAATAATATAAAGTTTATGTGTTAAAAGTGCAATTAACAATAATCTCACAGCTCTATAGTAGGATATATCATTGAAGTGTTATTTAATCGTGTGAATGTTTAATAAACAAAGTACAATACAATTATAATTTGTGTAAGCCTTGTTCTTTAGCCACACCAGCCCTGCTAAGAGATACGTGTTCTGAAATATACTGTTGGCGCAGCCGAGGCATACATATACAATATTTAAATAAACATTAAAATACAAAGTTGATTTTTAAACGTGGGGGCGAAGTCCACCGGAAACTGCAACTACTTCAAGTTTGGCTCCCATACGTGGGGGTGTAACACCCCAATATCGAGATTTTACCAGAAAAATAAGTTTTGATACATTTTAGAGAAAGCTCCGTAAACATCTAAGAGAATCCCCATACCCCAAACTGCTCTTTAGATGGAAAATGTTCTGAAGTTTTCTGCGAGTAGGCTGCGAGCTTCTCATCATTTTAAATGACTTTTGTGTAATAAAATTGGTAAATGGAAAGAGATGGACATAATATTATTAACAGAAAACTGTAGATCCCGTTAAAACACACAGTTTATGTCAAATATTTTTTTTCCATGATATTCTTTGTTATAATTTTCAAATATGTTTACTTTTCTCAACTATCCGTTTTTACCCAGAAACACACGCTTTGAGACTCCCTGAATACAAAAATGGCATTTCTAAACAAAATGTGTGTGTCCGTTTGTAAGCAGCATAATTAAAAAACGTAAAGTTGGTCAAATAGAAAGCTTGATATTTAAGCTCAGCATCTTCCAAAGATGCGACACTAAGAATTTTAAGAAAATCCTCAACCAAACACACTTTTCATGGAACAATTTTGTTTATTTTTTATTTTCTCAAAAAATGGCTCTAAGATTTTGATTCAAATACCGTATGTATATGATATTTGCATGCCAAATAAAATGTATATTTTCTGAAATTTCTGGATATACCCTATGGAGTAGTCTTCATTCTGAACGGATTTTGTAAAATTGGTAAAACTTAAGAGATAAGACAAGATCTTACCAGATAAAAAAGTAGAAGTACATCATTTGTGTCAAATAATTTTTATGACATTAACCATTTCCGAGATATTCTTTGTTATTAGTTTGGATTTTCAAATACTTATACTTTTCTCAACTATGAAGTCGCTATTCATAGTTTTTTTGTTGTGTTTGTTTTTCGTGGTTATTAAAGTATATAGAACTTAAAAGATATCAAATAGCAAAACGCTCTTTAATAGTAGATTATGTTACAAGGGGTGAAAGTAGGGTTTTATTTTACGAGTAAAAATGACAAAATAAAACCGCTTTTAATACGTGTGGCATTTACTATTTTTAGAGGCGCTCGAAATGTAAAATATCTATAATACTATATCGATTCCCGAAACTAACAGAGATCACGTTTAGAGTGCGGTTCTAGAAACAATAGAAATGACAAAAAGGCGAGATGTCAGATTAGATTAGATTGCATTCTGTCAGTTAACTAGCAGCCATAAAGGCTTGTGAACATAGAAAATGTCAAGGAAATGTACAAAAATTAAATATAAACATAAATATTACACAGAATATAGAACATTTAAAATGAAATAAAGACATGTTATATATAAAATGAAACAACAGATGTTTTGATGTTTTATTGATTCGCTAGGAGTCATTTTCAATCAAATTATTTTCAACATGTTTTGCCTCACACCAGCCAATAAAGCGATTAAATGCTATATCATATTGCTTTCTGGATTTTTTGGTGTAAGTACTTCTAGTGCTATTCTTTCTGCTGCTTCTGTAATTTCACTTCCATTTCAGTTTCTTCTGAATTTATAATTTCCGGCATTTAGTCTTTATGTAGGCTAGCTAAAAGAGTAACGTTTTAGATCTAAGAAAGCTGCCAATATAACACATAGGTTAACTCTACAGCGAACTGCGATAAATTGAAATATGATGATTTGTTTTTAAAATAGAGTCAACTGAAAAATTCAATACCCCAGCTGGGAATTCAACACGGTTCTCCCGCTCTCTGTGCGGTTGCTCTAACCATTGAGCTACTGTGACACCTTGCCGATGGGGCATTGTATTCCCCAATTGACTCAATTATATAATAATAATAAAAAACAATAAAATGATTGTTTGTATTGTAAACAGATAATGCGAGCGCCATGAGAAATTAATCATGTAAAAAGACATCATGAAAAGTAAAGCCTAATCAAAACAAGTGGAGTTATTAAACATGTGAAAATACAAAGGGAAATTGCCATGTGATTGGACTTGAAACCAAAATTGTCACACTGAAGATTATCGTACAAGTGAAACTTGTAGCTCGTGGGCTCTGTGTTAGAAGTTCTACTTTTAGGTCTAGCTGTCCAAAAAATCTTTACCTACAACGTAATGTGTAAACATGAATTGAACGTTTGTCTAGATTACTGAAAAGAATACAGTATAATAATAAGGTTTTGTAGGAGCAATGCAACAGATTTTTCTGCCCGTCAGTGTACCGTGCTACTTCAGAAGGCTGTAGGCATATTCCTACAGGTGATGTTATGCAAGTTTTTGTCGTGGAGTTAATGAAGCCACTAATGACAGCCACTCGTGTACTTAATGCTCGCCCCGCCCTAGCACATCAATTAGTAACGTGATCGCGTCATTGCAGTATCGAGTTTACTTTGCAATGAGCGGTAATCATCATACAGCCGTTACCATGACAACTGCCACAGTTTTCCTTCACATAATACCCAGTGTTTCGATTTCTATGTTGCTACACAACAGTGCCATATGCAGACGTCACTCTGCTAGCTTCCCCTCGTTGCTGCGTTACGGGTTTATCTTAAAGGGGTATGCAAGTGTTTGGCTTATCCGGATATGTAGTGAACCAAATTTGTATATTTTTGAACCACCTGAATCCCCTCCCGACAAAAGGTTCGTATCTGTTAACAGCACAACTCAAAAACGAAATGTTTTATAAATATCAAACCTGGTATTTAAGTTTTGTATCTTTATGGAAATTCTTTTTATATTTTTAATTTTCTCAAAAATGGCGCTAACGATTTTGATTTAAATACTATACGTTTAAGATAATTAGATGACAATAATTTATCGTCAACAAACTGCAAGGTTTAGACAATTGCTCGTTGCGCCTTAAGAAAACCTTAACACCACACTTTCTAAAAAAAAATCATGTGTTACACTCACATGACTTTCTCTACTCTTGCACAAACTATTTTTACAAACGCTTATTTTCCATCTACTTCACGTTAATCGAGATATCGAGATGTTAATCTTATTGCTAGTTTTCTTGTAGATGCAAGGGGAATTGCTAGGCTTTAAGCGATAGTCAAATATTTTAAGAGGTGGCTGCTATGTGGCGCATTCAATTCTCTCTGCATGTCCAGGACATAAAAAAAACGAATTCCCATTTGAGAAAAAGTATTGGAAATTTTAAGGGAATAACAAGTAATATCTCGAAAATGGTTCATTCAACAAAAACATGTATATGACATAAATTGTGTATTTTAACGCGATCTACATTTTTGTATAGTAAATTTTTTTCTATCTCTTATGGTTTACCAGTTATGCAAAAGTCGTTCACAATGAAGAATACTTTTGGAGACATTCACAGAAAATTCGAGATATACATTTCATTTGTCATATGTTATTTTAATCAAAATCGTTAGAGCCATTTTTGAGAAAATTAAAATTTTCGAAAAATGTTCCATGTAAAGGGTAAACTGGGGTGTGGGAATTTTCTGGAAAACCTTTGTGTTGCATCTCTAGAAGATACTGAACCTTAATACCAAGTTTGGTGTTTATCCGACTGTTCCTATCTGAGTTATGCTGTTCACAGACACACAGACAGACACACACACACACACACACACGGACATGTTTCCAAAAGTGTTTTTTTGGATTCAGGGGTCTCAAAACATGTATTTCCGGTGAAATCTCGGTATCAAATTTTTGGGTGGAATACAACACTTCCCCTGCTTACTATACGTAGTGGAGAAAGTAAAAATTTAATTTCCTCCGAAAATGGCTCTAATGATGATTAAGATTCCAAATATTAAGGATATTCACATTAAAAATGAAATAGATATCTGGAATTTTCTGGAAGTAGTATATGAATTCCTCTTTATTCCGATGGAAGCTTATATAATCTTGTATAACTGGTAAACGTTAAGCGATAGACTAAAACCCACTGAACAAAAAATTTAGGGCTCTTTAAAAAACAAAATTTATGTCAAATAACTTTTCTTATGGCAGCAGTAATTTCTGAGGTATCGGGCTACTAATGATCCGATTTGTTCAATATTTAGTCATTCGTTTAATGTCCTGTTAATTTTCAGCTGGTTCTCGCAATTACATGGAAAGAGTATGGAATTTAAAGGCCAGCATATATCTTAGTTTTTAAACATTTGACTATCGTTGTTCCTTTAAACCCAAATGTACAGAGTGAGCCAAAAAACTAAGAATCGGCTCCGCGGTGTTTTTCCTGTCCGCGTCCTCGGCGCACGTTGCCGTCTGCCACTGCCATAGAAAGCCGCGGATGAAACCATACAACATTTTTAAAACTACTTTTAAAGACTTTGCTTACCAACTTTATGAAAGCAGATGCTGAAACTGGCCACTATCGTTGTCCATACATTTTTGGCACCTCTTTGGGAAACTATCCATCACTCGCCGTAGTTCAGTTGAGAAATGCTGGTAATTTTCTTCCGGATATTTTGTTTTAATTCTTCCAGGGTGTGTGGGTTTGTCTTGTACACTTTATGTTTTAAGTTACCCCTGAGATAGAAATAGCAGGGGGTTAGGTCGGGGAACCGAGGGGGTCAACAATATTTACTAATAATTATGTCCTCAAACACATTTTCAATTGTTCTCATCGAAATATTGGCCTATGAGCTATAGCAGAGTCTTGTTGAATAAAGGCAAAATCACGCTCCCTGTCTGTAAATTCTCTAAAAAAGGGGCAAAATTATAATCAGATATGTACGGACGTCAACTGTTGACTGGAAAAAATTGGCTCTGTATGTCTTTCTCCGCTCATGGCGCCCAATACACAAATTTTTTCGCCATGAAGGGGTACTTCGTTAACAATATTAAGTTTGTCAGAGCTCCAATAGCGATTATTTTGTGTATACACATATCCATGAAGGCGGAACGTGAAAAATATTAAATATGGATCTATTTCGCCATTGTGAACACTATTGAGACTCCACTCACAAAATGTGCACCTAATTACAGGATCACCTGGTTGAAGAGCATGTGCCACAGATATTTTATATGGTTTCAACTTCAGCAATTTGGAAGCTATTCGAGCAGAGTAATAAGAAATGCCTGCCTGTTGTGAAAGATGCCTAAGTGATTTTTGGGGACAGTTCTTCAAACAATGACCGATGTCGTCTAACGTTTCTTCGGTAAGATCTATAATCTTTTAGATTTCTTAGCCTGAACAACTACTGTAACTTGAAATTTATTGTAAAATTCATGGATTGTTGTAAGGTCTAGGACATTTACACCTAGAAATCTTTCTGAAGCCGTACTTTCACTTGGCGAGCTGGCCGAGTTAACACATACGAATCATAAATAAATACACGCTGTGCAGTAGAAAACATATACTAAGCTATAATACACTTTGTGACTAAGTACAAGACAAAACAATAAAGAACTCGTAATAACTGAACTACATCACATCACCGTCAACTCAATACTGCACTTCACACTGCAGAGCAAAACCACGTCAACAGCCTGACCTTGTTTATAGAAGCAGTGCGTTATAATGTTTCCACATGCCCAGCGAAAAAACACCGTGCAGCCGATTCGTAGTTTCTTAGCTCTCCCGTTTTAACGTGGCGTATAATGTACAGAGATTTGTCTCGATTAAAGTGAAGTATATTAAAAATAAAGCTTCTAAGAATAATCTTTACAGCCATTAATAAATTATACGGGATGAAATCTCAATATCAAATTTTTGGATGGAATGCAATGTGTTCTCTACCTCTAATTGGTAGAGAAAGTATTCACATATTTAAACACTTTGCACTATAGGCACGAGTGAAAATTATAGGCTAACCACGACATTAAATGTAGCCTTATGATAATTTTCATGCCTCTTATTTACAGAATGCATCAGTGCATCCCCGGTAAGACAGCTAGTTCAAAGTACCTAAAACGTTTGTGGCTTTTTCCTCTTTTAAGATTATGTTCAAAGCAACACTTTTGTGGCTTTATCCCCTTTAACGTTACCACAATTTCCCTAAACTCTACCGCGATGTTGGCAGCCCTGATGAACTTCGCTGTACTCAAATCCACACAGCTATGTCACTGAATTAAGTCCGTTTATTTTTTTTCCCCTCAACACCGTAGCTATAAATCTTATTAACAGCCAGTAAAGACACAGTGGTGGCCGAAAAGCGCCTGGATTAACATATTTATATTTCCAATTGTACAGAGCACTGAATATGGATTATACCTCTGAATATGAATCAAGTTTAACCTTCCGCACACATACACAGTCCTGCATGGTTGGCACAACTGCTTGGTAAGCAGATGCTGCAAAAACTGCAATGAAACCTCAACCGAATAAATGGTAAAATTAGAGAAAGCCTTGGTCTGCTTCTTTTATTACTTCCGAGTTCTCCACGAAATGGGCTCTGAAAGGCAACTTTTACGACAGTTGGTGCAACTGTAGGCACGAAAATTGCTTTCCAGCGTATAATTACTGTTTTTCTATATAAGGGGGAGTTCCCATTATTGAACTTAGTACAGCATTCTCAGCAAACTATAGTTTACTTCATATACGGACCGCTTATAGGGTTTCAGTGATGAAAAAACTCTATATGCAACACCCCCAAGACATCCTCTGTTGAACTGTTACATTTACATCGCTTCCTCTACTCACTCTTCTAAAAATCATTCTTACAAAATCTTCTTCTAACTACTTGGTACCTTCATTACACATTTACACCTTCTGCAATTGTAGTCGATGACTAACTATATGATGGCACTGTTGGCATTTGAAGATTCAAAACAAGTATATCTCAGAAATGGTTAATGCCAAAACTTTTTGTAGTAAAATGTCTACCTTAAGGAGACCTACATTTTTTGTGCAGTAAATTATGTCTAGTTCAGATATGGCCATTCTTGATCTCGCGTGTCACCGCGTGAGAGCAACCTTCATCCCTCCCCTTCTCGTTTGCTGTTAGCAGCCACAAGCAGCCTTCTAATTCAGTGGTGGAAAACTACTTGACGCAATTACAAGATGCATTCCACAAGAATTAGTAAGACAGTTAGGGAAGAATTGGCTTTCTCATGCTTTGTAGCATACAAAGATGCTGCAATGTAGTATGTCTGTGTGTGTGTAACTGTGTACTCGTGTATATATGTATATAATAATTTGTGTGTCTTAAAGAGATCTACATTTGTTATTCAGTATGCTTTCGTCTATCGCTTGACGTTTACCACTTATACAAGAAAATACAAAGCTCCTTCCGAATGAAGAGGACTTCACAATATATTTCCACAAAAAATCAATATACACATTTCATTTGTCATCTAAATGTCTTTAATATATTGTATTTTGTTCAAAATCGTTAGAGCCATATTTTAGAAAATAAAAAATATTCGAAAAATGTTCCAAATAAAGGGAAGTTTGGGGTGGGAGATTTTCTTGAAAATCCTTGTGTCCCATCTGTACAGGGAACAATGGTATATCAGTGTAAATATTGATATTAATGTAAACAATACTATAAAATATAAATACGTGATATATTAAAAGCAATGGAGGCTAGATGGCCGTGGTCTTACACAGGTACATGACGCCAAACGGTACCAGGTGGAGACATCTCTCGGGTAGCATAAGCGCACAGAGTCTAGGCTGAACATGACCAGTAGAACGCTGGAGTGAGAGAGACAGATAGCGGTTGAAAAGAGTTAGCGAGAGGTTAGGACCAAATAGAAAGTCCAGACGCGCCATAAGGAGAGACATGAGAGTAAATGTTCTCATACGACGCTAATGCGATCAGACAATCACCTTAGCTCTTTAAAATAGTTAAGGAAAAAATAGCGTAATTTTCAAGGTGCATAAATAAGAGATAATTTCACGTTTTGCAATATTGGCAGGAGTGAACTCTACGCCACTTATATGGCTATTAGCAACTTAGGATGCTTGTTATTCTCTTAAATTTTCCAATACATATACTTTTTCTCAAATTCGTTATTCATTTTTTTTGTCCTGGTAATGCAAAGACAATGGAATACTCCACATAACAACCAGCTCTTAAAAGATTTGACTATCGCTTAAAGCCTACCAATTCCCCTTGCATCTACAAGAAAATTAGCATAAGATTAACATCTCGATATCTCGATTAACATGAAGTAGATGGAGAATAAGCGTTTGTAAAAATAGTTTGTACAACAGTAGAGAAGGTCATGTGAGTGTAACACATTAGATGTTTAGGAAACGACTCAAAACTGACAACTTTATGGAATTGTATTATGATAAGAATTCAGAGTATGGGGTATAAGCTTTCAAATGAAGGGGATGCCTCGTGCACTGTGACCTAAGGCAGATTTATTGCTCCAGGGAGGAAGGGATGAAGTGAAGGAACCACGGATCGCCACAGAGGCGTGCAGAAGTCCTTGCTCAAAACCTGATCCACTACTCGGGTTACCTAGAGAGGGCAATGAACGACCCGCCCATCCAAGCAGCCCTGTATTGTCCAAGATGAATACTCTTTTCTGGGGGCTAGCACCCGTGCCATTTGTCTGGCACCGCCACACACCACGTAACTTAGTAGCACACCTGAAACTTGAGAAGAAAATGGAATGAAAGGAAAAGATGAGAAATTACAACAACATTCACCTGTCGACCGGATAAAACCATGAAAAACCCAAGTTCAGAGTGGCAAAGGCAATGAACCCGCGACCTCCCCCCCAACGAATGCACGCCTCAGATATTACTGCGCATCCAAATCACTCGCTGTGAAAAAGCTATACTGATTACTGTGAAATAGCAATAATTAGTGTGTCACCTGACTGCTACACATCAGATTTGTTTGTCGAGCACAGGTGCACTCACTGGATTAGAACTCATGGTGAAAACACCGCGCGTTAGATACGGAAATGGAATAGATGAACACTGTGCGCCAGTTTCCCCAAACGGTCGATGGAAACATTATGGAAGCTTTTCTCTAATCGTCGAGCCCCTTTGGATTTCAACATTGTCAGAGCTGTCCAGTGCAAGCGAGCGTTACAGGTGGAAAATGGGGAAACAGAGGGACATAAAACGCATTTTAATTATTGCCAACCCCTCATGCATTTTTACGTAATGCCGGCATGATCGGATTGGTTCATCTCATTTTAACGCCGTTCGTCTGTCACTCCGGTAATTGGCTCCGGCTTTATTTCGGGAACTGGGAAGGGTTGTACCCTTTTTCCCATTTACCTGGACAGCTGTACGGCTCAGCGGGAATCCGAAAATACGCGCCGCTGCTAATATTTTATCAAATTAACGAATACCAACAGAGATGTTAAATACGAAAGGATGTATTCTATGACAGCTGATTTTGGCGTTTCATACGAGAGAGGTCATTTCATTTTCCGCCTTCTAATTGGAAACAGGCTCTGGAAATCACAAAGAAATACTCCTTATCTGCCATTACACGAGCTCCTTTTTAAGAATAACTATTCCTACTGAATTTCACACCAAATTCACATGAATTTCTCTACTCATTCGTCTTACACAACCTATTCTTTTTAATTCCATTTTTGCACAATTCGTTGTAGGTAAAAAGACAGTAGGCTAAAGCGATGCTCAACATTTTTAAAAATAGGGTCGCTTTGTGATGACTTTGGAATGTCATGTTCCTTTCAAGACCAAAAAACAACAAAAAAAACAAAAAAAACCCTATACATAGTGATTTACCACTAGAAATATTCGGAATGTGTTACTAGTCAACCACGATATGAATGCGCTTGGCGTAGGGCGCCGCTGTTTTGTTGACAATCAAGGTTTTGGATCAGAGGGGAGTTCGGGCAAGGCGATAGGGAACTGTACAGTCGCACAACGCACAATGAAAACATGGTATTTAGGTTCCGTGCCTTCTGATGATGCGACAGGAAGATTTTCAAGAAAATTCCCCACTCCGTACTACCATTTAAATGCAAGATTTTTCGAAATTTTTGATGTTCTAAAATATGGTTGTAACGATTTTGATTAAAACACCATACATTAAAGATATTTACATGACAAATAAAACATATATCTATAATTTTCTGAGAATAGCCTGTGAAGTACACTTCATTTGGAAGAAATTTTATATAATCTTGTATAACTGGTAAACGTTAAGCGACAGACGAAAACTTACTACACAAAAAAATTAGACCTCTTTAAAACACGCAATTTACTTAAAATAAGTTTTTCTGTGCCATGAGCCATTTCCGAGATATTCTTTATTAAAGAACCAAATTCTTTATTATTTGACCATTGATTGAATGGAGACAGTATATAGCATCCAGTTCTTGACTATCGCTGTTCCCTTTGTATCTATAACGAAATGTGTTTTTAGTCATGCTGTTTACAGCACTATCGGTGTTATTTTGAACCACCCTGTGTATCTTAGTGCCAGGATTGGGCCACACTATAAGATACCTACAAGCACATATTGTGCCAGCATGCTTAGAGCAGAACAGACTTCCCAGAAATTGCGGAATTGGTAACGAGGGCTGTAGCATGGGGCGGGGAGGGGGTGGTGCCCTCAACAATAACTGCTTCCCACCCTCTCCTCCTGGGGAATTACCTGAGGTTTCAGTCTCTCTTACGCGCAAGAAGAGAATACAGCATAACAATAAATTAGTGCAAAGTGAAATCAAATCAAATATCAGCAAAGAGCCATTTGTATGCAAATTAATATTGCTTTAAAGAGATTTATTTACAAAGTTCGTGACAGCGAGTAATTTCCAGAGGGGCGCGTATGTTTACTTAAGGGATTAGGGGGTATATATTTAGAAGAGTATTCTTCGAAAAAAATGTTACGTTCACCTGTGTTTCTCTATCCACAATCGTTTATTACTTAAGCGAGATAGGGAGGCAGTATTTTTAACACTTAAATGATTTCAGTGATATTATATAATATGTAAATTCAATAACAGCCCACCTTGAAGCAATATGTTTATGTAATAATTTGTAAAATGTATGTAACAGTCATTTCATATGCTTATATTATTGTATACATGTTCAATAATGTTATATGAATGTATTACGTAATTTAATTATTTAGAGCTGTAAGAATAATAAATTAAAAGTTGCTAACAATGAGGTAACCTTGAGGCAATAATGAGTTTGAGAGTTTAAATATTACTTGTGATTCTTGTAAGCAATAATCTGATTTTAGTGACAGTTTATAAAATAGCCAATCAACAACCGGAGGGGTTTTTAGTTAAATGAAGGTATTCTATTGGAGGGGGATTAGCCAATCAGAGACTTGAAATACAGAAATTTACAAGTTTAGAGCGTTGAAATCTGTTCAGTTGCTTGCAGACACTGATAGTAATCGGATGCAGGATGTGTCTTTCGAGAGTTTTAATATGTATTCGTGGGAGACGAAAAATAGTTTTACGTGGTAAAAAGTGAAATTAATTAATAGAAAGAATCTCACAGCTCTCTATATCAGGGAAGTGCTATTTAATTTGTGTCAAGGATTAATAAAAGGAGTGAATTAAAACTTAAAATCTGCGTAAGCCTACATTCTTGTCGCATCACGCCCTGCTAAGACTTCCATGTCTCTAACAATAATACGGACGCAGCCGAGGCAAACATAAATATATAATATCTGAGGAAACAAGTCAAATTACAAAGCTATTATTTTTAAACTTAGGGCAAAGGCCACCTGAAAGTACATTTTGGGCGAAGGCTACCGGAAACTGTTTATTATACGTGCTGTTGCAACTACTACAAGTTCGGTTCTCCAACAGTTTAACTATAATACTCCTTCAATACACACTACTTCAAATTGACGCCGCAAAGCGTGGTGCAAATAACGTAACAAACCACCTACTTCAAATTGGCTTTTCATACGTGGGGCAAACAACGTAGACAATTAACATTCTTCAAATTGGCGTCCATACGTGGAGCTAAACAAACAAACAAACAAACAAACAACTGCAACAAAATACCTTCTTCAATAGTAACGCGTGAGACTTGCATTCGAGGGGTCCCGAGTTCGATTCTCGTCGACCGCCCACTCTGATCTTCGGTTTTTCGTAGTTTTCCTTGGGCGGTAGACGAATTCTGGGTTGGTTTCTCATCCGCCATCATTTCGTTTCCATAATTTCCCTTTCAATCAGATTTCATCACATCTTTCAGTGTGCTTCTAGGTTTCGTGACGTATGGCGGTGCCGTACATAGAAAGCCACAGTCCCTAAAGTTCTTCCTTTGGGTCGGCACCTAACAATTTATACCTCCTCTCACATTACAGGGCGGAAGTGGATACTCCGACAGCCTTCTAGCAACTGTCTACCGGCTAATCATGGCGGTACCCGAGGACCTCGAGGTGTCTCACTACCCCGCCTGAACGGAAAACCATGCAGATGTACCCAATCTCCCACGGGTATCGGGAACCACTGCCCAGCCGAGTCCAACCCAATCCACACAACTCCCGCACGGAAAGGGCTCGGATGTTTGGACCAGCGTACTTCTATTAACGTCAGAAGTACCACGGGTCCGCAGCGCCTGCACCACCCTTACGGGGGGCGGTGCCGGACAGATGGCGACAATCTTTAATAACGGAATCTCAGCAACGGCTTACGTCACAAAGTTTACTTTCAGTAAATTGTACCTTTTAAATAGCTCTACATTATTGTATCGTACGCTTTCGTCTATCGCTTAACGCTTACTAGTTATATAAGATTATACAAAATTCCTTCCGAATGAAGAGGACTTCACAGGCTATTCCTGGAAAATTCAAGATATACATTTTGTCAACTAAATATATTTAATACGTTGTACTTCAATAAAAATCTTTAGTAATTTTTTAGAAAATCAAAATTTTCGAAAAAACTTCCATGTAAAGTGTAGTTGGGGTGTGAAATTTTCTTGAAAATTTTCGTGTTGTATTTTTTGAAGATACGAAACTCAAATACCAAGTTTGGTATTTATCCGACTTTTCGCTTTAGGCTTATGCTGTTCAGATAGACACATAGACATGTCAAAATGATTTACTTGGATTCAGGGCGCCTCAAAACATGTAATTCCGGTGAAATATCGGTACCGAATTTTTGGGTTGAATGAAATACATAAAAAGGATTTGATGTGATACATTCAGACGAATTTCTCTACCCTATGTCGTTTATTAGTGGGTGCACAAAATATTCTTACTGTACCTTATTTTTATATTTACTACATTTTAATCCAAATAAGCCTTTGCAGAAACATCTACATTACACACTTTGTTATAGATACAAAGGCAACAGCGACAGTCAAATGTTTAGGAACTGGACGCTATATGCTAGTCTTAAAATTCCATACTGTTTCCATGACATCGTGAGAAACAACTGAATGTTGAAAGGACTTTAAGAGAATGACCAACAAATGAACAACTCGAATCTTTAATAACGGATATCTCAGAAAGGCTTATGCCACAAAAAACTTGTTTTAAATAAATTGTGTACTTTAAAGATATGCACATAATTTGAGTAGTATGTTTTCATCTATTGCTTAACGTTTACCAGTTATACAAGATTATACAAAATTTCTTCCTAGTGAAGACTTCACAGGCTGTTCTCAGAAAACTCAGGATATACATTTTATACGTAATGTAAATATCTTTAATGTATGGTATTTTAATAAAAATAGTTTGAATCATTTTTTTAGAAAGTCGAACATTTGTAAAATGTTTCATGTAAAGGTTAGTTTAGAGTATTCTGTTGAAAGTCTTCGTATCGCATCTTTGGAAAACATTGAACTTAAATAGTTTGTATTTATCCGATTTCTCGATTTTGAGTTATGCTGTTCACAGACGCACAGACACACACACGCACGCAACCGCGCGCGCGGACATGTTTCCAAAAATGCTGCATATAGACTCAAGGCAGCTCAAAACATGTATTTCCGGTGAAATCTCGACATCGATTTTTTGGGTGGAATGCAATGCTTCCCCTATTTACTATATATATTAGAGAATAATGAAAAGCGTTCATTGCTAGAACCAAAAGAACACACCAGGGAGAAATTCACTCACTTTTGGATATTGCTCTCGAGTGTAAATGAAAATTTCATGAGTAAATGCCAGAATGGTGTGAATAGAAACGGAGAAAAGTTCCAAAATTTCTATCATAAGGTTTGTGATTATTTTCATTGTAAATTGAAGTAGGTAATTATCTTTACGTTATTTGCACCACGCTTTGGGCGTCAATTTAAAGTAGTTTGTTTTGAAGGAGTTGTATTATATTTCAACTTTTGGGGAGCCGAACTTGAAGTAGTTGCAACCGCACGTATGGTACCCGGTAGCCTTTGCCCCAATTTTTAAAAATATTAACTTTATAATTTGACTGTTTCTTTAAGTATTAAATATTTATGTTTGCCTCGGCTGCGTCTGTATTATTGTTAGAAACACGTTTCTCTTAGCAGGGAGTGGTGCGACTAAGAATGTAGGCTTACACAGATTATAATTTTAATACACTTCTATTATTAATGCTTGACACGATTTAAATAACACTACACTGATATATAGGGAGCTGTGAGATTCTTTTATTAATTACTTGCACATTTTAACACGTAAACTATTTTTTGTCTCACACGAATACGTATTATACTTCTCGAGAACACATCTCGCGTCCGGTAGGAACACTGTTTGCAAGCAACTGAATAGATTTCTAGCGTCTAAAATTTGTAAATTTCGGTATTTCAAGTCTCTGATTGGCTATTCCTAATCCAATAGAATACCTTAACTGTTGATTGGATATTTTATAAACTGTCACTAAAATTACATTATTGCTTCCAAAAATCACAAGTAGTATTGTCAAACTCTCAAACTCATTATTGCCTCAAGGTTATCTCATTGTTACCTCATTGTTAGCAACTTTTAACTTATTATTCCCACAGCTCCTACATTATTAAATTACGTAATATATTTACATAACATTATTACACATGGATACAATAATATAAACATATACAATGACTGTAATATACACTTTTTATATATTGTTAAATACCCTTATTGCTTTAAGGCGGGCTGTTATTGAATTTATGTATTATATAATTAGACTGAAATCATTTAAGTGTTAAAAATACTGCCTCAAAATGTAACTATATCTATGAGAACGTGACGCTGTTGCGCGGATGTTATAGCTGTTTCGGTAGTCCGAGATGCAGCGGCTGGAGCGCAGTCCGTAGTGAGGTGGCCACAATGTGAAAGAAAACCACTGTATACAGGGTGGACCATTTAAGTTTGAGACCGTACAATAGCTCCAAAACTGTGTGTTGTAGAAAGAAATGTCGTTAATAAAAGTTGCTTGATATTATGGGGGGAAGTAAATGCCATTAGTCGTGTTTTATTTGCAGGACGTTGTGATGGTCATTTTAAGGACAATTTAGTTTTTTAAAGGGAACCTACAATTTAATTTGACCCTAAAATGACCACTATAACGCTTATATAAAGCAACTTTTATACAAGACATTTCTTTCTAGAACGTCTAGTTTTGGAGATATTGTACAGCCTCAACTTAAATGGTCCATCCAGTATGTGGCATGTGTGTGAACCTGCAGAGAACGTCGTACGAGTGTAACGCATCAGTCATTATTATTATTATTATTATTATTATTATTATTATTATTAATTTTATTATTATACAAAAGGAACATCGAAGCATATACTGAAATATAAATATAGACCTTTTTTGTTCAAATGTTGCACTTACATGCCTCGGAAAGGCTGTAGGAAAACTCAAATGTTTTATATTTAATAACCTTTTAGAAAAGCTTTAACACAGTGCTGGGTAGATAAAATTGTGTGGGGAGAATCATACCAATATTAACACTACCTCCCCCACACAATCACATATTTTGAACACAGATTCCCTGGGGATCGCAATAAATCACACGCTTATCGACCTGGATCTGAATCGGCGACTGGTGCAGGAATTTGGAGTGTCGAAGTAAAATATTCCGGTTCTCCGGGAACATCCATTATATTTACACGTGCGGGTGGTGGCGGCGGCGGCGGCTAGGCGTTTAATCAGGTAAATGCCACCGGCGTTCGATACGACACATCCTTCTAGGAACCCGTGCAAGAATTCAACATAGCTGTTTCACACGAAACGGTTTTCTCGTATTGATTTTGATGTCCCCAGGCGTTTGACATACAGACCTCTCTGCGTGTGATTCAAACTGCCGGGGATTACCCCGAACTGCGTCATCATAGCATGTGACATCTCTGTATTGCCAATATCCAAGCAGGGAACAAAACACATCAGGTAAATTGGTGGCGCAGTAGTGAGGAAATTCACCTATTTTTACTTTCCCTACCACGTACATAGTAGGTCGAGAAGGTACTACATTCCACCCAAACATTCGATACCGAGATTTCCTTAATAAAAAAAACATTTTTACTTTCTCTACCAGTATCTAGTTAGGCATAGAGGACATGGCAATCCACTTAAAAATTCGATACTGAAATTTCACTGGAAATACACGTTTTGAGACCCCTTAATTTAAAAAACACAAAACATTTTTACTTTCTCTACTAGTACATGGTGGAGACAGAAGACATTGAATCCACACAAAATTCGATACCGAGATTTCACTGGAAATACACGTTTTGAGACCCTTTAATTTAAAAACAAAAGTACTTTTACTTTCTCTACTAGTACATGGTGGAGACAGAAGACATTGAATCCACCCAAAAATTCGATACCGAGATTTCACTGGAAATACACGTTTTGAGACCCCTTAATTTAAAAACAAAAGTAGTTTTACTTTCTCTACTAGTACATGGTGGAGACAGAAGACATTGAATCCACCCAAAAATTCGATACCGAGATTTCACTGGAAATACACGTTTTGAGACCCCTTAATTTAAAAACAAAAGTAGTTTTACTTTCTCTACTAGTACATGGTGGAGACAGAAGACATTGAATCCACCCAAAAATTCGATACCGAGATTTCACTGGAAATACACGTTTTGAGACCCCTTAATTTAAAAACAAAAGTAGTTTTACTTTCTCTACTAGTACATGGTGGAGACAGAAGACATTGAATCCACCCAAAAATTCGATACCGAGATTTCACTGGAAATACACGTTTTGAGACCCCTTAATTTAAAAACAAAAGTATTTTTACTTTCTCTACTAGTACATGGTGGAGACAGAAGACATTGAATCCACCCAAAATTCGATACCGAAATTTCACTGGAAATACACGTTTTGAGACCCCTTAATTTAAAAACAAAAGTATTTTTACTTTCTCTACTAGTACATGGTGGAGACAGAAGACATTGAATCCACCCAAAATTCGATACCCAGATTTTACTGGAAATACACGTGTTGAGACCCCTTAATTTAAAAACAAAAGTATTTTTACTTTCTCTACTAGTACATGGTGGAGACAGAAGACATTGAATCCACCCAAAATTCGATACCGAAATTTCACTGGAAATACACGTTTTGAGACCCCTTAATTTAAAAAAAAGCATTTTTACTGTCCCTACTAGTTCATGGTGGAGACAGAAGACATTGAATCCACCCAAAATTCGATACCGAAATTTCACTGGAAATACACGTTTTGAGACCCCTTAATTTAAAAACAAAAGTATTTTTACTTTCTCTACTAGTACATGGTGGAGACAGAAGACATTGAATCCACCCAAAATTCGATACCGAAATTTCACTGGAACTACACGTTTTGAGACCCCTTAATTTAAAAAAAAGCATTTTTACTGTCCCTACTAGTTCATGGTGGAGACAGAAGACATTGAATCCACCCAAAATTCGATACCGAAATTTCACTGGAAATACACGTTTTGAGACCCCTTAATTTAAAAACAAAAGTATTTTTACTTTCTCTACTAGTACATGGTGGAGACAGAAGACATTGAATCCACCCAAAAATTCGATACCGAAATTTCACTGGAAATACACGTTTTGAGACCCCTTAATTTAAAAAAAACAAAACATTTTTACTGTCTCTACTACTACATGGTGGAGACAGAAGACATTGAATCCACCCAAAATTCGATACCGAAATTTCACTGGAAATACACGTTTTGAGACCCCTTAATTTAAAAACAAAACATTTTTACTTTCTCTACTAGTACATGGTGGAGACAGAAGACATTGAATCCACCCAAAATTCGATACCCAGATTTTACTGGAAATACACGTTTTGAGACCCCTTAATTTAAAAACAAAAGTATTTTTACTTTCTCTACTAGTACATGGTGGAGACAGAAGACATTGAATCCACCCAAAAATCGATACCCAGATTTCACTGGAAATACACGTTTTGAGACCCCCTTAATCCAAAAAAAGAAGCATTTTCACTTTCTCTACCAGTACCTAGTAGGTAGAGAGGCCATTGCAACAACAATTTGATACAGAGGTTTCACGGGAAATGCATGTTTTCAGGCCCTCTTTAACAAAAAAAATCTACTTGCTTTACAACGTATATACTAGAGAGAGAAGACATTGCATTTCCACCCAAAAATTTGATACTAATCCCCACTCCAAATGTCTAGATAGGTTTAAGTTGCCCACAGACTCAATTACAAGTTTCGGTTATTGTAAGGTACAAAGATAAAAACTTAATTACAGTTTAGAAAATACATGTGTTTGTTTATACTTTGTTGAAAGTATGAATATTGTATATAGGTTCTTTCAAGTATTGTTAAGTACAAAGAATAAAACCATTAATATTATATACAGGATTGCTTAAAAGATATTTTTGTACATTCTGTTTGAATCTAAAGCTGTTGCTTTCACGTTTTACTTCAGTTGGTGATCGGTTCTGGATATATAAACCAAATATAAAGGGATCTTTGTTTATAGATTTTAAATTATAACTATTTTGGTGCAAGTCCAATTTACACCTTGTGCGTGACCATATATTTCACTATTTGTTTTAGGTTTGTGCAGTTCAGTCAGACAGATTACTTTATACGAGGGCTGATTTTTTTCCTGTAGCTTCTGTGATAGTTTCGTATCTTTAACATAAATATTTGAAAAGAGCGGGTTTTTATGTATTATGTTGGTAGGCGGCAGCACTCTCGTATTGGTAAGTTGGTAGTAATGCTCTATTTTGTAGACCCTACGTGCATTTCGCATACCAGACAATGGAGGTGATGAGTCATGGCTGCAACATTATGATCCTGAAGGAAAACAAGCCAGCACAGTGTGGAAATCGCCAGGTTCTCCAACATCAAAAAAGGCAAAAGTTGTTTTATCTGCAGGGAAAGTGATGATCACATTTTTTTGACTGTAATGGAATGATTTACCAGCATGTAGTTCCCCTCACACTACTGTTACAGCAGCATACTACACGTCAGTATTGGCTACACCGAGGAAGCACATTGCAAAGAAACGACCAGAGCTTTCTCGGACTGGGTGGCGACTTACGGCCTCACGTCGCAAATCAAGTCATGCAGTTTCTGGCTCGATTCAACATTACCTGTGTACCACATCCACCTTATAACCCCGATCTTGCACCCTGTGACTTTTTTATTCCCATCACTAAAGGCAAAGCTTAGGGGTATTCGATTTGAGAATTCTAAAGCAGTGCTCAAGAAAAGTGAGGCGATTCTCAAGAACCTGACAAAGAATGGTCTGCAGCACGTGTTCAAGGACTGGCAGAGACGCTATAAAAAGTGCATTGAAGTAGGAGGGGATTACTTTGAAAAAGATCATGTAAACATTGAATTGGAGTAATAAACATCTGTGAAAAAAATCAGTCTCAGTCTTTGTTGATCAGCCATCGTATACGTAAAAAGACACTACAGTAAATAGTTTTTCTGTTTTGAAGACTCCCTTACAGAACTCACGTTTTCCCATACATTTATTTTGGAGTACTAGAACCCTCTGGATAAGGGTATTACTACAGCCACTCCATACTTCTATGCCATATTGAATTTGCGAATAAATTAAGCCATGGTATACAGTTTTGAGAATATTTATGTTACAATGTTATGTGTTAGAGACTTCTGAACCCAAAAACAGCGTTTTAGTTTCTCTACCACGTACATAAAAGGCAGAAAAGATATTACATTCCACCCATATTCAATATAGTGATTTCATCAGAAATGCATGTTTTGAGGCCCCCTGAATCCAAAAAAGCAGTTTTTGAAAAAGTTTCGTATCTGTGGACAGCCTAAATAAAAACCAAAAGTCGGATAAATACCAAACCTGGCATTTACGTTCAAATCTTTTAAAGATGAAGAAAAAACATTTTCAAGAAAATCCCCCACAACAAACTACCCTTTATATAGGGCATTTTTGGAATCTTTTTATTTTCTAAACATGTCTAACCGTTTTGATTAAAATACTATACATTAAAGGCATTTACATGGCAAATAAAACGTATGTCTTGAATTTTCTGGAATAGCTTTTGATTTACTTTGATAGATTTACTTCATTCGTAAGCAAATGTATATAATCCTGCATACCTGCATGCAGATCTCTTTCAAACATACGCTTTATTTCCAATACCTTTTTCGTGACATCAGCCATTTATGAGATATCCGTTATTAATGGTTCGAACCGTTCAATACTTAGCCATTCTTTTAATGTGTTATCAATTTTCAGTTGTTTCTCGCGATGTCATGGAAACAGTATGGAATTTTAAGGCCAGCATATAGCGTCCAGTTGTTAAACATTTGACTATCGCTGTTCCCTTTGTATCTATAACGAAATGTGTGATGTAGCCATTTCTGTAAAGGTTTATCTCGATTAAAATGTAGACGATAGAAACATAAGCTTTAGTAAGAATAGTTTGTATACCGGACTAATAAGCGAGGAGGGTAGAGAGTGCCATGTGAATGTAACATATAAGCTTTTAGAGTATTGACGTCACTTCAGCATTTTAAATCCCTCTTGTATCTACAACGAAATGTGTAAACTATTTTTGTAAAACGTTTATTTCGAAGGAAGTAGAAAGAGTGAAATTGTAGAGAAAGTTTTGTGAATGTAACACATCAGATTTTCATTCAGTTACAGAATGGAAGTTCCAGAAGAAGCAAAGATCGTTGTTTGATGCTGTTGTGGATTTATTTGCCCGCGTTTGCTGCGTATGAATAAAATCGGCGCATTTTCTGGGAGTTTAATAATTCACCCCATTTGACTAGCAGGCATTTCCAGGAATATCTCGTAACTATTGATCGTGGAGTAGCTGTTGCCTGCCCACATGTTATTCTGTTATTCCAAAGCGTTATTTTTAGCAGAACTTAATATAGATGTTTCGTGTACATAAGCTCTCTTACACGTTGCAGTGCTGGATTCTAATATTTCTACCATACGCTTTGAATATGTCGAAGGATAACAAATCCAGATACAGAAAGGGTTCAAACACAACTCAAAAACCATTTATACTTAATTGTGTTTTAAATATTTATGTGTAATAAAACAATGATTGAATTCTATTCTAAACTTTACGAAATGAGTAAATATCCTATAACTGTGTTATATTCACATGACTTTTTCCACTCACTAACATTTATTTTTATATAGCTTCTGCAACCACGTGCATAGCAGACAGAGAAGGTATTGCATTCCACCCAAAAATTTGATGCCGAGATTTTACCGGAAATACATGTTTTGAGGCACCCTGAATCCAAAAAAAATATTTTTAGTAAAAGCTCCCTGTGTGTGCCGGATAAATACTGAACTTGGTATTTATGCTTAATACCTTTCAAGGATATCACACAAATATTTTCAAGAACCTTTACATGGAACACCTTTTATTTTGCAAAACATGGCTACTACGACTTTGATTAAAATACCTAAAGATACCTGAAAAATAAAATTTATATCTTCAATTTTATAGGAATAGGTCTTTAAGTCTTCTTTCGGAAGGAATTCTGTATAATCTTGTATAACTGGTAAACGCTAGAAATAGACGAAAACGTACTACACAGCAAATGTAGATCTCTATAAAGCATACAATTTATGTCGAGTAACTTTTTTGTGGCTCCAGGCATCTCTGAGATATCCATTATTAATGGTTCGAGTCTTTCACATTCAGTTGTTTCTCGCGATGTCATGGAAACAGTACTGAATTTTAAAGCTAGCATATAGCGTCCAGTTGTTAAACATTTGACTATCGCTGTTCTCTTTGTATCTATAACGAGACGTATAATGTAGCTGTTTTTACAAAGGTTTATTTATATTAAAATATAGTAGATAGAAAAATAAGCATGAGTAAGAGTAAATTGTGTACCCACTAATATACGATAGAGGGTAGAGAAAGTAATGTGAATGTATCACATCAGATTTTACTGTCATCCCTCCGCCCATTAAAACCTTTAGTCGTTAATCCTGTTAGCCATCTCTACTTGTTTACACGAATCGGAGAAGAATTCATTAAGGGAACCCATAGGTAGAAGTTCAGCGAAATCCTTCAAAAAGTAAAGAAGCAAAATTAAGTTGGTATTCACCCTTTTAGTTTATAGTTCTGTTATTAAAAATGAATAATCTAGTTTCATAAACTGTGTTTGGTGTCTATTACTGATCATTAGAAATAATTTTTCAAGGGCTTTTAATTCTGCCTGAGCACAAGATCAGACATTCCTTTATAAATTCAAACCTGTTTTTCTACATCTTCTCAAAATGTTCCCACATGATGCAATGTGGATTTTTTAAATGGCAACCTACAATTAGGGTCAAATTAAACTGACCCTAAAATGACCATCATAACGTACTCCAAATAAAACACGACGACTAAGCATTCACCTTACTATATACTATTAAGCAACATTTATTCAAGAAATTACTTTCTACAACGCTTAGATTTGGAGATATATTTCTGCTGATAAAAATGTGTAGGTATAAAAATTAGTCTATAGGATTCAACTCAGTACTCTGTGCAGGCCAGTCCATTACAGGGATGTTATTGTCGTGTAACCACTCCGCCACGGCCCGTGCAGTATGAACAAGTGCTCGATCGTGTTGAAAGATGCAATCACCATCCCCGAATTGCTCGTCAACAGTACGAAGCAAGAAGGTGCTTAAAATATCAATGTAGTCTGTGCTGTGATCGTGCCACGCAAAACAACAAGGGGTGCAAGCCCCCTAGGAAAAGCACCACCACACCATAACACCACCACCTCCGAATTTCACTGTTGGCATTACACACGCTGGCAGATGACGTTCACCGGGCATTGCCACTGTTCAATCGTCTAATGTTGACGCTCCATACACCAAGCGAGGCTTTATTTGGCATTTTCCTGCGTCATGTGTGGCTTATGATCAGCCGCTCGACCATGGAATGCAAGGATTCTCACCTCACGCCTAATGTCATAGTACGAGTACTTGGGAGTGGATCCTGAAGCAGTTTGGAATTCCTGTGTGATGGTCTGGATAGATGTCTGCCTATTACTCTTTACGATCCTCTTCAAATGTCGGCGGTCTCTGTCAGTCGACAGACGAGGTTGGTCTGTACGCTTTTGTGCTGTACATGTCCCTTCACGTTTCCACTTCACTATCACATCAGAAACAGTGGACCTAGGGATGTTTAAGAGTGTGGAAATCTTGCGCACAGACTTCTGACACAAGTGACACCCAATCACCTTCGAAGTGTATGTATACAAAATGTTTACTGGATATTCCTGGAAACCATTTCTTTATGCTACTTTTTGTTCAGATTTTTAAATAAATGTAAGAATAAAAATGATTTATGAAAATAAATTAAACCTTTTATGCTACATAAACTAAATTATTTTTTACTCTCAACAGGTTAAAGATATTGGAAATAATTTTTTTCACAGTATAAAATTATCTTTTATTCGATTTAGGGAAAAATAGTGATTATAGAAACAAATTTATAGGAGAAAAAGTGCACCACAGTATGAGTTGCAACGTTTTGAGTTATGAAACAGGGTGTCACATCACTTTTGCACAACTTTAAACGAGAGATAACCTATTATTTTTATTATGATTATTTCCAGAAAAACTTGTATAAACAAGCCAAATTTGATCACCTTTGATTCAGTTCTTAATATGTAACCTGAATTTATAGTAGTGTGATGTGTTGGCTTTCTAATGACATCCCAGTGTCCTTAACAAAAATAACATTTCGAAACATTTAAACCAATAATATCGAATTTCTCGGAAAAGCCTAATGCTTGAAGCTGTATGTGGTCCCGCGATGGTGTGATATTTTGAAGCAGAAATGTAGTTGCCAACTTTTCTCGTTTTCTCCAGCATCTACTGTCGGCTGCTCCAGCGGTAGGGCTACGAATATTTCTCTCAGTGTATGCATGATTGAATTGTGGACACCACTTTAAATTGACTGAGAAATTTTAAGTGAACTAATATTTGAGTTCTTGAAGTGAACTACTGACCATTTGAAATAAACAAACAGATTGATTCTGAGTTGTAGCACTCGAAACTATAACACTTGAATTATTATAGCTACTAACTTCTACAGGATTAATTTTGCGGTTTGAAATAACTCTTTCCGCAATAAAAGAAACTAGACGCGTAACTCGCCGCTAGTCGCGAAATAGTTGCTATTCACACAAGTGCGTCACTGTGAGCTTAAAGAATCACACGAGCAAGTACCGCTGCCGGTAGCAGTGAGAGAGTAATTAATCCGTACCAATGATGGTAGCAGAGTAGAGTAACCCTTGGATCTAGATCACGAAAAGTTATCAATTTTAGCTCCGCCTATACATTATTTCCCCACCAACGTGAGTTTTCACGCGCAGCCAAATCTCTAAACTCTCAGTATATGAATATAACACAGTTACTAGGAACTTAGCTAAAATTCTCAGCATTTCCGTTGTCTATCTAATTTCCAGAATTGGCCTAGGTGCCTGTATAACGTACTGAACTTAACTCTAAACTGCGTTTCCAGAAATCCTTAAGATAATGTGAACGCTTCTTCTCGGCTCACCAATAACTCTGGCTGTTAATTACCCTCCATCTTTCCGGACAAACATTTCAACTCAAACTGTTTACATTATCATTGATTTAATATGCGAAAATTATTTATTTCAATTATTCCTCTATCTTACTGTTGCTTGTTTATTTATACTGTCAATAATTACGGTATCATGCTACAAAAAAGGTTATTTGAAATAAATTGTGTCTTATAAATATATCTACCTTTTTTTGATAGTAAGTTTTTGACTATCTCTTGAGGTTTCCCCGTTATACAAGACAATACAAAATCCCTTCCGAATGAAGAGTGCTTAACAAGTTATTTCTAGTAAATTCAAGATACATGTTTTATTTGTCGTGTAAATATATGGCGTTTTAATCAAACGATTTAAGAGACGTTTTTGAGAAAATATAAAATGTCGAAAAATGTTTTATGTACAGGATAGTTTGGTTGGGAGAGGAGGATTTCCTTCAAACATATGACTATCACCTCGATTCCTCTACCACTGTTCTACCTTCAACGAAATGTTAATAAAACTATTTCTACAATTGCATGCTGGAGATAAAAAAAATACGCTTTTGTAAGATTAGTCTCTAAATACCATGCTAAAATAAACTGTAGTACACAGAAAAGTAATATGAATGTAAGGCATAAAATGTTTGTTTGATAGACACAGAGAGAGATGTGTGGACTGGGAGAGGCAAGTGTTACGTAAACACGGAAACCTTACGAATGAAGAACGACAATTCCATTCTAGGAGAACGATTTACATTTCAATATTATGATGCAGCGACTATAGCCCGAGCTTATCGGTAGGAAGGCGACCAAACACTGGCCGGTTGAAGAGATAAGGAGAAATAAGTAAACGGAGTAGCGCTTTCACCCCCCGTAAGCAGCAGAAAAGCTGTCGAGAGATAACCAGATACTTCTGAAAGCTTATTTCTCCCCGCCTCCCAAGAACATTCTAGAACTTTGTCGAAAACACCAGCGGCTATATACAATGATTTTGCTCCACACTGTGGCCACTGCATGGTTGCTCGCATACCAGCCGCCGCAGCTCGGACTCCCGCCGAAACAGTTATAATTCCCCGCAACCTCACGTTCTCATTGTTACAGCTCCAATGTCAGTGATAGTAAGCACACACCTTATTATAAGAGATGTTGGAAATATCCTTCTCGCCTAAGGTTTTCTTTTACTTCTTACAATATGTGATTTTTTTTACATACACCTTATTATACCTTTGTTCATCAGAGTTGATAGATTTCCGTAATTTGATACTGCGAAATGATAAACAGTAATTGACCTACCCTTAATATTCCTCTCTGAGAAGCACAGTTCCATCTATATGGCTACGTTTTGTTTCAAAATAACAGATATTGGAGTACAGACAAACCCGATTTTACACCGAGATTCTCCTGTATGACGGGAAAACTGGTGTGCAGTAAATGTATACCAAATAATGGTACCTATCTATAATTTTCCTATCCATCCTGCAGAGGTGCAGGAATGACTGACACCATTTTTTGAACAGCTGACCAACGTTGAATGTCAGTCTGGGTTTTTCCAACAAGACTTTGCTACTGTGCATACAGCTGATGTGTCATTAAATTTAATTAAGGAAAATTTCGTAAATAGGGTAATTAGTAAAGAATTACGATCCTCACGATCCCTTGATTTAAATGTATGTGATTTATATCTATGGATGGACTTGAAAACATCAGGCAAGAAATTCACTCAATTTCGGATTTTAAACTCTAATACGTGAATGAAAATGACATAAGATGTCAGAAATGTACGGATAGAGAAGGACAATATTTCGAAATGATTTTGACTTTGTCCAGTTTTTCAAATCCACTTCTCTCAATACTTACTGTCACTGTTTCGTTTTTATTTAGTTCACCTTCATTGAGAGTTCAACTCAATAAGGAACTAGTTCAGTTTCACTAATGTCGCTTCACTTCCTTCGTGACGTAGTCTCTTCACGCCGGACGATTCACTTCACTCTGGAGTTGAACTCAAGAACTCCACAACCCATCGCTCCGCAGTAGTACTCGCTGCACGTCACAGTAGTTAGCACTCGCTCGCTCGCACTCAACTCCACTCCTCACCTCGCACTGACTGAGCGATCGCCTTCAAGACCTTCACGCCATCAACACCGCCTTCTCATCTGCCTTCCAGAGCTTCACCACCTGCTGTCTGCAGCGCTTCGACAGCGCGGATTCAGCGATCAGTGGCCTGGGCGAATCAATCGCCTGCCTGCCATAGACGCCAAAACCGCCAGCTCCAACTGACTGCCAGGAGGGCTTTAGTTCACACTCAACGGTCTCACGGAACTCGTGAAAGCCCTGATCACGACGACGGCTGATTGGACTCCTGTACTCTCGGACCTGAGGAGTGGTCAGGAAAAACTGATGTAATCACTACAGAGCCATATGATATATGGTACCAGACCCTTCCGACAATTGAGCGCCCCTCTGGTGGCCGCTCAACAATTCCCAACTCATCAATAAAAACAAATAAAGTTCCTTACCCAATGCCGACACTCCCCGGGGGCAGTCAGGGCCCTGGCACCGTCATGGCTGTTTCCTGGACATTTTCACCTCCTTTGACAGCGCTTCATAAGCTGGCAGTTACCTTCCGCTTACTATCGGGGGTGCTCAGCGGAACCCCAACACCTTTCCTGACTTCTCTTATCAACTTTCCTATCCAAATTCTCTTTCCTACACCCGTCCACTACCCCCCCCCAAGAAAACTTATATAGCCACCGGAATCATACCAAAAGGTTCTCCAGACTCACGCTTAAGACAGTACAGGTCAAATGGGACGCACTATTGCCACATGTACGCTCACAATTTGGCGTCCAGCTACAATCGTTCTGCCAATTTAATGTCATCTTGTAAATGACTAAACAGTGAAATATCTGCACTGCTATTTAAGGCAATTGTAAGACATTCAATTTTCAACTGCACTTTAATCTTCTCTTTCTAACTTCTACTTTGAAATACGATTTTACAGGCTTAAAAATATATATTATGAAAAAAATCTGATGTGTTACACTCACATGACTTTCTATGCTCTTGTACAAACTATTTTTACAAACGCTTATTCTCCATCTACTTCATGTTAATCGAGATAAAAATTTGCAGACTCTATCTTATTGCTAATTTTCTTGTAGATGTAAGGGGAATATATATTTAAAAGGGTAATATAGAAATACATAAGCCTTTAAACACATATATATCTCTTAATAGCTGGTTGCTAGGTGCAGCACTATTCCCTTTTCCACAGATTAATACTCTTTGCATATCCAAGACAAAAAAATGAATAACGAATTCCCATTTGAGAAAATAAGTATTGAAAACTTTAAGGGAATAACAAGCAATATCTCGAAAATAGTTCACTCATGAAAAACATGTATATGACATAAATTGTGTATTTTAACGCGATCTACATTTTATGTGTAGTAAAATTTTGTCTATCTCTTATGGTTTACCAGTTATGCAAAAGTCTTTCACAATGAAGAATACTTTTGGAGAGATTCCCAGGAAATTCAAGATATACATTTTATTTGTCATGAAAATATTTTAAACATATGATATTTAAATCAAAATCGTTAGTGCCATTTTTGAGAAAATTAAAATTTTCGAAAAATGTTCCATGTAAAGGGTAATCTGGGGCGGGGGGATTTTCTTGAAAACCTTCGTGTCGCATCTCTGGAAGATACTAAACCTAAATACCAAGTTTGGTGTTTATCCGACTGTTCGTTTCTGAGTTATGCTGTTCATAGAGAGACACACACACACACAGACAGACAGACAGACAGACACACACGGGCAGGCTTCCAAAAATGCTTTTTTTGGATTCAGGGGATCTCAAAATATGTATTTCCGGTGAAATCTCGGTATCGAATTTTTGGGTGGAATACAATACTTCCCCTACTTACTATACGTAGTAGAGAAAGTAAAAATATGAAATAATATATATAATTTGGTAGGATATCATCACTATTTATCTTTAACAAAAACATATACGTTGGTGGATTGTTTTCAAACAGCAAATAATGAACAACGCGCTACACTGCACACTATTTTATCATATTCCGTTAACCTAGCGTGTTTTTGTTTCCCGCGTGTTTTCCCTTACCATTCTTTTTGAGGGGTCCTTAGAAGTCCTTTCATTTGTCCTTTTTTATCCTATTCACTACTGTTTCTGAACACCCGAGTAGCCGTAGCTGTTTCTTTTGCTGCCTTAGTAACACTCATTTTACTTTAATAATGTAACACATTCATTATTACTCTTCTTAGTCTACCAACATTTCGTCTCTTTCTAGCTTATCCCTCCATCCATAAATATTTACGTAAATTGACAAACAAATAACCTACACAACACTTCACACTATAAACATAGCCACTTCCTTACAGCCTGATGTTAATCTTCACTGACTTCTACGTCCCGCCTGGCCAGTTAGCTGAATAGATGGATGAATTTTGTTAGTCATACACTGTGAATGCAAGAAGTTACAGGATTCCGGCTTCTTTTAAAAACTTGTCTCCAACACCCCTTATCATTTTCTCTTGCTTGGTTCCATTTGTAAACCCAAAAACAAAAAGCTTTTCGCTGGTTGACTTTTCTACTGCACAAGTGTAGTATTTTCTGAAAGTATTTAATTAAAAAAAATATAACACTCATCTTATTAAAGGTAGAGAATTCAAACTGGGAAAGTATCAGCACACTAGTTTACTCTAGCTAAGAAAAAAATATTGTTAAATTCTACGCTTTAGTTTATTAGTTACTGCGAAATAAGCATAGGAACAGCAAATTTAAGACTTTTTTTTTTTTAAAAAAAATTCGTGTTGTTTAGAAATTTGTACCACATAAATCTATAAGGGCTCTAAAAAATTATGTAATCTGACAGAAAAATATTCGGTATAGGATAATGTGTTAAAAGCTGAAATTAATAACAACTGAACTAGCAACTTGGCTACAGCGTAGAAAAGGACGAAGCTAATGACAACATGTATGCGTTAGAAGAGACAGAGATATCCCATTTACCTTCATACTGTCTTTTAAGGTTGAGACGCTTTATTTCGGCACACATTCTGGAAAAGGGAGAATGCTTTTCTGAAGGTTCTAGTTATATGCCGATAGTCAGCCTGGTGTTTACGCTGGCGAGCGAAGTGATTGTTTACATCGACCGCCCGGCGCCCACCTCCCGATAATCTTGCGCCATAGCGTTACAATATCTTATGAGGACATACATCTTTATTATCATTGTAAATGTAACTGTAACTATGAAACTGTGAGGCGTTGGGGGGATATTATAACTGTTTCGGCGGGAGTCCGAGATGCGACAAAGTACTGGTTCTACGAGTGAGGTTGTAACGATAGTTATGACATATAACGAGTGCTGCTACTGTGAGAGATTAGGAAGGTCTTGTGTTCGAGGAAGAGGCTGCTTTGCACGTACGCCTCTACGTCGCGAGGATAAGTGAAAAGAACGGAATCACATAACCACGAAAACAATATTCATGCCAAAACAAAATCTCAAGTGAAAATTCATGATTTCTATTCAAATATCCATCACACTGAGGTAAAATAGAAAATAAATTGAGTAAAACGACGTACATGAATTCTAAATAGAGACCTGTGGAGTAAATCAGATATTCCGCTCTAGATTTTCGGCAGAACTTGACGGGTACATGCGGGTTAGCCCATAAATCAAGACCCTTTCTAGGATCGAACATGCACGCCTATAAATCTCGGGCAATCAGCGAAAGTGCATGAGAGGGTGAACTATTTCGCGAATTAAACACAGCACGCAGCTACATCTTGCGTCAAAACAAATGACATCGACCTTTGTAGAAGCCATTAAGATAAGATACAATGGTAGGCGGAGTGCAAGTTATTTACGTTTTGCATTAGCGTTTGTTCCGCTTTCTACCTCTCTCAGAATTGTATAGGGAGTCTCGGGTGTGCATCAACATATTTAATGTGGGCGGTCCTTTCTACCTGTACCTTTTTAATCTACGTCCTTCTCAAATAATAATAATAAACTCCAGGTTGCATCTGTTTACTGTTTTAGCTGAATAAAGATGATTGAAAATTTTAATACCTAAAATTCCTCTACCACCTATGTAAGGCAAAGGCGAATCAAATATTCTATACTCAGATAAATACAGGTCCTATAATTTACAAAAACGTTGGTCGTTGAATCCAAATACATTGCCATATGTTGCATTTATATCAATTTCTCTACTCACTCTTCCAAAACTATTCATACAAAATCTTATTTACTTTCTCATAATAGGTAGAAAGGTATTGCAGTCCACCCAAAAATTCAATACAGAGATTTCACCGGAAATACATGTTTTGAATCCAAAAAAAAAGCATTTTTGGAAGCATGTCCGTGTGTGTGTGAACAACATAACTCAAAAACGTAACGTCGGATAAATACCAAACTTGGTATTTACGTTCAGTATCCGACACCAAGATTTTCAAGAAAATCTCCCAACCACCAACTATCCTTTACGTGGAACATTTTTCGAAATCTTTTGATTTAGTAAAAAATGGCTCTAACGATTTTGATTAAAATTCCATATATGAAATATATTGAAATTACAAATAAAATGTTCAACTTGTATTTAAAATGTATAGCCTTTCATTCAGAAGGAATTTTATATAAATTTTGTATAATTGGTAATTGTTAAACGACAGACGAAAACGTACGAACAAAAATGATCTCTCTAAAACACACAATTTACTTAAAATAAGCTTTTCTGTGGCATAAGCGGTTTCTGAGATATCATTATTAAAGATTCGATTTGTTCAACACTTATCATTCTTAATGTCTTATCGGTTTTCAAATGTTTCTCGCGATTGCATAGAAACAGTATGGAATTTTAAGGCCAGTATATAGCGTCCAGTTCTTAAACATTTGACTGTCGATATTCTCTTTGTATCTATAACGAAATGTGTAATGTAGGGATTTCTACAAACATCAAGTTTTTTCTGTTCACTTCTTGTTAAGGGTATCCATTCATAGTTGAAATTAGGTCAAAGTTTTGAAAATATTCAAAATTTATTTTTATGTACAAAGAATAACTTTGAAGTTTTAGCATTGAAACGTGTTTTTCTAACCCAAGAGGAAGAGGATTGAATGTAGGAATAATGGAGATTTCTACTTGAAAATATATTTCATAACCGAATTTCGTTTATTTAATAAACTTGCACTTCAATAACATACATAATTGCCTTTTCAGAAACTCTTATTCTTTCACAATTCTTTACATTTTTTACGGCTTCAATACAGTAAGTTAAATTACAATAATTACGTACTTGCTTCCTGCTCTCACATTTACCGATATCTTTGAAATCTAAACCCCAATAAATATATAGTTCGGACGATCAACCTTTCCCCGGTGAATAATTACTAAGGAGAATTTTGAATAGGTTAAGCCAAAAAGGAATCTAGTAACACCGTCCCGAATGCCTTCTGTCTAAACACTATTCTGCTCTTTTGCTCGTGACCTCTCTCGCCGTCGAAGAAAGACTAATCACCTTGTGGACTGCCCGTTTAGGAGAGCTACAACTAATCCGGCGCCTGCGCAGTCGACAATCACCATCACTTGACGTACTACACGACTCAAATTAACTGCGCGCTTCTTTCTTCTTCTTCTTCTTCTTCTTCTTCTTGTTGTTGTTTTTGTTGTCGTCTCCTTGACCCACCACTACCGTAGTCGTTTCACTTCTGTTCCTTTAGTGGAACCTGTAGTCGCCTGGAGTAGTTTCTCCGGGGAGGGTCAATTTGGCACAGCATCAATCCCATACCATGACCTTTATCTTTGAACACATAACAATTTAATTGCGTAAGAGCATACGGCCTGTTTTTACCTCCAATGGCTTTTAGTCGGCTTTGAGTTTTCTTACGATTTTGCGCATTCTCCACGTAATGTAATTTGTAACTAATCTTTTAGCTACACTTTTAAATTGCTCAAGATATGACATAATTAATAGGACCACTAAGGATAAATTGTATAAAAATAAGATTTTTTTTTTGTTTAAGACAACCAGAGCAGTGAATAATATTTTATATACCAGTTATATATATATATATATATATATATATATATATCTATTTGCATTTAAATGATATGTAGTATGTTTATTTTTTCAAAAATTCCATTTCTGCATCATGTGGAATACCTGATTAGTTAGCACAATTACAACATAGATTTATCAAAACATATTAAAGATATATTTCTGAAATTTAACATACGCTTATAATTGGGTTAGAGATGTATATGACAAAATTTTGAAAACATTTGGATAAAAAGTGCACGATTTACAAATTTCACTAGAGATAAACCTTCATCACAGGTTTATAAACTTCGTTGTATCGATGGCCTTGGAATTCATTTTTTTTGTCTTTTTTTTGTATGACCTCAAGAAAAGGGTGAATGGCGATTTGCAATTGAAAAATCTCAAGTGTTACATTCTAACGACTTCTACACTCTATCTTTTATTAGTGGGTATACAAACTATTTTTCTAAAGCTTATTTTTCTGTCTACTACATTTTAATCCAAAAAACCTTTACAGAAATAGCTACATTACACACTTCATTATAGATACAAAGAGAACAGCGATAGTCAAATGTTTAACAACTGGACGCTATATGCTGGCCTTAAAATTCCATACCGTTTCCATGACATCGCGATAAACAACTGAATTTTGACAGAATTTTAAAAATAACCACTAATGAACAGTTCGAACCGTTAATAACGGATATCTGGGAAGCGACTTATGCCACAAAAGGTTTTTTAAATAAATTGTGTATTTCATAGAGATCTGTATTTCATGTGTAGTGCGTTTTCATCTATCCCTTAACGTTTACCAGTTATACAAGATAATACAAGTTTTTTTTTGAATGAAGAGGACTTCAAATAGTATTCCCAGAAAGTTTAAGATATGATTTTGTCATCCAAATATCTTTCACATACGTGAAGCAGTAAGTTTAACACGTAAATGATTTCAGTCTAATTATATAATACATATAAATTCAATAACAGCCCGCCTTAAAGCAATATGTGTATGTAACAATATATAACAAGTGTATATAACAGTCATTGTATATGTTTATATTATTGTATCCATGTGTAATGAAGTTATGTGAATATATTACGTAATTTAATAATGTAGGAGCTGTGAGAATAATAGGTTAAAAGTTGCTAACAATGAGGTAACCTTTAGGCAATAATGAGTTTTAGAGTTTAACAATACCACTTGTGATTCTTGGAAGCGATAATGTAATTTTAGTGACAGTTTATAAAATAGCCAATCATCAAGCAGAAAAAGCTTTAGTTAAAAGAAGGTATTCTATTGGATTAGGAATAGCCAATCAGAGACTTGAAATACAGAAATTTACAAATTTTAGACTCTAGAAATCCATTCAGTTGCCTGCAGACAGTGATTGTAGTCGGATACGTGATGCGTCCTCGAGAGATTTAATACGTATTTTGTGTGAGATAAAAATAGCTTACGTGTTAAAAAGTGCAAGTAATTTATAAAAACATCTCACAGCTCTCTCTCTCTATATCAGTGTAGTGTTATTTAAATCGTGTCAAGCATTAATAAAAGGAGTGAAGTAAAATTATGATCTGTGTAAACCTACATTCTTGTCGCACCACAAACCTACAAAAAGAAACATGTCTCTAACAATAATACTGACGCAGCCGAGGAAAACATAAATATTTAATATTTAAAGAAACAGTCAAATTACAAAGTTAATATTTTTTTAAACTTGGGGCAAAGGCCACCTGAAAATACATTAGGGGCGAAGGCTGCCGGAAACTGTTTACTATACGTGCGGTTGCAACTACTACAAGTTCGGCTCCCCAACAGTTGAAATATAATACAACTCCTTCTAAAATATATTTCTCAAATTGGCGTTCCGTACGTGGAGCTAATAAATTACTTCTTAAATTGGCTCCCAAAGCGTAAAGAAAACCACCAACTTTCTCATACGGTATTTTAATCAAAAAATCGTTAGGGCCGTTATTTTAGAAAACCAAAGAGTTTGAAAGATTTTGATGTAAAGGGTAGATTGGAGTGTGGGATTTTCTTGAAAATCGTCAAAAATCATTTCGTTTTCGAGTTATGCTGTTCATAGTCGCGCGCGCGCGCGCGCACACACACACACACACACACACAAACATTTTTCTAAAAATGTGTTACTTTATTTCAGGGGCATCAAAACATGTATTTCCTATGAAATCTCGACATAAAATTTTTGAGTGGCATGTAAAACCTTCTCTACTGCGGCGATCACCTCCTCATCCGTTGCTGTAGCTTACCTTGATGCTTCTCCCGTTGCTTCCAGAAGTTCTCAGCGTGTTGGTTCTTCAATTTATCCTCGGCTAGCTGCAGTAATTTTCCTTAAATTATATGGGAGCATGGACTTATCCTCGGTAAAGGAAAACGTAGATCTCGGGTGGTGATATAGGAAGACATAGACTTGCTTTGTTTATGAAAAGATGACACTGCCGTTTCTTTTTATTTAATTTAACACTCGTAGTATACAAAACTGGTATTGCCGCTGTAAAATACTGTCCACCGCTGTTAGACTATGGCGTGGATATGTCACGAAATATAACTATTCTTATTGTCGCTTTCAGAGTAGCGGATCTTAGGTGTGTTGCTAAAACTATTTTGATTCCCTGTTTTGGCGCGATATCTCACACATCCTGCAGCATCTCTCCCTGACCACACATGACATAAACTGCCGAATAAAATGCAATACTAAGCTGACATTACAAAGCTGACTTGATTCCTTTCTGGGCGCGATATCTCACGCATCCTGCAGCATCTCTCCCTGACTACACATTACCAAAACTGCCGCGAATTTTCCCCAAACAGATCCATTTATAGTCTCAGGCTCCTGAGGCTGCTTCCTTTCCTATTGGTCCATTTTTAGCGCGACTCGACGCGTCTAACTATTTCGAATAAACTTTCAGGGATCTCATTGGTCCAATTTTAATATAAATCGCGGCTTTTCCTACATTTACCGTTAAGGTTGTCTTTCTCACTCACTTGGTCACGGCGAATTATCAAATAATGGGACAAAGGCTCTACACCCTCGCTGTAGGAATAATAGCACAGCGACCGGAGAGAGGTAATAAAACTAGGTTTTCTGCCTTCGAAAGCACTATTCCTGTAGCTAAAACTTTCCCTCGTGGACAGTATTTTAACATAGCGCTTAAATTATTTACATTAAACCATTTATAACTCTACTAATATTAATAACCTAGATAGATACATAATGTTAAATCACCCTTCTTAAAATATACAAGCAGTATGAGAAAAAGATATTTACATAATACGATTTAACATCACTAAAAGTTAATTAATAAGTTATCTGTAATTATTGTTCTTGGGCTCGGCCTAGAGTTGCCGTTTCAAATTGCCCTGTTCTGGAAAAGAATAAATTTTTCAACACTTGATACAATTTTCTTTTACAGAATAATTCCTCTGATTATGGCCTTTGTTCGTTTGTTTTGTTGACAGAGACCCTTCGCTATACCTGCTCCTTCACAAGGGCTCTGACAAACCGGTGATGTTTATATTTGGGTCATTCACTCTACACTCTCCCTTTAAAAACAGGTTTCCGAGAGACATTCTTATACCCAATACATTTCCCGCACACGAATAACTTGTGACGCATACAAATACTCTAATACCCAATTTAAGTTCTAAAATTAAATCTATTTACATACATATTGGTACATAATTATTATGCCTTTATTTATTTCTTTACATCCTTATTTATCGGGTGTATTACCTTTACTATTTGTTCACAGGGGTGTTACCTCATTTCGAGTAAAACTAACCTGATTCTTTTCATTATATTCTTCACCCTTCTCATTCTCTAAACATTTGTACGGTTTGAGCAACTGTTTATGGTATCTCCCTACGATCTTGGAATTCTTTATTTCTTGTAACTCAAATGTATCCGAGCCAAAAATGTTAATCACCCGGTATGGACCTTTAAATAAATTTTCCATTCTATGATACCTTTTGTTCAGAATGCTAGACTTTTTCTTGTCCCGTACCAATACTAAGTCTCCCAATTTGATCAACCAGTGTTTTCGTTTCTTCTTCTTAAACTTTTCTTTTCTTTTCTGCGCCTTATTGGCCATTCTTTCAAAAGCTTTCTTAAACATCTCTTCTTCCGTTAGTGCTTTCGGATCTTTAGCTTCTAGTGTCTGTGGTAATTCCCCTTCGAGTGTTTCCATTAATTTCCCCTTCATCAGCTCGATGGGCTTATAACCGGTAGTAGGGCTCACACTTTCATTTAAAATACTTTCGATGCGCTGATAGTGATTTGCCCAATCACTGTGTTTTTTATTGGCCAAAATTCTCAAATAAACCGAAATGTCCCGTATTATTCTTTCGCAGGGATTGCTTTGTGGGTGGTATTTTGAGCAATGATACAACGTGATTTCGTTTTCTTTTAAGGTGTCTACAAATTTTCTGCTGGTAAATATTGAAGCATTATCACATAAAATTGCCTTCATCTTTCCAAATTGTGGAACATACGACTTCATTATCTTCCTTAGGCATGTTTCACTTGTAATCTTCCGGACTGGGTAAATTTTCACAAATTTTGAAAATACATCTATTAACACTATTATATACCTAAATCCAAATTTACTACGAGGCATCTCACCATGACAGTCCAAGGTCACTAACATTCCTGGTTTTTCTCTTAGTATTGAGTTTGTCTCGTATTCGTATTGTATATTCAGTGGCTTTGCTTTTTGACATTGTAAGCATGTCGAAATTATTCTCCTTACTTTATGGTGTAATTTTGGAATATACAGGTTTTCTTGGATCATTAAAGCGGTGCGTTCTGAGCCAGAATGTGCTAGAGCTTGATGGAACGTGCTTATGAGTTCATTCTCCATGTTCTTAGGTATATATGTCTTCCATTTCTGTATTTCACTGCCATGTAGTTTATATAACACGCCCCCTTTTAACCCTATGTTTCCCTTGATATTTTCATCTATTTCTGGGGCCTTTTTTATTAATTTATTTAACTTCTCATCTCGTCGCTGCTGGTCCCCTATTCCTTTTAATTCTTTTATCAATCCTTTACTCAAGGGTATTTCAATACTCATTAATGTTACTTCATTTTTAGGGCGTTCTATTCTCTCCGGTATTTCACTGTTGTTATGTAACCTAGACAGCAAATCGCTAAAAACATTTGTTTTTCCTGGAATGTGTTTCACCTCAACATCATACGAAAGAATCTCATGGATGTACCTAGATAATTTAGTACTCGTAAGCCGACAACGTTTCATAAATGAAAGACTCACATGATCTGTGTATATAATAACCTTCTGTAGATATATATATGATCTAAATTTCTGTAGTGCGTAATACACAGCACAGATCTCTAATTCGGTGACCGAAGCATTTTTCTCTATTTGACTTAAACCTCTTGAAGCGGTACTTATCACGTGCAGTTGATTTTCCTCATCTGATTGGGCTAGGACACACCCATATCCGTGACCTGAAGCATCCACGTAAATTACATATGGTAGGTTGTCCTTGGGTCTCTCTAGTAGAATTGATTTCGCAAATAGTTCTTTTATCTTTTCAAAAGCTTTCTGGTGTACCTCGTCCCATTTCCATCGCACTTTCTTTTTAAGTAATTCGCGCAAAGGCGCTATTTCTGCGGCGTACCTCAGGATAAATTTGCTTTGATAATTTAGCACTCCAAGAAAGGACCTAACCTGCTTAACACTCTTGGGCGCTGGTATTCTTCTCACAGCCGCTACTCTTTCTTCGTTTGGCTTTATTCCTCTATCATTAATTACATAACCTAGAAATTCCACCTCACGGATGCAAAATTTGGATTTATTAATGTTCACCGTCATACCGTTTTCTCTCAGCTTTCTAAGCACATAATCCACATGTTTAATATGCTCATCAAAATTTTCATCAACTATTAGAAAATCGTCGATATATTGGATCAAAAATTCGTCGGCTGAGTCGCCAAATATTTTATCGATGGCTCTTAATAGTCCACTACATGACGTAAGCATACCAAAAGGCATTCTCAAAAATTCGAACTGTTTCCCAAAAAATAAAAAAGAAGTATACTTTCTAACATCCTCGTGAAGCTCAATCTGCCAGTATGACGCCGTTAAATCAATAGTGGAGAAATACTTGCCTTTGGTTATTTTTGACAGCAATTTTTCTACACTTTCGCTCCGAAATCTGTCTGGTTGTGTATATTTATTTATCCTTCGAGCATCTATTGTCATCCTAAGTTCGCCATTGCGTTTCGTCACCCAACATAATGGACTGCTGTACGGAGAATTTGACGTTTGTATTATTCGGTCTCTCAACATCTTATCGATCACCTGTTTGGCTCTCTCCCTTAATGCAATCGGAATATCCCGATACTTGTGTGTGAAGGGTGCAATATCTTGTACCTTAAAACTGTGTTTGTATGCTTTGCACTTGCCTGGGACGTCCGAAAATACCGCTTTGTTTTCTTGTAACATTCGCCTTAATAGATGCCTTTGTGTCTCTGTGAGGTTCTCGGCAAGGGTCACTTTCTCCTCTACTGCTTCTACCTGGCTGCCGGTATCTTGGAATTCTTTATTTCGGGCGTAACCATAATCTTTCTCATTGTGCTCCGTATACCCGTTGTAAAACCTGTCAGCGAACGCATGCATCTCATCGGTTTCTTCCCCTTGTACTATAGCAATTAATTTCTCACTCCTACCTGTTTGTAATAATTGTACGAAAAATCTTTCTTCGGCTATATCTTCTTCTCCTTGGGTTTTGTTATAAGTATCCTGCTTCATACCCTCTACAAAAGGGATTTCTAATGTTTTTCTGTTCTTCTCTATTTTCAAAACTTTATCAGCAAAATCAACCCTAGCTCTTAATTCAAACAAAACGTCACACCCAATCAAAATGTCACAAATCAAATTATTGATTACCAGAAAAATAAACTCAAAATTTTCTTCTCCTATTTTCATGTTCAACATTACTTGCATTTTTATTCGGGTAACATCTTTGTTAACTGCTACCCGGCATACCGTGTTCCTTATGGGTAATGTCATTAGCTTAATTCCTTTATTTACCAGGTTCTGATATAACCTCAGGCTGCATACACTCACATTGGCTCCAGAGTCTATTAAAGCGTTATATTCTTCATCCAATAATACTACCTTTATGCTAGGGGAATCTGTCAGATCCTTTTCCGAGTGATTTTGAATAGTAGTTATCAGTTCTCCCAGTATAAATTCATTTTTGAGCCCTGTTTCACATTTTCTGTTTATTTGAGAATTTTGCGCGCTTAGAATCCGCTCCGAGCTCTTGAATGGATCCTGTCTTAGTTTTCCGGGTTATCGACACTATTTGGTGCTCCGCTAGTCTCTTCCACATTTCCCTCTCTCTGCATTTGCCTATAGTTTCCTCTGCTTCCTCTAAAATGTCCCCGGGAATGTCTCTCTCTCCTTTCGTTTCTTTCTGGATAATTTTCGTCATACCTTTCTCCTACATCACTTTCCCCTCGGTCAGAAAAATAATGTTCTCTGGATCTGTTTTCATTGTTTCTGCCTCTCCTATAATTAAAACGGCCACTATATCTTGGTCTGGTTTGTATAGCATTTATGTGATATTGGTTATCACCTTCCCTCCTGAAACGGTTATTTTGACAGTTTCTGTTCCCGGATTGAGGTACGTCGTTCCAGTATCTCTCTCTGGGGTTATAGTTCCCTCTCGCGTTTCCTCTCCAATTCGCATTCCTTGAATTATCCGGTAATGTTCGAACTGTATAGTTTTGTACGTGGTTCCTACTACTTGTCTCGAATGATGATACCAACTCAATCAATTCGGGAATAGAATTTGGCTTCGCAATGAGTAGGTAATGGTGTATACGTTCTGGATAATGTGGTACAATCATATTAATGAAATCCCTCTCGCTTATGGGTGGCTCGATTAGTCTACTACTCTGTGCTTTAGTTAGCAAATAATCTACCATGCTTAGGTTTCCGCGTTCATCGTACTTGCCATTAACTAGGATAGATCTCACCTGGTTCTGAGTATTAGTACTCCAGTACTTATTCAAAAATGCCCTTCTGAAATATTCAAAATTATTATTCTCCCCCAAAGTCAATCTTACCCATTGGAGAACCCTTTGACGTAAACCTTTACGAACGATTAACATCTTTAGCTCGTCCGGAATCTGCTTCAAACGGAAATACTCCTCAAGGTCATTTAGGTATTGTTTAGGATTATCAGCCGAATTTTCCTCGAAAGTAGGTACCCCTATCTCATTTAATAAATGGTAGTTTGCATTACTTGCATGGTTAGATGTACATTGGTGCCCTGAATTAAAATTATATGGGTCGGCAGCTGGACTTTGGCCTCCATTTACCTCCCTAAAAGTGGTGCTAGTTTCACTGGGTGAGCTATCATCACTCTGTCTCACACTTATCCCTAGTCTACCAATAGAGCGTTTTAACTCCTTTACACAATTTTCATGCTCTTCCACCCTCTTCACAATTTCATGATGATTTGAGAGCTGTTCAGTCATTTTTGACGAAAGTTCATTCATCTTTCCCTGATCCTTTTCTAACACTATTCTAAATTCTTTGAACTCCCTTTGAATGTTAGATTCTAAGGTACTTTGTTTTTTTTCTAAAGAAACATTTACAGCTCTTAAGTCATCATCCAATTGCTCCTTTATGGCTAAGCTGGTAACACTTAATTCTGTTTCTACATCCTTCCTTAGTTTTTCTACATCGTTTCTTAGACATAGTTGTCCTGCCTGAATTTCTTGCACTACCATCCCTTGCTGACTGAATTTGGAGTCCAATTGACTTTGTAATCGGGTGACCTGTTCACCTAAATATTCCCTCATCTCCTGAGCTAATTCCCCTCTCATCTTCCTGTTTTCCTCTCTGACATATTCACCTATCTGTATACTCTGCTCATTTAATTTCCCTTCCAAATTTTTATTTTGTTCACTCAAATTTCTTTTTGACTCCTTACTCAGCTCATTTAATTTCCCTTCTAAATTGTTAATTTGTTCACTCAAATTTCTTTTTGACTCCTTACTCTGCTCATCTATCTTTGCGCTCAAATGTTGAAGCAATATTAGCAGCTGGTTTTGACCTGCGTCAATGACCTGCTCAATCGGTGATTGCCTTTCCCTAACTTCTACTTCAGCTGCACCCATATTTTCTCCATCTGTTGTTATGCTGACAATAGCCTCCCCATTCAGTTCTTCCAAATCTTCCCTTGACCTACTCATGGTTCCGTTAGCAAGTTCTACCTCCCTAGTAATGACTTTACCCCCTCTCAATAACATGTGTTCACAAAACTGAGTCACTACTCTGCATGCCTTTTTGTTTGTTTTTGAATAAAAGTTCTAACCTGTATTTTTTTTCAATGTTAACTGATGCGTTCCGGGTTCGAATCCTGGTGAAGTTCTAGAAGCGATGTTCTCAGCTGTTTTGTTGTCCCACGTAGGTAGACTAGAAGTTCGCGTTGTAATTTTTGTTCTGCTGTGCCCCTTTCCTCTGAAGATTCTTCGTCTGTTCGTTGTTTCCTAGTCCTCCGTTCGTGTCGTTCTTCCCTTCGAGCCGCACGTTATGGCGCCAGTTTGCGGCGATCACCTCCTCATCCGTTGCTGTAGCTTACCTTGATGCTTCTCCCGTTGCTTCCAGAAGTTCTCAGCGTGTTGGTTCTTCAATTTATCCTCGGCTAGCTGCAGTAATTTTCCTTAAATTATATGGGAGCATGGACTTATCCTCGGTAAAGGAAAACGTAGATCTCGGGTGGTGATATAGGAAGACATAGACTTGCTTTGTTTATGAAAAGATGACACTGCCGTTTCTTTTTATTTAATTTAACACTCGTAGTATACAAAACTGGTATTGCCGCTGTAAAATACTGTCCACCGCTGTTAGACTATGGCGTGGATATGTCACGAAATATAACTATTCTTATTGTCGCTTTCAGAGTAGCGGATCTTAGGTGTGTTGCTAAAACTATTTTGATTCCCTGTTTTGGCGCGATATCTCACACATCCTGCAGCATCTCTCCCTGACCACACATGACATAAACTGCCGAATAAAATGCAATACTAAGCTGACATTACAAAGCTGACTTGATTCCTTTCTGGGCGCGATATCTCACGCATCCTGCAGCATCTCTCCCTGACTACACATTACCAAAACTGCCGCGAATTTTCCCCAAACAGATCCATTTATAGTCTCAGGCTCCTGAGGCTGCTTCCTTTCCTATTGGTCCATTTTTAGCGCGACTCGACGCGTCTAACTATTTCGAATAAACTTTCAGGGATCTCATTGGTCCAATTTTAATATAAATCGCGGCTTTTCCTACATTTACCGTTAAGGTTGTCTTTCTCACTCACTTGGTCACGGCGAATTATCAAATAATGGGACAAAGGCTCTACACCCTCGCTGTAGGAATAATAGCACAGCGACCGGAGAGAGGTAATAAAACTAGGTTTTCTGCCTTCGAAAGCACTATTCCTGTAGCTAAAACTTTCCCTCGTGGACAGTATTTTAACATAGCGCTTAAATTATTTACATTAAACCATTTATAACTCTACTAATATTAATAACCTAGATAGATACATAATGTTAAATCACCCTTCTTAAAATATACAAGCAGTATGAGAAAAAGATATTTACATAATACGATTTAACATCACTAAAAGTTAATTAATAAGTTATCTGTAATTATTGTTCTTGGGCTCGGCCTAGAGTTGCCGTTTCACTACCTACTATATACGTGGTACAAAAGGTAAAAATATTGAAAAAAGTTATTAAAGCAAAGGAAATGACGTAAATTGTGTGCTTTAAGGAGATGTATATTTTTTGATGCAGTAAGGTTTTGTCTATCTCTTGTGGATTACAAATTATACAAAACTCATTAAAAACGAAGAGTAGTTTACAATATTCACAGAAAATTCAAGATATAAATTTTATCTGTCATGTAAATGCTTTAGAAAGAAGGCATTTTAATCAACATTATTACAGTCATTTTTGAGGAAATCATAACGAATCATTTTACATGTAAAAGATAGTTCTAATGCCTGGCTTTGAAATTTCGTACTCTATGACTTTGTACGGAACAACTGAATGTTAACAACACTACAAAAATTGACTAAGTTATTGACAAATCTTAACCACAAACAACGGACAGATATTTCAGAAATAGATAACGCCATAAGAATGTTCTTTGAAATAAATTGTGTATTTTAAGGAAATCTACGATTTTTGTAGCAAGCTTTTATCTATGTCTAATGAATTATCAGCATATTACCCAAAACGGTTCATATTAGTTATATATTTTATTTTAGTATTTTATGTTGAATATGTTATTGTGTGTTTATGCATTGAAATTTATCAATGATATTATTATTGTTACCAGTATCTATGAAAAATAAACAATTTGGTAGAACAAATATATAAAATCAATAACTGAAGAGAAGGAATCGTCAACGATAACTAATTTGCATATCAAATAGTGATACGATTATAAAATACATCGTAAATGTATAGTGTTGATAATAAATGAATGTTAAATGTATGTTCACTATCAACGCTAAATACAAGTGAATAAATTGATATAGTAAAACTTGACGTATAATTTCTGAAGTGCACTTCATTTTCTGTACTACATCCTGAGATCATCGTAGAAGAGTCGTTCAAAAAAGAACCATATACGACCGTTTTCCTTATGAAATACTATCCCATCCCATATAAAATTTAAGATATAATATACCTTTGATTTGGTATGTAAATATCTTAAATGTGATATTTTTAATAAAATCGTTACAGGAATTTTAAAAAAAATAAAAATTATTAACACTTTTTACTTTCTCTACTACGTATAGTAAGCAGGGGAAGTATTGTATTCCACCCAAAAATTCGATACCGAGATTTCACCGGAAATACATGTTTTGAGACCACCTGAATCCAAAAAAGCATTTTTGGAAACATGTCCGTGTGTGTCTGTGTGTGTGTGTGTGTCTGTCTGTGAACAGCATAACTCAGAAACGAACAGTCGGATAAACACCAAAATTGGTATTTAGGTTCAGTATCTTCCAAAGATGCGACACGAAGGTTTTCAAGAAAATCCCCCCCACCCCAGAGTACCCTTTACATGGAACATTTTTTAAAAATTTTAATTTTCTCAAAAATGGCTTTAACGATTTTGATTAAAATATCATATGTTTAAGATATTTTTATGACAAATAAAATGTATATCTTGAATATCCTGGGAATGTCTGCAAAAGTATTCTTTATTGTGAACGGCTTTTGCATAACTCGTAAACCATAAGAGATAGACAACCTTTTACTACACAAAAAATGTAGATCGCGTTAAAATACACAATTTATATCATATACATTTTTTTGTTGAGTGAACCATTTTAGAAATATTACTTGTTATTCCCTTAAATTTATCAATACATATTTTCTCAAATGGGAATTCGTTATTCATTTTTTTGTCTTGGATATGCAAAGAGTATTAATCTGTAACAAAGGGAATGGTGCTGCACCTAGCAACCAGCTATTAAGAGATATGTATGTGCTTAAAGGCTACTGTATTTCTATATTGCCCTTGTAAATATACATTCCCCTTACATCTACAAGAAAATTAGCAATAAGATAGAGTCTGCAAATGTTTATTTCGATTAGCATGAAGTATATGGAGAATAAGCGTTTGTAAAAATGGTTTGTACAAGAGTAGAGAAAATCATGTGAGTGTAACACATCAGATTTTTTATTTAAGGTTAGTTTGGGGCGAGATAATTTTCTTGAAAAACTTCTTGTAGTATATTTGGAAGTCTCGTTTTCACAAGCACACACATGGAGCTTTTCTTAATTTATTTATTCAGGGAGCATATTTCCGGTGAAATCTCGACATCAAATTTTTGGATGGAATGTTTTGCGTCCTCTACCTGCTAGGTACGCAGTAGAGAAAGTAATAAAGGAAAATACTTTTCTCCTCTGTTCTGTAAAACCCACTTACCGACCTTCATATATTATTTAATAGCAAATATCAATCGTTTCAAATGGGCTCCGATCGAAACATTTCAAGTAGCCTCCGGTATGCAGCATATGATAAGAAAGCATTTGTATAGCCTCTAGGGATGAATACTGATATGGCAATGAATCATTGTGGTGGTATCGCACTCACGGGTATACCAGTCAATCCACGATCTCGTTCCCTATCCAGATCCTTAGGGAAATCAGCAATGGTAGAGGAGGGGGCAGACCCACCCATTGGACCGTTGTGGTCGGGAGCACGAGATGGTCGGCCACTCAGTGGAAGGCTTTGATGAGCGTATTGATGTTATCCAGAGTAATTCTTCCTAAATACTGGTTTCAGCATTCAAACACGTCTTTGTATTACATCTCTAAAGGCGTAAAGCTGAACAAACAAGAAAATCTATAGTAATATTTTAATGTGTGTGCGCGTGTGTATGTGTGTGTAGAGTAATCTCAAAAACCACTCAACCGATTTTGAAAACTCTTTCACTATTGAAAAGTCGCATTCTTCCAGATTGCCACAGACTATATAATATTACAACATTTTAAAACTGGGGGTTTCTTTTCAATATTCATATCGAGGAATTTAAATCCCGTTTTGTGGAATATGAATATCAGAGGCCACTTTTGGTATTTTATCGCAAATATGGCAGATTTTTATGGCATCAAGCCCAAACGGCTAAACGGGGAAGCTTGAAATATTTTAAAATTTAGTTATGTTAGAGGGTTGTGTGTCGTTTATATCATCACATTTCTCTCATACTTACTGAAGTTTTATAGAGTAATATTTTTGTATGATTATGACAAAATCTAGTACATTTGCATTCCAGAAACTGACAGTTTTCAAGCCCTAACATAAAAATCTGATGCGATACATCCAATTGACTTTCTCTACCCTCTATCATTTATTAGTGGGTATACAAACTATTCCTATTCAAGTTTATTACTTTTTCTACCGTGTAGTAAGTAGGGGAAGTATTACATTCCACCCAAAAATTGGATACCGAGATTTCACCGGAAATACACGTTTTGAAGTGCTCTGAATCCAAATGAAGCATTTTTGGAAACATATCCATGTGTATGTGTCTGACTGACTAAGACTGTGAACACCATAATTCAAAAACAAAACTTTAAATATCAAATTTATTACTTGAGTTTACTATCTTCCAAGGATACGACAAAGATTTTCAAGAGAATCCCCCCACCCCAGACATCCCTTTACTGGAAAATATTTCCAAAGTTTTGATTTTCTCAAAAATGGCTATAACGATTTTGATTATAATATCACATGTTTAAGATATTTTATGGCAAATAGAATGTATATCTTTTGAATTTTCTGGGAATGTCCCCAAACGTCCTATTCATTCTGAATGACTTTCGAATAACTGGTAAACCGTAAGAGATAGACAAAATTTTACTACACAAAAAATGTAGATCGCGTTAAAATACACAGTTTATGTCACATACATTTCTTTTGTCGAGTGAACCATTTTCGAGATATTGCATGTTATTCCCTTAAATTTTTCAATTTAAATATATATTCCCCTTACATCTACAAGACAATTAGCAATAAGATAGGGTCTGCAAATGTTTATCTCGATTAACACGAAGTAGATGGAGAATAAGTGTTGGTAAAAATAGTTTGTACAAGAGTAGAGAAAGTCTTGTGAGTGTAACACATCAGATTTTTTTGAATTCAGGGGGCCTCGAAACATATATTTCCGGTGAAATCTCGGTATCGAATTTTTGGGTGGAATACAATACTTCCCCTACTTACTATACGTAGTAGAGAAAGTAAAAAAAAAAAAAAAAAAAAAAAACATTCATACCATATTTTTACCCCTTATATAAAATGCTGCACTGTTTAAAACAGCACTACTCACTAGAAATTACAAGAGTGTCGAATATAAGGAACAGCATCTCGCCGAGAGCTGCACCAAATTTCACAGTAACAAGCAACCTTATTACATTTATGAATAAACACATTCATTACCAATTACTAGCAATAATATCTGTTAAGTACTTATTCTATCGATTTTCAATTGTTTCTCACCATATCATGGAAAGTGCATGGCATTTTAAGACGAGAATATAGCGTCCAGTTCTTAAACATTGTGCCGTTTTCGCCTCCCCCATGGTCGTGGCTTATGCAACCAGCACGTCACAATGCCAAGGCGATGACGTCATTATAGCCAGAGAAAGCCAACGTCTACAGTTTCGAACAACATACTGTCAGGCTTAACTTAAGACATCACCTCATCACGTAATACATCAGGCACGATCGTCATTGGCTGGGTTACGACACGTCACTGATGCCAGCGCCATCATCTTCGACGGGGCCACGAACTCCCGGGCAGGCAGAGAGAAGGATTCACTTTTTCGCCAGGGACCGAGGCGGACCAACTAGCCATCGTGACAGCGAGATTCTTACGGCCTTTTCTAAATTATATTTAAAACCTTCTTTGGTAAGATTTTCAAAATTCAATATTTAAACTCTTGGTGCTTTTCCAAATTCTTGTACGGGAGAAATACTGACATTGCATTTCATGTAACTTTCTTGTGTTCGTTACTTTGTCATACATTCTTTAAATGCACATGGCAACTTTAAGAGTAGAAAGCAAGAACATAACACATTGTATTTGAGCATATTAATTTGATGAAGGTTAATTTTATGGTGGTGTTGTATTGTATTTCGACTGTTGGGGAGCCGAACACTTGAAGTAGTTGCAACCGCACGTATAGTACCCGGTAGCCTTCGCCCCAAGTTTAAAAATATTAACTTTGTAATTTGACTGTTTCTTTAAATATTATATATTTATGTTTGCCTCGGCTGCGTCAGTATTATTGTTAGAGACATCCATTTCTTTGCAGGGTGTAGTGCGGCTTAGAATGTAGACTTATACAGATTATAATTTTTACTTCACTCCTTTTTATTAATTCTTGGCACGATTTAAATAACACTTCACTGATATAGAGAGAGAGCTGTGAGATTATTTATTAATTACTAGCACTTTTTAACACGTAAACTATTTCTTGTCTCACACTGGATACGTATTAAACTTCTCGAGGACATGTCTCGCGTCCGGTTAGTAACACTGTCTACTAGCAACTGACTTCTGAATTTGTACAATTTTGCTCTATTTCAGTTTCTGATTGGCTAATCCTACTCCAATACAATACTTTCACTTAACTTAAGGTTTTTTCTGGTTATTGATTGGCTATTTATAAGCTGTCTCAATATTTACATTATTGTTGCTCCAATAATGACTAGTAGCGTTATTACACTTTCTTATTCATTATTGCTCAATGTTACCTCATTGTTAGTAACTTTTAACCTATTATTCTCACAGCTCCTACATTATTAAATTGCGTAATACATTCACATAACATTATTGAACATGTAAATGATAATATAAACATTAATACAATGACTGTTGCATGCATTTTATATATTGCTTTAAGGCGGGCTGTTATATTTTATATTATATAATTTGACTGAAATCATTTAAGTGTTAAAAATACTGCCTCAAATTTGTTAAACAAGTGTTAAAGCAAGCTGATGTAATCACTGTAACTGAGATATCACTTTAAAATAAATCGTTATTCTGTGTTAGTGAATATTAGCTACTTGCTAGCTCCCAAGGAATTGTCTCTTTTCCACGGAAACCTTCCCCTCTGGGTAAATAGTTAACGATGCAAATGGCAGCAGAGTGCAAAGAATAAACGCCCAGTGGCGCAACATCTAACTTACAGCCGTTCCTATTGTATCTATAACGAAATGCGCGATGCAGCTATTTCCGGAAAAGTTAAATAAAGTAGATAGGAAATTAAACTTTGGTGAGACTAATTTATATACCCACCAATATGCAATAGAGGGTAGACAAAGCCATATACATGTAAAACTTCAGATTTTCTATACGAGATGTATATCGGCAGGGTTTTTTTGTACGTAACTGTACATTTCTTTCACTAGAAAGCTGAATACACTTGTGAAAAAAATCTCAGTTTAACTCACGATGCCTGATAACTCTCCAGTCGTAAATGAAAATAAAAGCAAGAGCTCCGATGCGATTTCATTCATCTGACGCAGGAGGTGATGTGAAAGGCCTCCACCCTCATAACATCGATACTATCGTCTCCATGTTTATAACACTTCGGTATTCCATTAACTTGGGAAAGCGTACGAGTTTGCCAAACTTGCTGGTGTTTTCCAATGTTGGCAAAACAGTTTTACATTCCAAGAATGGAGTCTTATTGGTCTATTAAGCCCAACGTACTGCTCAAGTTGAACAAAAGACCAAGATAAGGGACGAGGAGGGGCTGAAACTTGGGACGACTTTGGAAGGGTGTTCCTTGGCTTTTGCGCTGATGAGTTGAGGGGGTGAAGGCCAATTGTAATGCTGAAGTCTTGGAATCCGATTTGTCTGCTATTGTATTCCCAGCCAACCCTCGCCAACATTGTCACACGATGAAATTCACCCACCCCTCGTGCTAGAGCTCTAATGAAAGACCAAGTCCGTGGTTTGAATTCAGAAATCATAGTGCATAAGGGAGTTTTAGGGCTGGCTGGAGTGGGTTACTTAAAGTGAGGCAACCGTGAAATCTGGTAAAAAGTATAAAATTTTTCCGTCTTTTGCTTTTTTTTTGTTGCATTTTTATTATACGTAAAGCTTGTAGTTTCATGCCACACAATTCAGTTTTTAATATTAACAATTTAAAGCCACAAATGACTATGTAATCCGTCTTTTACCATTAGATAAACCACATTTTACCTATAGCTTGACTTGAAATTTCAGGAGAGCTTTAGGAATTAAGGAGTTAAAAACTGTTGTGCATTAGTTAAAAATATCAAATAGTTCAGTTGAAATTAATTATTTTTCGTAACTCAGAATGAAAAATCTAATGTGTTAGATTACGACCTTCTCTAACCTCTATTGCTTATTAGTGGGTACACAAATTATTCTTAAGAAAGTTTATTTCCTATCTACTACAATTTAATCCAAATAAACCTTTGCAGAAATATCTACATTATACATTTCGTTATATATACAAAGAGAACAGCGATAGTCAAATGTTTAACAACTGGACGCTATATGCTGGCCTTAAAATTCCATACATCGCGAGAAACAACTGAAAATTGACAGGAGTTTAAAAGAACAGCTAAGTATTGAACAGTTCGAACCATTAATAACGGATATCTTGAAAGTGGTTGAAACCACAAAAAATCTTATTTGAAATAAATTGTAGGTTTCAAAGGGATCTACATTTTTACTTTCTCTACTACGTATAATAAGTAGGGGAAGTATTGTATTCCACCCAAAAATTCGATACCGAGATTTCACCGGAAATAAATGTTTTGAGACCCCCTGAATCCAAAAAAAGCATTTTTGGAAACATGTCCGTTTGTATGTCTGTGTGTCTGTGTGTGTGTGTCTGTGTGTGTCTGTCTGTCTGTGAACAGCGTAACTCAGAAACGAACAGTCGGATAAACACCAAACTTGGTATTTAGTTTCAGTATCTTCCAGAGATGCGACACAAAGGTTTTCAAGAAAATCCCCCCACCCTAGATTACCCTTTACATGGAAGATTTTTCGAAAAGTTTAATTTTCTCAAAAATGGCTAACGATTTTGATTAAAATATCATATGTTTAAGATATTTTCATGACAAATAAAATGTATATCTCGAATTTTCTGGGAATGTCTCCAAAAGTGTTCTTCATTGTGAACGAGTTTTGCAGAACTGGTAAACCATAAGAGATAGACAAACTTTTACTACACAAAAAATGTAGATCGCGTTAAAATACACAATTTATGTCATGTAAAATTTTCTTTTGTAGAGTGAACCATTTTCAGGAGATTGCTTGTTATTCCCTTAAATTTTTCAATACTTATTTTCTCAAATGGGAATTCGTTATTCATTTTTTTGTCTTGGATTTGCAAAGAGTGTTAATATGTGGCAAAGGGATTGGTGCTGCAGCTAGCAACCAGCTATTAAGAGATATGTATGTGCTTAAAGGCTACTGTTTTTCTATATTGCCCTTGTAAATATATTTTCCCCTTATATCTACAAGAAAATTAGCAATAAGATAGAGTCTGCAAATATTTATCTCGATTAACATGAAGTAGATGGGGAATAAGCGTTTGTAAAAATAGATTGTACAAGAGTAGAGAAAGTCATGTGAGTGTAACACATCAGATTTTTTGTGTAGTTTTCATCTATCACTTAACGTTTAGCAGTTGTACAAGATTATACAAAATTCCTTACGAATGAAGAGGCCTTCACAGGCTAATCCCAGATAACTCAAGATATACATTTTTGTTTATCATAAAAATATGTTTAATATGTGCATTTTAATCAAAATAATAGTCATTTTTTGGAAAAACAATATTTTCTAAAAATGTTCCATGTAAAGGGTAATCTGGGGTGGGGGGATTTTCTTGAAAACCTTCGTGTCGCATCTCTGGAAGATACTGAAACTAAATACCAAGTTGCTAACAATGAGGTAACCTTGAGGCAATAATGAATTAGAAAATTTAAATGTTACTTGTTATTCTTGGGAGCATTAATGTAATTTTAGTAACAGTTTATAAAAATAGCAAATCAACAACCAGAAGAAAAGCGTTAGTTAAATGAATGTATTCTATTGGATTAGGAATAGCCAATCAGAGACTTGAAATACAGAAATTTACAAGTTTAGGCGGTTTAAATCAGTTCAGTTGCCTGCAAACAGTGTTCCTAACCGGACGGGAGACACGTCCTCGAGAAGTATAATACGTATTCGTGCGAGACGAAAACAGTTTACGTGTTAAAAAGTGCAAGTATTTAATAAAAACAGCTCACAGCTCTCTCTGTCTGTATCAGTGAAGTGTTATTTAAAATCGTATCAAGCATTAATAATCTGTGTAAGCCTACATTCTTAGTCGCACCACAACCCTGCTAAGAGAAACGTGTCTCTAACAATAATACTGAAGCAGCCGAGACAAACATAAATAATTAATACTTAAAGAAATAGTCAAATCATAAAGTTAATATTTTTAAAAATTGGGGCAAAGGCTACCGGGTACCATACGTGCGGTTGCAACTACTACAAGTTCGGTTCCCCAACAGTTGAAATGTAATACAACTCCTACTTCAAATTGGCTTTCCATACTGAAGAAAACCAACTTCTTCAAGATTCAGGGAGACTCAAAAGTGTATTTCCGGTGAATACAATACTTCCTCTACTTATCATACGTAAGCCTACAGAACATAATACTTATAATTCTGATCGAAGTAACACAAGGACTGGTTTCAGAAGCCCGAGACATCTGCATTTTGAGAAATTGACAATGTCTGTAACACATAGATGTTTATATTTTCTTTTGTACAACATCTTAATTGAAAATGTTTGCATAAAGAACCTCTCGGAAATGTATAGAAATGCAAATGCGATCTTCATCTGTCGCACTCCAAAGAGTATTTATAATTCCACGGAATAACGAGTATGGTAAAGCTACCCACATATTGATTGACACACCAAAGCAACGCTAGCGACGTCATATTCAACATTTGGGTTAGGGCATTGTTTAAAACGCACAAGAAAGCAAAGGTAAATATAGTATAGCGAAATGTGGGTGTATCTTGGTGCTCTGGAAGACAATGTTTCCTTTTCAGCATGAGTTTTGCCATTCTTTCTTAAAAAAATAGCTATTTGGCAGCACAAACAAAAAAAAACTACAAATATAAATGACAGTCATCCAATCGCTATTCCTTTTCGATAATGGAATTGAAAAAAATTTCTTATGTATACATTCACATTCCTTTCTCTACACGATATCGTTTATTAGTGGGTATACAAACTATTCTTACTAAAGCTTATTTTTCCTATCTACTACACTTTAATCCACACAAATCTTTGCAGAAATAGTTGCATTACACATTTCGTTATAGATACAAAGGGAACAGCGATAGTCAAATGTTTAAGAACTGGACGATATATGCTGGCCTTAAAATTCCATACTGTTTCCATGACATCGCGAGAAACAACTGAATATTGAAAGGACTTTAAGAAAATGACCAAGATATGTACAATTCGAACCTTTAATAACGAATATCTCATTAATGGGTTATGCCACAAAAACCTTATTGGAAGTAAATTATGCGTTTTAAAAAGATCTACATTTTTTGTATAGTACGTTTTCGTCTATCGCTTAACATTTACAAGTTATGCAGGGTTATACAAAACGCTTTCCGAATGAAGAGCCCTTTTTAGGCTCTTCTCAGAAAATTCAAGACATAAATTTTATTTGTTCATGTAAAGATCTTTAATGTGTGGTATTTTAATCATAATCGATATAATTTTTTAGAAAATCCAAAATGTCGAAAAATGTTCCATGTAAAGGGTAATTTGTGGTGAAAGGCTATTCCCAGAAAATTGGAAATACAGGCTTTATTTGCCATGAAAGCATTTAAAACTTATGATATTTGAATCAAAATCGTTAGAGCCATTTTTGACAATATCAAACATTTCGAAAAATGTTCCAAGTTCGATATTTAGTTTTTGGGCTATGCCGTGCACACGGACACTCACATATGCAATTATTTCTCCAGAAATGCTTTTTGGGGATTCAGAGAGTCTCTAAACATGTATTTAAAAATTATAATGAGTTGGTTTAAATGAATTACATCATTATTAATTCAGTAAGCCCTTGTCTCAAAAAGGAAATGCGGAATTAAACCTCGGGTTGCATGCGTTTCCGACTTCGTAAACAGCTTGATGTACTGCGGCGGTGCAGAACTACTTTTCACTAGGACATTTTGTGCCTTCTTTGCACGCAAGATGGAAGTGGCCACTTATCACAGAATTTGCATGGTTGTGTGCTAAGCCGAGTCATCGTACACTACAAAAACCGTCCAATTATTTGAGTAACCTATCAGCATATATGCTGAGCTTGATAGTTTACGAGACGCAAGCAAAAGAAGTTCCAAATGTAAATACTGGAAAGGTACGATACAAGTCCTATTTTACTAAGGTGACCTCTAAACCGTTGACATCCGCCCCTTCGATTCATCTTTCACTGATCCTTTGCCACAGACACTGGTGATAAACTCGCTTCGAAGCATTATCGTCAAGCGCAGACAACCGGCTGACGGCAACGGACGAATAAATCTGAAGAACCTGTATATAGGATTTGAAAATTGAAACCAATATTTATAAAATGGTTAAAAATTTATTTAACCTATTTGACATGAATTATGTCATTTAAGGACATTTGATAGAGATGGCAGGGTATTTAAACGCTTTTTCCCAAGTGAAAGAAACCCCGTTTAGGAGAACAAACCTTTTACTGCTTATTAAAGACGGTTTTCTGAGTATAATACTATCAAGACTTTTTAGCTATCTTTAAATATTTTAATTATAAAAGAATGTTACTTTTGTTCAAGGTACAGTTGTCTCTGAAAACAAAGATCAGGATTCCTCCAGAGTGTTTATTATGCGTTTTTATAAGTAGCTTAAGACAGTTGGTAAACTATTTGTCCATTTGAGGGACTCATTTAATTTTTAAAAAGGTAATAAGATTTTGGTGTCTTTTTTATATTTTAATTTTTTTTCATGGAAACCATATAATTTAGGATAAAAAAACTTTAACCTGCTAAATTTCGCTAAACATTCAGTACAAACACACAACATTTCAAACTTCTAAGTTAAATAAATTTTAAAAAAATGCATCTGAAGTTTAAAACATAAACTTACGGGAAATGGCAAAAAAAAAAAAAAAACGAGGTGAGCACATTGTTACTTACCTATATACTATAACATCTCTGGACCGTAAGAGCCCTTTAAAGGTACAAATAAAAAAAAAAGAGGTTACATACGTATGTTCCTTATGCCACTTACGAGAGCGGATTAATAAGTCCATGACTTTGACGAGAGAGAGCGTTCTAATCACAGGTTTCTTGTTTGCACCCAAGTCTTGCATCTATTCTGGGTATAATCGCAGAAATTCGTCGTCGTTTGTTTCTTAGAACATTGTTGAGAGCGTCTAAAATAAGCAGACGTGTGTTGCTTCGCAGAAAATGGAGACAATTGAATTTTGTGTTCTGATAAAGCACTACTTTTTGCGTGGTAAGACGGTGAAGTAAACGGAAGGAAAGCTGAACAAGTATTATGGGGACTCTGCTCCAACACATGGCGTGGTTCACAAGTGGCTCACAGAATTCCGATGTGGCCGTTCGAGCACAAGAGATACCGTGGTGAACAAAGTTGACGATATTGTGTTGGAAGACCGCCGAGTAAAAATCCGTGAGATAACCAAGACCGTAAACATCTCGAGTGAACGGGTGTATAACATTCTGCACAAATTTTTGGGTATGAGAAAGGTTCTGTTTCACCAGGGTAATGCACCTGCACACACCTCAGCCATTGGCATCGCAAAATTTGTGGAATTGGGCTACGAACTGCTACCTCAGCCACCATATTCTCCAGATCTGGTTCCGAGTGGCTTCTTCCTCTTGCAAACCTGAAAAATTGGCTCGCTGGGAAGAAATTCACGTCCAGTGAACACATTATGCCAGAAACAACTTCATATTTTGCAGGCTTAGAAAAATCATATTTTTTGGAACGGTTAAAAGAATTGGAGAAACATTGGACAATTGAATTGAAAGGAGACTATGTTGAGAAATAAAATTGTTATTTTCTTTAAAAGGTCACTGACGTATCAATCCGCCCTCATATAATCCATTTCCAACAAAAAAAAATGGGTTCAATTTTTGGAACCCAAATGTCTATCATGTGTACTTAAAGGGATCAGCAGTAAATACAAAAGCAGATTAAGTGCATTCCGAATGAAAAGGACTTCACGATCTATTCGCAGAAAAATTCAAGATAGACGTTTTATTTGTCATGTAAACACTTTAACTAAACGTTACTTTAAAGAAAATTGTTTGAATAATTTTTGAGTAAATGATAAATAACTAAACATTTCCCTGCAGTTTCTTTTAAGCGTAAATAACCTTAGCCAGCTAAGAGAACAGCTGCCCAACGTCAGAGCGTCTATATTGAAATGTTCTGGAAGATGAGAAGACGTGCCCAAGATGAACAAAAACTTCATTAAAAGGATCTGGCAGAGATTAACGAATCTAAGGCGAAAGTGGACCAATTCATTACCACTGTCATCTTTTATGCCAAGGATTAAAGCTTTATTAGACGCCATAGTCCGCCTGTTATAATAAATATCTTGCTGTCACTTTTTCTTATAAATGATGGTCCGGAAGCACGCTCAGGAAATATTCCAGAGTTTCGATCATTAAACTAATAGATACCTCACTGAGGGCGCATTTAATTTGAGGAAAATCCAGGAAATATTAACTGACGACATATTACGTAATGTTCTATACGAAATATATAACAACTCCCACCCATTCCAGACATTTTTACTTTCTCATCACGTATATAGTAGGTATACACCTTCCAAAAGTGCAACACGAAGATTTTCAAGAAGCCCCCCCCACCGCAAACTACCCTTTACATGGAAGAGTTTTCGAAATTTATGCTTTTCTAAAAATGACTAACGATTTTGATTAAAATGCCATGATTCAAGGATATAAATTGACAAATAAAATGTGTATTTCGAATTTTAAGGGACTATACTCTGAAGTCCTCTTCATTCGGAAGGAATTTTGTATGATAATGTATAACTGATAAATGTTAACTGATAGACGAAAACGTACTACACAAAAAATGTACATCCCCCTAAAACATACAATTTATTTCAAATTACTTTTTTGTAGCATCAGCCATTTCCAAGGTATCCGTTATTAATGGTTCGGTTTGTTCAATGCTTTGGTTATTCTTTTCAAGTCCCGTCGATTTTCAATTGTTTCTCGCGACTGCATGGAAAGAGTACAGAGGTTTTAAGGCCAGAATATAGCATCCCGCATGTGGGATTTGTGGTGGACAAAGCGGCGTCTGGGCGGGTTTTCTCCGGGTCCTCCGGTTTCCCCCGTCATTCATTCCACCAACTGCTCCATCATCACCTTTCCTATCATCCATTTCGCCGTCATTTCGTTTCATCTACTTCCTTCATACCATACCAGGCATCGGACTGATCACCCATCCTGGACATTCTGTCAGCTCGATGAGAGTGTCTGCTCCTCACGGGCCTCTGACCCCAGGCACCCGCTTGTAAGTCCTGGGGGGTGTAAGTCCTGCATACGATGAGGTTAAACAGCAAATGAATGAAGGAAGGAATATAGCATCCAGTTCTTTGACTTTGTACTATATTCCCTTTATACTAACACGGCCTAGCGGAATGGTTCAGGCGACATATTCGGGAGGTCCCGGGATCCAACTCCAGCCATCACCCACTCCTGCCCATGGGTTTTTCGTGGTTTCCCCGGTTCGGCAGGCAAATACTGGGGTGGTTCATCTTCTACCACGACTCTCCTTCCTCTCATTTTCTGTACCCATCATCTCCCTTGTCATCTGTTGCAGGTTGTAGGACCAGGCGACGGTGTTCGTTGGTGGCTTGCGCTCTGTAAAGGTTTCTTCTCTGACGTCGCTGCGGTATCGCTTAGTTAGGTCTCTCCTCAACGTGGGCTCCGCCCAAGGAGACCCTGGATGTTGGTGGCTTATGAACAGGGGCCGGGTGGCGTAGAATGCGTTCTATCTGGAAACGTTAGGGACCCATCCAGCTTGCGCCCGTGGGGATTCAGATCTGGTCTCCCTTTCGGGTCTTTCCCCTCATTCTTTCCTCACGTTGGAAGCACAAGGGGCCGACTGGTTTGCGGATGGTGCTCTGCCCCGGTTCCGCGGGCCCTTTACCGACGCATACCTTTACACTATAGCGGAATGTGTAATGTAGCTATTTCTGTAGAGGTATCTCGATTAAAATAAAGTACATACAAATATTAACTTTCGTAAGAATAATTTTTATACGAACTAATGAACGATAGGGTAGAAATGGTTATATGAATGTAAAACATCAGATTTTTATTTTTCCTACTGCTTATAGAATAGCGTATAAGTAATGGAAGCATTGTATTCCATATCCAGATTTCACCGGAAATACATGTTTTGAAGCCTCCCCTGAATGAAAAAGAAAACACTTTTACTCTTCTTCTTAACGGTAGTAAGCAGAGGAGGAATTGCATTCCGGCCAAATATTTGATACCGAGATTTCACTGGAAATTCACGTTTTCAGACTTCCTGAATCCATAAAAAGGATTTTTAGAAAAAGGTATGTGTGTCTATCTGCCGGCCTATGAACAACGTAACTTAATAAAAAAATTACTAATGTGTTACACTCACATGACTTTCTCTACTCTTGTACAAACTATTTTTACAAACGCTTATTTTCCATATGCTTCATGTTAATCGAGATGTTAATCTTATTGCTAATTTTCTTGTAGATGCAAGGGGAATTGATAGGCTTTAAGCGATAGTCAAATATTTTAAGAGGTGGTTGTTATGTGGAGTATTCTATTCTCTTTGCATTACCAGGACAAAAAAAATGAATAACGAATTATGATTTGAGAAAGTATTGGAAAATTTAACGGAATAACAAGCAATATCTCGGAAATGGTTCACTCAACAAAAAAATACATATGACATAAATTGTGTATTTTAACGCGATCTACATTTTTTGTTTAGTAACATTTTGTCTATCTCTTATGGTTTACGAATTATGCAAAAGTCGTTCACAATGAAGAATAATTTTGGAGGCATTCCCAAAAACTTCAAGATATACATTTTATTTGTCATAAAATTGCCTTAAATATATGAGATTTTGATCAAAATCTTTAGAGCCATTTTTGAGAAATTAAAATGTCGAAAAATGTTCCATGTAGAGGGTAATCCGGAGTGGGGTATTTTCTTGAAAACCTTCTTGTCGCATCTCTGGAAGATACTGAACCTTAATAACAATTTTGGTGTTTATCCGACTGTTCGTTTCTGAGTTATGCTGTTCACAGACACACTCACACGGACATGTTTCCAAAAATGCTTTTTTTGGATTCAGGGGGTCTCAAAACATGTATTTCCGGTGAAATTCTGGTATCGAATTTTTTGGGTGGAACACGATACTTCCCCTACTTACTATACGCAGTAGAGAAAGTAAAAACGGTTAAATACTAAAAGTTGGTATTTAAGTTTAGCATCTTCTAAGGATGCTGGGACAAAAGTGTTTAAGATACCCCCACCCCAAACTATACTTATACAACGCAAATTATTTAGAAGTGTTGATTTTCTAAAAAAAAAATGGTATACGAATTTTGATTAAAATACTATAATTTAATATATTTTCATGGCAATTAAAATGTATATCTTGAATTTTCTGGGATCCTCTTCATTCGAAAGGAACTTTGTATCGTCCATTTTAACTTTCTCTACTACGTACAGTAAGTAGGGGAAGTATTGTATTCCACCCAAAAATTCGATACCCAGATTTCACCGGAAATACAAGTTTTGAGGCCCCCTGAATCCAAATAAAGCATTTTTGGAAACATGTCCGTATGTGTGTCTGTGTGTGTGTGTGTCTGTGTGTGTGTGTCTGTGTGTGTGTCTGTTAACAGCATAACTCAGAAACGAACAGTCGGATAAACACCAAACTTGGTATTTGGGTTCAGTATCTTCCAAGGATGCGACACAAAGGTTTTCAAGAAAATCCCCCCACCCCAGAGTACCCTTTACATGGAAGATTTTTCGAAAATTTTAATTTTCTCAAAAACGGCTCTACCGATTTTGATTAAAATATCATATGTTTAAGATATTTTTATGACAAATAAAATGTATATCTTGAATTTTCTTGGAATTTCTCTAAAAGTATTCTTCATTGTGAACGACTTTTGCATAACTGGTAAACCATAACAGATAGACAAAATTTTACCACACAAGAAATGTAGATGGCGTTAAAATACACAATTTATATCATATACATTTTTTTTGTTGAGTGAATCATTTTCGAGATATTGATTGTTATTCCCTTAAATTTTCAAATACTTAATACTTTTTCTCAAATTCGTTATTCATTTTTTTATGTACTGGACATGCAAAGAGAATGGAATGCTCCACATAGCAATCAGCTCTTAAAACATTTGACTATCGCTTAAAGCCTACCAATTCCCCTTGCATCTACAAGAAAATTAGCAATAAGATTAACATCTCGATTAACATGAAACATATGGAGAATAAGCGTTTGAAAATAGTTTGTACAAGAGTAGAGAAAGTCATGTGAGTGTAACACATCAGATTTTTTTAGTTGCATTTATACCCCGCCTTTAACTACACTGGTGTTATCGGCGGCCTTTCCTTTAGAACTTATTGCCTATTGGCAATGGTGTTAGTGTAACTCTTGTTTTTGGATTTCTTGCACTTTGGTTTTTTAATCATTAGATCACACACATTCATACTCCAAGACTCTGGGGAAGATAGGGATTAATCTTGGCAAGAGAAAACTTCCTACCCCCAGCCGGGAATGGAACCCGGGACCCCTCGCACAGCAGGCAGTTTCCGCTCTACCGAATGAGCTACGGGCCCAGCTAGTATAATCTTTTATGATTGATAAACGTGAAGCAATAGGCGAAAACGTACTACACAAAAAATGTAGATGTCTTGAAAACACAAATTTGTTTCAAATAAATTTTTTTGTGGTATCAGCCATTTCCGAGATATCATTAATGGTTCTAATTGTTCAATTGTTAGCCAGTGTTTTAAAGTCCTGACAATTTTTAGTTGTTTTTTTCTTTCATAAGAATAATTTATATACTACTAATAAGCGATAGAGGGTAGATAAAGTACTGTGAATTGAAGTAGTTGCAGCCCACGTATGGGACGCCATACTAGAAGAGGTTTAATTGTTGTAGCGGTTGTTGCACCACGTTTAGGCACTAATTTGAAGCTGTTTAGACCACGGCCGTAATGGATGCCAGTTTTGCGGGAGATTGTTTCTAGGAATATTCGCCTCACGTACGGTACAAGGTTTCCGGTGGCCTTCGCCTCACGTTTACTTTTTCCGATGACGTTCGCCGCCCCAGGTTTAAAAATCAACTTTTTATTTTAATGTTAATTTAAATACTATATATGTATACCTCGGCTGCGTTATTAGTGTTTTTAGAGCACGTATCTCTTAACAGGGCTGGTACGACTAAAGAACAAGGCTTACACAAATTATAATTGTATTGTACTTTATTTTATTGATCCTTCACACTATTAAATAACACTTCACTGATGTATCCTACTGTAGCGCTGTGAGATTATTGTTTAATTGCGCTTTTAACAGGTAAACTTTATATTATTCTCACCGCAATGAATTATTTGTCTCAAACTGAACCTGTACCGTACCGAAAACTGTAATGCTTGGTTACGCTTTGATGCAGTAATTTGTATCATAAATTATTTAAATGTAAAGAATGATTATAGTATGAATATGCATTTTTGTGTGACATTCATTTGGGATGTTTGTTAATTGTAATTAATGTCGAGAAGTGGGTTTATACGGCCTTACTGAAACTGACAATAATAGCGTGCAATAATGTAGCGAGGGGGTGAGCTGTTTATCATTATTAGAGACGAGCAAATGACGTCAGAGTGGCGTGTTTTTCTTAGAATTTGCTGGAACATTTTTCCTGGAGCATATGTTTTCGTAATTTTCATTGGATATAATTATAGACGCTAATGTTGGGGCGTTTTATTAACCAATAGCAGCTCGGTTATAATCTTTAGGCATATTGGGGCGAGGAAGTATAAATTCAGTGTCAGAATCAAGTTTCATGTAGTTCAACGGAGGCAGTCATGGTGAATACATCGCACAGTTTATCGATTTACAGATTACGCGTAGCAAATTTATGAAAAATCTCTCGTGTCGTAAAGTTAATTACACAAAAAGTTGAAGTACGCGAATTAATAATGGGCAGTAAAGAAGTTATTATAACAGTTTCAGTTTGGCGAGTGTAAAGATTAATAGGTGAAAGGGAATGTGTTACGACAATAAAAGTGTAAAACAAATTCTTTCATCAGTGTTATCTTTGGATAAAAAACTCCTTTCCGTTTACACACCTGTATAAGATAAGTGCCTGACCGAGAAATCATAGCTAGCCGGAGGACAGTGAACCCAAAATTAAATATAATAACAGGTGCTCAGTAAAAGATAACACGAAGTTACCGCGACAAACTGTCTTTCATACGTGCGGCAAATAAATGAAACATCTTCCAACTACCAACAAATAAACACTTCAAATTAGCTCCCAAACGTGGGGCTAACAAAAATCATGAGGGGCTAACAAACCATAAAGGCACTTCATAGCGTCTCCCGTCTGAATTTGTACATTTACTCTATTTCAAGTCTCTGATTGGCTAAGCCTACTCCAATAGAATACTTTTATTTAACTTAAGCTTTTTCGGTTTTTGATTGGCTATTTATAAACTGTTTTAAATATTACATTATTGTTCCAAGAATTATTAGTAGCCTTTATTAAAGTTTCCAATTTATTGTTGCCTCAAGCTTACCTCATTGTTAGCAACTTTCGGCTTCTACTTTATAATTCTGTTTGCTACGGAAAGCAGCTTGCTTCTATTCTCACAGCTCCTACATTGTTAAGCTACGTAATACATTCACATAACATTATTATACATGTACATAATAAAATAAACATAATACAATGACTGTTATACACTTTATATATTATTATTATTGTTATTATTATTATTATTACATTGCTTTAAGGCGGGCTGTTATTCTTTTTAATATATATAATTAGACATATCATTTAAGCGTTTAAAAATGCTGCCTCAGAATGTAACTCTTAGATTTATACTTTCTCTACTACGTATAGTAAGTAGAGGAAGTATTGTATTCCACCCAAAAATTCGATACCAAGATTTCACCATAAATATATGTTTTAAGACCCCCTGAATCCAAAAAAAGCATTTTTGGAAACATGTCCGTGTCTGTGTCTGTCTGTGAACAGCATAACTCAGAAACTAACAGTCGGATAAACACCAAACTTGGTATTTAGGTTCAGTATCTTCCAGAGATGCGACAAGAAGGTTTTCAAGAAAATCCCCCACCCCAGATTACCCTTTACATGGAACATTTTTCGAAAATTTTAATTTTCTCAAAAATGGCTCTTCAATTTTGATTAACATATCATATGTTTAAGATATTTTTATGACAAATAAAATGTATATCTTGAATTTCCTGGGAATGTCTCCAAAAGTATTCTTCATTGTGAACGAGTTTTGCATAACTGGTAAACCATAAGAGATAGACAAAATTTTACTACAAAAAATGTAGATCGCGTTAAAATACACAATTTATGTCATATTCATTTTTTTGTTGAGTGAACCATTTTCGAGATATTACTTGATATTCCCTTAAATTTTTCAATAATTATTTTCTCAAATGGGAATTCGTTATTCATTTTTTTGTCTTGGATATGCAAAGAGTATTAATCTGTGGGAAAGGGAATGGTGCTGCACCTAGCAACCAGCTATTAAGAGATATGTATATGCTTAAAGGCCACTGTATTTCCAAATTTCCCTTGTAAATACATATTCCCCTTACATCTACAAGAAAATTAGCAATAAGATAGACTCTGCAAATGTTTATCTCGATTAACATGAAGTAGATGGAGAATAAGCGTTTGTATAAATAGTTTTTACAAGAGTAGAGAAAGTCGTGTGAGTGTAACACATCATATTTTTTAATTTATGATTGAATTTGCCTGATTCCTATCTCCAGACACGACAGATCGAGCAGATATAATGAACTGAGGAGAAATCTCTTTTCCCCATTTTAAGTGACTTCTTGAAATCAACCTGTGGCTCTGTTACTTGGTTTACACAAGAAGTTTTAAAGTGGCTAGAATTTTAACCCTCCAACTTTTGAATAAAGGGCCCTGGTGGAGTGAAGGCAATTTCAGTTCGTGAAGGGTGGTTCCGCAGAATTGCCTTCCCAACCCTTAGCATGCATTTGAATTGACTTGGGCGTGGAGAGACTATCGGCAGGGCTACCAACTTCAACATTTTCTTCCTCTAACCATAACGCAAGAACAAAAGGGTGAGAGAACAATGCTGCCACCACACGATGGGATTAGAGCCGTAATTAAGTTCGGCTTAAGGAGGAGTAAACACGTCACGAAGAAGTTTTCCTGCGGACAACAGGTGCCAAAGTCGGCTAACGAGCTGTCCAAATCAATGTAGGGCTTCCGGTTCCTGTTGGTCTTCTTTCAGACTCACCTGGGCAGTCAAATTGGGCTTCTTAACTGATTTACTGCAGACAGGTGCAGCAAATATTGCATTAATTCACGATTTAGTTCGACTGAGCGTTCTCTTAACCATCTACTACATCCGCTCATCTGATTTACTGCGTTAGCCATGTATGCAATTTCCATAACTAAATAAGGAACTGTTGCCTGCGCGAACGTGCAAATTTATTGAATAAATAACCTCAAAAAATTTTGTTTTCAGATATACACACGTATTATACGAGGAACACCTAGGCTATATTTATTTTTATTATTATTACTCTTATTATAAATAAGCTTTTACTTTCTCTACCAGCAATACATAATAGGTAGAGAAAGTATTTCTTTCCACACAAAAATTCGATACCGAGTATCATCGAAAATACACGTTTTGAGGCATCTTGAATAAAAAAGAAACATTTTTAGAACATGGCCCGTGAGTGTGTGTGACGACAACTAAAAAAATCTGATGTGATACATGAACATGACCTTTTATCTTTCACATTTCGTTATAGACGCAAAGAGAACAGCGACAGTCAAATGTTTAACAACTGCACGCTATATGCTGGCCTTAAAATTCCATACTGTTTCCATGAACACAAGTGTTGAACAATTCGAACTTTTAATAACCTTGTCGCGATATCGTTGTGTTAGTGTATTTGCTGAGCGCCTGTTTTTGATTTATTATTTTGAATTTTGAGTTCTTTATCCTCCGGCTAGCTATTATTACCCAGTCGAGCAAATCTCTTAAACAGGGTGTGTAAACGGAAAGGAGTTGTTACTAAAATATAACACTGATAAAAGAATTTGTTTTTACACTTCTATCGCCGTCACACATTATTCATTTCACATAATTACTCTTGATACACACCCGACTGAAACTGTTGTATTTTCGAATGTAACTATTATCACTTATTTGCCGCACATTATTAATTCGCGTATTTCACATCTTTTAACTAACTTTACGACGCGAGAGATTCTGTAGAACTGCGTGACGTGCACTTCGTGAATGATTCTGTAGAACTGCGCGATACCCGTCTCTGGCTTCAGAATTTATACTCCCTCACCCGATATGCCTAAAGATTATAATCGAGCTGCTATTGGTTAATAAAGCGCGCCAACATTAGCGTCTATTTTTATATCCAATCAAAATTGCGAAGACATATGCTCTAGGGAAGATATTCCCTCCATTTCTAAAGAAAAGCGCGCTACTCTGACGTCATTTGTTTGTCTCTTCTAATTGATAAACAACTCACCCCCTCGCTACATTGTTACCGGCTCCTATTGTCAGTTTCAGTGAGGCCGTGTAAACTTATTTCCTAACAATGCTTATAGCTAAGAAACATCTAAAATCATTGTCATACAATAATGCTAATTTACACTACAATCACTCTTGCATTCACAGTGTTGTGATATAAAATACTACCTCAACCTATATCTCAGAAACGACTTATGCCACACACAAAAAACGTATTTTAACTAAATGTTGTGTTTTTAAACAGATCTATATTTCTTTTCTTGTGGTACGTTTTCCTCAATCGCTAACGTTTACGCGATATACAAAATTATTTTCGAATAAGAGGACTTCCAAAATATTGCCAAAAAATTCAAGTTATACATTTCATTTGTCATGTAAATGTCTTTAATATATGCTATTTTAAGCAAAATCGTTGGAGACATGCTTTTAAAAAATAAATATTTTCGAAAAAGTTCTATGTAAAGGTAGTTGAGGTTGGGAAGATTTTTTACTTTCTCTACTACGCATAGTAAGTAGGGGAAGTATTGCATTCCACCCAAAAATTCGATACCGAGATTTCACCGGAAATACATGTTTTGAGAATCACTGAATCCAAGAAAAGCATTTTTGGAAACATGTCCGTGTGTGTGTCTGTCTGTGTGTCTGTGTGTCTGTGTGTCTGTCTGTGTGTCTGTGTGTCTGTGAACAGCATAACTCAAAAACGAACAGTCGGATAAACACCAAACTTGGTATTTAGGTTCAGTATCTTCCAGAGATGCGACACGAAGGTTTTCAAGAAAATCCCCCCACCCCAGACTACCCTTTACATGGAACATTTTTCGAAAATTTTAATTTTCTCAAAAACGGCTCTAACGATTTTGATTAAAATATCATATGTTTAAGATATTGTCATGACAAATAAAATGTATATCTCGAATTTTCTGGGAATGTCTCCAAAAATATTCTTCATTGTGAACGACTTTTGCATAACTGGTAAACCATAAGAGATAGACAAAATTTTACTACACAAAAAATGTAGATCGCGTTAAAATACACAACTTATGTCATATACGTTTCTTTTGTTGAGTGAACCGTTTTCGAGATATTGCTTGTTATTTCCTTAAATTTTCCAATACTTATACTTTTTCTCAAATTCGTTATTCATTTTTTTATGTCCTGGACATGCAAAGAGAATGGAATGCGCCACATAGCAACCAGCGTTAAAATATTTGACTATCGCTTAAAAGCTACCATATTCCCCTTGCATCTACAAGAAAATTATCAATAAGATTGACATCTCGATATCTCGATTAACATGAAGCATATGGAGAATAGGCGTTTGTAAAATTAGATTGTACAAGAGTAGAGAAAGTTATGTGAGTGTAACACATCAGATTTTTTTAAAAATCTTCGTGTCGCATCCTTAAAAATATACTAAATTAAAACACCAAGTTTGGTATTTATCCGGCTTTTCGTTTTCGAGTTATGCTGTTATGTTTTCAAAAATGCTTTATTTTGATTCAGGAGGCCTCAAAGCATGCATTTCTGGGAAATCTTGGTATCGAATTTACTTCCCCTACTTAATATACGTAGTAGAGAAAGTAAAAACGAAAATTTGGATAACTACCAAGCTTGAGATTTTTATGAAAATCCCCCGGCCCCAAACTATCCTAACAACTTTTTTTTGAATTCTTTGATTTTCCCAAAAAATGGCTTTAACGATTTCGATTAAAATATATATTAAAGATATGTGCACGAGAAAAATTCATATCTTGAATTTTCTGGGAATAGCCTTTGAAGTTCTCTTTATTCGGAAGTAATTTTGCATAATCTTGTATAAGTGGTAAACGTTAAGGGATAGACGAAATCGTACGATGCAAAAAACACAGAACTTATTTCAAATAACATTTTTTGTGGCATAATGTATTTTCAAGATATCCATTATTAATGGCTCGAATTGTTCAATGCAGTTGTTTCTCGCGATGTCATAGAAACAGTATGGAATTTTAAGGCCAGCATATAACGTCCAGTTGTTAAACATTTGACTATCACTGTTCTCTTTGTATCTATAACGAAATGTGTAATGTAGCCATTTCTGTAAAGATTTATGCTGTTATGCTGTTCACAAACAGACACACACACATGGATATGTTTCCAAAAATGCTTTTTTTTATTCAGGGGTTCTCAAAACATGTATTTCCGGTGAAATCTCGGTATCGAATTTTTGGGTGGAATACAATACTTCCCCTACTTACTATACGTAGTAGAGAAAGTAAAAATCGAGAAGGAAACGGCATGAAAGGAAAATTATGGAAAGGTAATCATGGTAGAGAAGAGATCCCCTCAGCGTTCGCCTACTGACCCCGAGGAAAACGAAAAACCTATTGGTCAGAGAGCGGACGCCGGTGATCGAACTCGGGACGTCCCGAATGCCAGTCGCTCATTTATCGGGGCGCTACTTCAGTCGGTTTACAGTAGGTAAGTAGCAGTTCCCTATTTGACTACTCGGGAACCAAGTACATAAAAGGGCGTCCAGGTCAGAGGATTGTGCTTCGGTGAATTTGCAACCTAAGTGTCAGACAAATATACCAGGAACTGCAGGCCACATAGTCTGATCGCTCATCTGAACACCCACTACTTCCGTGAACATCCCCTCCAGGTTTCAGTTCTGCCAGTTTCACCCCAGTCTACCCTTCCAGCCACCAATGAATATTTACGTGCAATCCAAATAAGTTGGGGCTGCGACTTTATACGGCCGTTTAAAGTCAGTTATGTGGGTAGGAACCCTCGAGCTACTGGATTGGAGGGTGTTTCCTTGGGTCATCAACACTGCACGCCACCCCCAAGAATCAATCACACCACTCCTCCCTTCCTCTTCCCCTCCCCCTGTTCCATTAGCCACACAGTTGTTTGTGGGAAAACTCTGGGGGTTGTTCTTTTCTTGTTGGCTTTCGTGTAGATGAAAAATATGCCTCATATTCTTCTGACTTCCCCACGTGTGGTAATCCTCTTTACACCTTCCTCTTTTTGTTTCATATCTCCCTAAGCTTCTGCCATCTCTCTGTGTTTTATACTTCTTCCAAGTATTATGTGAAACAGCGCAAAAATATGAACGTTCGTGTTGTAAGCCCTTAATCTTACATCTGAAATGTGTTGTATTCTGTCTATTATAACGGGCCTTTCACATTTATTCGGCTTTCACTGCCTGAATGACGTCATTATTAGTTCAGCGTGCCCCTTGTCTCATCGGGGAAGCGCGGAATTGAATCTCGAACTGCATGCGTTTCAGACTTCGTAAAAATGTTTATGTACTGCGGCGGTGTAGTACTGTGTATCGCTAGGACATTTTGTACGTTCTTTGACCGCGAGATGGAAGTGACCACCGGTCACAGAATTTTGCATGGTTGAGTGCTAAGCTGAGATACTTTAGGCTATAAAAACCGTCAAATTATTTTTAAGTTACCCATCAGCATACATCCTGAAACTGCGAGTTTACGAGACGCAAGCAAAACGCGTTCCAATGTTAATACTGGAAAGGCATCATAGAAGTCCCATTTCAAAGGTGACCTCGAAACTGTTGACATCCACCTCTGCCACTCATCTTTCGCTATTCCTCTGCCAGAAGCACTGGTGATAAACTCACTTCAAAGTATTAACGTCACACACAGACAACCGACCGACATCACGGCCGAATAAACATTAAGAACCCGTATAAACAACACAATTCATATTCAATTTTATTTTACAATTGCTGTCCTTTCCCTTATTCAGTCGAACTTGCGAAGGTAAGCAAGATTTTCTTTATTTACTCTTCTATAGACTATTCTTACATAACCTTATTCTCCTATCTACTTCTTGAAATCGAGATAAGCTTTTATTACACATTAACACATACGGCAGGCTAAAGCGATAGTGAGATTTTTAAAAAGCGTGTCGTGATGTGATGACTTTGAAATTTTATTTATTTTTTGCATGACTACGAGAAAAACGAATAGCGACTTACCACTTGAATAAATAAATATTCAAACTACTAACAAAAAAATTATCAGAAATGGTTAACGCCACAAAAATAATTTGACGTGAGTTCTGTGTTTTAACGGTAGGTATATTTTTGTGTACTTTCTGAAACCGTTTATCAATTACATAAAAGTCATTTATCGTGTAAATATTTTAAACAATTGGTATTGTAATCAAAATTGCTAGTCTCTTTTGAAAAAATCTAAAATATCGAAAACTTTTTCTTGTAAACTGTGATTTGGTGTTTGTGCGTGTGTGGGGGAGGGCTGTATAAATGTTCGTGTCGAATCTTTGGAAGACGAACAAATACAAGTTTGGTATTCAACCTACTTTTCATTTTTGAGTTAAACTGTTAACAGATGGATATACTCGTACACACGCACATTTTCTAAAAAAAATACCTTTTTATTGTATACATAGAGTTTCAATACGTGTATTTCTGTGAAGTTTCTATCGAATATTTGGGTGGAATACAACAAATAGAAGTGATTCTTATTTTACAAAGTACGTATTTTATGTTTCCACATTTAGCTCACCTAATTTTACATTCGTAATGCTGCGGCTATGGCCCAAGGTTATCGAATTGTCGGAGCCTACCAATGGAGAGGTACACAGAGATAAGTAGCGCGCTTGACCAACGTAAACACCACAAGCGCTAGCTTCAGATAACCAGAATATTTCTAGAACGTTGTGCTCTCGCGAGGGAGTCAATGAATTGGTGAATGTGTTTTGAGTGTGGTAAACAGTGCCTTTTTCCGAGCGAGTGGGTGACGACTGCTGTGACAAGCAGCGAGTGCTACTGCGAGAGAATAGGAAGTCCTATGTTCGACTTACCAGCAGGTAAATAGTCCGGAAGAAGAGGCTATGTCACTGAAGTGACAGTGAAAATTTGAACTGGAGCACATTAACAAAGTAACAGCAAGAACTTACTGAAGTAACAGTAAAAAACTAGACAAAGTCACATTATCAACACTATTTTGGACTAGTTTTGTGATCTGGTGGTTAGCATGCCAGCTTCTAAATCCAGAGGCTCCGGGTTCGATTCCCGGCTGCAGAATGGGAATTCTTCTTTAGCCAGGATTTTTCTTCAGCCTCCCTAGAGTCTCTAAGTATTAGTGTGAGGGTAAATGTGTGTCTAAAATTATTGTTTAATGTGAAACCCCAAAGTAAACAAACCTAAAGATTAACACAAAAGTAAACAAGTGAACTTAACTGTCGATGAGCAATTGTTCCAAAGGCAATGTCGTCAATAATGACCTTACATGTTAAAGGTGGCATTTAGTGGTAGGCACATGGAGATTTAGTTAGGTAGGTCTGACTTGGGTTGACCCGCCCGGAATGGGTTGGTAGTCTTGGACTGGAACGGTCAACTCAACTCCAGCAACATCTAGAATGAACGAATGTCTTTGGTGACGCATGGACAAGAAGTAAGGATGGGGATGAGTAGCTTTAAATGAAATGGGATGGCATGATTTGACCTCCTTAGTTAGTGAACCATGGTTGAAGTAGATATTGTCTTTACGTTGTTTATCTGCAACACGCTTTGGGCGTCAATTTGAAGTAGGCTGTGTTAAAGGAGTTGTATTATATTTCTTATGTTGGGGAGCCGAACTTGTAGTTGCAACCGCACGTATAGTAAACAGTTTCCGGTAGCCTTCGCCCCAAATATACTTTCAGGTGGCCTTTGCCCCAAGTTTTTTTTTTTTAAATATTAACTTTGTAATTTGACTGTTTCTTTAGGTATTATATATTTATGTTTGCTTCGGCTGCGTCAGCATTATTGTTAGAGACGTGAAAGTCTTAGCAGGTCGTGATGCGACAAGAATGTAGGCTTACACAGATTTTAAGTTTTAATTCACTCCTTTTTATTAATCCTTGAAACAAATTAAATAGCACTTCACTGATATCCAGAGCTGTGAGATTCTTTTATTTAATACTTGCACTTTTTAATACGTAACTTATTTTCGTCTCACACGAATACATATTAAATCTCTCGAGGACGCACAAGCAACGCATCCATTTATGAGCACTGTTAGGAGGCAACTGAATTGATTTCAACCGTCTAAACTTGTAAATTTCTGTATTTCAAGTCTCTGATTGGCTAATCCTACTCCAATAGAATACCTGCATTTAACTAAAGCTTTTTCTGATTGTTGATTGGCTATTTTTATAAACTGTCACTAAAATTACATTATTGTTGCTTTAATAATGACTTTAGCATTTAAACTTCCTTACTCATTGTTACCTCAAGGTTACCTCATTGTTAAAAACTTTAAACCTATTTTTCTCACAGCTCCTACATTATTAGGCGGCGCCGTGGCCGAGTGGTTAGACCGCTCGCCTCCCACCGAGGCAGCCCGGGTTCAATCCCAGGGACCTGCATGTGGGATTTGTGGTGGACAAAGCGGCATCTGGGCGGGTTTTCTCCGGGTTCTCCGGTTTCCCCCGCCATTCATTCCACCAACTGCTCCATCACCTTTCCTTTCATACATTTCACCAATATTTCATCTACTTCCTTCATTCCATACCAGGCATCGGGCTGATCACCCATCCTGGATGCTCTGTCTGATCCATGAGTGTCTGCTCCTCGACGGGCCTCTGACCCCAGGCACCCGCTTGTAAGTCCTGAGGGGTGTAAGATAATGAATGAATGAATCCTACATTATTAAATTACATAATACATTCATATAACATTATTAAACATGTTTACAATAGTATAAGCATATGTAAGGACTGTTACATACATTTTACAAATTATTACATACACATATTGCTTCAAGGCGGGCTGGGCTGTTATTGAATTTACATATTATATAATTTGACTGAAATCATTTAAGTGTTAAAATACTGCCTCATGGTAGAGCTGTCTGGTGTTGAAGAAGCGGTTAGGATGATGCTTTTGTAAAGGTTTTAACGTGTGATTTTAAGGTAACAGATCTTTTGATTACTAAAATTATAACTTGTTTAAATATAAAAAACTTCTTCTTTTGGATTTTCCACAATGATCCCGGTCCACTTACACGTTGAACTCATTATTTTTGCATACTCACGGATGTTATATCCCCGTTTGCCATAGTCATAATAATGGAAGACCCACTGTTTCTCGTAAATTAGTCTCTGGCCGTGACTAGATTTGGTGGTTAGGCGCCGAGCACCTTGTGTTTCTTGTTGGCTTCAGAAATAAAATTCTTGTTTTAGAAACTGTAGGTGATAGTCATCCTTCGCCACCGAGCGGGATGGCTCCCAGGATTGATCCCGGCCACAACCACTCTGGCCCATGTGTTTTTCGTGGTATCCCCTGGTCGCCAGGCAATGTTGGGGTGGTCCATCTTCTAGCACGACTTTCCGTCCTCTCATTTCTGTACGCATCATCTCCCTTGTTATCTGTTTCAGGCCACGATTGCTTCCTTGGCGGCTTGTAGGTAGGGACGTCGAATACGTTTTATCTGGAAACGTTAGGGATCCCTTCCATGCTTATGCCCGTCCAGGGGCCCCTTCGTCACGTGGAATTCGTTTTTCTTTCTATCTTCCTTTGGGCATTATTTGCTTTTATTGTGGTTTGGTTTTTAACACTTTAATCACGAAATTCTGTTATTTTTTCTGGTTTTGGTGTGGTATTATACTTGTATCATTTTCTTTTGAGGTAGATTTAGCTTACTTCGTGTTTTGACTTGTTTAATTCTACTCGTAGATCTTATGATTTTTAAAATTGTAACTTGTTTAAATTGAAATAACTCTTTTGGGTTTTCCATAATGATCCCGCATCACTTAGAAGTTGAAATCCTTAGTTTTCCATGGCTATAAGAATGGAGCTCCCAGTATCTCTTGGAACAAAAATCTGATGTGTTACACTCACATGACTTTCTCTACTCTTGTACAAACTATTTTTACAAACGCTTATTCTCCATCTGCTTCATGTTAATCGAGATAAACATTTGCAGAGTCTATCTTATTGCTAATTTTCTTGTAGATGTAAGGGGAAAATATATTTACAAGGGCAATATAGAAATACAGTAGCCTTTAAGCACATACATATCTCTTAATAGCTGGTTGCTAGGTGCAGCACCATTCCCTTTGCCACAGATTAATACTTTTTGCATATCCAAGACAAAAAAATGAATAACGAATTCCCATTTGAGAAAATAAGTATTGAAAAAATTAAATGGAATAACAAGCAATAACTAGAAAATGGTTCACTGAACAAAAAAGAAATGTATATGACATAAATTGTGTATTTTAACGCGATCTACATATTTTGTGTAGTAAAATTTTGTCTATCTCTTATCGTTTACCAGTTATGCAAAAGTCTTTCACAATGAAGAATACTTTTGGAGAGATTCCCAGAAAATTCAAGATATACATTTTATTTGTCATGAGAATATCTTAAACATATGATATTTTAATCAAAATCGTTAGAGCCATTTTTGAGAAAATTAAAATTTTCGAAAAATGTTCCATGTAAAGGGTAATCTCGGATAGGGGGATTTTCTTGAAAACCTTCGTGTTGCATCTCTGGAAGATACTGAACCTAAATACTAAGTTTGGTGTTTATCCGACTGTTCGTTTCTGGGTTATGCTGTTCAGAGACACACAGACAGACACACACACGGACATGTTTCCAAAAATACTTTTTTCAATTCAGGGGGTCTCAAAACATGTATTTCCGGTGAAATCTCGATATCGAATTTTTGGATGGAATACAATACTTCCCCTACTTACTCTACTACGTAGAGTAGAGTAAGTAACAAACAAACAAGATTGTTTTGTTTGATTTTAGGTTTCTTTTGTGTTTGTAATGTTAGGGAATCAGATGCTAGCAATTAGATGGGAAAGTCTTTCAAATCGCCCTTTTGTGAAGCTTGTTAAGGGACCAATTAAATTGAACAAAATTAATTGCAAATATTAACGCACTTAAAACTTTTAAGTCCTTTGAATATTTTGAATCTTCAGGAAATGGCAAATACTCCATACGATAAAAGAAATAATACTCCAGGGAAGTAAAGCACTAAATACATTCAGTATTCAATTTAACAGTAAATTAACATTAGTAAAGCAGAAAGCAATTATGAAACCAATGGATGCTTAAAGGGTCATAAATATAGAAACTTATTATTTGAATTAAAAACCTTTGTACGAATAATTGCAGATTTAAAAGAGAGCAGATACAATTAAGTAAAAATAAAACAGAATATGGCCTACAAAAAGGTTTCCGTATGAATTTTAAAACGAACATAACTGTAAACATAGTCTTACATTTTGGGAGCATTCCCAATACTTTGCAACTGTAGTAGACCTTTAATGGCTAGCTTTTGTATTGTTTTAATATATGAAGATTTCTTACGGTCAGTTCAGGTAAACCTGACAAATGCGGATGGTCTTCTATCTTTTACAAATCTAATGCGTTACATACACATGATTTTCTCTATCCACTATCTTTAATTTTTGTATAGATTCCACTAGGTGGTACCGAAGGTCTAATACTTTGAGATAAATGTTCCGATACTTTTAAATTTTTAAGTTTTGCGTTATTGAAAGTTTGAGGCAGTATTTCTAACACTTGAATAATTTCAATGAAATTATATAATATGTAAATTCAATAACAGCCCGCCTTGAAGCAATATGTATGTAATAATTTTTAAAATGTATGCAACAGTCACGGCATAAGTATTATTGTAAACATGTTCAATAATATTATGTAAATTCATTATGTAATTCAATAATGTAAGAGCTGTGAGAATAACGTTGCTAACAATCAGGTAACCTTGAGTTTGAGAGTTTAAATGGTACTAGTCATGATTACAGCAACGATAATGTAAATTTTGTGACAGTTTAAAAAATAGCCAATGAACAGCCAGATAAAGCTTTAATTAAATGCAGGTATTCTATTGGACTGGGATTAGCCAATCAGAGACTTGAAATACAAACGTTTACGGGTTTGGACGGTTGAAATATGTTCAGATGCTGGCAGACCTTGGTAGTGACCGGATGGAATGTTCGTATTCGTGTGTAACGAAAATTAAGTATACACATTAACAAAGTGCAAGTTTTAAATTAAAGAATCTCACAGCTCTTAATATCAGTGTAGTGCTATTTAATTTGTGCCAAGGATTAATAAAAATCTGATGTGTTACACTCACATGACTTTCTCTCCTCTTGTACAAACTATTTTTACAAACGCTTATTCTCCATCTAATTCATGTTAATCGAAATAAACATTTGCAGACTATCTTATTGCTAATTTTCTTGTAGATGTAAGGGGAATGTATATTTACAAGGGAAATTTGGAAATACACTAGCCTTTAAGCACATACATATCTCTTAATAGCTGGTTGCTAGGTGCAGCACCATTCCCTTTGCCACAGATTAATACTCTTTGCATATCCAAGACAAAAAATGAATAACGAATTCCAATTTGAGAAAATAAGTATTGAAAAATTTAAGGGAATAACAAGTAATATCTCCAAAATGGTTCACTCGACAAAAAAATGTGTATGGCATAAATTGTGTATTTTAATGCGATCTACATTTTTTGTGTAGTAAACGTTTGTCCATCTCTTATGGTTTACGAGTTATGCAAAAGTCGTTCACAATAAAGAATACTTTTGGAGATATACCCAGGAAATTCAAGATATACATTTTATTTGTCATAAAAATATCTTAAACATATGATATTTTAATCAAAATCGTTAGGGCCATTTTTGAGAAAATTAAAATTTTCGAAAAATCTTCCATGAAAAGGGTACTCTGGGGTGGGGGATTTTCTTGAAAACATTCGTGTCGCATCCTTGGAAGATACTGAACCTAAATACCAAGTTTGGTGTTTGTGCGACTGTTCGTTTCTGAGTTATGCTGTTCACAGACAGACACACACACAGACAACAGACACACAGACACATAGACGGACATGTTTCCAAAAATGCTTTTTATTGGATTCAGGGGGTCTCAAAACATGTATTTCCAGTGAAATCTCGGTATCGAATTTTTGGGTGGAATACAATACTTCCCCTACTTACTATACGTAGTAGAGAAAGTAAAAAGAGGTGAATTTAAACTTAAAATCTGTGTAAGCCTACATTCTTGTCGCATCACGCCCTGATTAAGAGAAACGTGTGTCTTAAAGTAAGACTGACGCAGCCGAGGCAAACATAAACATTAGCTATAGAAGCAGTTTAATAACAAAGTTAGAATATATATGTTTTAAACTTGGAGCGTAACAACAAAAACGTACATCTGTAAAAATTCGGCTTCTCATACATAGCAGCATATTACGTAATAAACAATCCACTTCAAAATTGAGATTCATACATGGAGCTTATTAAATAAATAAACTCCAAGACAATAACTACTTCAAGTTAGCTTCCAAAGCGTGTAGCTAACAACAACAATAAAACTTCAACACCAATAAACTACAACATTTGAAGAACAATACTACTTCAAGTTGGCATCTATACGTGGGACACACCTTCTCTCAAGTTGGCACCCAAGCGTGGAGCAGAAATAATCTACTTCAAGTTGTTGCGTTTAATGTTGTGCCAGATACGGAATGAAAGAAATCGATGCTTCACGTTATTACCTCGTAAGTGACTCCAAAGAGAGGCTGGACTATAGTTCTTTATAGATCTTGGCTGTGTTTCCTAAGTGAATCAATACACCATTCCCAGACTCTTGTGTCTAAATTAAAACATGCAAAACAATGAGGAAAGGAGTATAGGTACTACTGTAGCATGCAGCGTCAACTGAGTTGTGAATGAAGCTGATTTAACTAACGCACTAAATCACGTTTCTGCAACAGCCTGGTTTATGACTCCCTCTCAGTCATTACATTTACCTACACGGGGACAAAGATCTGTGAATCCAGCAGAAACAAATCAGAACTTAAGACGTGAGATAATACAGTCAGCTCAGTCGGTAGAGCACCTAACTACTGTGCGAGGGGTCCGGGGTTCGTTTCCCGGCTGGGGGTGGGAAGTTTTCTCTAGCTAAGATTAATCCTTATTCTACCCAGAGTCTGGAAGTGTGAATGTGTGTTATCTAAAGAGCAAGAAACCTAACGCAAGAGAATACGAGTTTCAATAAGTTACAAAGGAAAGGCCGCCGATAAGATAACTGTAGTTTAAGGCGGGGTATAAACGGAACTAAAACAGCTCATGGAAATATTTGTTCCTTCCTTCCATCTGTTAATTTGCGTTGACGCAAATCAAACTCGGGTCACGAGTGTAGCTTACAGGTATACTGTACGACTAATTTCCATAATATAGATAGACCATCAATTATTATTATTATTATTATTATTATTATTATTATTATTATTATTATTATTGACTAACAATAGGGGGTATACAGGGTAGACCATTTAAGTTGATACTGTACAATATCTCTAAAACTAAACGTTGCTTTAGAAATCTGAGGTCTTACATTCACATAACTTTCTCTACTCTTGTACAAATTACTTTTACAAACGCTTATTCTCCATATGCTTCATGTTAATCGAGATGTTAATCTTATTGCTAAATTTCTTGTAGGTGCAAGTATTGGAAAATTTAAGGAAATAACAAGCAATATCTCCAAAATGGTTCACTCAACAACAAAAAAATGTATATGACATAAATTGGTATTTTAACGCGATCTACATTTTTTGTATAGTACAATTTTGTCTATCTCTTATGGTTTACCAGTTATGCAAAAATCGTTCGCAATGAAGAATACTTTTGGAGACATTCCCAGAAAATTCAAGATATGCATTTCATTTGTTATGAAAGTGTCTTAAATATATGCTATTTTAATCAAAATCGTTAGACCCATTTCTGAGAAAATTAAAATTTTCAAAAAATGTTCCATGTAAAGGGTAATCTGGGGTGAGGTAATTTTCTTGAAAACCTTCGTGTCGCATCTCTGGAAGATACTGAACCTAAATACCAAGTTTGGTGTTTATCCGACTGTTCGTTTCTGAGTTATGCTGTTCACAGACACACGCACACACACACACACACACACACACACACACACACACACACACACACACACACACAGAATTTGTTTTTAATTCAGAGGGTCTGAAAACATGTATTTCCAGTGAAATTTCCATATCAAATTTTGGGCAGAATGGAATACCTTCTCTACTTACTATGTACGTGGTAGAGAAAGTAAAAAGTATTTTTTATTTAGGGGGCCTCAAAACATCTATTTCACCTGTGCCTACTATGTAGCAGAGAAACTAATAGAACTTTTTAAGAATAACTTGTACACACACAAGATATAAAAGTAAACGTTATTGGTCAGAGAAAGTCGTGTGAACAATACATCAAATGTTTCTATCTATCACATCCCAGTAAAGAGCACTTCATTACTTAACCCTGTATCTCCTGCATCGATTCTTAAACCAAATCCGTGCAGTAATTTGGTTGAGTAGCCTCGTTTTGGCTGCACTGACCTACATCTCAATAATTGCAGAGTTACAACATAATTACCACTGAGCAGATCCCACGTCCTAATATCTCCATTGTAGGTCTAATATCTATTGTTGGTTTAACTACAAAGCGTTTGATTTACTGCGAACCCAAATACACTGACGAGGATCGATCCGCTAGTGCCAATTTTATTATGTACAGACGCTCAGTTGATTATCCCCTTCCACCCCATCAAGATCGGTACATAATTTGCTCATTTTAGCTTTTAAAGTTTTATATCTAAAGTACAACGCTGTGGTGGACAGAATCGGCTATACTGAGCCGATTAATTTGCATTTTATGCTTCAAATGGTGCTTAATGCACATGCTTTAAAATATTACCTTGTTCAATTTATGGTATATTTGCGATATAAGGGTAGTATAGATTCTGTGTTACGTGCTTAACACATGTATCTTACTTCTATTTTTTGAGCGATCGATGATAATTATGTTACTTGTAATTTTATCTTCTAGGGATGGGACTTCAATACTCGGTGGTAGGTCTAATACTTCGAGATAAACCTTCGATAGTTTTAAATTTTTACTTTCTCTAATCCATATAGTAAATATGGGAAGTACTGCATTCCACCTAAAAACTAAATGTCAAGATTTGACGAAATACCTGTTTTGAGGCCCCCTGAATAAAAAAAATAGAAAAAGGTCCGTTGATAAAGGAGTATTTTAGAAGGAGTTGTATCGTATTTCAACTGTTGGGGAGCCGAACTTGTAGTAGTTGCAACCGCATGTATGGTACCCGCTTTCTGGTAGCCTTCGCCCCAAATGCACTTTCAGGTGGCCTTTGCCTCAAGTTTAAAATATATTATTACTGTTTCTTTAAATAATGTACATTTATGTCAGTATTTCTTAGAGACACGTTTCTCTTAGCAGGGTTTTGGTGCGACAAGAATGTAGGCTTTCACAGATTATAATTATAATTCACTCCTTTTATTAATACTTGATACGATTTTAAATAACGCTTCACTGATATAGAGAGCTGTGAGATTCTTTAATTAATTACTTGAACTTTTTAACACGTAAAACTATTTTCGTCTCACACAAAAACGTATTAAATCTCTCAAGGATGTGTCTCGTGTCCGGTTAGGAACACTGTTTGCAACCAACTGAACTCTAAATTTGTCAAATTTTCTCCTTTTCAGTTTCTGATTGGCTAATCCTACTCCAATAGAATACCTTCATTTAACTTAAGCTTTTACTGGTTGTTGATTGGCTATTTTATAAAATGGCACTAAAATTACATTATTGTTAATCCAAGAATCACACGTAGTACTGTCAAACTTTCTTACTCATTATTGACTCAAGGTTTCCTCATTGTTACCTCATTGTTAGCGAATTTTACAATAATATAAGCATATGCAATGTCTGTTACATACATTTTACGAATTATTACATACACATATTGCTTCAAGGCGGGCTGTTATTGAATTTACATATTATATAATTAGACTGAAATCATTTTAAGTGTTAAAAATACTGCCTCACCGTGTGTGTGTGCGTGCCTGCGAACAGCATAACTTAAAAACGAAAAGTCTTATAAATACCAAACTTGGTATTTAGGTTCAATAACTTTCAAAGATGCGACAAAAAGATCCCCCCATCCCAGACTATGGAAAATGTTTCGAAATTTTTTATTTTCTCAAAAATGGCTCTAACAATGATGAGATATTTTTATGGCAAATGAAATGTACATCTTGAATTTTCTGGGAATGTCCCCCAAGGTCCACTTCATTCTGAATGGCCTTTGTATTACTAGTAAATCGTAAGAGACAGACAAAATCTTTCTTCACAAAAAATGAGGATCTCGTTAAAACACACAACTATGTCATTTCCATTTCTAAGATATTCCTTGTTATTTGTTTCAAATTTTAATACTTATACTTTTTGCCAAATGGAATTCGTTATTCTTTCTTTATGTCCTGGACATGCAAAGAGAATGGAATACTCCACATAGCAACCAGTTCTTAAAATATTTGACTATCGCTTAAAACCTACCAATTCCCCTTGCAGCTACAAGAAAATTAGCAATAAGATTAACATCTCGATTAACATGAAGTATATGGAGAATATGCGTTTGTAAAAATAGTTTTGGCAAGAGTAGAGAATGTGATGTGAGTGCAACACATCAGATTTCTTTGGGGGTGAAATACAGTGCTACTGCTTACTATAGGTAATAATACTAACTAGAATCCCTCAAATAAGCGATAGCAAGAAACAAGAAAAGAAAATTAGAATAAGATATAGGTAAAGAAGCTAACAGAAGAGGGAAGCTTCAAGAAATTAGAGATCTTCTCCTTAACAACTTTTTAAGTGCTAATGCACCCAGTAAATGCAACTCCGGGCTAATTAGCACACCACTTGGGGTTCGCTCTGACTACGCAAGGCAATAATTAATGCAAACTGGCTTTCATTCTCGATAAGGCATACTTCGTCAGGGCAGATGGGTGGGGGATCATGCAAAGAGGGGGCCACTAACTAGGTTAGTGCAGGGGTTACTGCCCCAGGAACATGCCTCGGCTCTTTCCCTGTCACATTACATACAGGGGTGCCACACAAACCTCTCAGGGGTGAGTAAACCTCTAATGGAAATTGAAGAGGTTATTTCTATCATAAAACAATCTCCAGAAACTGAGTTTTTTTATTTTCAGACAAAAATTTCGACAACTGTGAGTTACTAATAGTTTTAACTTTATTGTTGATATTAGCACCGAATTACCAAATCTGTCACCACGAGAAGTGGTCACATGTGAAGTAGGTTGTATTGAAGGAGCTGTATTATATTTCAACTGTTGGGGAGCCGAACTTGAAGTAGTTGCAACCGCATGTATGGTACCCGAAGGCCTTTGCCCCAATTTTTAAAAATATTAATTTGTAATTTGACTGTTTCTTTAAGTATTAAATATTTATGTTTGCCTCGGCTGCGTCAGTATTACTGTTAGAGACACGTTTCTCTTAGCAGGGAGTGGTGCGACTGAAGAATGCAGGCTTACACAGATTATAATTTTACTTCACTCCTTGTATTAATGCTTGATTCGATTTATATAATACTTCACTGATATAGAGAGCTGTGAGATTCTTTTATTAATTATTTGTTCTTTTTAACACGTAAACTATTTTTCGTCTCACACGAATACGTATTAAATCTCTTGAGGACACTTTTTGCGTCTGGTTAGCAACGCTATCTGCAGGAAACTGAACTCTAAATTTGCAAAATTTTCTCCTTTTCAGTTTCTGATTGGCCTATTCTACTCCAATAGAATACCTTCATTTAACTAAAGCTTTTTCTGGTTGTTGATTGGCTATTTTATAAACTGTCACTAAAATTTACATTATTGTTGCTCCAATAATGACTAGTAGCATTATTAAACATTCTTAAATTCATTATTGCCTCAAGGTTACCTCATTGTTAGCAACTTTTAACCTATTATTCTCACAGCTCCTACATTATTAAATTACGTAATACATTCACATAACATTATTACATGTATACAATAATACAAACATATACAACGACTGTAATATACACTTTTTATATCTTGTTACATACACATATTGCTTTAAGGCGGGCTGTTATTGAATTTATATATTATATAATTAGACTGAAATCATTTAAGTGTTAAAAATACTGCCTCACATGACCTGTTAAGAAGTTTTGAATATAAAAACTAATTTATCAGTTATTATTACTCGATTTTCACAAGATATAAACCACTTAGGAACACAATATTTTGACACATGATACAGAAACACACAGCGATTTCTTTTTAAACAATGTAGATCTTGCGTCCGGTCGCCGCAGCTCGGATTCCCGCCGAAACCATTACAATATTCCTGCAACCGCCTCACGTTCTCAGAGTTACAATTACAATGATAATAAACACTTACTTTATCATAAGAGATGTTGGAAATATTGCACTTCTATTCTCTATCCATATTGGAAAGCTCAATATCCAAAATTGTGTGAACTTTTGGCCTGGTGTTTTTTTTTTTTAGTTCTTACAATGTATGGCGTTTATTGCTTACTTTAAATATCCAATACTTTGAATGATTTGAAGTGAGTCATTACGTATTAATTCACATTACAATGGCCCTTGGTATTAACTGAGAAGCGCTTTCGAGCGACGTGTTTCTCTCATTTTTAGCTCTAGCCGACTGAGTTAATCCCAAGCCCATTGTGATGTGAATTAATACGCAACGACTCACTTCAATTCATTATATGATAACATCACACTCAATAATACTCTGTTTATTATAACCCATTAGTTTATCATACATTTTAAAGTGCTAAGTCACCATTGTTTTGTTTTACGTGGTCATAGAAAGGGTGCCGAATTTTAAATCTAGCAAATGGTGAACCGCTTTTTAAAAATATTTGACTATCCTTCTGACTCCTGTGTCACCCTTGTGCCTGCATAGAAATGTGTAATTAAACCATTCTTTAAACATTTATCTCGACTAATATAGGGTAGATAAAAAAGGATTACTTAGTAAAATAGTTGCAAAAATTAACTTTTTTTTAGTAGAGTATCCTGTGAATGTAACACAGCTTATTTAAGGGTACATGTAGGTCCAGGTGACAGCAAATATTAATTTTACCATAAATCCTAAAGTTTTACATGTAAAAGCTTGAAATATTGTAAAGTGGTTAAGAATAATTGCCTAAAGGTTTCGTAATTCTTTCAGAACTTTTACTATACATGGTGCCGAGTTATACATTATTATACCCTAACCTGACATTGCTGAAGATGAACATTTTCACAAAAACTATTATAGATATGAAATTGATATTTTGCGGACAGTTTCTCTAAATTATGTAGCAAATATATGCAGACGTGTTTTTAAAATGCTGATTATTTATTTTTTTAATTTTTAAATATTATCACAGATAATTACTACAGATAGGAACCAAGTACCTGCAGGAAATAGTTTATTAGTAAATGTTGGAAAACTGTAGAAAATGTCATTATTTCCTCTCTAGTGGTTTTTTTTGGGAAAATGTCCCCTATACGTAGAAAAATGTAAGTTACAGAAGACGAAAACGACTCCCAAAGTTTGCAAACACATATCATATGATAAAGATTATTTCAGGTGTCTAATTCTACCTCTAAAATAGCCAAACAAGCCATGCTTGAAGTTTGATACAACATTTATGCCTGCTCACAGCCTTGTAACACAAAGAGGAAGCATTCCTGCAGTTTGAACGCACACATATAATAAGTAAATGCGCAGCGGCTGGGAAACACTGCAGAAAAAATCTGATGTGTTACACTCACATGACTTTCTCTACTCTTGTACAAACTATTTTTACAAACGCTTATTCTCCATATACTTCATGTTAATCGAGATGTTAATCTTATTGCTAATTTTCTTGTAGATGCAAGGGGAATTGGTAGGCTTTAACGATAGTCAAATGTTTTAAGAGCTGGTTGCTATGTGGAGTATTCCAATCTCTTTGCATTACCAGGACAAAAAAAAACATGAATAACGAATTTGAGAAAAAGTATAAGTATTGGAAAATTTAAGGGAATAACAAGCAATATCTCGAAAATGGTTCACCCAACACCAAAACTGTATACGACATAAATTGTGTATTTTAACACGATCTACATATTTTGTGTATTAAAAGTTTATTTATCTCTTATGGTTTACCAGTTATGCGACGAAGAATACTTTTGGAGACATTCCCAGAAAATTAGAGACATACATTTTATTTGTCATATGATATTTTAATCAAAATCGTTAAGAGCCATTTTTGATAAAATTAAAATTTTCGAAAAATGTTGCATGTAAAGAGTAATTTGGGGTGGAGGGATTTTCCTGGAAACCCAGGTGTTGCATCTCTGGAAGATACTGAGCCTAAATACCAAGTTTGGTGTTTATCCGACTGTTCGTTTCTGAGTTATGCTGTTCACAGACACACACACACACGCACACACACACAGACACACACACACGGACATGTTTCCAAATTTTTTTTTTTTGGATTCAGGGGGTCTCAAAACATATATTTCCGGTGAAATCTCGGTATCGAATTTTTGGGTGGAATACAATACTTTCCCTACTTACTATACGTAGTAGAGAAAGTAAAAAGGGGGCGTGCCAGTACGCAGGCTGCAATTCTTTTAAACTTCCATACATTTCGACTAATAATTCGACTATAAAATGTTGTGGAGGTATTCCTAAGATTGTAGAGGACGGAGGGGAACACTTCGCGCACTGCACCTGTACAGAAGTACTGCAACTACCACCCCCGCAGGAGGAAGGGAGGGAATAAAGGAAACGCAGGAGGCCACAGGCCACAAAGACGCGCAGAAGTCCCCAACATTTCCAAGCTCAGAGAGTCATCGAGAGAGGGCGATGAACGACCCACCAATCAAGCAGCCCTCTGGTGCCCACGTGGAGTACTTTCCATTGAGTACCCATTCGCGTCATCTATCCGGCACCGCCATACACCTCGAAACCTAGAAGCAAACCTGAAATATGAGAAGGAAACTGAATACAAGGAAAATGATGGAAAGGAAATCGTCGTAGATGAGAAGCTATCCCAGTATTCGCCTGTCGATCCCGGGGAAGCCACGAAGAACGCATGGGTCAGAGTGGGTGGCGCCGGGGATCGTACTCGGGACCTTTCGCATGCAAGTCGCACACGTTACAGCGGCGCCACCTGTTCGGTACCAAGACTGTATACTTCACTTTGGACCCTTTTTTTAAAATTATTAAATTTCGTCATTTTCAACCTGCATCTGTTGTATCCCCCAAGAATTAAACGCATCTCAGAAATGGGCTGAGATCATGTACATCCCTTGTCTCTAGGAAGGTAAGTGGCATTTCAATCTTGAAAATTCTGGTTGGCAATGCTCGAAACAAAGATGAAGTGCGCATGCGCGAACGTAATCTAGTTACGGTAGACAGTGGGAATGATAATGCAGGAAACAATCAGCTGTAGATCCCATGCTAATTTCACCCTACATGGAGGGAAGGGGGAGGGGGCGTTACTTTACCACACATTCAGAAAACGGAGCGCCTTAGCATGAAGAGAATTATTATACGGAATGAGACGACGTGCCATTTGCCTTTTGTTACAGCTCTCGTTTGTCATTTCATTTACCTCAACCCATTCTTCATAAAACTGCAAGACATTTAAGAAAAGAGTCAATTAAAATTCACAGAGAATTTTGCTGACAAAATACTATGCAAAGGTACTGTTCAACAATTTATAGACCTACTCTCGTGTATCTGAATGAACGTTTTACACAAAAAAATGTTTACGAAATCGAGGACAGAGCGCATTCACGATAATCCAGAATGAAAATCTATGGAGTTAACCACTAGATGTTGCCTGATCGAAATCATCTAACCCACCCATCCACTGTTCTCTTTGTATTTATAACGAAACATGTATTTCTGCAAAGGTTTATTTAGATTAAAATGAATGGATATAAAAATAAGCTTCACTAAGAATAGTTTGTATGCCCACTAATAAACGATAAAGGGTACAGGAAGTTATGTATATGTATTGCAATGAGCACATATGGATTTAGGTTGGTATGCCTGACATTGAGTCGGCCCTCCCGGAATGAGTCGGTAGACCTGTTTTTCTTCCGGAAGGCTCAACTCAATGTTGGCAGCGTTACACATCTTCTAGAATCATCCAAAACTTTCTAGTAGCTTGAGTGATGCTTCGGCAGGAAATAGTGGTGGGTATGATTAATTATAAAATGACTAGGATTCCTTGTCTCGAACTCTTTAGCACTAAAATTTTCATTGAGTGAGGAACAGCCTCGTGACAAGAATGAGTTTTGGATTATGACTTCTTTGTGAATAATATATAAAGTTAAGGTAACATCTTCTGTTAATAAAATTGTCATTTGTTAAAATTTAAATACATTCTTCCTTTAGGGCTTCCAGTATTCCTCTGTTACAGCCTTAGTTTCGCATGCTTAGCGAATTTCGCCCCCGTTTTCATGGATTTAAGTATTGAAAGGTTCGGGAATTTGCTAAATCAATCTATAGTCGTGACAAGAACACGTCAGAATTTTTAAAATACAAGATTTCAACTATTTTGTATGTGGAGTTTACAAAACTGTTACATGCATTTGATAGAGAAAATGTTTTGTATAACATCTGATTTTTCTGTTAAAATTGGTTTTGATGAAACATGAGTCTGCTCAAAGTCCTAAGTCTTTAAAAATGGGAAGAGGGGATATTATACTAATGAACTAGATTGAGATTAATTTCCTAAGAAACCGAGTTAAGTTGTTTACATTTTTGGAAGACGGGACCGATTTAGGATTCGAAAGTAGAAAATGGTACCGAGATGGGTTTCATCAGCACCTTTGTCTATGCCTTATGGCTTACCAGTTATACGTAGGCATACAAAATTCATTCTGAATAAGGAAGGCTTTACAGGCCATTCTCAGAAAATTCAAATTTACTTTTGATTTATCATTCAATAACTTATGTATATGATATTTTAATAAAAACAATTTCTGCTGCTTTTTAAAAAACTGATGTGTTACACTCACATGACTTTCTCTACTTTTGTACAAACTATTTTTACAAACGCTTATTCTCCATATGCTTCATGTTAATCTTATTGCTAATTTTCTTGTAGATGCAAGGGGAATTGCTAGGCTTTAAGCGATAGTCAAATGTTTTAAGAGCTGGTTGCTATGTGGAGTATTCCATTCTCTTGGCATTACCGGGACAACAAAAATTAATAACGAATTCCCATTTGAGAAAAAGTATAAGTATTGGAAAATTTAAGGGAATAACAAGCAATATCTCGAAAATGGTTCACTCAACAAAAATGTATATGACATATATATGTATATTTTAATGCGATCTACATTCTTTGTGTAGTAAACTTTTGTCTATCTCTTAGGGTTTACCAATTATGCAAAAGTCGTTCAGAATGAAGAATACTTTTGGAGACATTCCCAGAAAATTCGAGATATACATTTTATTTGCCATTAAAATATCTTAAAAATATGATATTTTAATCAAAATTGTTAGAGCCATTTTTGAGGAAATTAAAATGTTCGAAAAATGTTCCATGTAAAGAGTAATCTGGGGTGGGGGGATTTTCTTGAAAACCTTCGTGTCGTATCTCTGGAAGATGCTGAACCTAAATATCAAGTTTGGTGTTTATCCGACTGTTCGTTTCCGAGTTATGCTGTTCACAGACACACAGATACACACACGGACATGTTTCCAAAAATACTTTTTTTTGGATTCATGAGACCTCAAAACATGTATTTCCGGTGAAATCTCGGGCTCGAATTTTTTACTGGAATGCAATACTACGTAGTAGAGAAAGTACAAATCAAATATATCGAAAAATGTTCTATGTAAAGTGTAGCTTGGATAAGGGATTGTCTTAAAAATATGGTGTTGCATTTTTGTAAGTTGTGGAACTTAAATACAAAGTAGGATACTATCTAACTTTTCGTTTTTTAGTTATATTGTTCAGATACAAATACACACTCACACGCGCGCGCGCACACATATACAGACAGACATTTTTCTAAATTGTTTTTATTCTGGAGAATTTGTATTTCAGGCTAAAATTGTAAAAGTACTGAAAACTGAAATCAATAAAAAATATCTCGGAAGTGCGCAAGAAAAAGAATTACTTGATATAAAATACATTTTGGTTTAAAGTGATATACATTTTGGGTGTGGTACGTTTTGCCTATGTCATATGGTTTACCTATTATACTAAATGCATTCAAAATGAAGGAAACTTCATACTGTATTCTCAGAGAATTGAATATTTAGATTTTATTTGGCATTGGATATCTTAAATATATGGTATTTTAATCAAAATGTTCGAAGTTAGTTTTCCATGTAAAGGGTGATTTGGGGCAAGGAAATCTTCTTGTTAATCTGCGCCTGAAATACATAATCAATATCCGACTAAAATGTTGTATTTAGGGTCCCCCAAAACGTGTATTTCGGTGAAATCTCGATGTAGAGTTGTAGTGTGGAATGCAATACTTCCTCTATTTACACTATGTAGAAGAGCAAGTAAAACGCCATAATACCACAAGGGAGGTCAATTAGTTTTTCTGATTTAGTGTTACCTCCCTAGAGTGGTAACCGCAAGCACATACCCCGAACTTGTGAAGCTGATAATGAATCTACCTTGTAAGTGATATTATTTTCCCTGCTGTTGCTGCAATGCGCCCTGGTTAGCAAAGGGGCGGTTTGTTTTACCCACTTTATATTTCACTTCGTTTACGTAGTGACGTGGAAAAAGCAAATAGATGACTTAGTGAGAACTGTTCATGACAGATTTATCATTTCACTTCCCCTCCCATTTCATACATTTTCAGCCCTCTCCACTTATTGGTTTTCTTCGTATGTGTGTGTGTGTGTGTGTGTGTGTGTGTGTGTGTGTGTGTGTGTCATTTTGTAGCCCGCATATACCAACCACGATATTCTCCTGAATGCCATTGTCTCCCAGACTGTTTGATCACGAGAAAACTAAACAGTGTACAGTCACAAGCAAAAAATCCTGCTTCAATTATTTGCCTTCGTCCAATTCGTGTTCACTGATCTTAAGAAAATCTCCACAGGAAATAAATATTTTCAAGGAACAGGTACGAGTATCTACAAAAACAAAAGGAAGAGAATCGAATACAGTTCTACTTAGAATTTTAAGTATCATCAGCAGAGCACAGAAATAATAGGAGGAATTATATCGAAACTAATGAACTAGCGACGTTTTAGCAAGTTACCTACTGGACGGACGAAATTTTACTTGTTATGAGGCAAGTGAGGCGTAAGGACGCGCGATAATGAAAAAAAAAAACTGTTGGTTGTTTTCCCACTTTAAGCATCACGCGCGGCACGACTTCAGCATACTGTGTACCTCTCCTACTAGCTAAAGTTTTAAGTGAAGATAAACCACCCCACTCCACTAGCAACGCCACTGAACAGACAGTACGTTATTATGTCGCTATTTCCAGCCCGTAATTCTTCGTATAGGCAACTAAAGTAATTTTGCAGCTTTTTGTTTTTACATATTTTAAGATATTAAGCGGAAAAACTTGATGTTCTCTTTTAATCTGTGTTGCATTCACATGCATTTCTCAACTTATGTACCAAACCATTCTTACAAAACCTTATTCTGCCTACTTCTTATTAATATAAAATTGTATTGCACATTTGCTTGTAGTTTTATGAAAAATAAAGCGATAGTTACATTTTGAAAAAGCTATTCACTATATAATGGTTTTTGCTGTTTGCATGACCACGAGCAACAAATGAATATCGAGTTAATATTTGAGGTATGTTGTTCACAGACGGATGGACGGAAACACAGAGGGAGAGAGAGACATTTTCCGAAACTGCCTTTTTAAAGGTGATTTCATTAAAACGCTTCGATATCGAGTTTTTGCGTCAATACAATTCTTTCTCTGTTTAGTATTAGAGGAAGTAAATATTAATAAAATCAACTTAAATAACTAATAAAATTAATAAAAGCAAAATAAAACAAAAAGCAGTGCTGAGGCTATTTAAAAAAATTATATGCATACGGTTGGTATTAACAAGCAAGATGCTCTCGGCGTTAGCGCAATAGCAGACGAAAATCATATACTGTAATCCTTTAACAGCATTACCTTTAGCAATGAGTTCTTATGATAACAATGTGCAATAAAATGTGTAGTTATATATATTTTTCCTGCCCTAATGTTTCAGGATACAATGCATGTATTAAGGAACTATTTACGTTGGCGTAAGTGTGTTCTTTGGTTCGTGACACGCAGAAGCACGTGCTTCTGTTTACATCACAGGGAACTCTGGTTTGGAATGGACAGTAGGAGGCTAACTGTCCGCCTTTCTATATGAGGGCGGTAGGTAGACTGGACGGCACCTAATTCCATCTGCACGGCACGAAGCAGAAGATCCAGTAGCTATGCGCTAGGATCTCTGTGACATGTGACGGAGCGGGTGGTTACAGGGATGAGACCTAGAAGGGTAACTGTCGATCACACATCGTTGTAAGAGTTATCCACTAACAGACCGTTGCGATATGACCAAGGATTTAAAGCGACATAAAATAGAGTAATAATAATAATAATAATAATAATAATAATAATAATAATATACGGCTGCTACGTGACTTTCTGACATGGCTCACTAATGACTTCCGTTAACTTAGCTCCTAATTACCTTCTTCTCGTGGAAAATATTTTCAAATCGAACTTGTTGCATTATACACTGGTGTAATATATTTAAACTATTTATTGCAGTTTTTTTCTCTATCTTACTATAGTTTCCTTACCTAATTACTTATTTATTCCCGTCAATAATTACGGTATCAACTAGTATTGCTAATAGTAACAACGTCTCGGCTTTTAGTATGGTTAACCATATTTTTCTTCCTCTCAACAATATGCTGTTTTTACGACGCTACAGTCTACCATAGAGCGTAGCAACTGGCTGATGGCTTTAACAAGTTATGTGTATCTGGCCATACTATTGACTACGTCCATCAGGACGCCACTGATCAACCCCACCTTAAAATTAACAATTCCCTTGCCAACAACCATACAGTGGGAGTTTTCTTTTAGAGCCACAAGCTCGGACTCCTGATCCCTATTTCTTAGCACTGAAAGGGCCCTTTTCATTTCCTGAGGCAGAATCCCCCCCACGATTCCTTTGCCTGTATTTCTTAGGATTTCGCTGCATTACTTCTTCCGAGTGAAACGACGCATTGGTGAAAAGAGAATGGAATTGAAAAGACGCATGAACCCTGCTCTAAGGGCGATCCAAAAAAAATGTGTGCTTCAATACACAATTTGCCTTACAGAGACAATACGTCGTGGTTCTGAATCCAAGCTTTTAGCTTTCCTTTATTAAATTTATATTGAGCCTTATGGTTCTCAACTCCTTCTTACCTCCTTTCAGGCGGTGTTAAGGATTTAATCAATGCTCAGGTTTATTACATTTCATTGTTAAGTAAAGGAAGCACTGCATTCCACCAAAAATTTGGTTACCAGATTTCAGCGGAAGTACAAAATCTGAACCCAAAAACGTGATGTGTTAGTCGTTTGACTTTTTCTAACCTCTAGCGCCTATTAATGGATATACAAATTATTATTACGAAAGTTTAGTAGAGACAAAACTTTCCGAATAGTTGCATTACACATTTCGTTAATATAACGAATATCTCGGAAATGGTTGATGCCACAAAAAGTTTATTTTGAATAAATTGCGTGCTTTAAAGAGCTCTAAATTTTTTGTGTAGTGCGATTTTGTCTATTACGTAACATTTACCAGTTATACAAGGCTTTACAAAACTTCTCCCAAAAAGTATCTTTAATATACGATACATTAATCCAAATCGTTACAAGGGGCACTATTTATATTTTGAGCCTAAAAATTAAAACAAAGTAATTTCTGATTGAAAACTGCTTTATTGTTTTTCAAAATATTCTCCTTTATGATCAACACACTATTGCATCCGTTTGAAACATTTGTCAAAGCATTTATTCCAGTCTTCTTGAGACACCTCCAAAACATGGTTTTTGAAGGCATCAACGGGTTCTTTTGCCAAAGAAAATCGTGGTCCACGCAATTTATTCTTGATGTTCGGGAACAAAAAGAAGTCATTGGGTGCCAAATCAGGACTGTATGGCGGATGACCCATCAATTCTATTTTTAAGCCTTCAAATACTCTGTTGTTAGACGAGATGTGTGTGCGCTCGCATTGTCTTGATGAACGATCCTACGGTTCATGTTGGTTTTCCTTACTTCACCGAAGACTTCCGGCAAACAAATGGTTGTGTGCCATTCGGCATTGACCGTTTTAAAGGCACTGGTGCCACATGGCCAGTTTTGCTGAAAAAGCAGGCGACCATTTGCTTCGAAGTTCTTCGTGTGCGAACAACTTTTGTTGGATTTGCTTCATCTTGAAGCACCCATACAGTGTTCGGCTCATACGCATAGATCCATGGTTCGCCACCTGTTACAATCTTATATACGTCTTTTGAGGCACCGCCATTGTATTTCTTGAGCATTTTTGTACATCAATCGACACGAGCATCTTTTTGAGATTGCGTCAAATTATGTGTACCCAACGAGAGCAAACCTTTTTCACGGCTAAGTAATCATGCAATATTTTATATATTCTGGTGGAACTAATGCCTAGGATTGCCTAAATCTCACAACATGTCGCATAACGATCTTTCATTATTAGTTTTTGACGACCTTCACGAACTTTATCATTGAGCGAACGGCGGCCACGATTAAATTCGTTATACCATCGTTTCACAGTGGCAAAGGATGGAGCTTTGTCGCCAAATGTGGAAGTTAGTTGATCGATGCACTCTTGTCTTGATAATCCACGTCGAAAGTCGCAATAAATCATTGCACGAACATTTTCACGAGTTAATTTCATGTTTTGTTGACACACAATTTTCAAGTTAGTGTGAACAAAACAAATTGTTTGAACTAGATTAATGTCAAAAATATCAAAGTTTTCAATGGAAGCGTCAGATGTCACCTACAACATTCAGGGTTGCCAAGGATCAAGATATAAATAGTGCCCCTCGTAGAGCTATTTTTAGGAAATCTAACATTTCAAAAAGTGTAGTTGGGGGGGGGGTCCTGAAAACCTTATGTCGCATCTTCTGAAGATAATAAACCTAAATACCAACTTTGATACGTATCCTAATTTTCGTTTTTGAGTTATGCTGTTCAAAGACATGCACACACCAAACTTTTTATTTTATGGGGATTTTTGGTCTCAAAGTATGTATTTTTGGTAAACTCTCGGTATGGAATTTTTGGGTGAAATGCAATACCTTCTCTACCTGTTATTACATTGTAGAGAAAGTAAAAATAGCTGTCTATGTATCAAGTACGCAAAATAAAGCTTTTGCGAACGTGGTGCATGCAATATTTTACATTACAATTCTCTAAATTATTAAAATAAATAAGTTAGTATAAGTACTGTATAAAGGCATAGTCAGTGGTTGACATATTCTCACAGCCACCTGAATCCTACGCTAAGAACCGTACCAACGCCTCCTAAGAAGCGTTTGCCATAATAGGAGATACGGATGTAGAAGTCACTGCTTGTTCTGAACGCTCGTTTTTAAACAACAAGCTTGTTACTAAAATATGCGCAAACATTCCGACGAAATTTCAATCCCAGACAGATGCATTGAATCGAAAATCTCGGCGGCAGTATGAGAAGGAATATATTGCATTTAAAGACCGGTTCAAGGTAAGTAAGCAGTGTTTCCATTGTGAAAAAATCTGATGTTACACTCACATGACTTTCTCTACTCTTTTAAAAACTATTTTTACAAACGCTTATTCTCCATATGCTTCATGTTAATCGAGATGTTAAATCTTATTGCTAATTTTCTTGTAGATGCAAGGGGTATTGCTGGGCTTTAAGCTACAGTCAAATATTTTAAGAGCTGGTTGCTATGTGAATATTCCATTCTCTTTGCATTACCAGGTCAAAAAAAATGAATAACGAATTGGAGAAAAAGTGTATGTATTGGAAAATTTAAGGGAATAACAAACAATATCTCGAAAATGGCTCACTCAACAAAAAAAAATATATATGACATAAATTGTGTACTTTAATGCGATCTACATTTTTGTGTAGTAAAATTGTGTCTATCTCTTATGGTTTACCAGTTATGCAAAAGTCGTTCACAATGAAGAATACTTTTGGAGAAATTCCCAGAAAATTCGAGATATACATTTCATCTGTCATGAAAATGTCTTAAACATTGATATTTTAATCAAAATCGTTAGAGCCAGTTTTGAGAAAATTAAAATTTTCGAAAAATGTTCCATGTAAAGGGTAATCTGGAGTGGGGGGATTTTCTTGAGAACCTTCGTGTCGCATTTCTGGAAGATACTGAACCTAAATACCAAGTTTGGTGTTTATCTGACTGTTCGTTTCTGAGTTATGCTGTTCACAGACAGACACACACACGGATATGTTTCCGAAAATTCATTTTTGGATTCAGGGGGTCTCAAAACATATATTTCCGGTGAAATATCGGTATTGAATTTTTGGGTGGAATACAATTCTTCCCCAAATTACTATACGTAGTAGAGAAAGTAAAAAGATGAGATACGGCCATCTGCGACATTCGGTTGCTTTAGAGAGCGTGTAGTATAAATGATCTTTAAGAAAGAGATCCATGTGTGTTTGATCATCTGTCTGTGAATAGCATAATCCAAAACAAACAGGACGGCTAAATGCTAAGCTTTTTATTTAAGTTCTGTATCTTCCAAATATTCCATACTTCAAGAACCCCTCGACCCAAAATACCGTTTACAAAGAAAATGTTTCGTTATTTTTTATTATCTCAAAACTAAGGATTTAGATTAAAATACCACATATTTAAGATGCTTATATGACAAATAAAATGTATATCTTGAAATTTATGGTATAATATGTGAAGACATTCTGAATGAGTTCTGTATAATTGCTTAACCGTAGAAAATGTACATAAATTTACATCTCGATAAATTTATATCAAATAAAATTTTTGTGGCATTAACCATTTCTGAAATATTCTTAGTTTTTGGTTCACATTTTCAAATAATTTTAAAAAACTGTAATTTTTACTTTCTCCACAATGTATCTAGCAGCCAGAGAAGGTATTGTATTACACAAAAAAAAAAATATAAATAATTCACCGGAAATTTACGTGTCTGCCTAAATGAAAAATAATTTTTTGAAAAATGTACATGTGTGCATGGGTGTGGGTGTGTGAACAGCATAAATTAAAAGCAAAACGTTTGGTGAATGCCAAGTTTGGTATTTAAGCTGAGTATCCTTCAAGGATGCGACAACAGGACTTGAAAGTATCCTCCACCGCAAACTATGCTTTACATGGGAAATGTTTAGTTATGTTTTTTATTTTCCGAAAACATTTTCTAAAGATTTTTATTAAAACATCATATTTTAAGATGTTTGGATGAAAATTAAAATGCGTATGTTAAATTTCCTTTCAATGGCCTCTGAAGTCCACTTTGTTCCGAAGGGACTTTGCCTAAGTTTTTAAATCTGCAGGTAACAAGCAAATGGTTCCCTCTTTAAAACACCCTTTTGTGACATCAGCCATTTGCGAGATATCCGTTAATATTTTGAATTTGTCATTTCATTTTGAAGCACTTCCAACGTTCAGCTATGTTTTCAATGTAAAGGAAACAGCACAGAATTTCAAGGCGAGTATAGTGTGTCCAGTTTTTAAAAATCCCAGCATCACTCGTGCTCTCTATGTACGAGGGCTGATCAACAAAGACAGACTGATTTTTCTTTTCACAGAGGTTTATTACTCCAATTTAATGTTTACATGATCTTTTTCAAAGTAGTCCCCTCCTACTTCAATGCACCTTTTATAGCGTCTCTGCCAGTCCTTGAACACGTGCTGCAGATCATTCTTTGTCAGGTCCTTGAGAATCGCCTCACTTTTCTTGAGCACTGCTTCAGAGTTCTCAAATCGAATACCCCTAAGCTTTGCCTTTAGTGATGGGAATAAAAAAAAAGTCGCAGGGTGCAAAATCGGGGCTATAAGGTGGATGTGGTACACAGGTAATGTTGAATCGAGCCAGAAACTGCATGACTTGATTTGCGACGTGAGGCCGTGCATTGTCATGATGAAGTCGCCACCCAGTCCGAGAACGCTCTGGTCGTTTCTTTGCAATGTGCTTCCTCAGTGTAGCCAACACTGACGTGTAGTATGCTGCTGTAACAGTAGTGTGAGGGGGAACTGCATTCTGGTAAATCATTCCATTACAGTAAAAAAATGTGATCACCATCACTTTCCCTGCAAATGGAACAACTTTTGCCTTTTTTGGTGTTGGAGAACCTGGCGATTTCCACACTGTGCTGGCTTGTTTTCCTTCAGGATCATAATGATGCAGCCATGACTCATCACCGGTGATAATCGATTTAAAAAATGCATCACCTCCATTGTCTGGTATGCGAAATGCACGTAGTGTCTACAAAATAGAGCATTACTACCAACCTACCAATACAAGAGTGCTGCCGCCTACCAAAATTATACATAAAAACCCGCTCTTTTCAAATATTTATGTTACAGATACGAAACTATCACGGAAGCTACAGGAAAAAATCAGTCTCAGTCTTTGTTGATCAGCCCTCGTATAACAAAACGTGTAATGAAATATTTGTGCAAACGTTTCTCTCAATTAACTTAAGTTTAAGTAGAAAAATAATCGTTTGCAATAAAACAGTTTATTTTTTATATCTGTACCTCAAACGACGGCACTGTCTGAGATTCTCATTCGGTAGGTTCCGATTCCAAATAGCGTAGTTTCGACTACTTAGACTCTGGACTTTGTTTAGTTAATAGGTGGAAGGTAGGGTAGATTATGCACCATCATAAATTCCCCTTTCCCTAATTTCCTCTTATTTTGTTTATCTTGCAGGGGAGTGGGGTTAGGTGCAATGGATGGCGTTGTGCAGCATATGTGGTAGATGTGCTTTGAGGATGGAATTTGTCTCTTCCCTAGAATGTATTCTTCTGCCTGAATCCATCCGTGAGGATAAAGACGAGGCATCCTATAAATCAATCTAGAAACGTTAGGGATTCCGCCTGCCGCTATCAAATCTCGCCGATTCCTTTCTGCCGAACGTTTAAATTCTCTTCCGTTTCTGATACATATTTCGTACATATAGCCAGGAAGGAGTAAACAAAATGTCTTACAATACTTTTAAATGACTTACATAAATACGAATGGCTAATTTGGCAGGCCGTATTAGAAATTAGTCTATCCGCCTCTCACATGCCGCTACCATTATGCCAATTACTTTATTGAACACCACAATATAATGCCTTAATCAGATACAAGTTTTACATTAATTCTCAAGGAAAAATGTTAATATAACTGTATTACCTTAACAAGAAGTTACACCTTGAAATGACCTTCTGACACTCACCTGAAACAAAGAAACAGAATTTAATTTAGCACCCAGTTTATTAACACAGAGCAGGTATTGTATTTCATTATAATTTTGATGTAGAAATTTCAGTCGAAATACATATTCTTAAGTCCATTTACTACTTTCTCTGCTACATATAGTAAGTAGGGGAAGTATTGCATTACACCCAAAAATTCGATCCGAGATTTCACCGGAAATACATGTTTTGGGGCTCCATGAATTCAAATAAAACATTTTTGGAAACATGTCTGTGCGCGTGTCTATGAACAGCGTAACTCATAAACGAAAAATCGGATAAATACCAAACTTGGTATTTCAGTTTAGTATCTTCCAAGCATAAAATACGAAGATCTTAAAAAATCCCCCACCCCAGACTACTCCATACATGAAACATCTTTCGAAAATTTGATTTTCTCAAAATACCATATGTTTAAAATATCTTTATGGCAAATGAGATGTACATCTTGAATTTTCTGAGACTGTCCCCAAAAGCCTTCTTCACTCTGAATAACTTTCGCATAACTGGTAAACCGTGAGACCTGCACAAATTTTACTACACAAAAAAGTGTAGATATCGTTAAAAAATACAATTTCTGTTAAATACTTTTTTTTTGTCGAGTGAACCATTTCCGAGATATTCGATGTTATTTATTTGAATTTTCCAATACTTATACTTTTTCTCAAATGGGAATTCCTTATTCGCTTTTTTATGTCCTGGACATGCAAAGAGAATGGAATGCTCCACATAGCAACCAGCGCTTAAAATATTTGAGTATCGCTTAAAGCCTACCAATTCCCCTTGCACCTACAAGAAAATTAGTAATATGATAGTTTCTGCAAATATTTATCTCGATTAACATGAAGTAGATGGAGAAAAATAGTTTGTACAAGATTAGAGAAAGTCATGTGTGTGTAACACATCAGACTTTTTTATACGACTCCAACAAACTACTTTTGTAAAACCTTGTTCTTCTATTCTTAAAGTTAAATGAGATAGAGGTTTTGCATAAATAATTTCGTTACACGTTATAAGTACAAGGCGATAAACATAAACAAATGATTAGAAGCGGGTCGTTATATTATTATATACCGGGGTGGGGCCCAAACGTTTGCAGCTGTTATTAAAATTTGGATAACTTAGCATAAACATTGGGATGCGTAACGTTAGAGGCAACGAGAGGACCAGGATCTTAGCTGTACATTTTAGAGCAGGCGTGGGATAATTATCACACAAATACACGGGTTTTTACATTTAGCACATTACCTGTGGTTTATTGAATATTAAAACTTGGTGGCACTACATCGTTCATAAAGGATTAAATAACAGACATTGGAGGGAGATGTTACACACTCACACGATACACGCACCCTTCCATCCTCAACCACTCGCCCTGAAGAGGCACATTCCGACCCACTAGCGACTGAATGACGCGACGCTTTCTGGCCAGGAGGTAGGGAGATATATCACGTCGGACGAAATTCAAAGCCCCAGCCGAAATAATTATACCCAACAATGTCGTCGCTACAAAGCAATAACGTGTTCGACGTGACACTGCACACACATATACGCTACAATATACTATCTTTGAAATGCCACGATCTTTCCACGACATCGTCGGAGATAAACAAAGATAAGTCGCGCTGTCACCAGCTAAAACACCGAAAGCGCTATCGAATGATAACCAGAATGTTCTGGAAGTTTCCTCTGGAACAACATCCAGAAGATTCTGGTTATATGCCGATAACGCCACATGAAAATTCGTTTGAGGTGGGATAGTTTCTTTAGAGTCTTGGTAATCTCGTCCTTGCAATATGCTGAACTTAAGTACTAAGTTTTAGTATTTAAGCAAATTTTCGCGGACCTTTTTCTAAAAATAATATTTGTATTCAGGAGACCTCAAAGCGTGTATTTCAAGTGAAATTTCCCTTGCCGAATTTTTGGTTGGAATGCAATACTTCCCCTACTTACTATAGGCAAGTCGTAGAGAAAGTAACAATTCAATGATATATTCGCGGATATCTCGGAAATGGGTAGTGCCACGGGAAAAATATTTTATATAAATTGCGTGTATGATGAAAAGATCTGCTTTTTTTCGTACAGCAGGTTGTTGTCTATGTCATATATAAAATAGAATTTCTTCCGAATGAAGAGGACTTGATAAGCCATTGCCAGACAATTCCAGATGTTCTTTTTATTTGCACGGTGTTTCAGAAATATTTTTGCAAAATTCGGGTATGTGTTCCTTACACCACAAGAAGGAAAAAAGTTCATATGAACATATGTCCCATAATCCTCTGTTTTCTCGTTAGGAGGTGTTCAACACAGTGGTACACTTATAACACACAAAACTCATAATAAATGCTGGAAATGTCCTCCTCTTGCTTCTATGCATGCCTGTACTCGTCGAATCATGGAATGTCGCACTCTGTCAAAAACTCCGGGATGGTGTCGAATGGTTTCGCAGGCTTCCATGACACGTCAATGAAGCGTTTTTGCATCCAGGATGGCTTCTTCATAAACCAATGATTTAAGATGATTGAGGTCGGGAGGACGTGCAGGCCATGGAACTGGTCCTCCTCTGCCTATCCATCGATCACGGTAAATATCAGTGCATCTCGAACAATGCGACTAAAGTGTGCCGGAGCCAGGCATTTATCACATTTATCAGCAAGGCTTGTCTTCGGTCTGGAAACTTCATCTGATAGAGCCGTGCAGCCTCGCGTCTATTACCATTCGCGCGACTATACATAAAAATCATGTCTGCCTGTTCACGAAATGAATATCCAGCCATGGTGGAACGAAACACGTGCAGTTAACTCACTACATGTACACAATTGAAACGTTGAAGACAGACTAATGACAAATGACAAACGTAAACAAGTCTCCATGGCAACACTTCGCCATCTACCGTATGTAGTACAATGGGTCAATGCCTTCTATGAATGCATAGAGAAATGAAGTTTTGAGGTTGGACTCCGAAGGCCGTTGAACTCACACTTTCATTGTGACAGGAATAATGCGAAAACCAAGGATTATGGGACATATGTTCATATGAACTTTTTCCCTTCTTTTGGTGTGAGGAGCCCATAACCGAAGTTTGTAAAAGTATTTCTGAAACACCCGGAATATGGTGATCCGTTTAAGATATAAAAAAGTAAGCTCTTAATATATAATATGTCAATGCACATCTCTGAAAAATTTGCTGTAATATAAGCAGAGAGGATGGAAGTTAACGAGTGATGTTTCAGAATTCATCCGCGTGGCGTGGCAGCACTGTCGTGCTTAGGAGACAAAATGGCGGTCATGCCACAACAGCGCACTCAGTGTTTCATAGGTATGCAAACTTTTTAAGAGTAACATAGACCCCAAGAGCGTCAGACTTCAGTACAATTGTCAGTATACCCCATCACACTGAGGCATTCTTATCTGGTACATTTTCTTGGCGAATAGTCTCAAACTGCCTCGCATAGGATGCGTGATAGAAACAGGGAGGAGGATACTCAACAAGTCATGACTCAGAGCTCACGGAAGTCTCTCCACCGCTTATCAACACAGCAGAATATGGCATACAAAGTGTATCAGGGGATTGATAAACAGACCTTAAGATGTCTCCATATCATATTCAGCAAAAGCAAGGTTTGATGCAGCATAATTGGGAAGCTCGTCTCAAGTTCGCTGTCATGGCGTAATAGAGTCAGGAAGCGGACGATCAGCGCTTAAATCGATTCAAGGAGAAAGCCACATTTCATGTGAGTGGCCGAGTCAACAAGCCTACTGCATTATTTGGAGTACTGAGAACCTACCCGTCTCACCCCATATAAGACACTAGTGCGCTGTTGAGGCGTTATCACCATTTGGCTTCCAATGCACGATAGAGCTGCCATGCCACGCCGATGAAGTCTGAAACATCACTCATTCTTAATTTCCATCCTTTCCGTTTAAAAATATTACAGAAAACTTCTCAGAGATGTGTGCATTAATCTCCTATATATGACGTTTTGCTTTTCTGACATCTCAAACGGATCAGCCAATATATATCTTAAACATGTGATATTTTGATCAAAATCACGAGTCATTTTTAGACAATAAAAAATAGTTAAATGCTTTCCGTGTAAAGAGTAGTTTGGGGTGGGGGTTTTCTCAAAATTTTTATATGTTATCTTTGGAAGTTGAGGCAGTATTTTTAACACTTAAATGATTTCAGTCTAATTATATAATATATAAATTCAATAACAGCCCACCTTAAAGCAATGTGTGCATGTAACAATGTATAAAAAGTGCATATTACAGTTATTGTATATGTAAATATTATTGTATACATGTTCAATAATGTTATGTGAGCGTATTACGTAATTTAATAATGTAGGAGCTATGAGAAATAGGTCAAAAGTTGCTAACAATGAGGTAACAATGAGGTAACCTTGAGGCAATAATGCGTTTGAGAGTTTAATAATGCTACTTGTGATTCTTGGAAGCAATAATGTAATTTTTGTGACAGTTTATAAAATAGCCAATCAACAACCAGAAAAAGCTTTAGTTAAATGAAGGTATTCTATTGGACTAGGATTAGCCAATCAGAAACTGAAATATAGCAAAGTTTACAAAGTTAGAGTTCAGTTGGTTGCAAACAGTGTTCCTAACCGGACGCGAGACACGTCCTCGAGAAATTTTATACGTATTTTATGTGAGACAAAAGAATAGTTTAGGTGTTAAAAAGTGCAAGTATTTAATCAAAAAATTATTACAGCTGTTTCTCTATATCATGAAGTGTTACTTAAATCGTGTCATGCATTAATAGAAGGAGTGAAGTAAAATTATAATCTGTATAAGCCTACATTTTAGTCGCACCGCAACTCTGCAAAGAGAAACATGTCTCTAACAATTATACTGACACAGCCGAGGCAAACATAAGTATATAATATTTAAAGAAACAGTCAAATTACAAGTTAATATGTTTAAACATTTATTTGGGGCAAAGGCCGCCGGAAAGCGGGTACTATATGTGCGGTTGCAACTTACTTCAAGTATTCGGCTCCCCAACAGTTGAACTACAATACAACTCCTACTTCAAACTGCCTTTCCATACATGGGGCAGAAACCAACAACTTCAAGTTGGCTCCCAAAACGTGGGGCAAATAACAATACAACAATACACCTTCAAAGTTACTGAACTTAAATACCAAATTTGGTGCATTTCGTTTTTACTTTCTGTCCCCTATCTACTAGATAGAAAAGGTATTGCATTCCACCAAAAAGTTCTATAACGAGATTTCGCCGGAAACATGTTTTGAGGCCCCCTGGTGCTTTTGGAAACATTTGTGTGCGTGTGTGTGTATGAACAAAATAACTCAAACATACTTGGTATTTTAAGCTCACTATCTTCCAAGGATGCGACACACAGATTTTCAAGGAAATTCCCCTAAACCAACTACCATTTACATTAAACATTTTTCGGAAATATTGATTTTCTGAAAAATAGCTTTTAACGATTTTGATTGAAATACCATATATTAACGATATTTACATGACAAATAAAACGTATATCTTGAATTTTCTGGGAATAGTCTTTAAAGACCTCTTCATTTGGAAGGAATTTTGTATAGAACTGGGTAACTGGTAAACGTTTAGCGATAGAAGAGGTACTACACGAGAAATGTAGATTTCCTTAAAACAACTTTATTTCAAATAAGTTTTTTGGTGGCATAAGCCATTTATGAGATTTGGATTATTAATGGTTCGAATTTTTCCTTTCTCGATCTTTCTTTTATAAAATGCCTTCAACATTCAGTTGTTTCTCGCGATGCCATGGAAGCAGTAAGAGCAGCGTGTAGCGTCCAGTTCTTAAACATTTGACTATCATGTTCCCTTTGTATCTACAGGGTGATTTATGAAAAACTGACACATTTATTTCTTTAATTGTTTGAAAACGAGTTATGCTAGCAACACAACTTATTATACCTGAAATGCAGAGGAATTTTGGGAACAAATGTTGAAAATGTCCTCCATCCTACATAAAGCACAACTCAACACTTCGTTTCATGTTACTGGCCACTCATTGGACGACTCTGTTGTCAATAGCTCGAATCTCCTGTGTAATGCTGTGCTTCAGATCGTCCAATGTCTTGGGACGTGTGGCATAAACTCTGTCTTTTAAGTAACCCCATAGAAAGAAGTCCGGCGATGTCAAATCCGGAGATATCGGTGGCCACAGGTTCTTGGAAATTATCAGGTCGTCAAAGAAACTCGCAATTAGTGCCATGGGTTCATTTGATGTATGACTAGTAACGCTGTCCTGCTGAAAATATGCTTGGCTCAGCTCTACATCGTCTAGTTGCTCAGCAAACTCCATGAAAATTCGTCGGTACTCTTCAGTGTTCACATTGTTTAAAAAATATATTGGTTCCACTATTCTCTGTGCGGATATTGCGCACCAAACTCCGATTTTAACCGGGTGCATACGTGCTTCATGTGGATTTTCGCTGGCCCAATAGTGAGAGTTATTTGAGTTCACATAGCCGGATAAATGGAACCATGATTCATATGTGAACCATGTGATGAACAATATGACAGGATTTTGCACAATGAACGCCTGAAAGCAACAATTCAGTCGCCTATACTTATCTGGTTCCTGTAACTGATGGGCAATTGTAATCCTATACGGCTTTAGGCCTGCATTTTTCACAGCTCTCTGACACATTGAATAGCTGTACGCTGTCTCCGGCGACAAACGTCTTAATGATTTTTTGGGTGACTGATCCAGTCGTGCTCTTACATGAACAACAACCGTGGGAAGCCTAGATGAACGAGTTTTGCCAGAGATCCAGTTATTTTCAATTTATTTACCAGTCCCAGTATTGTTTCTTTGGGGAGGATTCTGAACACCAAATTCTCTCTGATATGCCCTTTGAGTAGCTGTAATTGAATTCGCAATCCAGTATTGCTTTACAAGGAAGAGTCGTTCATTTAATGTGTACTCCATTTTCACGTTGACTAGAACAAAATCTCAAAAACAGTTGCCGACAATAAAACTAACAATTACGATTAAAACATGCACATCTGCGCATCTAGTGTCAGGCAATCGAAACTCCAGAACATTCTGCTTAATTTGGTGCTAAAATTGAGGCAATGAGTGAATTTCGAGCAGAATAATTAAAGAAAGAAATATGCCACTTCTTTATAAATCATTCTGTATAACGAAACGTGTGATGTAGCTATTTTTGAAAAGGTTTGTTTGGATTAAAATATGGTAGGTAGAACAATAAGCTTTAGTTAGAATTTTCTGTACACCCACTAATAAAGATAAAGGGTAGAGGGTTCATGTGAATGTATCACATAAGATTTTTTTAGTTATGACGTTCACAGACACACATGAAACTTGAACCCGAATTATTCGTTTGATTACAGTACTTGACCTACATTATGTAAGTGGCAGACAAAGTAAACCCTATACTTCTCACGTGTTGTCGCAATTGCCTCCGTTAAATATTATTACCTCACTCTCACCCGGGTGTATGAAAGTAGCAGGAAATTCTGTTTTCTCAACACAACACGGGAGGCTGTTATCGGCTGCAATTGTCGGACTAGGATAAACCCAAGCATCTTCACAGGATATTACGCTAGGAACGTTATGAGAAAATGGTATCGTTGGGAAAACAACGCTACTCATCAGCAAGCAGGCTCTAGGGGGACTCCTTCACGTCTTATTAGATATGTTCCAGAGACCTGCAGGACTGTAACATACTAACATAGGATGCTTCTTTTAATAGTAGCGTCTCATGTCTTACATTTATTCACAAGAGGGTTTTTACTTTCCTACCTATAGTAGGACATGACTTTCCCTATTCTTTTTTACTTTCTCTACTACGTATAGTAAGTAGGGGAAGTATTGCATTCCACCCAAAAATTCGATACCGAGATTTCACAGTAAATACATGTTTTGAGGTGCACTGAAGACATATAAAGCATTTTTGGAAACGTGTCCGATAAGACACGAAGGTTTTCAAGAAAATCCCCCACCCCAGATTACCCTTTACATGGAACATTTTTCGAAAATTTTAATTTTCGCAAAAATGGCTCTAACGATTTTGATTAAAATATCATATGTTAAAGATATTTTCATGACAAATGAAATGTATATCTAGAATTTTCTGGGAATGTCTCCAAAAGTATTCTTCATTGAGAACGACTTTTGCATAACTGGTAAACCATACGAGATAGACAAAATTTTACTGCACAAAAAATGTAGATCGCGTTAAATACACAATTTATGTCACATACATTTTTTGTTTTGGGTGAACCATTTTCGAGATATTGCTTGTCATTCCCTTAAACTCCCCAATACGTATTCTTTTTCTCAAATTCGTTATTCATTTTTTTTGTCCTGGTAATACAAAGAGAAAGGAATACTCCACATAGCAACCACCTCTTAAAACATTTGAAAATCGTTTGAAGCCTACCAATTCCCCTTGCATCTACAAGGAAATTAGCAATAAGATTAACATCTCGATATCTCGATTAACATGAAGCATATTGAGAACAGGCGTTTGTAAAAATAGTTTGTACAAGAGTAGAGAAAGTCATGTGAGTGTAACATATCAGATTTTTAGTTCAAAGCATACTTTTATTTACTTAACTATGAAAAACTAATGAATGTTAAAGCAACTTTTGTTGAAAGGTGAGAGGGATGAGGGGCGGCAAAGAACATAATTTCCAACATCCCCTGTGATGATGCTGAGGTTATTGTAGTTATGATTTGCTTGAGAGGTAGAGGTGATTCAGTGGAGGGGGGAATCTATTGCGGCTATCGTCCTCCAAGAGGTAGGGATGAAGTGAAGAAACCACAGGAGGCTACAAGCGGTAGGCAGGCAGACCATAGAGATGCGCGGAAGCTCGCAGACCTGTCCCAGTACTACAGCCGACGAGAGAGGGCGAAGAAGGACCCACCAATCAAGCAGCCCACTGGTGTCCATTGAGCATGCATCCGCACCATCTATCAGGCCGCGCCATACGCCACAAAACTTAGAAGTGCACTTGAAAGGTGAGCAGGAATCGGAATGAAAGGGGAAACGGAAATTGTCATAGTGAAGCAACCACCCCAGCATTCACCTACAGACCCGGGAAAACCACGAAAAACCCAACGATTCAGTGTGGGCGGTCGCCGGGGATCGAACCATGGACCTCCAGAATGTAGGTCGCAAATTACCGTCGTGCCACCTTGCTCGGTAATTTCATCAATAATATATGCGCTTGAATTTAAGGGTCGTGAATCTCCGACTGCGCTAGCAAACAACGTGCTTCCCGGGGGCAGGAAAATTTTCGTTAGGCCGGCCACGCGTTCAAACAAAGGCTCTGTAGTAAGTAGTCTGTGAAGTTGGAATGAGTAGATAAGGTATGTAAATTTGGCATATCATGTTGTGTCTTTGTCCAGTGTTCACTGTCGCTTCACTGTTGTGATTTATTTACTATCACAGTCACTTCATTGTTTTTCCGACGTAACCTCTTCTTCCAGATGGCTCCCCCTGGAGAGTCAGTATACGACTCCACCAATCTCTCAATAACTCCTTTTCACTGTGTCATTAACTCGCCAACACGCTGATTTTATAGCCGCTACAAGTTTACACAATGCATGCTAGAATGTTCTGGATGCGGTGGGAGGGAAACTTCCAGAAGAATCTGGTTGCATGTCGATGGGTTTCAGATGTTTATGCTAGGCGGGAGCGCTACCACGTCTATTTAATCTACTTATCGTTCCAACTATCCCGCGCCAACCTCCCGATAAGCTTGTACCATAGACTTTGGGTCACGATATTTCTTACGGATAGGAAGAAGCACGTCGTGACTAAGAACAAAAGACGATTCGTGCATTTTACTTCCAAATGCAATTAAATTCTCGTGTTCATTTTGCAGCAGAAGAATCTTGTCTTTCTCCCGAAGGAGAGAAGCAAACAATGGGTCCCGAGACATGACCTGGAACAATCATTCAAGCGAATGTCGTCTTTTTCTGGCGCTGCTGGAGGAGGGCGGCGAGCACAGTCAAGTGAAGTGACAAGGGAGGTTATCACCTGGGACGAGAACGATCTGCTACATTTAAATTCTGAGAGCGTCTTTGTGTGAGGTCAGCTGTCTGCCGAACTTAGAACGAAACCTGGTGTGGGGGTTTGGGAAATAAGGCTCATTGAATATCTTCTAACAACCCGGTACTGGGAGTGGCAAAAGAAACTTACCCTTACAGGAATATTAGAAACCTCAGTTACATTTGCATGACACTCTCTATCCAATCGCCACAAACCATTTACACAAAGACTTGTTCTTCTATTTATTACTTTCTCTACTACGTATAGTAAGTAGGGGAAGTGTTGTATTCCACCCAAAAATTCGATACCGAGATTTCACCGGAAATACATGTTTTGAGACCCCCTGAATCAAAAAAAAGCATCCGTGGAAACATCCGTGTGTGCCTGTCTGTGTGTGTGTGCGTCTGAACAGCATTAACTCCGAAACGAACACTCGCATAAACACCAAACTTGGCATTTAGGTTCAGTATCTTCCAGAGATGCGAGACGAAGGTTTTCAAGAAAATCCCCCACCCCAGATTACCCTTTACATGGAACATTTTTCGAAAATTTTAGTTTTCTCAAAAATGGCTCTAACGATTTTGATTAAATTTCATATGTGTAAGATATTTCCATGACAAATGAAATGTATATCTTAAATTTTCCGTGAATGTCTCCAAAAGTATTCTTCATTGTGAACGACTTTTGCATAACTGGTAAACCATAAGAGATAGACAAAATTTTACTACACAAAAAATGCAGATTGCGTTAAAATACACAATTTATATCATGTACATTTTTGTTGTTGAGCGAACCATTTTCGAGGCATTGCTTGTTATTCACTTAAATTTTCCAAAACTTTTTCTCAAATGGGAATTCGTTATTCATTTTTTTTATGTTCTGGACATGCAAAGAGAATGGAATACTCCACATAGCGACCAGCTCTTAAAATATTTGACTATCGCTTAAAGCCTACTAATTCCCCTTGCATCTACAAAAAAATTAGCAATAAGATTAACATCTCAATTAACATGAAGTAGATGGAGAATAACAGTTTGTAAAAATAGTTTGTACAAGAGTAGAGAAAGTCATGTGAGTGTAACACATCAGATTGTTTTTTGTTAATATGCACTATTCCGTTCATAAACCAATTATTTTATATTGACAAATAACGTTAGGAATGCCTTCGATATCAACCAATCATGTTGGTTTGTCTTATAATTAGAGACAGGAAAAGTATGAAGAAAATTTTTATAAAATATGAAGAAAAAATATCAGAATAGTATTAAATACAGATATTGTAAAGCCAAAACGTCTTATGACTCAAGGTTTTGGAGCAGGTTCAATTTATCAGTTTAAAAAATCTAGACTTAATGATTTTTGTTCATTATTAATAATAAAATATCAAATGAAATGCATACAATTACAAGAAATTTATAAATTTTAATCATTGTGAAATTCTTAAATTTAGGAGGAAAAAACTAATTTACTGTTTGGTTTGTTCTTACCTAGGGGGAATGTACGCAAATTCTGTCAATAAACTTAATTTTTTCCAACAGATTAGACATATCAGAACATGTTCCCGGGGTATTTGTTTGTTAGTATAAAAATTCAAATACCTCAGCAGTGCCACATACCTTTTTCAAGCAGGGACCATCTCTGTTTTTGTGAGTTTATATGACAATATTGTTATTTATTTCTCCAAAATGGCAAACTATTTCAAATATTAAGAGTGATTAATACAATTGAATCCAAAAAATCACTGTTTAGAATACAGCATCAGTTTTAAAGGTGGGTATGGTAATATGTTTTGAAAACTTACATGCCGCATCACCGATTATTTAACCTGCGCTCATCCCATCCTAAACCGCGAGTTAGAGCACCCTGGAGGCCTAGCCAAACCCCACTAGCAGCACATTTCCGGCCATCAAATGGATCCACTGCATTTAAATTCTGAGAGCGCCTTTGAGGGGAGTTAGCTGTCTGTTGAACTGAGATCGAGTTCTGGTGTGGGGGCTTGGGAAATAAGGCTCATTCAATAACTTCTAATAACTCGCTACCGGGCGTCGCAGAAGAAACTTCCCCTTAAAGGCGTATTGTAAGAGCTTACTGAATCTGATGTGTTACATCCACATGACATTCTCTACCCACTCCTCCACTTCTTGTTGATACACACCATTCCATTCATAAGTCACGTATTTGATATTGACCAATGACTCGAATATTAACCAATCACGGCGGTTTATTTTATAATTAGAGAGACAGGCAAAATACAAAGAAAATGTTGCCAAAATATGAAATTATTTCACCAAATTTTGAAAATATGAAGAAAAAATAACAAAATAAGTATGAGATTTTGTCCATTTAATAATAAAATATTACATTAAATACAACAATTTAAAAGGTTGTTATACATTTTTAGTAACTCTGAAGTGTTTAAGCTTAGAAAGAAAATAAAATGCTTTCCTTAATCCTAATTACATACAACATGGCCATCGGTTTGCGGAAATAAAAACTCAAGAATACAGAGCGTTTAAATTCGAACGTGATGTCACAGACGAAATGCTATATCTTCTCAACTGTAACTGGTCTGTAAAGAGTGGCTTGGGTTTTTTTAATGTGTTTCAAGAAAACTGCTGCCCAAATAGAATATCTGCAAAGAAAACTATTTTAAAAGCGAAAAATCGTAACTTGCGATGGTAACTTTTGTTATATTTATTTATTTGTTGAGCCCCACGTTTGGGAGCCAATTTGCGACGGTATTACTTATAATGTTTGTGTATTTGTGTTTACTCCACGTGGTGAAGCCATTTTGTGACGTGATTCTTTGTTAGGTTTGTTAGCTCCATCTGGTGTTAGCAATTTGCGGCAGTATTAGTGTTTGTTTGAAAGAATGCTACTGTTATTTTATTTAATTTTGGTTCACTGTCCTCCGGCTAGCTATGATCTTTTTGGTCCAGCACTTCTCTTTATACAGGTTGTGTAAACGGAAAGGAGTCTTTTATCCAAAGATAACACTGATGAAAGAATATGTTTTACACTTTTTATTGTGGAACACATTAACTATCACATTTACACATTGATCTTGACACTCGCCAAACTGAAACTGTTATAATAACTGCATTACTGATCACTCTTAATTCGCGTACTTCAACTTTTTGTATAATTAACTTTACAACACTTGAGAATTTTCCTAACTCTGCTACGCGTAACTTGCAAATCGATAGCCGACGTGTACTGTACAAATATTTCTGCTGAACTGAAGGCGACGTGTAACGTACAAATGTTTTCGACGAACTGACGGACTGAAGGCGACGTGTAGCATACAAATATTTTCGGTGAATTGACGGACTCTACCTCTAATCTAACCCTTTTTATACTCCTACACCCCGATATGCCTAAAGATTATAACTGAGTTGCTATTGGCTAATAAAACGCGCTAACATTAGCGTATATTTTTATATCCACTGAAAATTATGAATACATATGCTCCAGGGAAAATGTTCCAGCAAATTCTAAAGAAAAACGCGCCAACATTACGTAACTTCCTCTTCTCTAATAATGATAAACAGCTCACCCCCTCGCTGCATTATTGCACGCTATTATTGACAGTTTCAGTAAGGCAGTATAAACTTACTTCTCAACAATAATTACAATCAACAAATATCTCAAATTAATGTCACATAAAAATGCATATTCATACTATAATCATTCATTACATTTAAATAATTTATGATACTAATTACTGCATCAAACTCTTACAAAATATTAAGAGATATGAAGAGTTTGTTAAAATATTATGAAATATGACATTTTTCTTCCTCTACCCCTTAAGGTTCATTAGGGGGTGCACATAATTATTCCTACGAAAGCTTTTTGTTTTTCAATCTGCTTCATTTTAATCGATTTAAAACCTTTGCAGAAATTCTTACATTACACATTTCGTTATAGATACAAAGAGAACAGCGATAGTCAAATGTTTAAGAACTGGACGCTATATGCTGGTCTTAAAATTCCATAGTGTTTCCATGCAATAGCGAGAAACAATTGGAAATCGAAAGGACTCTTAAAGAATGGCCAAGTGTTTAATAATTGCAACCATTAATAACGGATATCTCGGAAATGGCTGATGCCACACAAAGAATTTGGAATAAATTGTGTGTTTTAAAATATTTACATTTTTTTGTATAGTACGTTTTCGTCTACCGCTTGAGGTTTACCAGTTATACACGATTATACAAAATTCCTTCCGAATGAAGAGGACTTCACAAGCTGTTCCCAGAAAATTGAAAAGATATGTTTTATTTTGTCATGTAAATATATTTAATGTATGGTGTTTAAAACAAAATCGTCAGAACCATTTTTTAGAAAATTAAAATTTTCCATATTTAGGGAGTTTGGGGTTGGGAGAGTTTCTTGAAAATCTTCGTGTCGCATCTTTGGAAAGTACTAAAACATAAACACCAAGTTTTTTATTTATCAGACTTTTCATTTTTGAGTTAAAATGTTCATAGACGTACATAAAGACACATGGATCTTTTACTAAAACCTTATTTTTTTCCTTGCTTTCTCTACTACGTATAGTAAGTGGGGGAAGTATTGCATTGCACCCAGAAATTCGATATCGACATTTCGCAAAAATAGATGTTTTGAGGTCCCTTAATCCAAAAAAAAACATTTTTACATAAAGGTCTATGTGTGTATGTGAACAGAGTAACTCAAAATTGAGAAATTGCAAAAATGTCAAACTTGGTATTTAGATTCAGTATCTTTCGAAGATGCGACACGAAGATTTTCGAAAACTTCTTCCACCCAAGACTACCCTTTGCATGGAACATTTTTCGAAAATGTTGACTTTCTCAAAAATGACTAACATTTCGATTAAAATGTCATATATTTAGGGTATTTTTATGGCAAATGAAATGTACATCTTGAATTTTCTGGGAATTTAACTAACTGGTAAACCATACATTTTACTACACAAATATTTTAGATGTTAAAACACGCAATTTGTGTCATATACAATTTGTTTTCGTGAGTAAACTATTTCCGAGATACTGCTTGTTGGTTGTTTGAATTTTCAAATACTTACACCTTTTCTCAAATGGAAATTCGTCATTCGGTTTTTTTGTTTGTTTTTTATGTCCAGGACATACAAAGAGAATGGAATGCGCCACATAGCAACCAGCTCTTAAGATATTTGACTATCGCTTAAAGCCTGTCATATTTCCCCTTGCATCTCCAAGAAAATTAGCAATAAGATAGTTTCTGCAAATGTTAATCTCAATTAACATGAAGTAGATAGAGAAAAAGCGTTTGTAAAAATAGTTTGTACAATAAGCAAGGAAAGCAAGTGTTTTTAATATGGATTCCATCCCACATTAGAATACAAGGCAACGAATTGGCCGATCAGGCAGCAAAATAACCCACTAAACATCCACTAAGTGACCCAACTATAACTACACCAGTCCATGATGTTATCTCAACCATTAAAAAGAAGCTCTTCCAACAGTGGAGGACAGGATGGCTCGACTCCACGAGAAGCAAACTCCCTGACATAACATCGAGTTTTTGACAAACCTTCCCAGTAATTATCTATCCAGGTTAATATCCCGACTGAGAATGGGTCATAACAAGGTCACACACAGTTATCTTCTTTCAAAGGACCAACCACCCACCTGCCACCACAGTAACATACTGTTAACGACGAAACACATAATCGTGGTATGTCCACAATACGATCAATGGACACAACACTACCAGATACCCAATGATTTACAGACAGCGCTCAACTGTTCCATATACCCTAAGATAGTTGAATGTTTTAAAAGTATATAATGTGCAATCACTTTGCTTAATTATACAGAGTGAGCCAAAAGACTCCGAACCGCTTGCGCGGTGTTGCCATCTGCCGCTATCATAGAAAGCCGCGGATGAAACCATACAACATTTTTAAAACTACTTTTAAAGCCTTTATTTACCAACTTTACAAAAGGAGATGCTGAAACTGACCACCGTCGTCGTCCATACACTTTTTGGCACCTCTTTAGGAAACTACCCATCATGACCGAAGTAGTCTGTTTCTTCGGTAAGTACCGAACGCGTCTTTTAGATGTCTTAGCCTGAACACTTCCTGTGGCCTGAAAGTTCATGGATTGTTGTACGGCTTGGAACTTTTACAGCTGAAAATCTTTCTGCATATCGTACTTTCACTTGGCGAGCTGACCGAGTTATCACATACGAATCATAAATACACGATGTGCAGTAGAAAACATATACTGAGCCATAATATACTTTGTGACTAAATGCAGGACAAAATAATAAATAATTCATAATAACTGAATTACATCACATCACCGTCAACCCAATACTTCACTTCACACGGCACAGCAAAAGCACAACAGTGTGACTTTGTTTACAGCAACAACGCGTTATCATGTTTTTATCATATTTCCACACGCCCAGTGGAAAAAAAAACATCTCGCAGCCGGTAATATTGTTCATAAAATACCTCTCCGGGGTAACTTAAAACATGAAGTGTACAAGACAAACCCACACACCCTGGAACATTTAACTGACCGCCAGCAAATTTCTCAACGTGAACCACGGCGAGTGATGGATAGCTTCCTAAAGAGGTGCCAAAAATGTATGGACAACGGCGGTGGCCAGTATCAGCATTTCCTTTCGTAAAGTGAGTAAAGCCTTTAAAATTAGTTTTAAAAATGCTGTATGGTTTCATCCGCGCCTTTCTATGATAGCGGGAGACGTCAAAGAGCTCCGAGGACGCGGACAGGAAAACCACCGCGCAGGTGGTTCGGAGTCTTTAGTCTCAATCTGCAGTATCACAATTTTATACTAATTCATTGCGACGGTTCAAAGCTTCTAATATGTTAAATAACCTCATTGTTTTATTGTTAAATATTTATTTTAAAAGTTATATAGTCGCGATATGACTAGTACATTAAAGCGCCTATAAGCTTTTCAAAATAAGAAAAAAACTGATGTGTTACACTCACATGACTTTCTCTGCTCTTGTACAAATTGTTTTTACAAACGCTTATTCTCCATGTGCTTCATGTTAATCGAGATATCGAGATGTTAATCTTATTGCTAATATTCATGTAGGTATAAGCGACAAAAAAAAATGAATAACGAATTTCCATTTGAGAAAAGGTATAAGTATTGGAAAATTTAAGGGAATAACAAGTAATATCTCGAAAATGGTTCACTCAACAAAAACAAAAAGTATATGACATAAATTGTGTATTCCACGCTTCATTTTTTTGTGTAGTAAAATTGTGTCTATCTCTTATGGTTTACCAGTTATGCAAAAGTCGTTCACAATGAAGAATACTTTTGGAGACATTCCCAGAAAATTCAAGATATACATTTTATTTGTCATGAAAATATCTTAAACATATGATATTTTAATCAAAATCGTTAGAGCCATTTTTGAGATAATTAAAATTTTCGAAAAAATATTCCATGTAAAGGGTACTCTGGGGTGGGAGGATTTTATTGAAAACCTTCATGTCGCATCTCTGGAAGATACTGAACCTAAATACGAAGTTTGGTGTTTATCCGACTGTTCGTTTCTGAGTTATGCTGTTCACAGACAGACACACACACGTACATGTTTCCAAAAATGCTTTTTTTGGATTCAGGGGATCTCAAAACATGTATTTCCGGTGAAATCTCCGTATCGTCTTTTTGGGTGCAATACAATACTTCCCCTACTTACTATACGTAGTTGAGAAAGTAAAAATGTATGAAACAGTCATTGTATTAATATGTATATTAATATGTGCATGTTTACTAATGTTATGTGAATGTATTTCGTAATTTAATAATGTAGGAGCTGTGAGAATAACAGGTTAAAAGTTGCTAACAATGAGGTAACAATGAGCTAACCTTGAGGCAATAATGAATTAGAAAGTTTAAATGCTACTGGTAATTCTTGAAGCAACAGTAATGTAATTTTTGAGACAGTTTATAAAATAGCCAATCAACAGCCAGAAAAAGCTTTAGTTAAATGAAGGTATTTTATTGGACTAGGATTAGCCAAACAGAAACTAAAATGGAGCAAAATTTACAAATTCAGAAGTCAGGTGCTTGTAGACAGCGTTCCTAACCGGATGAGAGATGCGTCCTCGAGAAATTTAATACATATTTTTTGTGAGACAAAAATAGTTTACTTGTTAAAAAGTGCAAGTAATTAATAAAAAAACTCGCAGATCTCTCTATATCAGTGAAGTGTTATTTAAATCGTGTCAAGCATTAATAAAAGGAGTGAAGTAAAATTATAATCTGTGTAAGCCTACATTCTTCAGTCGCACCACTCCCTGCTAAGACATTCATGTCTCTAAAAAATATAATTACTGGCGCAGCCGATGCAAACATAAATACATAATATTTAAAGAAACAGTCAAATTACAACGTTAATATTTTTAAACTCGTGGCGAAGGCTACCGGAAAGTTTGTATTATACGTGCGGTTGCAACTACTTCAAGTGCGGCTCCCCAACAGTCGAAATATAATACATCTTCAAACTGGCTTTCCATACGTAGCAGCAACAAACCTTCTTCAGGCTTTAACATCAGCAGATTCTAGCACAGTTAGGAACTCCTGCCAGGCGAAGAGAAAATTACAACGTAGGAAAAATTACAGGAGGTTCTGGGAGAGCATTTAAATTTGATTGGGAGCGCTTGTCACCTGTAACTCCCCCGTTCTAAGGGCTTATTCCGATATCCAGGTACTACCATATATCTCGCCCACCGACTTCCGTCAGCCGTTCAAAGGCTTCACAGTAGATTTATTGAATTCTTTTGGTGGAAAAGAACGTCGGAAAATAAATGTAAGGGAACATGTCACACTTTGTGACACTGATGGTGAATATTTCCGTCCTGCCTCTCTCAGGTCTGCTTCCCTATCTACAGGAAAGGGTTTCCACTCCGGTCTACTGAGCGTGAATTTAGATAGTTCGCATTCACTTCTAGGAGCCTATAATGTCATTCTGGTTACCTTAGGGCCGTATTCATAGATTTCACATTGGTCTGGACTATCTTCAGACTCATTTGGTCCGGAATAAAGGCCGACCAAGTTTTTGGTATTCATTGACGATAAGTCTCGGACCAAGAAAGGCCGTGGATCAGCAAGGAGAAAATGTTAAACGACGAAGAAATGTAGTTCTGCGCATGCGCGACTGCCATAGAGTAGTAAACTAACCACTGTACTCCCTAGATTTTACCTTGCTATAGTCGTTTCACAACTGTTTTTTCATCGGTTCAGTGCTCGCCCAAAGCAAAAAAGAAGTGTGGTCGCAGGAGGAAAATGTCTGTTTTCCTTAATACAAAAAATGATGGTTATTATTGAAAACCAATCGGTTTCGACAAAAACAAAGAGGAGGTATGGAGGGAGATAATACATACATATATAAGCAGTTTTGTGCATGCTTCTAACCTATTACCACACCTCCCTTTTTGAAAACGTTCTTATCCACACAGTTTCATGGCATTAATCATTTCAATAAGATTTTAACTTTGGAATATTAACCTTTAACATTGAAATTTCAGAATCAAATCGTATTTAAATAGGAATGAACATTTGCTGTTATTAAAATCTCACCCTGGATCTTAACCAAATAAATATTGTGTGATAGTAATTATACAGAAATAATTACCTGAGGAAATTCTAATACATCATAAACTCCCCCGGGAGTTGTAATCCTCCTCCCCTCCTCTGAATTCTTTCGAACTTAACCCAAGTGGGACATTATTCCGAATCGGGTAGGAGGAATGAAATGTTAAGAAACATACGAAATCAGGTTTTTTTTATTACGTAGGGTTGATTGTGTAGTATCCTAGGTTCTCGTTCGAGTTTAGACGCGCAGATACCTCGGCTACGCCCTGTCGTCGCCGCGCAGTTGCAACTGCTACACTCCTCTCCTCCTAAAAAAACATCCCTCGGCTACGCCTTACGGCTTAGAGCTCTCGATGTTACAATGTTGAAACTCCGATTCTATAAGTTCCTTAACATTTCATACCTCCTACCCGCATACGGAATAATGTCCTCATACACTGTATTGAATTGAGTTATTTAGGGTTGTCTTAACGTAGCTTACTTTAACGACGTAACTTAAGAATTTGGAAGTGTCTAACTTTTCCTTCCCGTTACGTCAAGTTTAATGTGGCATGGTAATTAGAACCAATCGGCGTGAAGCATAGCATTAAGTAATAGAAGAACAATCAATCAAGATTCATTCCCGTTACGTTAAGTGCATCCTAATTAAACCTTTATTGTAGCAGAATTTCTTAACTTCGCGTTACATTCCGTCATGTTACGCAAAGTACATAGTAATCCCGGCTTAACGAAGGTAAATCTAGCAATGGCATATGAGCCATCAGTTATAATTGTGACTTACTACGGTCAGTAGTGTTTTCTTGATACCCTTCTCTTGCATAATGTGGAAGTGCTATTAGCATCGTATCATTTGAGATACTCAAACCTCGGTTATCGTCGTCTGTCATATAGGTTAGGATGAATCCGTTTTATCAGCCTTTTGGCCTTTGTTTTACTAAACCTGTATTTGTTTTGAAATTTAGGTCACCATACTTTCCAATTATGTCTAATTTTAGTATATACGAGGGCTGATCAATAGACAGACTATTTTTTTTCACGGATATTTATTACTCCATTTCAATGTTGACATGGTCTTTTTCAAAGTAGTCCTCTCCTACTTGAATGCACTTTTTATAGCGTCTCTGCCAGTCCTCTAGCACATGGTACAGGCCATTCTTTGTCAGGTCTTTGAGAATCGCCTCACTTTTCTTCAGCACTGCTTCAGTGCTCTCAAATCGAATACCCTGGAGCTTTGCCTTTAGTGATGGGAATAAAAAGAAATCACAGGGGACAAGACTGGGGCTATAAGGCAAATGCGGCACACAGGTAATGTTGAATTTAACCAAAAATTTCTGGACTTGATTTGCAACGTGAGGCCGCACGTTGTTGTGATAAGTTCTGGATGTTTCCTTGCAATGTGCTTCCTTGGTGTAGCCAATACTGACGTGTAGTACGCTGCTGCAACAGGGGTGTGAATGGGAGCAACAATCATAGCAGCTGTGTTGATGTTGACTTCAGTCATAGCAGAAGCCGAAGCACCAGGTCCACCTTGCTTAGCACAGAGGACTCGCTCTACTTTGAAGTCTTTGAACCACCTAAACACTGTTGCATCTTCACCGTATGCTTGCTTCACTTTTCCAAAGTTTCAGAGGCTGTATGATTTAAACGAAAACAAAATTTTATTGCTCCTCTTGTGTCACCTTCATTTTGTGGTATGCGAAATACAACTAGGGTCAACAATATACAGCATTACTACCAACCTACCGATACGAGAGTGCTGCCGCCTATGGACATTATACATGAAACCCCGCTCTTTTCATATATTCATGGTAGAGACAGAAAACTACAGGAAAAAATCAATCTCAGTCTTTATTGATCAGCCCTCGTAGTTTTACTCCACCATTACTCCAAAGTCATCCATTTTGTAAAGATGGTCTGCCTTTAATCTACCCTTCTGAGGTAGACCAAAATTTGGTCCCGAGCAAGGCGTTTGATCCCCGGACCAATGCAATTCCCGGTCTATGAATAAGAAAATCGATGGTCCGCTGTTAAATCCACCGGAACTAGCAAGTTCGCCCTTAGTGTTGTAGAATCAGCGTTGTCACCGGACAGAGTATTTAGATATCTAAGTTTGTCGATTAATGACGTTTCAAAATTACAAAATTTTAAATCTTCTACTAATTATTTTTACAAGAGTAGAGAAAGTACTGTATCCCAAACAAACATTCCAGGTTTTAAATGTTCCCTGAACCCCCTTCTCAAAAAAGAAGAGAGAAGTAATAGAATTAATGATTAATCGATGCAAGAGGTACAGTGACCAAATGGCTTTTTACTTTTTGGAAGAATTTCTCTGGTCTCTGCTAAATAATATAACTTTGACATGGAATACTCCATTTAACCCAGCAAGATAAATCCGCGGTAATGTGCGAGAGTCCCATTTGGGATGACCTAGGTTCGATTCTCGCCGAGTGTCCACTCTGTCCTTGGGATTTTGTGGTTTTCCCTGGTCGGTAGGAGAATGCTGGGTGTTTTCTGATCTACCATAATTACCGTTTTATTCCGTTTCCTTCTCATCTTTCACGTGTGTTGCTACATTTCGTGGCATATGGCGGTGCTGGACAGATGCTTGCTCCAAGGAAAAATCTGATGTGTTACACTCACATGACTTTCTCTACTCTTGTACAAACTATTGTTACAAACGCTTATTCTCCATATGCTTCATGTTAATCGAGATGTTAATCTTATTGCTAATTTTCTTGTAGATGCAAGGGGAATTGCTAGGCTTTAAGCGATAGTCAAATATTTTAAGAGCTGGTTGCTATGTGGCGCATTCCATTCTCTTTGTATGTCCAGGACATAAAAAATGAATAACGTATTTGAGAGAAGGTATAAATATTGGAAAATATCTCGAAAATGGTTCACTCAACAAAACAAATATATGACATAAATTGTGTATTTTAACGCGATCTACATTTTTGTGTAGTAAAAGTTTGTCTATCTCTTATGGTTTACCAGTTATGCAAAAGTCGTTCACAATGAAGAATACTTTTGGAGAAATTCCCAGATAATTCAAGATATACATTTTATTTGTCATGAAAATATCTTAAACATATGATATTTTAATCAAAATCCTTAGCGCCAGTTTTTAGAAAATTAAAAGTTTCGAAAATAGTTTCATGTAAAGGGTAATCTGTGGTGGGGGGATTTTCTTGAAAACCTTCGTGTCGCATCTCTGAAAGATACTGAACCTAAATACCAAGTTTGGTGTTTATCCGACTGTTGGTTTCTGAGTTATGCTGTTCACAGACACACACGGACATGTTTTTAAAAATGCGTTTTTGGATTCAGGGTGTCTCAAAACATGTATTTCCGGTGAAATTTCGGTTTCGAATTTTTGGGTGGAATACAATACTTCCCCTACTTACTATACGTAGTAGAGAAAGTAAAAATAGAATTTTGTTTATTCTTGATTAAGTTTGTGGCACCAACTGGTGTCATATAGCTGCACTGATGTAGATTAACTGTCATGGAACTAAATGACTTAACAAGTGTGTTCAAGTTTGCGTCAAGCAGCAATCCTGAATTCTTATTTATGAGTGAATTGCTTTGCTTTTGTTTAAAGAGAACTTTCTGGGGCCCAGGCGGGAATCGATACCGGAACACCTTATATAACAGGCAGTTTCTCTACAAATGAACTCTGGGACCAGTAATAGCAGTTACAGTGTTCGTTTTCAAGCATTTGTGTTTCATTTAGTATTCTTCTATCAGTCGGTTATGGAGTCTCCTTTGCAATTTCGCTTAGGCAAACCTTTTGGCATTCGCGCTATCCGGTATAAACAAACTTCAATTAAGGACGGCTTGTGTGGGCCACCTAGTATATGGGTAAGTGGATATTATGTCACCAAGTATAATGTAATTACCAACATGACCAGTGCTGCTAGATTGTATCAGCTGTTACATAATGATTTCAGACACGAGAGTTCGTGTTTAAATAATTGCTACAAATAATGTGCAGTGCAGTGATAACGTCATGTTAATTTTACAACCGGACTGACGTTACAATATTATCAAATCTGTTACGTTACTACATAAAGAGAGAAATAAAAGAGCCGCATCCGTTTTATAACAATGATCTGTTAGCAGAATATTAATTTCAGCATTAATAGCAAGCTAGAAAACAAGCTGCTTATTTTTAGTACCGCTATATTTACTCATTAAAAGAGGCGAAAAGGTCACTCTAACTAAGCAAACAGATATTAAAACGAAGCATATATAAAACAAGCCGTTTTAACAAGTATTTATTAACACATGCCCGTGAACATTCTTTTTCATTTGGGTTATTAACTTAATTTTTGGGTGCATTGATTACTGGATCATTTTATTTAATATCACGAAGCATGCCACCATTTCTGAGAGTAATGACCCAAAATTTTAATGAACCGTCTCCATTAAACAGATACCAAATGCTAATTTTCCTTCATTTTCATAAACAATTTGTTTTTTCCAAATCCTACTTTTTGTAGGTGGAAGGCTAATTGCATTCTATCCAAAAATGCGATGTCGAGATTTCACTTGAAATACAAGTTTTAAAGCTCCCTTGAAATCCATGCAATCTCGATAAACAACTTAAAAAAAGACAGCGCTTTGTAAAAATAGCAAAAGTATTCGACAATTCAAACAAAAATAACGGTTATCTAGAAAATTGCTGATACTATAAAAACATTATATGAAGTACACTGGGTATTTTAAAAATTAAACTAAATTGAGTTTTGGTTATGGACGCTATTTAACTAATGGGCGTGAAGGACAGGTAATTTTGTTCAGAGACCCTTTTATCGACCTTGAGGTCCTCTTACGTGCCGTAAATCTACGACACGGGACCACAAGCTTTACTTCCCTTCCGAAGGAAGCCATGCTAAGGACCTTTACGTCCGAAAAAATCTATAGCGATCTTGGGAATCAGAGACTAGCATGTACCACTAAACCAGGGAGGATAATAGGATGTTTTAAAGAGATCTACATTTTTACTTTTTCTACCACGTAAATAGCAGGTAGAGAAGGTATTGCATTCCATCCAAAAATTGGATACCTAGATTTCACCGGAAATACATGTTTTGAAGCAGCTTGAATACGAAAAAAAATTATTTTTAGTAACAGGTTGCGCGCGTGCGCGTGTTTACACAGTATAACTCTTAACACAAAATATCCGATAAATACAAAACATGGTATTTAAGTTCATTATGTTTCTAAGATCCGACTAGAAGGTGCAAGAAAATTCCGTAACCCAAAAATACCTTTTACAAGATATGCATTTTGTCATGAAGTATATTGAACATAATATGGCATTTTATTCAAAGTCTTTGCCATTTTTGAGAAAATAAAAAGCAGTGAAACGTTTTCCATGAAAACGTTAGTTTGGGTGAATTTTCTTGAAAATTTTAATTTCGAAACCTTCAGAGTTTAATATTTAACCAACTTTTCGTTTTGGGTTATGCTGTTTACTGTTTCAGGGATCACACAAAATGGATTTCCAGTGAAATCTTGGTATCTAATTAATTTCTCTACCATGCATGCTAAGTAGGCAAAGTATTGTATTGCATCCAAAAATTTGCTGTCGAGATTTCAAATACATACACTATGTGATCAAAAGTATGCGGACACCCCCACAAACATACGTTTTTCATCTTAGGTGCATTGTGCTGCCACCTTCTGCCTGGTACTCATTATCAGCGACCTCAGTAGTCATTAGACATGGTGAAACAGCAGAATGGGACGCTCCGAGGAACTCACGGACTTCGAACGTGGTCAGGTGATTGGGTGTCACTTGTGTCAGAAGTCTGTACGCGAGATTACCACACTCCTAAACACCCCTAGGTCCACTGTTTCTGATGTAATATTGAAGTGGAAACGTCAAGGGACATGTGCAGCTTAAAAAGCGTACAGGCCGACCTCGTCTGTTGACTGACAGAGATTGCTGACATTTGAAGAGGGCCGTTAAGAGTAATAGGCAGACATCTATCCAGACCATCACACAGGAATTCCTAACTGCATTAGGATCCACTCCAAGTACTATGACAGTTAGGCGTGAGGTGAGAAACCTTAGATTCCATGGCCGAGCGGCTGCTCATAAGCCACACATCACGCAGGAAAATGCCAAACGACGCCTCGCTTGGTGTAAGGAGCGTCAACATTACACGATTGAACAGTGGCAAAACGTTGTATGGAGTGACGAATCACGCAACATAATGTGGCGATCCGATGGCAGGGTGTGGGTTTGGCGAATGTCCAGTGAACGTCACCTACCAGCGTGTGTTGTGCCAACAGTAAAATTCGGAGGTGGTGGTGTTATGGTGTGGTCGTGTTTTTCCTGGACGGGGGCTTGCATCCCTTGTTGTTTTGCGTGGCACGATCACAGCGTAGACCTGAATTGACATTTTAAGCACCTTCTTGCTTCCCACTGTTGAAGAGCAATTCGGGGATGGCGACTGCATCTTTCAACACGATCGAGTACATGTTCATACTGCACGGGCTGTGGCGGAGTGGTTACACGACAAGAACATCCCTGTAATGGACTGGCCTGCACAGAGGTCTGACTTGAATCCTATAGAACACCTTTGGGATGTTTTGGAACGCCGACTTCGTGCCAGGCCTCACCGACCGACATCGATACCTCTCCTCAGTTCCGGACTCCTTGAAGCATGGGCTACCATTCCCCAAGAAACCTTCCAGCACCTGATTTAAAGTATTCCTGCGAGAGTGAACGCTGTCATCAAGGCTAAGGGTGGGCCAACACCATATTGACTTCCAGGATTACCGATGAAGGCCGCCGCGACCTTTAACGTAATTTTCAGCCTGGTGTCCAGATACTTTTGGTCACGTAGTGTATATGTTTTTAGACCCTCTGAACCACCCAAAAACAATTTTTAGAAAAAAAAGTCCGCGTGTGTGTGCGAGTCAGTGAATAACATAATTCCAAAAAGAGAAGTGGGTTAAATACAAACTTCGTATTTAAGCTATCCATGTTCCAAGAATGGACATGAAGATTTTCAGCAAAATGTATCACTCCGAACTGCCCTTTAATTGGAAATTGTTTCGGACGTTTTTATTTTCCAAAAAATGGCTCCAATGATTTTGAATTGAAGTAGCATATATTACAGATACAACTGCATACCTTGAATTTTCTGGCAATCGTCTGTGTAGTCCTCTTCATTCGGAAGTAACTTTTATAATTTTGTATAACTGTTGAACGTCAGACGAAAACACACTACACACAAATATAGATCTTTTAAAGCACACAATCATTTCAAATAACTTTTCTCTGGCGTACCACGTATGGTAAGCACGGTAGCTGTTGTATTCTATCTAAAAAAATTGATAAAGATTTCACCGTAAATATATGTTTTCAGGCCCCCCTGAACCCAAAAAAAGCATTTTTAGAAAAATGTCCGTGTGTGTGTGTGTGTGTCTTTGAACAGCATAATACTACCCTTTACATGCAGCATTATTCGAAAAATTTGATTTTATAAAAAATGGCTAACGATTTTTACTAAAATAGTATATATCTATTAAAGACATTTACATGACAAATAAAATGTATACCTTGAATTTTTGGGAATAGCCCACGAGTTCTCTTCATTTCGAAGTTATTTTGTATAATTTTGTATAAGTGGTAAAGCTAAGTGATAGAGAAAAACATATTACACAAAAACACACACAATTTATTTTATACAACTTTCTTGTGGCAGAAGCCATTTCTGAGGTATCTGCTATTAAAGGTTTGAAGTGTTCAATTTTTCTTGTCAACATTTAGTTGTTTCTCGCGATGTCATGGAAACAGCATGGAATTTTCAGGCCAGAATATAGCTTCCAGTTCTTAAACATTTGACTATCGCTGTTCTTTTTGTATTTACAGAGAAAGTCGAAAAACTGCGAACCGGCTGCGCGGTGGTTTTCCTGTCCGCGTCTTCGGCGCTCGTTGCCGTCTGCCGCTGTCATAGAAAGGCGCGGATGAAACCATGCAACATTTTTAAAACTACTTTTAAAGGCTTTACCTACCAGTTTTATGAAAGGAGATGCTGAAACTGGCCACTATCGTTGTCCATACATTTATGGCACCTCTTTAGGAAACTATCCATCACTCGCCGTAATTCACGGTGAGAAATGCTGGCAATTTCCTGGCGGATATTTTGTTTTAATTCTTCCAGGATGTGTGGGTTTGTATTGTACACTTTGTTTTAAGTTACCCCAGAGATATAAATCGCAGGGGCTTAGGTCGGGGGACCGAGGGGATCACAAATCTCTACTAATAATTTTGTCCTCGAACACACTTTCAATTGATCTCATCGGAATATTGGCCATATGAGCTGTTGTAGTGTCTGGTTGAAAAAGGGCAAAATCGCGCTTTCTGTCTGTTAATTCTCTAAAACAAGGGAGGGGGCAAAATTATGTTTACGTATGTACGGCGTCAACTGTTGACTCGAAAAAAATTGGCCCTATAACTCTTTCTCTGCAATTTGTTAGCTCCTCGCGCAGAGCCATAAGAAATTCCTGTTGTGAAAGACGCCTAAGTGATTCTTGGGGAGAATTCTGTAAACGATGACCGATGTCGTCTAATATTTCTTCGGTAAGAACCGTACGCCGTCTTTTAGATTTCTTACCCTGAACACTTCCTGTAACCTAAAATTTATTATAAAGTTCATGAATTGTTGTATGGTCTGGAACTTTTACACTTGGAACTCTTTCTGCAAATCGTACTTTCACTTGGCGAGCTGACTGAGTTAACACATACGAATCATAAATAATAACACGCTGTGCAGTAGAAAACACATACTGAGCCATAATATACTTTGTGACTAAGGACAGGACAAAATAATAAATAACTCGCAATAATTTAACTACATTACATCACCGTCAACTCAATACTGCAGAGCAAAACCCACGCCAACAGCGTGACCTTGTTTATAGCAGCAGTGCGTTACCATGTTTCCTCATGCCCAGTGGCAAAATACCGCACAGCCGGTTCGTAGTTTCTTGGCTCTCCCGTTATAACGAAGTGTAATGTAGCTATTTCTGTAAGGTTTATCTCGGTTAAAATGAAGTAGATAGAAAAGTAAGCAATAGTTTGTACATCCGCCATTAACGATAGAGGGAATGTATTACATCAGATACATTTAAGAGATGTTCAGCTGTAACACTTTGAAGTGGATTATTTGTTGGTAGTTGCTTCATGTTTATATGCACCACGTATGGGAGCCAATTTGTCGCGGTCACTTCGTGTTATCTTATTTCTGAGCGCCTGTTATTGTTTTACTACTTTGAATGTTGGGTTCATTGTCCTCCGGCTAGCTATTATTTCTCGGTCGAGCAAATCTCTTAAACAGGGTGTGTAAACGGAAAGGATTTTGTTACTGAAAGATAACACCGATAAAAGAATTTGTTTTTACACTTTGATTGTCGTCACACAGTATTCAATTTCACATACTATTCTTAATACACGCCCGACTGAAACTGTTATGTTTTCTAATGTGACTATAATCACTTATTTACTTCACATGATTAATTCGCGTGTTTCACATTTATAACAAACTTTAAGACGCGAGAGATTCTGTAGAATTGCGTAACGTGTACTTTATGTATGCTTCCGCTGAACTACGCGACGTATAACTCACGAATACTTATGTTGAACTGATCGACGTATTACACGCGAATGCTTTGTTGGACTGACGAATGACGAAATCTGCCTGTGACTTTAGCTTTTTATACTCCCACACACCGATATGCCTAAAGATTATAACCGAGCTGCTATTGGTTAATAAAACGCGCCAGCATTAGCGTCAATTTTTATATCCAATCAAAATTACGAACACAAATGCTCTAGGGAAAATATTCCCTCCATTTCTCAGAAAAGCGCGCCAATCTGACGTCATTTGTTTGTCTCTTCTAATTCATAAACAACTCACCCCCTCGCTGATTGTTATCCGCTCCTACTGTTAGTTTCAGTGAGGCCGTGTAAACTTATTTCCTAACATTGCTTATAATTAACAAACATCTCAAATCAATGTCATACAATAATGCTTATTTACACTACAAATCACTCTGGCATTTACAGTGTTGTGATACAAATTACTGCCACAACTTTATGTTGGCCAACTTGTTTATTAAAGCGGGGCTTAATTTAAAAGCGTTTCGTTACTTCATCTTTATTTGACTCCTTGTTGAGAGACCAAAGCGATCCTTTCCTTTGTTAATTGGTAAGGTAAAGAAAATCACTCGTGCAAATGTCACGTAAGGGGAGTTTAGGTTAGAAATAACAGTTATAGCAGCTTGTTTAGGCATGGATTATTGACGCACGCTGTATGGTGGAGGGCCGTTTAGTGGAATAAACCTGAAACAGTCCTATCAGGCTCGTCTTCACAAAGTGAAGTGCGTTCCGGAAACCCCGGTGTCCACTCCGGTTATCCATCACCGCCTACACTACATGTCCGTCGATAAAATATTACAGTCAGTAGAAACGTCTACATTTCAGCGATGTAACAGGCTCTAGAAAGGAAAATAATATTCTTTATATCTAGATTTTCAGACGAGTGATTATTTGCATAAGAAGCAAGCTTTATCATCCGTCATTCACGAGGAATGAATGATACTAACGCTGTGTGCTTTCGGGGATGAGCTGCGCATTCGTCCTTGACCTGGACAGGAATCGAACACTGAGATTACGCATTTGTAGCAATTTAACGTCTAACTACAACAAAAAATTTGCATATAAATCGGTGAAATTTAAAAAAAAATGAAAAAAGAAAGCACGAGACAAGGCAATAAAATCGCGCAGTTCTACATTTCGCCGGCGTCTGTTTCGTTGTTTACTGCATCCATTATTCATTGCGATACATTTTTTGCTTCGTGCAACTGTCACTTCTGAGAACTATGAGTGTACATGGAAATAAAATGTGATCTGACGTGTTACACGTCTGTGCGTTTACTGTGTACAGTCGTCGTCAGCGATGGTGGCTCGAGGTAAACAAAACAAGGGGTCAGCTTTTCTTTGCCAGTGCCTGGGATTGAAGGATAAAGAGTTGCTTTCAGATGTATTACATTGACGCTTCAAGCAATTTCGAAATATACGTTTTGGAGAAGACTTCAAAATTATACGCATGACACAATTAAAGAAATTAAAATAAATTACAACTCTGCGACTTGCATTTAAGTAAGTTTCTCTACTTTCTAAAAAATGTATGTTACGTAAAATTGTAATAAAACACAATTTTGTTGTATTATTTCCACAATTGTCAACTCTATTTTCTGTATATTAGCGTTATACAGGGTGATTTACGAAGAACAAACACATTTCTTTCTTTAATTATTGTGTTTGAAATTCACTCAATGCCCCAATTTTAGCACCAAATTAAGCAGAATGTTTTGGAGTTTCGATTGCCTGTCACTGGATGCGCAGACGTTCATGTTTTATTCGTAATTGTTAGTTTTATTGTCGGCAACTGTTTTTTAGATTTTGTTCTAGTCAACATGAAAATGGAGTACACATTAAATGAAGGACTCTTCCTTGTAAAGCAATACTGGATTACGAATTCAATTATAGCTGCTCAAAGGGCATACCAAAGAGAATTTGGTGTTCGGAATCCTCCCTAACGTAACACAATACTGGGACTGGTAAACAAATTGGATACAACTGGCTTCCCACGGTTGTTGTTGACGTAAGAGCACGACTGGATCAGTCACCCAAAGAATCATTAAGATGTTTGTCGCAGGAGACAGGGTACAGCTACTCAATGTGTCAGGGAGCTGTGAAAAGTGCAGGCCTAAAGCTGTATAGGATTACGGTTGTCCATCAGTTACAGGAACCAGATAAGGATAGACCTATACTGAATTATTGTCGTTGGATTCAGGTGTTCATTGTGCAAAATCCTGCCATATTGTCCATCACATGGTTCACAGATGAAACATGGTTCCATTTATCCGGCTACGTGAACTCAAATATGCACTCGGTTAAAATCGGAGTTTAGTGCGCAATATCCGCACAGAGAATAGTGGGACCAATTGTTTTTTAAAATAATGTGTACACTGCAGAGTACCGACGGATTTTCATGGAGTTTGCTGAGTAACTCGACGATGTAGAGCTGAGTCAAGGATATTTTCAGCAGGACGGCGCTACATGCCATACATCAAATGAATCCATGGCACTAACTGCAAGTTTCTTTGACGACCGGATAATTTCCAAGAACCTGTGGCCACTGAGATCTTCGGATTTGACATCGCCGGACCTCTTTCTATGGGGTTACTTAAAAGACAAGGTTTATGCCACACGTCCCCAGACATTGGACGATCTGAAGCACAACATTACACAGGAGATTCAAGCTATTGACAACAGAGAGCTCCAATGAGTGTCCAGTAACATGGAACGACGTGTTGAGTTGTGCCTTATGCAGGATGGAGGACATTTTCAACATTTGCTATACAGGTACATAATCTCCCAAAATTCCTCTGCATTTCAGGTATAAGTTGTTGCTACCATAACTTGTTTTGAAACAATTAAAGAAATAAATGTGTCAGTTCTTAATAAATCATCCCGTAGTTTACAAAAATAAAAACTACATACTAAACAACAATACCTATAACATTACAATTTGGCATGATGTGGAGGATAAAACATAGGAAACATTGTTTTTTAAATAAATGATACGGAGGCGTACAGTAAGACAGATTACTAATAAAGAAATATCTTTTAGTTTTGAAAATCGCGCAGTCAAATAATAAACATTTCACTGTCTGTCTACTGCCACAAAGACAGGTAAGTATAGGGTTATTCAAAAAGAAGGAACAGATTTTAAGTATTCGTTTCTAATGAAGGACAATAGATGGTAACATACGACACATCATTGAATAGAGAAAAGACGGATAAGTAGCAAACTTTGTATTTAAGTTTAGTATCTTACAAGGATGCGAAACGAAGATTTGCAAGAAAATCCCCCTCAAATACTCGTTATACGTAACATTTTTCGACACTTTCGATTTTATAAAAAAATAGCTCTAATGATTTTGATTAAAATACCATATATTAAGGATATTTAAATGACAACTAAAATGTGTATCTTCAATTGTATGGGAATATCCTTTAAAGGTACGCTTTATTTAGAAGGAATTTTGTATAATCTTGTGCAACTAGTATACGTTAAGGACAATTCGTAGAGACTTGGACTAAAAAATTGATTTTTTTGTTTTTTGTTGTAATGGATTGTAAGTGGCATAAGGAACATAACTATGTTAATTTTTGCTATTTGGACCTTCAAAGGGCTCTTATAGTATTGGTGTTCACCATTTCCTGTAGGTTGTATTTTTTAAACTGCAGGTACACTTTTCTCAAAACCTATATAACTTACAAGTTTTAATTTTTTTATTATACAGAACGTTTAGCTGCATCTAGTAGGTTAAACATTTTGATCCCAAATTATATGGATTCCACAAAAAAGTATAAATATAAAAATAATTACATAAAAATTCTATTTTCCTCTATTCTATTTGAAGTAGTTATTGTCTTGGGAGTCAACTTGAGGTAGGTTATATTGAAGGATGAGTTGTATTATATTTCGACTGTTTGGGAGCCGAACTTGAAGTAGTTGCAACCGCACGTATGGTAAAAAGCTTCCGGTAGCCTTCGCCCCAAATGTACTTTCCGGTGGCCTTTGCCCCAAATGTTTAAAAAAATATTAACTTTGTAATTTTGACTGTTTCTTGCGTCAGTATTATTGTTAGAGACATGGTTGTCTTAGCAGGGAGTGGTGCAACTGAAGAATGTAGGCTTACACAGATTTTAATTTTACTTCACTCCTTTTATTAATGCTTGACACGATTTAAATAACACTTCACTGATATAGAGAGAGAGCTGTGAGATTTTTTTTATTAATTACTTGCACTTTTTAACACGTAAACTATTAAATTTCTCGATAACGCATCTCGCGTCCGGTTAGGAACACTGTCTACAACCAACTCGTCCAGTTATGAGCGCTGTCTACAAGCAACTGACTTCTGAATTTGTAAATTTTGCTATATTTCAGTTTCTGATTGGCTAATCCTACTTCAATAGAATACCTTCAGTTAACTAACGCTTTTTCTGGTTGTTGATTGGCTATTTATAAACTGTCTCAAAATTTACATTATTGTTGCTGCAATAATGACTAGTAGAATTATTAAACATTCATACTCATTACTGTCTCAAGGTTACCTCATTGTTAGCAAATTTTAACCTATTATTCTCACAGCTCCTACATTATTAAGTTACGTAATACATTCACATAACATTATTACACATGGATACAATAATATAAACATATACAATGAATGTAATATACACTTTTTATATATTGTTACATACACATATTGCTTTAAGGCGGGCTGTTATTGAATTTATATATTATATAATTAGACTGAAATCATTTATATGTTAAAAATACTGGCTCGTTTTAAAATTAAGTTAGTTCCCCAAATGGACAAATAGTTAACCAGCTATCTTAAGCTACTTATAAAAAGTCATAATAAAAGTTGGTTGTTTCCTTATCTTTATTTTCAGAGAAAAGTGTACTTTGAAATGAGAGTAAATTTTTCTTTAGAAATTATTTTACGATATTTAAATATTTTTATAAAGCTAGCTAAAAAGTCTAAATATCTGTATACTCAGAAAAACTTCTTTAATAAGGAGTAAAATGTCATTATCCTAGAATGTATGTGAAAACAATTGCGAAAAAGCGTAAAAATACTCTGCGATCTCTACCAAGTGTCCTTAAGCGATAGACGAAAATGTACTACACAAAAAATTTAGATTTCTTTAAAACACACAATTTGTTTAAAATGAGCTTTTTGTGGCATAAGGCATTTCTAAGATATCCGTTATTAATGGTTCGAATGGTTCATTTCTTGGTGATTCTTTAAACTCCTTTCAACATTCAGTTGTTTCTCGCGATGTCATGGAAACAGTATTGAATTTTAAGGCCAGCATATAGCGTTCAGTTGTTAAACATTTGACTATCGCTGTTCTCTTTGTGTCTATAACGAAATGTGTAATGTAGCTATTTCTGTGAAGATTTCTTTTTATTAAAATGCCGTACGTAGAAAAATAAGGTTTAATAAAAAATGCTTGCATACCCACTGATAAAGATAGAGGGTAGAGAATGCCATGTGCATGTAACACATCAGTGTTTATATTAAAAAGAGAATTGTAGGAAAAAATACAGTAATAATCTATAATTTTACGTGTAAATATTACGTGTACTGGAGAGGAAAAAGCGTAGTGGGTTATATGGCGGAAGATGATACCCAATAAGCGTTTTATTACAATCGATTTTCAATTAAGGAACCAAACCACCCCACGAAACATAACATTTTAAAAGATACTGGGAAAATGTGCTTGGGCAGGAGAATGCAAAGTAATATTTCAGTTAAATAGCTGTGAGCTTCGTGTTTTTTACTTTCTCTGCCACCTACGTATAGGTAGCAGGTAAGAGGATGTTTTGTATTCGGCCCAAAATTTCGAGGTCGAGATTTCACGTAAATGTATGTTTTGACGTCCTTTGAACCCATAAAATGCATTTTCACGAAAAGGTCCGTGTGTGTTTATGTCTGAACAGTGCAACTAAAAACGCAAAATCGAATAAATATCAAACTTGATATTTAAGTTCAGTACATTCCAAAAATGCGACACAAAGATTTTCATGAAAATTCCCCCACCGCAAATATACTTTACATGGAACATTCATTTTCTAAAAATGGCTCTAATGGGTTTGATTAAAACAGTACATGTTAAAGATATTTACACAAGAAATGAAATGTATATGTTAATTTTTTGGGAATAGTCTACGAAGTCCTCTTCATTCGGAAGAAATTTTGTACAATCTTATACAAACGTCAAACGATATATTGTGACGTATGCAGAAATAATAGGACATACGTCTCTCTGGTCACCGGGATTTGAGATGGCAGTTGGAGTTTGGAGTAGGGAGAGTTAAGAATCTTTAGGAGGGGATGAGTTGTTTAGCGTCTCTGACGCTTGAGGATAGCGTGGCTTGAGAAAGCGAGTCAGGGAGTGACCTTCGAGCTGTATGGACGTGCAACTGCCATGCGGCCTCGCCGGCGGACATGTGGGCTAAAAGTGTAAGCACTACGTTATCTATCTTTATATAATAAATTCACCAGCCATCCATTCTCTGGAAGATTTAATTATGTTAGTGTAGAGTCCTTTCCTTCCTTTAAGCCATGAAACGTTTCGGATTAGTAATATTTTCTGTACTTTCTTTAGCTGCGTCCCTCGTCGTAGCCTCGCCGCGTAAGAAGTTTGATTAATTTCCCGGTACATTCTTTGCAAGCGAGTAGCTCCCCATTATTTTTTAGTAAATATAAGAAGAGGCTACGACAATATGAAAATGTACTACACAAAAGTATTAGATCTCTTTAAAGAACAATAAAGTTTCGAATTTTCTTTTTGTTCTATTTATACTCCGCCTTTAACTACATTTGTCTTATCGACGGCCTTTCCTTTGGAACTTATTGCCTATTGCAATGGTGTTAACTCGTGTAACTCTTGTCGTTGGGTTTCTTGCACTTTGGTGCTTAATCATTAGATCATAGATATATTCACACTCTCATTCATACTTCTAGTCTCAGGGATTAATCATGACTAGAGAAAAATTCCCAACACTAGCCGGGAATCGAATCCGGGACCCCTCGCACAACAGGCAGTTAAGGTCCTGTCTACATTCAGTTGTTTCTCGCGATGTCATGGAAACAGTATGGAGTTTTAAGTACAGCATACAGCGTCCAGTTGTTAAACATTTGACTATCGCTGTTCTCTTTGTATCTATAACGAAATGTGTAATGTAGCTATTTCTGTAAAGATTTATTTGGATTAAAGTGTAATAGGAAAATAAGCTTTAGTAGATAGACAGATAGAGAGATACTGGTTTCAAATTATTGAAGTTATTTCACAAGTATTTAGTGCATCGGTCATTGACCGTACATGCATATTTAAGATACAAGGTATGGTGACAAAATAAACAACTGAAAAACAAAAGGAAACAAAAAGAACAAGAAAAAGGGAAATAGAGAGGAATTATGTTTGTCTAACTGAACAAATTTGGCCTAGCTTTGCGCACTATAGCCAAAAAATGTCCCATGTTTTGTCAGTTCCTCTGGTCAGCCAGTAGATCCCAACATGCCAATCTCTTTCTTGAGGGACTTAAGAATTTTTCTTTGAGTTTAATTGTTCGCTGGTTCTACCACTGTACACATTCCGCCAAAATATGCACCCAGTCCTCATCCAAATCACAGAATGGGTAGTTTCTCCTACCGGAATCGTCAGTGCTCTCCAGTCCCCCAGCGTAAACCATGCCATTCCTGATCTTTCCGTTCTTCCTAAGTTAAATACATATGCCTCTTTACCCCAGTTCAATTTTATTTCATTTACTGGACTTAGAGAAGGTTTAGTTTTACAATCCCATTATATTTCCTGTTGGTTGATGTCTCTTAGTCTTCTTTTGATAGCTTTCCATATGTTTTTGTCATTTGTTTCAGCTCTTTGCCATACTGACACCATTCCTATTCTCCTCAAACCGCTTTCCAAATCAGCAGAATAGTTTGTATACCCACTAATAAACGAGAGGATAGAGAAAGTCATCACTGTGTACGTTGTCGTCGTCGCCTATTGCTTAATTTCTACCAATAATCTTATATAATCTTTTATACAAATGAAGAAGACTCGCTATTTTTTTCAATTTTTACTTTCTCTACTACGTATAGTAACTAGGGGAAGTATTGTATTCCACCAAAAAATTCAATACCGAGATTGCGCCGGAAATACATGTTTTGAGACCCCCTGAATCCAAAAAAAGCATTTTTTGAAACATGTCCGTGTGTGTGTGTTTGTGAACAGCATAACTCAGAAACGAACAGTTGGATAAACACCAAACTTGGTATTTAGGTTCAGTATCTTCCAGAGATGCGACACGAAGGTTTTCAAGAAAATCCCTCCACCCAAGATTAACCTTTATATGGAACATTTTTCGAATATTTTAATTTTCTCAAAAATGGTCAAACGATTTTTAATAAAATCTCATATGTTTAAGATATTTTCATGACAAATGAAATGTATATCTCGAATTTTCTGGGAATGTCTCCAAAATTATTCTTCATTGTGAACGAATTTTGCAATACTGGTAAACCATAAGAGATCGCGTTAAAATACCCAATTTATGTCATACACATTTTTTGTTGTTGAGTGAAGTATTTTCGAGATATTGCTTGTTATTCCCTTAAATTTTCCAATACTTCTCTTAAATTTTTTGACTATCGCTTAAAGCCTACCAATTCCCCTTACATCTACAAGAAAATTAGCAATAAGATTAACATCTCGATTAACATGAAGCATATGGAGAATAAGCGTTTGTAAAAATAAGTTTCTACAAGAGTAGAGAAAGTCATGTAATTGTAACATCAGAATTTTTTTTTCAATTTCGAGAAAATTCAAGATATACATTGTTTTTGTCATTCAAATCCCTTAAATACATGAGTGTACATTAATCAAGCGTTACTCATTTCAAAAAACAATCTAGTAAATAAAGAACATCAAGTTAATAGTCGATTGCAGGAGGCCGTGAGTTTAAAGAACCTTTTAACGATGGTGTCATGTTCGCTCGTGAAAGAACGAAATACTGCGACATGTCCTCCCTGTAAACTATAGGGAAAAAAAAACTTCTGAAACAACTAGATCGGGCTGCAATTCTAACTGTCAGGGCCTGAAATTAAACCGTGAATAACAGAGTGCTGTGTAATTGAGTGGCCCGAAATGTCAACCGATTAAACTAACCCAGACTAACGACTTCTTCCACGGACTGGACTGCTCAAACTGCAGCACAATTTATCGACTCGGAATACAATCTATCAATTAGATTTAAAATGATCGCTGTTATAGCTTTTATGCAAGATATGCCGCAAAAATAACTTTTCTAAAGCCTTTAATCCTAAAAAGCTTAAATGGCATATCCCTTTTAAACGTGCTCATTAATTAACTTAAGGAGAGACCAAAAACCCTATGTTCAATTTGCTAACTTTGTAAACATTGAAAATTTTCAGGATGTAGTTTGATATATTCTAAGTTCATTCTTTCTCCAACACGTACTTACAGTAGGTAGTGCAAGTATTGCACTCCACCCTAAAAACATCTAATGTGTTGCACTCACATGACATTCTCTACTTTTGTACAAACTATTTTTACGAATGCTTATTCTTTATGTTAATCGAGGTAAACAGTTGCAGAAACGTGTAATAAACCTTGTTATAAAACATTTGAGAAAAATTATAAGTATTACAAAATTCAAACAATAACAAGGAATACCTCGGAAATGGGTTACTGGACAAAAAAATTGTATATGACATAAATTGTGTGTTTTATCGAGAACAGCATTTTCTGTACAGCAAAATTTTGTCCATCTCTTACGGTTTACCGGTTACACGAAAGCCATTCAGAATGAGGACGACTTTTGGGGACATTCCCAGAAAATTCAAGATATACATTTGATTTGTCATGAAAATATCTTAAAACATATGATGTTATAATCAAAATCGTTGGAGCAATTTTTGAGAAAATCAAAACTTTTCAAAAAATGTTCCATGTAAAGGGTAGTCTGGAGTGGGTAAATTTTCTTGAAAAATCTTCATGTCGCATCTTTAAAAGATACTGAACTTAAGCGCCAAGTTTGTTATTTATCCGACTTTTCGTTTTTAAGCTATGCATACGGGCCTTTTTATAAAAATCTGATTTACACTCATTTGACTTTCTCTACTCCTGTACAAACTGTTTTACAAACGCTTATTCTCAATATACTTAATGTTAATCCAGATAAAAATTTGCAGAAACTATCATATTGCTAATTTTCTTGTAGGTGCAAGGGGAATATGGCAGGCTTTAAGCGATAGTCAAATGTTTTAAGAGCTGGTTGCTATGCGGCGCATTCCATTCTCTTTGTATATTCAGGAGATAGAAAATACTAATAACGAATTCTCATTTGATAAAAAGTATAAGTATTGGAAAATTCAATAAATAACAAGGAATATCTCGGAAATGGTTCACTTCACAAAAAATGTATGTAACATAAATGGTGTTGTAATAAACCTTGTTATGAAAACATTTGAGAAAAATTATAAGTATTACAAAATTCAAACAATAACAAGGAATACCTCGGAAATGGGTTACTGGACAAAAAAATTGTATATGACATAAATTGTGTGTTTTATCGAGAACAGCATTTTCTGTACAGCAAAATTTTGTCTATATCTTAGGGTTTACCAGTTATGCAAATGTAATCTTAAATGTATGACATTTTAATCAAAATCTTTAAAACCATTTTTAAGAAAATCAAAGTGTTCAAAGAATGTTCCATGTAAACTGTAGTCTGGTGTGAGAAATTTTCTTGAAAATCTTTATATCGCATCCTCGGAAGATACTAAACTCAAATACTAAGTTTGGTTTTTATGCAACTTTTCGTTTTTGAGTTATGTTGTTCACAGTCACACAGACACACATACAGACGTGTTTCCAAAAATGCTTTATTCGGATTCAGGGCACTCTAAAACTTGTATTTTCGGTGAAAACTCGGTATAGATTTTTGGTTGTAATGCAAGGCCTTCGCTACCTGCTATGTACGTGGTATAAAAAGTAAGAAACAATAGGAGGTAGAGAAAGTCGCGAGTATAAACACGAATTTTTTTAAAACCAATTTCACCAATGCTTTAGTTCAATTTTTAAGTTGGGAATAACATGATCCAGAAAGTTAACCTATATACTTGTATTTTATCCAAACTCCTTTAAACCCATTCCTACCTATTTGCCTGAAACTTCTCAAGTTTGAGGCTGATGTATACTTAAGTGAGAAATCGATCGCAATAAAACGATAACGTATTCGACCAAACTTCCGCCGTAGAGTGCAGCGTTTATCGGAAACGGATATTTCCTAACGGCGCCCATTTTCCATCCAAGCATTCTTTTATGACAACAAACCTCACCTACGCGATTTTATATAGTCCTAAACTGCAGTTAAGCTGTAATATTGCTTCCGCAGTTTAATGTTCAAAGTTCATGTGCGATAATATCCCCTGGATTCGATTTCCGGTGCTGGAATATGTGCTTTGCAACAGCATTTCAAAATGAAATTTATGAACCTTACTTTAGTAATCTCACCGAATTCAGAATAATGAAGTATAACACAATGTATAAAAAATCTATGTATTACACTCACGTGAATTTCTTTACATCTATCGTTTATTACTGGGTATACAACGTATTATTACGACCGAGAGAGGTAGCTCCGTGCTAACATGTGCAAATCTCATTCTGGAGTTCCCAGATTCGATCCCCAGCGACCGCCCACTCTGACCCATGAGTTTTTTGTGGTTTACCCGGGTCGGTTCATCTACTACAACGACTCTTGTACCCCTCATATCCTATATCCATCATCTTGTCATCTATTTCAAGGTTGTAGGCCCAGGTGAAAGTGTTCGACGGGTTGCGGCTGGACGGTGTTGTGCGCTCTGTGGAAGTTCGTCGTCCATGAACTGCCCAGCTGGAACCCGTATGGGTGTGGGTACTTCTTCGGGGTAACCCTGGGGGCTGGGGCTCAATCGAGGGGCTTGGGCGGTGTTCGAGGCGCTCAATCTGGAAACGTTATGGACCCCGGTGCTTGCGGCTGTCGTCATCCATATCTGATCGCTCTTCGGACCTCTCTCCTCATCCCTACCTCCCATCCGGGAGTCACGGTAGAAGCACAGGGGCCAGCTGGCCTACGTGTGGTGCTCTGCCCTGGTTATAGGGACCTTTTACCTATTTTTATGAAAACTTATTTTCCTATCTACTTCATTTACAGGTAATACAACGGTCGCACACTGCAACCTACATACATCTACTGTGGCTACCACACCCCAGGAGATGAAATGAAGGAAAACAGGAGGCTACAGGGCGCAGGGAGACTTGCCCCAGAGACGCGAGGAAGTCTCTAAGACAAGCCCGTAGCTGAAACTGCCTAGAGAGAGTAACGAACGACCCGTTGACCAAGCAGCCATCTCGTGCACACGGGAGTGCTCTTTTCTTTGAGAAATCATCCGCGCCATCTGTGCGGCACCGCCATACACCACGAAACCTAAAAGCACAGCTGAAAGATAAGAAGGAAAAGGATGAAACAGAAATGATAGAAAGGAAATCTCGGTAGATTAGAAACCACTCCAACATTCGCCCTCAGACAAGGGAAAACAACGAAAACCAGGGCCAGAGTGGGTTATCGACGTAAACCGAACCCGGGTACTCCGGTAAGGCAGAGGGAATCGCAATAGCTAAATATTTAAGAACGAGACTCTAAAATCTGTCAAGTTATTCCATGTAATTGTGAGAAACTACTGAAAATTGACAGGAAAAATTGAATAAATCGCACCATTAACAACGAATACTTCACAAATGACTTAAAGCACAAAAAAGTTCTTTGAAATAAATCCTGTGTTTTAAATAGTTCTACATTTTGTGACATAAGATTTTTGTGAACAGTTTTCGTAAGTTCATAAGCTATTTTAATCTCAAACAAAATATTTAACATGTAGTATTTGAATCAAAACTATTATAGTTAATTTTTGAGAAAATCAAATACCTACATATAATTTTGTTGAAAATCTACGAGGTTCTATTCTTGGAAGAAGCTGAACTTAAATACAAAGTATATTTATGCGAAATTTTGTATTTGATTTATATTATTCACACACACATACACAAGCTGCGTTTTTATGAAAATGACTTCTAGTTTATTGAGCGACCTAAAAATATTTATTTTCGGCGCGATCTCGATGTTGAATTTCGGTGTGGAACACAATACACAAAACCTCATTTACCCCGACTAGGTGGGACCGGATTAACCCCAGAGTATTCTACTAAATATGACAATTCTAAACTTGTACACCCATGGACACAAAATATGCCATCCCCTGATTGTGACGATCGGAGGGATTCGTGTACCTTCGCAACAGCTGTGTCTATAATGCACATGCAGGAACTGTAGAATGGTCTCTGCCCTGTGAGCGCAATGGTCACCTTATAAATTGGTTCTCGGTGGTGACTCTTATAAGCTACTGTAAATAGAGCTGGAACAACGTTTCGTTGGCCGAGAGGTTAAGAAGGCACTGCTTCCGCTCATAAGCTCCTCGGTTCAAATCAAGTGTTATTGTTAATTTTATGACTAGATGTGTACAATATAGTATTGCTATAATATAGCTTTAGCATTTGCTATTATCTCTTAAAACTAAAACATACACAAAACTAATATCGGGTGTATAAACTCTGAGCACGTGTAACTGCCCTCATTTTCGGGTTATAGGTGAAATTAAATCCCTGTAGTAACGCGGACGAGAATCTACAACATCCCGGGCTTTTTGAATTTGTGCTCAAAAGCCATCTTTTGACCTTGCGCATCTGCAGGAAAATTCGAGTGCAGTTCCCTTTTCACTCCAGTCCAAACATTTTCATTAGGGTTCAAATCTGGCGAACAGGGAGGCCAGTCTGTCGAGTGCGGAATCTTATTTCGTTGTATATGTTAAGCGTTTCTGCATTATGTGAAAATTATGTAGCTTTTATGTCACTAAATAACCATGGGTCCAAAAGGAAGGTACAAAGTTTCAAAATTCAACCTGCTACAAATATTTAAAACGGACTGAGGATTCTTCCACTGCCATAGGGTGCTTATAAGCTAAGCAGCTTTTCCAGAACTTGGAAAACTGTCGGGCGAGAGCGGCTTAAAGAAGTTAGACGTTCCACTGATGTTTCACATCCTCCATGAATATCGGAGGATTTTTCATCCGTTATTTGAAATATTAAGGAGTGCACAAATTGCAATTATGATGGGGTAGAGGGGAAGATTTGCTATAAAAATCACCTAGAGCACTATACAACAATTTCATGAAGAACGGGGAAAGGTAAATAAAATCAATCGATTCGTCACTGTAGTTGACAAAGTTGAACATGCAACATCGGATGCATCTGCTAATACCTTGTACTCTTTGAAGTTTTAAGTTAACATTCAATGATCTAGAGAATGGGTCAGGCGGTAAGGTCTATGGCCCGCATTTGGCTGATTGCAGTGGCCAACCTTACTGACCCACTAACTTTTTTCGGGGATTCGCTGGGATAGATAATTTGCATCCCCCGAATTTCCTGTTCCTTCATTTCATCTCAATTCTCATTTCACTTCACCTTACATCTGCTTCGTTTCAGGGTTGCAAGTGTTGATGGAAGGTTTCGGCAAGTGCATGCCAGGCGAATAGGATGCTCTGCGTAAACCCTCGTCCCCTGGACTGCGGGGTCGCGGAACACCCTAGGGGATGTTTAAGGCCACAGGGGGGCGGTTGCACTCGGGGAGTTCAAATCCGTAAATGGTAAGGACCATGCCATCTGCCTGTCATGACTACTGCTCCAGGCCCCCTCTGTCTCCTCTCCCCTCATCCCTCCCTCTCGGGGCGCCCCGTCGGAGGCCTAGATGCAAAGATCTGCTTATGTCCAGGTGTTAAGACCGCTTCTCCTTCTACTCTTATCCACTCTACCATTCATTTGTTTCTGGCGATGTCAAAAAAGAGTATGTCATTTCAGAGCTATCAGAAATGTGGATTTGAGTATCACCTTGTACCGTGTATCACGTCTTCCGTGTTCTTGGGGTAACATACTAGCCTCTTGTTTCCAAAGTTGCGGGTTGAAAGCCAGCGGAGGGCGAAGGAATATTAAATGTTTAGCATGGTTTCCTTTGGAAGGGAAGTAAAGCCGGAGGTCAAGCGTTGTAAAAGAGGTCTGTAAGAAAAATCCGGTTTTTACGCCCAATATACTAGGGCGGATCGAAAAGTAACGCACGATAATTTTTTTCTGCCTTGGTATTGCAGCTGTAATTTTGCAATTTCACACAGATATATTTTGAAGTTTTCACTTTAGAGGGTATTTTTTTTTCATGTGCAGCTCCACCGAGAGAAGCGTTAACTACGCAACAAAGATGGCGCGCATGTTACTGTCATCCACGTGTGAAGAGCAGAGAGGTGTGGTTCGATATTTGTGGGCCAAAGGGCATAAACCGAGTGATATTCACAGGGACATCCGTGGCGAGTATGGTCCGGCAATGTCTCCAGGTGGTGTGCATTCTTCCTAAAGGGCCGTGTGAACCTTAGTGATATTCGCCACTCTCCGGGAGCCCGGTAAGAGCTGTAACCCCGCAGAATGTCAGAGGTATTGAGGTGGCAATTTTTAACAACCGGCGTGTCCAACTGCGAACCTTATCACAGCAGTTCAAGATTTCCTATAGTGCAGTGTATGACATTGTTCATAACACGTTGAAATTTCGTAAAGTTAGTGCTCGCTGGGTGCCTAAGAACCTGACAGACAACCACAAGGGCCAGCGAATGATGACGAGCTTGGATCACCTAACGCGGTACACCGCAGAAGGGTACATGATATTCTGAAAGGAATCGTCACTGGTGATGAGTCGTGGGCATACCACTACACACCCGAAACAAAGCAGGCAGGAGGGGAAACATGCTGGTTCCCTAGTGAAGAAAAAATCAAAGTGACCCAATGTGCTAGGAAAGTGCTTGTGACGATGTTCTGGGGTATGCTTGGTGTTGTATTGGTGGACTTTACTGAACACAGCACCACTGTGAATGCTGCAGCCTACGTGAAAACTTTGGTGAAGTTGCGTCGTGCCCTTCATGACAAACGCCGCAACATGCATGCTGACGATGTCAAAATTCATGACAATGCTGCTGCTGTTCGTCATAAAATCACAAAGTTTGATAGGGAGGTGCTCCAGCATTCACCATAGAGCCCGGACCTTGCACCGTCGGACTTTCATTTGTTTGATCTCATGAAGAAATTCCTGGCCGGCCAACGCTTTACAACAGATGCGGATGTGAAATCAGCAGTCCGCAGATGGCTGTACTCCAAGAAAACGGACTTCTACGAACAGGGCATATTGAAACTGGTATCACGATGGGAGAAGTGTGTTGAGAAACTTGGTGACTATGTCGAAAAGTAGGTAAGAGGTGCAAGTTCATTTGTGATTTTTTAAACTTTTTTTTTGTAAAAACATTATTGGGCGTTACTTTTCGATTCGCCCTCGTAGAATGTGACGCTAAGGAACATAGTAGTTAAAGAGCGTTCATTAATAAAACTAAATTTAATTTATGCTAGCCTCTAGTTTCCAAGGTTGTGGGTTCAAACCCGGCGGAGGTCGATGGATTTTTAAATCCTTAGTATGGCTTCCTTCGGAAGAGAAGTAAAGCCGGTTGTCACATGTTGTAAAAGAACCTTAAGCGTGACAATGAGGCCTCTGAGAAAAATCCAGTCTTTTACGCCCAATATAGAATGAGACGCTAACGACCATAGCAGTTAAAGAGCGCCCATTAATTAAAAAATCTGATGTGTTACACTCACATGAGTTTCTCTACTCTTGTACAAACTATTTTTAGAAACGCTTATTCTCCATATGCTTCATGTTAATCGAGATGTTAATCTTATTGCTAATTTTCTTTTAGATGCAAGGGGAATATGGTAGGTTTTAAGCGATAGTCGAATATTTTAAGAGCTGGCGCATTCCATTCTCTTTGCACATCCAGGACATAAAAAAATGAATAACGAATTTGAGAAAAACTATAAGTATTGGAAAATTTAAGGGAATAACAAGCAATATCTCTAAAACGGTTCACTCAACAAAAAAATGTTTACGACATAAATTGTGTATTTTAACGTGATCTACATTTTTTGTGTATCTCTTATGGGTTACCAGTTATACAAAATTCGTTCACAAAGAAGAATACTTTTGGAGACATTCCCAGAAAGTTCGAGATATACATTTCCATTTCTCATGAGAATATCTTAAACATATGACATTTCAATCAAAATCGTTAGAGCCATTTTTGAGAAAATTAGAATTTTCGAAAAGCTTTCCATGTAAAGGGTAGTCTGGGGTGGGGGGATTTTCTTGAAAACCTTTGTGTCGCATCTCTGGAAGATACTGAACATAAATACCATGTTTGGTGTTTATCCAACTGTTCGTTTCTGAGTTATGTTGTTCACAGACACAGACACACGCGGACATGTTTCCAAAAATGCTTTTATTAAATTCAGGGGGTCTCAAAACATGTATTTCCGGTGAAATCGGTATCGAATTTTTGGGTGGAATGCAATACTTCCCCTACTTACTATACGTAGTAGAGAAAGTAAAAATCTTATGTGTTACATTCACGTGACTTTCTCTACTCTTGTACAAAATATTTTTACAAATGCTTATTCTCCATCTACTTCATGTTAATCGAGATAAAAATTTGCAGACTCTATCTTATTGCTAAGTTTCATGTACAGGTAAAGGGAATATACATTTACAAGGCAATATAGAAATACAGTAGCCTTTAACCATATACATATCTCTTAATAGCTGGTTGCTAGGTGCAGCACCATTCTCTTTGCCACAGATTAATACACCTTGCATATACAAGACAAAAAATGAATAACAAGTTCTCATTTGAGAAAATAAGCATTGAAAAATTTAAGGGAATAACAAGCAATATCTCGAAAATGGTTCACTCAACAAAAAAAATGTATATGACATAAATTGTGTATTTTAACGCGATCTACATTTTTTGTGAAGTACAACTTTGCCTATTTCTTATGGTTTACCAGTTATTCAAAAGTCTTTCACAATGAAGAATACTTTTGGAGACATTCCCAGAAAATTCAAGATATACATTTTATTTGTCATTAAAATATCTTAAACATATGATATTTTAATCAAAATCGTTAGAGCCATTTTTGAGAAAATTAAAATTATCGAAAAATATTCCATGTAAAGGGTAATCAAGGGTGGGGGATTTTCTTGAAAACCTTCGTGTCGCATCTCTGGAAGATACTGAATCTAAATGCCAAGTTTGGTGTTTATCCGACTGTTCGTTTCTGAGTTATACTGTTCACAGACACAGACACACACGGACATGTTTCCAAAAATGCTTTTATTAAATTCAGGGGGTCTCAAAACATATATTTCCGGTGAAATCTCGGTATCGAATTTTTGGTTGGAATACAATACTTCCCCTACTTACTATACGTAGTAGAGAAAGTAATAAAAAACTTGTACCTACAAATGAAACGTGTAATGAAACTATTTCTACTAACACTTTATCACAATTAAAATGAAGTACATAGAAGAACAGGTTGTGGAAGAGCGGGTAGAGAAAGTCATTGAATGTAATACATCAAATTCTTTTCTTTGTCCCCAGAGTGGAAGCTGAGAGAGGGAGGGAGATGCCCAGGCGCGCAGGTTGGATTCTAGTGGAATCTGTCCTGGAATTCTTCGACAGTTGGAAACGAGAGCTTTCTGTCATCTGATCCTTCAATTCCACGGAATGACACATGCCGAGATTTTTTGCACATAATGAGAGCTACCCTTGACGAGAAAATCAGTTCATTATTTCGAACCAAAAGAATGTCAAAGTTCATTGTGAATACATCCGTCATGTCATTGTCTTTTGCACCGAGATAATAGATAACGTCTGTCTTTTACATGTGGAATCAAATTCACCTATGCCTCGTTTCTACAGATACTTCCTTTATGCGTTAAAAACCGAGCGGCTCAGCTCAGGCGGTGTCTGTGGCGCGCATTCGGGAGGTCGTGGGTTCCATTCCCACGGCCGATCTTACTGACCCATGGGATATTTTGGGGCTTCGCTGGGAAGGTTCAATACATCCCTCGAATTTCCTGTCCCTCCATTTCACCTTTATTCTCATTTCACTTCATTTTTCATCTGCTTTTGTGTTTCAGGTTAGCAAGTGTCGGCGGGAGTATCGGCATCACATGGCAGGTGAAAAGAATGCTCTATGTAAACCTTCGTTCCTCGAAATAGGGCGGTCTTCGAGTACCGGACATCCCCCCCAGTGGGATGTGCAAGCCGATTGCACCAGCTGTCATCCGGGGTGTTTCACTCTGTAAAATGTAGGGACTCGGGACTCTGCCCTGTCGTACCTCCTGTCTCCACTCACCTCACCCCTCCCTTGAAGTTGAGGTAACCTTGAGACAACAATAAATTAGAAAGTTTAATACTGCTACTAGTAATTCTTGGAGCAATAACTGTAATATTTAAAACAGTTTATAAATATCGAGTCCACAACTAGAAAAAGCTCAAGTTAAATAAAAGTATTCTATTGGAGTAGGATTAGACAACCAGAGACTTGAAATAGAGAAATTTACAAATTTAACCGGTAGAAGTCAGATGCTAGAAGGCAACGTTCCTGAGCAGTTCACTCGGCATGTATTCGGTGCGAGATATATAAAATTCATTACGGCGAGAATATTATAAAGTTTACGTGTTAAAAAGCGCAAGTAATTAATAAATAATCTCATGGCTTTCTATATAAGTGAACTGTTATTTAATCGTGTGAAGGATTAATAAATGGAGTGAAGTAAACATTATAATTTGTGTAAGCCTATATTCTTTAGCCTTATCACCCCGTGCTAAGAGATACATGTTTCTATAAATTATTACTGACGCAGCCGAGGCATACATATATAGTATTTAAATAAACATTAAAATACAAAGTTGATTTTTTAAACGTTGGGGCGAAGGCCACCTGAAACTTTGTACAATACGTGGGGCAGTTACGTCATCAAGTTTGGCTCCCCAACAGTGGAACTACAATACAATCCCACTTCAAGGTCGAGGTGCTAATATTATTTTTAACTAATTTAATTAATTTTAATTAATTAATTAATTATTTTTCTTTCTTTATTTTTTTATAATTAATTGACCTAATAGTGGTGGAAACTTTGAAGCCCGGGACTTAAGTACTTACAGCATTGCAAGTCGCATTGGGGTATGTCATCTCAATACAATTTGAGATCTCCTTATGTTTTACCGAGAAAAATGCGAATCAGTTGGAGAATTTAATGTCGCGCCGGTATGTTTCCATGGTAACTCAGTGGTTAGAGCAACCGAGCGGAGACTGGATGATCCCTGGTTCAAATCCCGGTTATGACATTACTTTTTTCAGTCGTCTGATTCTACGTTTCCAATAGCTTATTACCTTCACTACCACGTACATTATAGTTACCACCCAAAAATTCGATAGCGAAGTTTCACCCGGAAGCACATGTTTTGAGGCAACCGAAACCAAATAAAACATGCCCTTATTTCAAACTTGAGGCAGTATTTTTAACACTTAAATAATTTCATTCTAATTATATAATATGTAAATTCAATAATAGCCCGCCTTAAAGCAATATGTGTATGTAATAATTTGTAAAATGTATGTAACAGTCCAAATATATGTTTATATTATTATATACATGCAATAATGTTATATGAATGTATTAGCTGTGAGAAATAGGTTAAAAGTTGCTAACAATGAGGTAACAATGAGGTAATCTTGAGGCAATAATGAGTAAGAATGCTTAATAAAGCTACTAGTCATTAATGGAGCAATAATAATGTAAATTTTGTGACAGTTTATAAAAATAGCCAATAAACAACCAGAAAAAGCTTTAGTTAAATGAAGGTGCTCTATTGGACTAGGATAAGGCAATCAGAAACTGAAATATAGCAAAATTTACAAATTCAGAGTTCAGTTGCTTGTAGACAGCGCTCATAACTGGACGCGTTGCTTGTACACAGTGTTTCTAACCGGACGCGAGATGTGTCCTCGAGAAGTTTAACATGTATTCAGTGTGAGACGAAAATAGTTTACGTGTTAAAAAGTGCAAGTAATTAATAAATAATCTCACGGCTCTCTATATCAGTGAAGTGTTATTTAAATCGTGTCAAGAATTAACAAAAAGGAGTGAATTAAAAATTATAATCTTTGTAAGCCTACATTCTTCAGCCGCACCACGCCTTGCAAAGAAATCCATGTCTCTAACAATAATACTGACGCAGCCAAGGCAAACATAAATATATAATATGACGAAGCCTACCGGGTACCATACGTGCGGTTGCAACTACTTCAATCAAGTTCGGCTCCCCAACAGTTGAACTACAATACAACTCCTACTTCAAATTGCCTTTCCATACGTGAAGCAATAACCTACTTCACACTACCCTTTACAAAGAACGTTTTTCGAAAATTTTGATTTTCTAAAAAAATGGCTATAACAACTTTGATTAAAATACGATATATGAAAGATACTTATATGTCAAATAAAATATCTATGTTGAATTTTCTCAGAATAGCCTAGGAAGTCCTCTTCATCCTGAAGGAATTTTATATATTCTTGTATAACTCGTTAACGTTAAACGAAAACGTCCCGCAGAAAAAATGCAGATCTCGTTAAAACACACAATTTATTTAAAATGGGATTTTTTATGGCATAAACCTTTTTGAGATATCCATTACTAAAGGATCGAGTCGTTCAATACTATTCCTTCTCAGTCTCATCGATTTTCAGTTGTTTCTCCTGATGTCATGGAAACAGTATGGAATTTTTAAGGCCAGCATATAGCGTCCAGTTGTTAAAACATTTGACTATCGCTGTTCTCTTTGTATCTATAACGAAATGTGTAATGTAGCTATTTCTGAAAATGTTTATCTCGATTAAAATTAAGTGGATAAAAATAAGTTTATATACACACTAATAAACGAATACAGTTGGGAATGTCATGTGAATATGGAATAACAGATTTTACCAAAATATCGTTTGATAGCATGTATACTACACCCTCCTGTACATCCAGCTACATGTTGTTTGTGATGAATGGAACTTCACTTAACTGAAAGCACTTGATCCCCTCAAGGTAAGGGGTGAAAATAACTACACCATTGTCCCTGTATGCATTAATAACAATATTTTTAATATATACGTTACGTATGGAAAACAAGGCATATACTGCACAGATGTGTTTAAATAATTTCATGCGAGGGGAAAATTTCAACCCTCCCTGCCGACAGGACTGTCTGCTCAGGGGTAGAGGGTGAAGTGAAGAAGATGGATTGCGCTGTCTGCAACACGATCGTTCATTCTCCACCTCGTGCGTTCATTCTTATTAGCTCCCTTTGCTACTTTCAAACTACGTTAATTGATCAGGACCAGATCAAATATCATCTCTTGGGGTAGATCGTACGTCGGAGTGCAGCGTCGAGATTAGCATATAATGTTGAAAAAAATCTAACTTGTTACGCACCAACCATTCTTACAAAAGCTGATTCCTCCGGCGCATTGTACTAAGACAGAACAGTTGAGGAAGAAATATCTGCCAGGTTCTTTTGTTAACTCAAAGACAGTGTTACAAACTTGTTGGACCTTGCTGGTTGGGACGGACGAGGGGGAAGTAATTGGTACATTTTTACAAAAGCTTATGCAGCTCAGATTAGAATGTACGGAAGAGGGTCAAGGTTGGGAGGAGGAGGGTTACTGACTTAGATCATTTGTTTTGCACACGTTTTTAGTCTTCTTCTTCTTCTGTTTTGTTTGTATGGTTTTTATTGTTTATCAGTTTTTACTTCTCTTCTTTTAATTTCTTGTGAATTGCATTAACTTTAAAGTTCAGTGTGATGAATACAGTCTGAAACATATGAACTACAGTGATTATATAAGCACGTACCAGATTGAAAGTGTAAAATGTTTAAAACCAACAAATACGCCACTCTACTCTACTTTATTCACAGTGTGGATAATTTAAATTGAGGCTGTACCATATCTACAAAACTAAGCGCTGTAGAAAGAAATGCCTTTAATAAAAGTTACTTGATATTATGGGGGAAAGTTAATGCCATTAGTCGTGTTTTATTTGGAGGACGCTGTGATGGTCCCTTTAGAGTCAACCTACCTTATCTATGTTGCTTTCTCACACTCACAAAAAACTTAACAACATTGAATGGCTGGTCATTTGAGGACCAAGTTACGTTTTATACTAATTGGGAACCAACATTTTATATTTTGTTTTCTTATTCCTCATCACAAAATAAACAGCTTTATATAAACCATTTTCTAATGAGAAAACAACATACAAAATGTAGATTCCCATTTCAATAATCCCATGTGTTAAACTCACATGACTTTCTGCACTCTTGTACCAATTATTTTTATTACAAACGCTTATTCTCCATATGCTTCTGTTAATCGAGATGTCAATCTTATTGCTAATTTTCTTGTAGATGCAAGGGGAATTGCTAGACTTTAAGCGATAGTCAAATGTTTTAAGAGCTGGTTGCTATGTGGAGTATTCCATTCCCTTTGTAGGTCCAGGATATAAAAAAACGAACAACGAATTCCCATTTGAGAAAAAGTATAAGTATTGGAAAATTTAAAAAATAACAAGGAATATCTCGGAAATGGCTCACTCGACAAAACAATGTATATGACATAAATTGTGTGTTTTATGTGTAGGGTACATGTCACTGTACATAGTAAACAAAGCAAAAAGTGTTAGAACGATACTATCTTTGCTAGTGGTGGGACGATATTACTATTTCTCGATACCGACACTCGCTTTATAAAAACTGTAAAGGCGATAGCTTCTTCACTATTCTGAGGAGATTTCTGTGTATAAATGCATGTAGCCAATTTTTTATTGTGTGCTAATTCCAAAATTGTTCCTGTTACACATTCTCCAATTGACAGAATTCTTTTATCTTGGTAATGCCACAGGTTAATATATTCTATTGTTAGTCTCGACTAAGAATAATAATAATTTTTTTGCTTCCCTTTTATGTAACTATATTTTGTACTGAAAACTTTTATTTAAACAATTTTCTTTCCTTATGGAAATTATTCGTACGTATATCTTTAAACACGCTGGTGACCAGAGTTTGGTTTGCATAAACAAAACTAACGGACGGAATGTAATAAATACTTCCATGCGCTATATTATCTCATGTCTTAAATTCTTATTTGTTTCTGTTGAATTCAAGATGTTGGTCACCGAAGTAGGTAAATATATGAGTATCACCAAGCCAAGCTACTGTAGAAACGTGATTTTAGTGCACCAGCTTCATTCACAACTCAGTTAACGCTGCATGTTGCACGAATACCTCTATTCCTTCCTCCATTGCTTAGTATGTTTTCATACACGAGAGTCTATGAGCTGCTACGTTGATTCACCCTGAGGCAGTATTTTTAACACTTAAATGATTTCGGTCTAATTATGCAATATAAAATTCAATAACAGCCCGCCTTAAAGCAATATGTGTATAAATAACATATAAAAGTATGTAACAGTCATTGTATTATGTTTATATTATTATGAACATGTTTAATAACGTTATGTGAATGTATTAAGTAATTTCACAATATAGGAGCTGTGATAATACAGGCCGAAAGTTGCTAACAATGAGGTAACCTTGTGGCAATAATGAAGTGGAAAGTTTAATAATGCTACTACTAATTCTTGGAACAATAATGTAATTTAAAATAAAAACAGTTTATTAATAGCCAATCAAAAACTAGAAAACCTGAAAATTAAATAAAAGTATTCTATTGGAGCAAAATTAACCAATTAGAGACTTGAATTGGAAAATTTTGCAAATTCAAGCGGTAAACGCCAGTTGCTATAAGGCAACGTACCTGAGCAGTTCGTTCGTTCGTTCGCTCGGTACGTATTCAGTGTGAGGGGAAAATTCATTACGGCTAGAAAATTATAAAGATTACGTGTTAAAAAAAGGTGCAAGTAATAAATAAACAATCTCACAGCTCTCTATATAACTCAAGTGTTATTTAATCGTGTGAAGGATACATGTTTCTACAGATTAATACTGACGCAGCCGAGGCAAACATAAATATATATTTAAAGAAACATAAAATACAAAGTTGATTCCCAAACGTTGGGGCAAAGGCTACCGGAAAGTAAATTTGGGGCGAAGGCCATCGGAAACTTTGTAACATACGTGGGGATACAAAACAACATACTTCAAATTGACGCCCAAAGCGTGGTGCAGCCCACACAAAACGCAATTAAGGTCTATCAAAAACTATAGTCCAGCAACTAGCAACTTTTGGGGGATAATAAGTAGGCAATAACGTGAACTCTCGACTTCTTTCATTCCTCATCTAGCATGAAGTTAAGCGCTACAACATTCAATAATGCAAAACTTAACAATTTAAAAATATGTTCGAAAAAGTATCGAAGGTTTATTCGAAAGTATTAGACATACTTCGATATCATCGAGTATAGAAGTTTCATCTCTATTTTTTGCACTTAAATCATTCAAGTCTATTCTAAACAAGTTCATATGCTATATAGAAGCAAAAGAACGTAAGCCGTTAGTATCTCTTGCTTTCTGCATCCAAGTACAAAAGGAGGTAGAGCTTGTTATACGTTATAATAATGCGGCAAACTCTACCTCTGGCCCTTAAGGATCTTTGCGGTAGGAAAACATATGTCACAGAACTCCTCTGAATAGGCAACCCAACTCGCATGGGATGAAGTAGGTTAATCTAGTTTAAGGAAAGCTATTAGCGACTAAAAATAACACCAGTCTGCATGATATCGGATGACTGAAAACTAATAAGAGATTCTGACTCACCTTTTAGTTTCTCTACTAGATATAGTAAGTAGGGGAAGTATTGTATTCCACCCAAAAATTCGATACCAAGATTTCACCGGAAATATGTGTTTTGAGACCCCCTGAATCCAAAAAAAGCATTTTTGGAAACATGTCCCTGTGTGTGTGTCTGTGAACAGCATAACTTAGAAACGAAAAGTCGGGTAAACATCAAACTATATATTTAGGTTCAGTATTTTCCAGAGATGCGACATGAAGGTTTTCAAGAAAATCTCCCCACCCCAGATTACCCTTTACATGGAACATTTTTCGAAAATTGTAATTTTCTCAAAAATGGCTAACGATTTTGATTAAAATATGATATGTTTTAGATATTTTCATTACAAACGAATTGTGTATCTCGAATTTTCTTGAAATGTCTCTAAAAGTATTCTCCATTGTAAACCACTTTTGCACAACTGGTAAACCATAAGGGAAATACAAAATTTTACTACACAAAAAATGTAGATCGCGTTAAAATACACAATTTATGTCATATACATTTTTGTTGTTGAGTGAACCATTTTCGAGATATTGCTCGTTATTCCCTTAAATTTTCCAATATTTATACTTTTTTCAAATGGAAATTCGTTATTCATTTTTTTTGGCCCTGGTAATGCAAAGAGAATGGAATACTCCACATAGCAACCAGCACTTAAAAGATTTGACTATCACTTAAAGCCTAGCAATTCCCCTTGCATCCACAAGAAAATTAGCAATAAGATTAACTTCTCGATATCTCGGTTAGCATGAAGCATATGGAGAACAAGCGTTTGTAAAAATAGCTTGTACAAGAGTAGAGAAAGTCATGCGAGTGTAATATATCAGATTTTTATGCTTATTTCAGAACTGCTTTTAGTTTTTATCTATCGCGTACACTTTTTTTTCTCAATTTCACTTCCAAAATACAGAGATATAGAGATATAAAGATATTGCTTCCGGCACTACACATAAAATTGGGCTTGATGAAGCAATTTGTAAGGGCTCTACCACAGTATCGACCCTGCTTCAAGTGCCTTTCCAAGAAATTTCCCTTTATTACACAAGACAAATTAAAGGCTGCAATTTTTGTTGGTCCTCAAATAAAGAAATTGATGAAGATTTTGAGAAGACAATGAATGAGAGAGAAATAGAAACATGGACCACCTTCCGATCAGTTACTGAAAACTTCTTAGGCAATAACAAAGATCCTAATTACAACGTCATTGTCGAAACAATGCTGGAAAATTTCAAGAAGATGGGTCTTAACATGAGTGTAAAAGTGCACTTCCTGCATTCACATATCGACTACTTTCCAGAAAATCTGGGACATTATAGTGAAGAGCAGGAAATGAAGAGGAGGTACCAGGGGAGATGGAATGAAACTATGATGGCCGACTACTGTTGGATGTTGAGGAGGGACAGTCATCTTCAAGGATCTGCAAAGAAGTCAAAGAAGAGGAAGTTTAAAAAAAATTAAATGAAACACTTTGACTTCTTGTTTTGTTAAAATGTAGTCTTTAAATAAATTAGGGGAGTTCTTAGGGGTATTTTTAAAATGTTTCTTGAATAAAAATTTACCTTGTGTGAAATGGTATTTGAATACTTTTCTACGCTCATTAGTAAAATTGTCAAAACATTACTTCTTATTTTGTGTAAAAACGTGACGTGATAGAGAAAAACTGAGTTTATTTCCTGAATCAGCATAAAAGCTTGATTCAAACACTTACTTTTAAGAAATCATCTGACAAAAAGTTTGAAAATGCAGACTAGTGTCATCACTTACTATTCCTAGATTTTCTTTGTAACTACTCAGTACAATAGAATAGATACACACATTTAGCAAATTCTACCACGGTAAGGTGTTACATTCACAAGGTTTTCTCTACCCACTATCGTTTTTTATACTTATAAAAGCTTATTACCTTCTCTACTACGTACCTAGTTGGCAGAACATATGTTTTGAGGTCCCCTAAAATGACTATCAATGACTATCGCTGATCTCTTTGTATCTATAACGAAATGTGTAATGTAGCTATTTCTGCAAAGGTTTATTTGGATTAAAATGAACACATATGTAAGCATGTAAATACGATGATATTTCTAGGCCAGTGTGCCGCTCCCTATTTCAAACATATGAGTATCCATTCACTTTCCTCTATCCCTTTTGCGTCTACAAAGAAATGTGGAATGAAGTTATTTCTATAAAGGTTTATGGTGATTAACACGAAGTAGAAAGTACGAGGGACACTATTTACATTTTGAGCCTAACAACTAAAACAAAGTAATTTCTGATTGAAGACTGCTTTATTGTTTTTCAAAATATTCTTCTTTTTGATCAATACACTTTTGCATCCGTTGAAACCATTTGTCAAAGCATTTATCCCAGTCTTCTCGAGACACCTCCAAAACATGATTTTTGAAGGCATCAACGGCTTCTTCTGCCAACGAAAATCGTTGTCCATGCAATTTATTCTGGGTGTTTGGGAACAAAAAGAAGTCATTGGGTGCCAAATCAGGACTGTATGGCGGATGACCTATAAATTCTACTTTGTGAGTCTTCAAATACTCTGTTAGACGAGATGTGTGTGCGCTCGCATTGTCTTGATGAACGATCCTACGGTTCTTGTTGGTTTTCCTTACTTCACCGAAGACTTCCGGCAAACAAATGGTTGGGTACCATTCGGCATTGACCGTTTTAGGTTCCCTTAAAGGCACTATTGCCACATGGCCAGTTTTGCTGAAAAAGCAGGAGACTATTTGCTTCGAGTGCGAACAACTTTTGTTGGATTTGCTTCATCTTGAAACACCCATACAGTCGACTGCTGTTTACGTTCCGGCTCATACGCATAGATCCATGATTCGTCACCTGTTACAATCTTATATACGTCTTTTGAGGCACCGCCATTGTATTTCTTGAGCACGAGCATCTTTTTGAGATTGCGTCAAATTATGTGGGATCCAACGAGAACAAACCTTTTAAACGGCTAAATAATCATGCAATATTTTGTATATGCTGGTGGAACTAATGCCTAGGGTTGCCTCAATCTCACAATATGTCGCATGACGATCTTTCATTATTAGCTTTTGCACAGCATCAATGTTTTCTGGCACAACAATTGATTTTGGACGACCTTCACGAACTTCATTATTGAGCGAACGGCGGCCACAATTAAATTAATTATAGCAGCGTTTCACAGTGGCAAAGGATGGAGCTTCGTTGCCAAATGTGGAAGTTAGTTGATCGATGCACTCTTCTCTTGATAATCCACGTCGAATGTCGGAATAAATCATTGCACGAACATTTTCACGAGTTAATTCCATGTTTTGGTTGACACACAATTTTCAAGTTAGTGTGAACAAAACAAATGACTCTCTATTGACAAAAAGTAGATTATGGTCAAAAATGTCAAACTTACAGATGGCACCTACAATATTCAGGGTTGCCAAGGCTCAAAATATAAATAGCGTCCCTCGTAGTTTTAAAAATGTTGTATGGTTTTATCTGCACCTTTCTATGATAGCGGCAGCGGCAACGAGCGCCGAGGATGCGGACAGGAAAAACACCGCGCAGGCGGTTCGTAATTTTTTGGCTCACCCTATATATAGTAAACGACAGTGGATAAAGAAAGCAGTTTAATTCCTTTTTTATTTGGTTTGTTTCAGAGGCATAAAAACGTGTACTTCAGTTGAATTCTCGTACTGGCAACACAGATTTTCTGTGTCGAATGCGATAGTATGTGAGGGTAACGAAATAACCTGAAATGAAATGCATTTACACGATGGATAAAATGCTCCCACTGCATGTTGCACAAGTGGTGTATTAGAGAATCGAGCACGGTTGTTGCAAGTGCACTACATAAAGCAACAACAAAAAATGCTTGTTTGGTGGGACAGTGAAGTAACATTTTTTAAACACCGCACCGTAGCTTAACAAACGACAATTGATTTTTTTTTAATTTGAATCTTGCGAGCGTGCAGCATTCCGGGACAATGGAAGCTTCTGGTATTGTGCTGAGCGAGCAATGAACCAAATACTTACACAATAGTTCCAATACTTAGCTATATGCTAGAATGCATCATTTGAATATGCAGCGTAAACAAAAGCCACCCTTACGCTTCACGGGGCCCTTTAACAATGCCCCCACATAGCTTGTTAGACGAGTGTTTTCGAATAATTGAAACCCTGTGAGCGTTTTCTATTGGCGAAAAAAAAAAAATCACGGTACAACAGCAAAAGCGAATAGCGAACTCATTCAAAAATGTTACTGTCATAACGAATGGAATCTGGGGCACGTATGCATCAGCTCGGGGTTAAATTCAATAACCTGCGGCTAAAAAGGGCTTTATTTCCAAATGTTTTCCTGCTATCATGACGTATTTTCATCAGTATTATAACTGCAACCAAATGTTTACTCTTTGTAACATTTTGTCTTTAATCCCAGATGGGGGAAAACATCAAAACACAATACTGCTTTTCATTCAGCACACATAACAGACAGCTAATGTATACACGCTGTTCTAAACCTTAGTCCAACTTTTCTGTTAGATTTAGGTCCAAGCTATAAGCCAACGTTTAGCCTGGAAGGAATCAGTATGCTTCAATTCGGCTTATGGTTTCACAGTTTGAGCTTAAGCGAAGCTTTAGTAAGCTACGGACGCCGCTTAAGCTAGACAAACTTGTCCTACTGTGAAATTCCCAATCAGGTTCTGTGCCAAACACCTCCATGAAACTGTAAAGTTGATAACGTTTGCGCATGCGCATCCAGTGAATGTCCATAGTTTATGATAACGCTGTCCCTAAGCTTTCGTAGGTTATCCGACAACAATGTTAAAATCACAAAAAAAAAATATTATTGATGCGATACATTCACATGGTTTTTTCTATCCTCTGACGCTTATTAGTGCATTACACACATAAAGCGAGCATGTTTAACAACTGGACGCTATATGCTGGCCTTAAAACTCCACACTGTTTAAATCACATCGCGAGAAACAACTGAATTTTGAAAGGACTAAGATAATGGCCAAGAAATGACCATTTTGAACCTTTAATAACGGACCTCACAAACGGCTTATGCCACAAAAAGGGTTATTTGAAACAAATAGTGTCTTTTAAAGAAAGTTGTGATTTTTATTTATGGGGTTCTTTAAAAGACAGTGTATCGTTCCAATCCTCGCACACTACAGGAACTTAGAGAAAACGTTGTGCAAGAAATTACAAGAATTCCTACTGCTGAGCTTCGGAGTGTGAGCGAGAATATTTACACGAGATATGCTGCCTGTTTGAGAGCAGAAGGTCAACATTTCCAGCAACTATTATAAGGTAAGGATTTCAGTCCGTCTCTGCCGGCGTAATTTCCCCGTCGACTGCCGTTGTTTCGCGCAGTAGAGAGAGGCCGCGAGCAGGTTCGAATATAATTTAACTACCCTATATAATGGAGGGAGACGGCTGGCGCACTGTGGCCTACATAGATCTAATTGTAGCTGCCACCCCCCAAGGAAGAAGGGATGAAGTGAAGAAACCACAGGAGGCCGAACGCCGTGGGTATGCAGGCAACGGAGACGTGTGAAAATCTAACACTTCCAGGCTCGAAGACCCGCCGAGAGAGGGCGGTGAACAACCCACCAATCAAGTAGCCCCCTGGTTTCCTCGGGGAATACTCTTTCTACTGAGAATGCGTCCACGCCAACTGTCCCACACGCCACGAAACGTAGAAACACGCCTGAAAGATGATAAAGAAACCGAATGAAAGGGAAACTGCGGAAAGGAAATAGTGGTAGATAAGAACCCTGGGGAAACCACTAAAGAAAAAAGAAAGAAGCAAGAAAAAAGAAAAAACAGAGCGGGCGGTCGCCAGGAATTGAACCCAGGACCTCCCGAGTACAAGCCGCACACCTTACCGCAGCGCCACTTCGTTCATCCCTCCTCCTCAAATTTAGTTTGACGATTCCAACGAGACCATTCATGTCATATCTTTAGAAGTCACGAAATTAAATACCAAGTGGGGTCCAACTTCTCGTTTTTGAAGTTATGCTCCTAACGGGCACACACATACGGACCTGTTTTCTAAAAATATTATTTTGGATTCAGGGAACCTCAAAACGTGTATTTTAGTGACATTCTTATATGAAAATTTTGAATGGAATGCAATATTTCGGTACTGATTTGTAGGTAAAGAGCAGAGAACGTAATAAGATTTTTCTTTCTCTACTACGTACATTAAGTAGGGAAATAGTAAGTATAGTATGGCATTCCACTCAAAAATTCGATATCGAAATTTCTCCGAAAATACATTTTTTGAGGCCCACTGAATCCAAAATGAGCTTTTTTATAAAAAGGTGCGTGTGCTGTGTCTGTGTGTCTTGATTCAGTATCTTTCAAAGATGCAACATGAAGGTTTTCAAGAAAATCCCCCACCCCAAACTACTCTTTACGTGGAACATTTTTCGAAAATACTGATTTTCTCAAAGATGGCTCTAATGATTTTGATTAAAATATCATATGTTTAAGATTGTTTCATGGCAAATGAAATGTATATCTTGAGGCATTATATGTAACACTTAAATGATTTCAGTCTAATTATATAATATATAGATTCAATAACAGCCCGCCTTAAAGCAATATGTGTATGTAACAATATATAAAAAGTGTATATTACAGTCATTGTATATGTTTATATTATTGTACACATGTTCAATAATGTTATGTGAATATATTACATAATTTTATAATGTAGGAGCTGTGAGAATAATAGGTTAAAAGTTGCTAACAATGAGGTAACAATGAGGTAACCTTGAGGCAATAATGAATTTGAAAGTTTAACAATACTACTCGTAATTCTTGGAAGTAATAATGTAATTTTTGTGACAGTTTATAAAGTAGCCAATCAACAACCAGAAAAAGCTTTAGTTAAGTGAAGGTATTCTATTGGAGTAGGATTAGCCAATCAGAAACTGAAATATAGCAAAATTTACAAATTCAAAAGTGAGTTATTGTAGACAGTGTTCCTAACTGGACGCGAGGTGCGTCCTCGAGAAATTTAATACGTATTCAGTGTGAGACGAAAAATAGTTTACGTGTTAAGAAGTGCAAGTAGTTAATAAAAAAATCTAACAGCTCTCTCTATATATCAGTGAAGTGTTATTTAAATCGTGTCAAGCATTAATAAATGGAATGAAGTAAAGTTATAATCTGTGTAAGCCAGTCGCACCACTCCCTGCTAAGACATTCATGTCTCTAAAAAATATAAATACTGACGTAGCCGAGGCAAACGTAAATATATAATATATAAAGAAAAAGTAAAAAATTACAAAGTTAATATTTTTTAAACATTTTTTGGGGCAAAGGCCACCGGAAAGTACATTTAGGGCGAAGGCTACCGGAAACTTTTTATCATACGTGCGATTGCAACTACTTCAAGTTCGGCTCCCCAACATAAGAACTACAATATAACTGCTACTTCAAATCGGCTTGCCATACATAGCAGCAATAAAACTTCTTCAATATTGATTTTCCGGGAATGTCCCCAAAAGTCGTCTTCATTCGGAATGAATTTTGCTTAATTGGTAAACTGTAGGAGATAGACAGAATTTTACTAAACAAAAAAATGTATATCTCGTTAAAACACACAGTTTATGTCACATACATTTTTTTGTCGAGTGAACCATTTCCGAGACATTCCTTGTGATTTGTTTGAATTCTCCAATATATATGTTTTTTCTCAAAAGCAACCAGCTCTTAAAAATTTGACTATCGCTTAAAGTCTACCATATTCCCCTTGCATCTACAAGAAAATTAGCAATAAGATTAACATCTCGATTAACATGAAGCATATGGAGAATAAGCGTTTGTAAAAATAGTTTTACAAGAGTAGAGAATGTCATGCGAGTGTAACGCATCCAATGTTTTTGTAAGAATAGTTTATACAATAGTGGGTAGAGAAAACCACGTGAATGTAACCCATGAGTTTTGTTCTGTAAACATTGGTATTTAAGACACAAGGTTCGAGCTAGTGGGATGAGTATTGATTTACCTGCAGGCTGAGGGGATGATCCGCTGATTTCATCCCTTCCTCAGGAAATCCTTCAATCTCGCAGCTGTAATAGCCTGGCCATAGGAAGAGCTAATGAACTACAAGGACTCGCTTCCACTGTACAATTTGCCTAATTGACTTCCTCCTCTACATTTGGTGCTAAGTAGCGTTTTGAATTGCCAAGTTGCACCGGTGCGTGGGAGCACGAAATAGAAACTTGGGGGGTAGTTCCCCGTTCTATCTCCAACATGAACTCCTTTCAGTGTCAAGAGGAAACATCTGGACAACCTAAATGTCCTATTTCCATTATCTTTATTAAATAACCAGCTGGCTTACTCGATGTTGCTTTTTAAACTGGAATAACCAATGAATTTAATTCACTTCTCACTTATTTATTAAATTATTTTACAATGATGTATAAGAATTAGTGGTGAAAATTCCCCGTTACCCTTTGTTACTGTACATTCCTACAGCGTCGGTTTTTACTAATAACGGATGGAAAGGACGTGAAACATCGGAGGAAATTTTGAGTTTTTTAATCTTAACCGACAGTCTCCCAATATCTAGAAATCCTGTATGGTCTATAAGTACCCTTTGGCGGTAGAAGAATCATTGGTCGGATTGGTGAAGTAATTTTTACTTTCTCTACATGAAGTCCTATGTAAGAAAAACGTGTCGGTGCTTAGTGTTTGTCTTTATTTAATATTGGCAGAATTCCCTTATCAGTTGTGTTTCATACCTACCCGGATGTGCTTATCTCTTATTGGTTTGAATAAAGTGAGCGCGAAAGGGGCTGGAAACGGACTTTTATCTGAATGGCTGCAAGGCACTCGCCGAAACTGACCGTCTCTTATTGGTTTGATGTCAAAAGTGTACCACTCAAACCCTAACCAATGAACAGTGATTCAATACCGGTTCAGGAGCGTAGGATGCCGGTAGGAGGAGGGATCTGCTTTACTTACCAGCATAACATACAGTTCAATATATCAGCACGGTTTTTATTTTTCTATTTTTTTGTACCCAAGTGTACATAAAAGTAGAGATGGTATTGCATTCCACCCAAAGTTTTGGTATCAAGATTTAACCGAAGTTGCACGTTTTTAGGCCCCCTGGATTCAAACCATCGTTTTTAGAAATGTATATGTGTGTGCACCTGTGAACCGTGTAAGTCAAAAACGAAATGTCGGATAAATATCACACTTGATATTTAGGTTTAGTACCTTAAACAGATGGGACACGAAGATCTTTAAGAATATCTTCTCTCCCCAAATCCCTTTATATGAAACACCTTCCGAAATTGATGATGGCTAACGACTTTGACTAAAATACAATATATTAAATATAAGGCGAAAATTTTATTGTAAAAGAATTTGACAAATATGATTTTATAAAGTTCAAGATATTCAGACAAAGTTTTAAGTAAATCCATTAAATTGGATTTAGAATTCTTGCGAGTCATTTTCCAGATGTTATGTAAGTAGTGGTACCAGTTTTAGGGGAAGGATCACTTCATGTCCGTGTTTGGATTATGCATTTCTGGTCACATGTGGATATGTCAGTACTACCTAGGCATATGTCAGCAGTCTCGTCGGTTATTCAAACTTAAGGGTTTTTTTGACGGTTCGGCGCTCGGTCGATCATTTGCCTAGCAGGACTCTGTGTCGTACAGCTATTTAAAGTTATTTTGTGCTAATTTGTAACTACAACGTGAGGTAGAGGCACGACGAAGATGGAACACTGGACGTCCTTCAGGTAAAAACCCAATCTATCGAACTTTCTGACTCCCTCTTGCAGTGTTGCTTAGAATGGTTATTAATATTTAGAAAGATAAAAATCTCTCTTGGTTTCAGAATTACACATCTACTAATAGTGTCCCTTTACCCCTTCCAGCTACCGCAACCCATAACCCTCTCAATGTAAACAAATGCTACGTCACCGTCTTTGTCACCTCTGGCAAAGGCGTTGATTTGGGAAAAGTTACCATTACGTCACAATATTTACATGACAAATAATATATACGAGAGCTGATCAACAAACACTGAGACTGATTTTTTTCACACATGTTTATTACTCCAATTCAATGTTTACATGATCTTTTTTAAAGTAATCCCCTCCTAATTCAATGCACTTTTTATAATGTCTCTGCCAGTCCTTGAACACGTGCTGCAGACCATTCTTTGTCAGGTCCTTGAGAATCGCCTCACTTTTCTTGAGCACTGCTTCAGAGTTCTCAAATCGAATACCCCTAAGCTTTGCCTTTAGTGATGGGAATAAAAAAAGTCACAGGGTGGAAGAATGGGGCTATAAGATGTGGTACACAGCCAGAAACTGCATTACTTGATTTGCGACGTGAGGCCGTGCATTGTCATGATGAAGTCGCCACCCAATCCGAGAAAGCTCTGGTCGTTTCTTTGCAATGTGCTTCCTCAGTGTAGCCAATACTGACGTGTAGTATGCTGCTGTAACAGTAATGTGGGGGAACTGCATGCTGGCAAATCATTCCATTACAGTAAAAAAATGTGATCACCATCAATTTCCCTGCAGATGGAACAACTTTTGCCTTTTTTGGTGTTGGAGAACCTGGCGATTTCCAAACTGTGCTGGCTTGTTTTCCTTCAGGATCATAATGATGCATCCATGACTCATCATCGGTGATAATCGATTTAAAAAATGCATCACCTCCATTGTCTGGTATGCGAAATGCACGTAGGGTCTACAAAATAGAGCATTACTACCAACCTACCAATACGAGAGTGCTGCCGCCTACCAACATTATACATAAAAACCCGCTCTTTTCAAATATTTATGTTACAGGTACGAAACTATCACGGAAGCTACAGAAAAAAATCAGTCTCAGTCTTTGTTGATCAGCCTCGTATATATATATTTTTAATTTTCTGGAAATAGCCTAAAAAGTCCTCTTCATTCGGAAGGAATTTTGTATAATCTTGTGCAACTGTTAAGCGTTAAGTGACAGACGAAAACGTACTACACAGAAGTTGTAGATCTCTTTAAAACATACAATTTATTCCAAATACGTTTTTTGTGGCATCAGCCATTTCCGAGATATTCGTTATTAATGGTTCAAATATCGAGCCGAATGGATCAGGCGACAACTTCTGTAGCCCGGGATCGATCCCCGGTGACAGCCCACTCTGGCCCATGGGTTTTCCTGGGTCGCCAAGCGAATGCTGGTTTGGTTTCTTTCATCCCCCGAATTTCGTCCCTCATTCATTCCATTAATCATTTCATTCATCCTTCCCTTCGTTTGGTCTGTTTCAGAGTTGAAACTGTCGGCGATACAGTTTCGGTGGAGCGTGGCGTTGGAAAAGGATGCTCTGTAAACGTTCTCCATCCTTAGCCCTTCGGCTGGTTGCCAGGGTATAAGAACCGCTTATCGCCGTTCATGTGGACCTGGGTGCCCGTCTTGCCATCCGTTTGCCGGGACTTTTATATCTGGAAACTGTAGGGCTTTTTTTATTGCTGTGCCGTCACTGCTGGTTCCGACCGCCCGGTGTCTCCCTTCATCTCACCCCTTTCTCGTAGGGCATAGGTACAATATTTGAATCCCCTCTGCTTCATAATCCAATGATTTGAATTAAGTACTAAGCCGTTCTTTCCAAGTCCTGTCGATTTCAGTTGTTTCTCGCAATGTCATGGAAACAGTATGGAATTTTAAGGCCATCATATAGCGTCCAGTTCTTAAACATTTGACTATCGCTGTTCTCATTGTATCTGTAACGAAATGTGTAATGTAGCTCTTTCTGGAAAAGGCTTATCTCGATTAAAATTGAAAAATAAACTTTCGTAAGAATATTTTGTATACCCACAAATAAGCGATAGAAGGTAGAGGAAGCCATGTGAATGTAACACATTTTTTTTTTCTATCGTGCTCATGCACAGAGTGGAATTTCAGAATATAACGATCCGCTTTTTAAACATCTGAGTATAACTTTAGCCTACTGTGTTCTTATGTCTACAAGAAATGTGATTATCACGTATATAGAAGAATGAGCGGTTGAAAGAATAGTTTGTAGAAGACTGAGAAGAGAAAACCATGTGATCGTAAGCTATCCGATGAGGATGAGAGATATCCGTTATATATTATTTCACATTCTGTATACCGTATTTTGCAGTTCTCATTACAGAGTAATCTTAGCAAAGCGCTGAAACGATATCTCTGTTTCTAATCTCCAGCACAAGACCTTTCTTAGCCGAAAAGGAGTAAACACTGCATTATGGGCGCTGCCTGCACTACTTCAGAAAGTTTCTGGTTGGGGGCGGGGGAGGTTTGTGGCTGCTGCTGGTTCTTCTTCTTCTTCTTCTTCTTCTTCTTGGGTCTTGTTTACCGCGACCCAGACAAAACTTGCCTCATCTTTTCCAAAGGATATTAAGTCTGGCCTCTTTACGAATAAACCGTATTCCATTACATTTTGTAAAAGCTTTCTTTTGAACCGATCGATAATACGAAAATGGGGATCTTATACAGTAGGGAGGGGCTCAAAGATAGGGAGGGGAATACAAAGCGATTTGCTCCTACGTATAAACACAAAAGTCGCTAGGGAATAGGCTCGTGTATGCCAAATACCTAGGAGTACTGACGAGGCATTCCCTGTATGTGAGATTTTTTAATTTACTGTGGTGGTCAGCTATGGGATGTTTCTCTGAGATTATGTGAGGGTGAGTGTTAAAATGGATAACACAAATTTACTGATAAATTTAATGGAGGCTAATACATAAGTTATTTGAAGCGAGTTTCCTACAATTTGTGGATCAAGAATTAACTGTTTCTGAATCTTAGGGCCAGAAATTGTAACTATTGAAGCATAGATGGTGTCTCATAAGTAATATCGGTTTTTAAGTAAAACTTTATTTGGAACGCTTTCTGACAAGAAATTAAACTACTCTTCAAAGTAGAGGCCATCAGGTCATTAGCCATCTTTCAACGACGTTTATTATCCCGCGACGGTATCAGTCTCTGATTTTTGATGCGAAGAATTCGGCGAGACCCACTTCTACAGTTTCTTCCACGAAAGAAATAGGCCATGGATCTGAAGGCGCAAGGTCAGGGCTGTATGATACATGCGGTAACAGACTCCTTCCAATTCCTTAATTTTCGTCATGGTTGTTCGTGCAGTATGGGTGTTACATTGTCCTGCTGCACCTTCTCCTTCCACTTCATATATTTTGAAGTAGAATATTTGTTGATAGTTGGAAGATGCTTCATGTTAATCTGCCCCACGTATGGGAGTCAATTTGTCGCGGTAACTTTGTGTTATCTATTGCTGAGCGCCTGTTATTGTATTACTAGTTTGAATGTTGGATTCATTGTCCTCCGGCTAGCTATTATTTCTCAGTCGAGCATATCTCTTAAACAGGGTGTGTAAACGGAAAGGATTTATTACTGAAAGATAACCCTGATAAAAGAATTTGTTTTTTTTTACACTTTTATTGCCGTCACACATTATTCATTTCACATAATTATTCTTGATACACGCCCGACTGAAACTTTTATATTTTTTTATGTTACTATAATCACTTATTTGCTGCACATTATTAATTCGCGTATTTCATATTCTTATAACTAACTTTACGACGCGAGAGATTCTGCTAAACTGTGCGACGTGTAACCCGCGAATGATTCTTATGAACTGAGCAACGTATAACCTTTGTATGATTGTGTTGGAATGCACGACGTATTACCCGCGAATCCTTCTGTTGGACTGAACGAAACCTGTCTCTGGCACGGAATTTATACTCCCTGACCCGATATGCCTAAAGATTATAATCGTGCTACTATTGGTTAATAAAACGCGCCAACATTAGCGTCTATATTTATATCCAATCAAAATTACGAACACATATACTCTAGGGAAGAAATTCCCTCCATTTCTAAAGAAACGCGCGCTACTCTGACGTCATTTGTTTGTCTCTTCTAATTGATAAACAACTCACCCCCTCGCTCATTGTTACCACGCTCTTATTGTCAGTTTCAGTGAGGCCGTGTAAACTTATTTCCTAACAATGCTTATAATTAACAAACATCTCAAATCAATGTCATACAATAATGCTTATTTACTTTACAATCACTCTGGCATTTACATTATTGTGATATAAATTACTGGCACAATTTTTCGAGCCGGGGCAGCAGCTTTATAATCTTGTTTCCAGTAGTGCTTTAGAAGGATTCTAATCTCAAACTTTGTAACTTCCATTTTGTGATTGTGTATTAACAACTGACGACTGACACATTCTCGCAATACTAGGCATGGCATTCCGTCTCATTGGCAATCCGAGGAAAACCAGTTCTAACTTATAAAACACCAAAAGCCGACTATACTTATGAGATATCTGCTAAATTCTGAAGTATCAAGAAATTTACGGTTTAAAATAGCTGTTGAGGAGCATAAGTTGCCGTGAATCACAGACATGCTAAACGGCAAATCCCCTAGCGGATACCGCAAAGCATTGAGAACCCGAGCGCGGTCTTAAGGCGCTCCGGACTGTCGATAATTGAGCACAGTTAAACGCTTCTGTAAAATTTAAAAGATTGTAGGACCCTAATTTTAGAAATACACGCTCTTTTATCAACTTAAGTCATCCCAACTTCATGACTACCCCACCGAAGTTCCTACGCAATATATTGCCAATATTAAGCGTCTTATTGGCATCTAAAACACAAGTTTACTCTTTCACTTGCTAAATTCTAAGAATGCTTTCCCTTTCTGATTTCATGCAACTCTGAGTTCTGAACATATGGGTTTCTTACCGAGCGGTAACGCCTGGCCAATGGGTTTTTTCGGGGTTTCTCCCGGGCGCCAGGCGAATGCTAAGAAGGATCATTACATCCCCCGAATTTCCTGTCCCTCCATTTCATCTCCATTCTCATTTCACTTCATCTTGCATCTGCTTGGTTTAGTTCAAGGTGGCAAGTGACAGCGGGGGTACCGGCATGTGCATGGCAAGGGAAAAGGATGCTCTGAAGAAAATTTCGTCCCCCGGACTGCGAGAGGTCTTCGGTCTCAGGTCCCCCCCTCAGGGAATGTGTAAGCCCACAGAGGGGAGGGAGCCGGTTGCACCAGCGAGCACGCGGGGAGTTCAAATCTATAAATGGTAGGAACCCTGCCCTCTGCCTGTCGTGCCTCCTGGTCAGCCCGTCGTCTGTCTCCTCTCATCTCAGAGGCCTAGGCACAAATGTTCTGCGTAGGTCGAGGTGCTAAGTCCCCTTCCTATTCTATCCTAATGGGTATCTTGTTGACTGAGTTCGCCGGAACACCTAATTGCCTTAGTCATTCTGGCTTCTAAATGCGTTGCCTCAAAACGTAACCTGCCTGGTAAAGGCTTTTTATCATTGACAGAATTTTAACTCCTTCTTACATAATGCACTGATTTAATATTTGGAAATTATATTTATTGCTATTATTTATTTATTTCCTACCTGTCTCTATAAAACTATTAATCCTATAAGTCAATAATTCCGGTATCAGTACTGATGTATGCATGTATAATTTTCAAAGAAATTGGATAGTACGGTGTCTTTACCAAGCGAGATGGCTCCTCGATAACGTGTGAGGATTGCTTTCGGGAGGTCCAGGGTACGATTCTCTCGCCCATCCACTCTAAATTTGGAGTTTTCTCTGTTTCCCCCTTGTTGGTAGGCGAATTATAGATTGGTTCCTAATCTACCACGATTTCTTTCTCACGTTTTCTCTTTCATTCCATTTCCTTTTTCTATTTCTAGGTTTGGTGGCGTATGGCTGTGACGGACAGATACCGCGGATGCTTGCTCGAAGGAAGGAGTAGGTACTCCCCATGGACACTAGAGGGCTACTTGGTCGACGGATCGTTCATCGCTCTCTAGGTAGCCCCAACAGTTGTACGGGCCTTCGAGCCTGGAACTGCTTGGGACTTCCGTGCGTCTCTGTGGCCTGCGGCCTATAGCCTCCTGTGGTTTTTGCACTCCATCCCTTCCTCCTGAGGGTTGCTAGCCGCAATGGATCTATATAGGTTGGAGTGCGGGAGTGTCCCCCCCCCTTTGTATACCTACCCTATAACCTCTGTCTTTATTAAGTATAGGGAGTATTGAATTTCATTGTCAATACAGTTTTGAGATGAAACAAAAATGTGTATGAAGCGTAACTCAAAAACAAAAAGTCGGATAAACGCCTACTAGGTAATTAACTTCAGCCTATTCCGAGAAAACCTCCATACCTCAAACCACATTTTTCGTGGAAAAAATCCTTATTTTTTATTTATTCAAAGACGGCACTAATAATTTTAATTAAAGTGTCATGTATTTATGGCAAACAAAATTAACATTTTCATGTTTCTACTACTAGCTGGTAAAGTTCTTTACATACGGAATTAATTTTAAATGACTGGTATAATTTATATCAATTTCATGGCATTAACCATATCTGACATATTCGTTATTAGTTTTAGCTTTTAACACTTCTTAATTTTTTAACTGCTAAGTAGTCATTATTTGTTTCTCGTGGTCATACAAAGAGTGAAATTTAGAGTCAGCATATATTTACCCGCTTTTCAGCATTTCCTGTACACCTACTGTGATGTAATGAAACTACGAGGCGTGTTTTAAAAGTAAGAAACGGTTTAATACTTAAAATTTGAGTTTATATATGTTAATTCACTCGACTTTACGTGACGCCACAGAACTCCACACAAAGAAAAAGCAACGCTTACTTCCCCCACTCTAACCCTCACCACGCCAGACGAAATTTAAAACCCAAGCCGAAAGAACTACACCAACAATACTGTCGCTAACAAAGCAATAATATGTCTGGCGTGACAATACACAAACACACACACACACGCTACAATATAGATGACGTTGAATTCTAACAGCTGGACGAAATTCTGGAAGCTGCCTAAAGGGTGACATTTAGTATGAAAGGAAATCGAGAATACAGTGCGATATGGCGTATGATGGCTTAATTGACGATGTAAGGTAAGCACTGGTAGCACACGCTATTGATCTCGCTCTACATGCCTTTCTCTTAGTTGAACTTGCCAATGGGATGTGGAGAAGAACAAGAATACTTTTCTAGGAGAATTTCAAGGACTCTCTTGGAGCTCCTGTTCGGGTTGTTCCTCCGGGCCTTAGGAGAGCAATCAATGCTTTAGAATGGTATTGACATACACGCCCTACCACAGCTACATAAAGGACTGACATCGGCGGTCTAAGATATTTTCCACGGGAGTTCCACGTCCATTCATGTGTTGGATCGCATGCTCAACACATTATGGTGCCAGATGTGTCGGAATATCCATTCTAGGAACATCCCTACCTATTTGGGTACGAGAGCATATTTTGTCGCCAATGATATCGCACCCTCGGAGGACACTGTTTCGGCATTGTGATGACACAGTTGCGGTGGAAGAGATACCCCACGTCATCGCTTTATTACCTGCCCAACTGCACGACCGGTATTGTGCTGGTTTGTTTCTCAATTGCAACATCTTGCACCTTCGCTAAACTCAAACTATTATGCCCGCACTACTACAGCTCGAGGCTCGAAACATTGCAGACCGCTTTGCCCAAGTGTGGATCGCTCTAGGCGTTATGCATTATATGTTGTTTGAAACGCTTCCCAGCATCGAAGGACTGCGCGGTCGACATCCAGCAGCAAGAGAAGATCTACGAAACAAAAATGTCTCTTTCTCTCTCCTCTCTGCAAAGGCACTTGATTTGCCTCACTTATAATTCCAACATCTTCAGAATGTTTTCTCCACCTTACTCAGTAGGATAAAAGAAGTATATAATGCAGTTAAAATACATTTTGAACAATTCTCACGTAATAAATATAAATTACCTTCTCTATCCTCTATCCTCATTAGTGGGTACACAAACTATTCTTACTAAAGCTTATTTTTCTATCTACTATATTTTAATACAAAAACTTTACGATAATTGCTACATTACACATTTCGTGTAAACAACGATAGTCAAATGTTTAAGAACTGGACGCGATATGCTGACCTTAAAATTCCATACTGTTTCCATGCAATCGCGAGAAACAACTGAATGTTGAAAGGACTTAAAGGGAATGCCCAATAATGAACCATTAATAACGGATCTCAGAAATAGTTTATTCCACAAAAAATCTTATTTCAAATAAATTGTGTGTTTTAAAAACATCTACGTTTTCGTATATCGCTTAACGTTTACCAGTTACACAACATTATACAAAATCCTTCCTAATGAACAAGACTTCACAAGCTATTCCCAGAAAATTCAAGATATACATTTTATTGTATTATTATACTATATATTAAATTTTAATCAAAACTTAGTCGATTTTTAGAAAATTGAAAATTTCCAAAACTATGTTATACAAAGGGTGGTTTAGGGTAGCCGAATTTTCTTGATAATCCTTCTCTCGCATTTTTGTAAGATACTGAAACTAATACGAAGTCTGGTATTGATCCGACTTTTCGTTTTTGAGTAATTCTGTTCACACACACCTTTAACTAAACATTATATGGAATTAATTGTTCTTCCACACAAGCGGTGTGTTGGACAGGGTTGGAAAGGTAGAATTAGACGACTGAAAAATTCAATGCAATAGCCGGGATTTGAACCACGGATCTCCCTGTCTCCGTCTGGTTCCTCCGTGTGGTTCAAATCCCGGCTAAGGCATTGAATTTTTCAGTCGTCTGATTCTACCTTTATAAATATGATTTTTTTTCCATTCAGTAGGGTCTCAAAACATGCATTTACATTAAAATCTCGGTATCGAATTTTTTGTTAGAATGCAATACCTTCTCTGCCTAGTAGAAAGTGGTAGAGAAAATAATAAGTGAGTATTTTTGTAAAAATGAAACAAAAAGTTGCACATACTTGAAATCAATACCTAATTCATTCTTATTTTACAGATTTCAGGGGTATGTAAAAAAATCTGATGTGTTATGTTCACATAACTTTGTCTACCCTCTGTTTATTAATAGCTATACAAATTATTCTTTCCAAGTTTATTTTTCTATCTACTTTATTTTATTCCAAATAAACCTTTGCATAAATAGCTACATTACACATTTCATTATAGATACGTAGAGAACAGCAATAGTCAAAATGTTTAAGAACTGGACACTATATACTGTCCTTAAAATTCCATAATGTTTACATGACATCGCGAGGAACAACTGAATATTAACCGGACTTGAAGAGAATGGTCAAGTAATGAAAAATTCTAACCATTAATAACGGATATTTCAAAAACAGCTTATTCCACAAAAAACTTATTTGAAATAAATTGTGTTTTAAAGGCATCTACATTTTTTATGTGTACGTTATCGTCTATCGCTTAACGTTTACCAGTTAAATAAGATTATACAAAATCCCATCCGAATGAAGAGGACTTCACAGGTATTCACAGAAAATTCAAGATATACATTATATTTGACATATAAATATGTTAATATATGGTATTTTAATAAACATTCTTAGAGAAATTTGTTAGAATATCAGAATTTTCGAGAACTTTTCCACGTAAAGGATAGCTGATATTTATCCGACGTTTCGTTTTTGAGTTATGCTGTTCATAGACACACATGTGGACATGTTTTCAAAAATGCATTATTTGGATTCAGGGCACCTCAAAACATGTATTTATTGTGAAATCTCGGTATCGAATTTTTGGGTGGAATGCAATATTTCCCCTACTTACTACACGTAGTAGAGAAAGTTAAAATGTTAAATACCATGGTACGACTGATGCAAAATAATCCCAACTTTTCACATTTTGGTCATATGAGAGTTGTTGCAGTAATCTGTCGTGTTATCGTATTTGCTGAGCGCCTGTTATTGTTTTACTATTTTGAATTTTGGGTTCTCTTGCCCTACGGCTAGCTATTATTACTCAGTCGAGCAAATATCTCTAAGCAGGGCGTGTAAACGGAAAGGAGTTGTTACTAAAAGATAACACTGATAAAAGAATTTGTTTTTACACTTTCATTGTCGTCACACTTCATTAATTTCACATATTTACTCTTGATACACGACTGACTGAAACTGTTATATTTCCGAATTTCACATTTTGTAACTAACTTTACGACGCGAGAGATTCTGCAGAATTGCGTAACGTGTACCTCGCGAGAGATTGTATAGAACTGCGTGACGTTTACCTCCTGAATGATTCTGTAGAACTGCGCGATACTTGCTTTTAGCTCAAGAATTTATACTTCTTCGCCCCGATAAGCCTAAACATTATAATAGAGCTGCTATTGGTTACCAAATCGTTCCAACATTAGCGTCTATTTTGTCAGCCAATCATAATTACAAACACATATGCTCTAGGGAAGATATTCCCTCCATTTCTAAAAAAAGGCATACTACCCTGACGTCATTTGTTTGTCTCTTCTAAGTGATAAACAACTCACCCCATCGCTTCATTGTTACCCGCTCCTATTGTGAGTTTCAGTGAGGCCGTGTAAACTTATTTCCTAACAATGCTTATAGCTAACAAACATCTAAAATCATTGTCATACAATACTGTTAATTTACACTACAATCACTCTGGCATTCACAGTGTTGTGATATAAAATACTGCCTCAGAGTACCTTCTGTTTAGCAGTTTACACGTTACATTTTTAACCTTTAGCTTAATGTCATTCTAGCAGCAGTAATTAATTTAAAGGATACCTTTCTAAGACCCGATATTGTTTGAGGAATCAATACATGCGTCGCGTATGTGCAATAAAACAATGCTTTTATACAGGTTTCTCTTTATAAACCTTGCCGAGATCTTTTCCTAGCTAAACTATATTACCAATATAAGCTATTTCTTCTCATAAATCTCTCTGAATGTTGTTTCGAAGCAAGAAAGGTTCAACGTTTTGACATGTTGCCCTTTCTTAGCGAATTCCGGTCTACCTACACAACGACTGTAACTGAGAACAATAAAATATGAAAGCTTTCATTTGCCAATAAGTTATTGTCGTCGGTGATTTGTTGGAAGGTTTGAAAATGACGATACATCTGCAGAGGAAACGGATTCGGAAACACATCCATCTTGTTCCCTTTCCAACAGAAAACTCCATTACTAGAGAAAAACGTGCTCGAGCCATAAAATCCTAGCGCTAGTAAACCAGAGAACTAATTAAAACTTTTGCGTTATATTTTTACTTTCTCTACTACGTATAGTAAGCAGGGGAAGTATTGCATTCCACCCAAAAATTCGATACCGAGATTTCACCGGAAATATATGTTTTGAGACCCACTGAATCCAAAAAAAGCATTTTTGGAAACATGTCCGTGTGTGTGTGTGTGTCTGTGTGTGTGTGTGTGTCTGTGTGTGTGTGTCTGTGAACAGCATAACTCAAAAACGAACAGTCGGATAAACACCAAACTGGGTACTTAGGTTCAGTATCTTCCAGAGATGCGACACGAAGGTTTTCAAGAAAATCCCCCCACCCCAGACTACCCTTTACATGGAACATTCTTCGAAAATTTTAATTTTCTCAAAAATGGCTCCAACGATTTTGATGAAAATATCATATGTTTAAGACAATGTCATGAGAAATGAAATGTATATCTCGAATTTTCTGGAAATGTCTCCAAAAGTATTCTTCATTGTGAACGACTTTTGCATAACAGGTAAACCATAAGAGATAGACAAAATTGTACTACACAAAAAATGTGGATCGCGTTAAAATACACAATTTATGTCATATACATTTTTTTAGTTGAGTGAACCATTTTCGAGATATTGCTTGTTATTCCCTTAAATTTTCCAATACTTATACTTTTTCTCAAATTCGTTATTCAATTTTTTATGTCCTGGATATGCAAACAGAATAGAATACGCCACATAGCAACCAGCGCTTAAAAGATTTGACTATCGCTTATAACCTACCATATTCCCCTTGCATCTACAAGAAAATTAGCAATAAGATTGACATCTCGAGTAACATGAAGCATATGGAGAATAAACGTTTGTAAAAATAGTTCGTACAAGAGTTGAGAAAGTCATGTGAGTGTAGCACATCAGATTTTTTGTGTTGCCATGCCACACCAGTCTGACTATATTCACTCTAAAAGTAATTAAATAGATTCTGCATAACTTGCTGAACTTTAAAATATTTAAGAATAAATTCGCTATATACATACATGCTCTAAAAGTCACCTTCAATTTCCAAAAACTCACGTGTATGCGTAAAATTAAAAGTTTTGATTTCTCTACTACGTAGCTAGTAAGTGGTACTGAACTTCACCCAAAAGTTCTATATCGAAATTTCACTATAAATACAGTTTTGTTGACCTCTGAATGCAAAACAAGCAGTTTTAGAAAAAGGTATGTGTCTGTAGTGTCCGTGAACAACGTAACACAAAAACGAAATGAATAAATACCAAAGTTAGTAGGTATTCAAGTTTAGTACTTTCTAAAGATGTGACACGAAAATTTTCAATAAACCTGCACACCAAACTACCCCATCACATGGAACATCTTTTATTATTTTTTATTTTCTCAAAATGGTTCGATTATAATTAGAACACCGCACACAAAATATATCTTGAATTTTCTGGGAATACCCTGTGAATTTCTCTTTATTCGGAAGGAATTTTTGTATAATAGTAAACCATAATAAAGAGAAAAAATCTGATGTGTTACACTCACATGACTTTCTCTACTCTTGTACAAACTATTTTTACAAACGCTTATTCTCCATATGCTTCATGTTAATCCAGATAAATATTTGCAGAGTCTATCTTATTGCTAATTTTCTAGTAGATGTAAGGGGAATATATATTTACAAGGGCAATATAGAAATACAGTAGCCTTTAAGCACATACATATCTCTTAATAGTTGGTTGCTAGGTGCAGCACCATTCCCTTTGCCACAGATTAATACTCTTTGCATACCAAGACAAAAAAATTGAATAACGAATTCCCATTTGAGAAAATAAGTATTGAAAAGTTTAAGGGAATAACAAGCAATATCTCGAAAATGGTTCACTCAATAAAAAAATGTATATGACATAAATTGTGTATTTTAACGCGATCTACATTTTTTGTGTAGTAAAATTTTGTCTATCTCTTATGGTTTACCAGTTATGCAAACGTTCTTCACAATGAAGAATACTTTTGGAGACATTCCCAGGAAATCCAAGATATACATTTTATTTGTCATAAAAATATCTTAAACATATGATATTTTAATCAAAATCGTTTGAGCCATTTTTGAGAAATTTAAAATTTTCGAAAAATGTTCCATGTAAAGGGTAGTCTGGGATGGAGGGATTTTCTTGAAAACCTTCGTGTCGCTCGCATCTCTGGAAGATACTGAACCTAAATACCAAGTTTGGTGTTTATCCGACTGTTCGTTCCTGAGTTATGCTGTTCACAGACACACACACACAAACACACACACGGACATGTTTCCAAAAATGCTTTTTTTGGATTCAAGGGGTCTCAAAACATGTATTTCCGGTGAAATCTCGGTATCGAAATTTTGGGTGGAATGCAATACTTCCCCTACTTACTATACGTAGTAGAGAAAGTAAAAAATATGTGATAGATTCACAGGATTTTCCTATTCCTTACGTTCAGTAGTGGGTACACAAACTATTTTTACAAAAGGATATTTTTCTATCTACTTCATTTTAATCTAAATAAACCCTTGCAGAAATACCTGCATTACACATTTCGTTATAGATACAAAGAGAACAGCGATAGTCAAATGTTTAAGAACTGATGTTATACGCTGGCCTTAAAATTCCACACTGTTTCCATGACATCGCGAGAAACAAATGAATGTTGACAGGACTTTAAAAGAATAACGAACAATTCGAACCTTTAATAACGGATATCTCAGAAATGGCTTATGACACAAAAACCTTATTTGAAATAAATTGAGAGGTCTACATTTTCTGTGTTTTCGTCTCTCGCTTAACGTCACCAGTTATGCAGGATTATATAAAATTGCTTCCGAATAAAGTGGACTTCACAGGCTATTCCCAGAAAATTCAAGATAGACATTTTATCTGTAATGTAAATATCTTTAATGTATAATATTTTAATAATAATCGTTAGAGTAAATCGTTAGAGACTAAAAATTTCGAAAAATCTTGTAAAGAATGTTCTGGGGTGGGGATTTTCTTGAAAATCTTCAGCTTGCATCTTAGGGAATTACTGGACCTAAATAACAAATTAGGTATTTTTTCGATTTTTCGTTTTTGGTTTATGCTCTTCACTGACACACACACACACAGGGATATGTTTCAAAAATGCTTTATTTGGATTCAGGGGGCCTCTAAATATGTATTTCCGTTAAAATATCGGTATCGAATTTTTGGGTGGAATACAATACCTTCTCTACCCCTTATTTATGTGGTAGATTAAATAAAAACCTGCAAATCTTAAAGGTGTATATATCTTCTGAACAAGCAATTTATTTCAAGTAACTTTTTTATGGCATTAGCCATTTCCGAGATATACGTTTATCCCTTGAATTTGTTTTGAATCTGCCAATACTTGCATTTCTGAAGCGGCCATCATTCAGTTGTTTCTCGAGATGTCATGCAAAGTTTATGAAATTATAAGGCCAGCATATTATGAACCCAGTTTAAAACATCCTTGTATAATGCATAAAGATACTTAATCTACCCATTTTTTCAAAAAATATTTTTACATATGTTTATTGTTTTATTCCGTTCATGATAATCGAGATAAACGTCTGCAGAAATACTTTTATTCCACATATTGTTGTAGGTGTGCAGGAGACTGAAGTGAATATTCAAATACCACTCTTTGCATGGCCATGAGAAACAAACGAATGGCGACTTAATAGTTAAAAAAGCAGAAATTACTAAATGCTCGGAAATGGCCGTTGCCATAGAAGAGTTATTTGAAGTAAAGTGTGTGTTTCAAGTTTAGTAGTTGCCAGTTATAGTAAATTTGAAAATTCGTTTCGAATAAAATAAACTTTACAGACTATTCGTAAAAAATTCAATTTTTATATTCTATTTTAATGTAAATAACTGAAACATGTGGTGTTTTAATCAAAATAGCCATTTTAAGAAAATCGAAACTTCCGAAAAATTTTGGGGTGGAATTCTTCGTCTCACATCTTTGGAAAACACTTAAATTAGATACCAAGGCTGATACTTACCAGTCTCTTAGATTTTGAGTCATTTTGTTGACACAAACAGACCTTGTTCTAAAACAGCTCTTTTTTAGATTCAGTTGGCCTCAAAACATGTATTTCGGGTGAGATCTTTGTAATGAATTTTTGCCTTGAATGCAATACTTTCTTAGAAAAAGTAAAAGAGATTAGATAAATACTAAACTTTGCATTTAAGTTGTTTTAAATTTATTTTATTTTCCAAAATTATATTTTCTCAAAATTCGCTATTACCATATAAAAAATAAATACCTAAATTTTATGGTATAACTCCCTGAAGTTCTCTTAATGGAAATAATTTTGTATAATTTTGAAAAACTGATAAATCATAAGAGACGAACAAAACTCACAGCAAAAACGATGATGTGTTACATTCACATGATTTTCTCTACCCTCTATCGCTTATTAGTGGGTATACAAATTATTATTATGCCAGTTTATTTTCGCATCTACTCTATTATAATCGAGATAAACCTTTCGGAAATAGCTACAATACACATCGTTATAGATACAAAGAGAACAGCGATAGTCAAATGTTTAAGAACTGGACGCTATATGCTGGCCTTAAAATTCCTTACTGTTTCCATGACATCGCGAGAAACAACTGAAAATCTAGAGGGTTTGAGAAATGGCTTGAATATTGAATAAATGGAGGAGTTATTAACGGATATCTCGGAAATGGTTGATACCATGAAAAAAATTATTTGAAATAAATTTTGTGTTTAAAGAGATTTACACTACTCGGCCACGGCGCCGCTGGAAACGGTTAACACCACAAGAAAACTTTGTTTGACACATGTTGTGTGCTTTGAAGGGATCTAAATTTTTTGTATATTAAGATTTTATATATCTCTTACGGTTTACCAAATTGTTATAGGATTCACAGGTTATTCCCAGATACTTCAAGATATACATTTTATTTGTCATGAAAAAGCATAAACATATTGTTACGTGTTGGGATGAAGGCCAAAAAGGTTACCAGAAAATGATTAATTTATGTCACTCCAACACGCACAATGAGGGGGGGGGCGCAACTCGCTGGTAGCAAAAAGATTTTGGAGGGGAAGGCGTGGATTTCGTATTACACTTAAAGATTGCATATCGCGCATTGCCTTTACATACCTGGGTTTTATTCACAAACGTTTTGCGACTCTACATGATGAACAAAGGAAACAGGATGGAGGGTGATGCCACAAAGCCGTAGACCGGCCACACACACACCACTGGCTCCAACGACCACTTCCACTAGAGTGACGCTATCTTACCCCATCAAACGTGTCTACCGAAGACAGACAGGATTGACGTAAACCAGACAATTTCAAACAGATCTTTCCCTTTGGCGTTGACCGCGCCGAAAGGAAAGACCGTTAAACCGAAATATAACTAAGGAGACACAACAATGCTATGTTTGCTGGCAACAATACAGCACAACAGTGCATCTGGTAATTACAATAAGATTAATAATACGCCACATCATAATATTTTAATCAAAACCATTAAGAGAATTTTCGATAAAATAAAAAAAATCTGATGCGTTACACTCACATGACTTTCTCTACTCTTGTACAATATATTTTTACAAACGCCTATTCTCCATATGCTTCATGTTAATCGAGATATCGAGATGTCAATCTTATTGGTAATATTCATGTAGATGCAAGGGGAATATGGTAGCTTTTAAGCGATAGTCAAATATTTTATCGCTGGTTGCTATGTGGCGCATTCCATTCTCTTTGCATGTCCAGGACATAAAAAAATTAATAACGAATTTGAGAAAAATGTATAAGTATTGGAAAATTTAAGGAAATAACAAGCAATATCTCGAAAACGGTTCACTCAACAAAAGAAATGTATATGATATAAGTTGTGTATTTTAACGCGATCTACATTTTTTGTGTAGTAAAATTTTGTCTATCTCTTATGGTTTACCAGTTATGCAAAAGTCGTTCACAATGAAGAATACTTTTGGAGACATTCCCAGAAATTTCGAGATATACATTTCATTTCTCATGGCATTATCTTAAACATATGATATTTTCATAAAAATCGTTAGAGCCATTTTTGAGAAAATTAAAATTTTCGAAAAATGTTCCATGTAAAGGGTAGTCTGGGGTGGGGGGATTTTCTTGAAAACCTTCGTGTCGCATCTCTGGAAGTTACTGAACGTAAATACCAAGTTTGGTGTTTATCCAACTGTTAGTTTTTGAGTTATGCTGTTCACACACACACACACACACACACACACACACACACACAGACACACACACGGACATGTTTCCAAAAATGCTTTTTTTGGATTCAGGAGGTCTCAAAACATATATTTCCGGTGAAATCTCGGTATCGAATTTTTGGGTGGAATGCAATACTTCCCCTACTTACTATACGTAGTAGAGAAAGTCAAAATAGTGAAAGACATTCACTGGTTTGGAAGGGGATTTTCTTGGAAATTTTCGTGTCACATTCTTGAAAGGTCCTGAATTAAAACAAGTTTCTATTTAACTACTTTTTGTTTTTGACTTATGCTGTTCACAAACACACACACACACACACACACACACACACACACACACACACACACAAACTATATACACACAGATGGACCTAGCTTTCAGCCAAATTGATTCTAAAACTTTAAAATATTACTTTCGGTGGTACAACCGCTTAAAGAAGGAAGTATTTGATCATAAACGACCGATTAAGATAGATTTGTTAACTAAACACAAGAAAGTGACTTACAGAATGTTTTTTCTTGCAACCTGGAATAAATATGTTATTTTAACGACCCTTAGTTCTTACTGTTCCTAGAAGGGTGTTTCCAAATGCATGAAACTGTCTCAAGTATTCCAGAATGGAATTGCAGATCTCAGAGTGGGCAATAAATTGTAAATTTATAGAACTGAGACTCAGGGCCAGTTTATTTAGGGAACACCAGCAGAGATTGCCACTTGGAGCTTATGGGGCAATTTAGCCCACAATGGGATTCCTGGTGTCTGACAGTTACAAGAGAATGCTGCCTGAATTAGTCAGCGGAATTGGCTCAAGGTGTTGCAACTGCCTTTCATTAACATGTCCGTCTACTTGGTGCAATTCCGTGCTAAAATGGCTGTTACCTCAAACATATAGTCAGCAATTTCTGTTTACTGGCTCCTAGAGATTATAGCTAACTGCTGAAGGTAACACAGTCCTTAAAGTGACCAACATGTCAAATTTGGAAACAATTAATGTCTTCAGCTCTTTCATTGCTTTGGTAGAAACAGGTTTGGTTTACCCACATTAAAAATTAATTTAATTTAGTTCACTACATTCAACACAGTACAGCCCCGGGTATTCCTAATAAGGAATAAAAAAAAAATTTGATATTCACACAAAATGTTAAACAAGTGAAAGCCTGCCTTCCTTAACCACCCAACCCCACAATCAAGTTCTGGAAATGCTGCATGGTCTATACGTATCCTTTAGTGGTGGAATAATCATCGGTCGGGATGGTGAAGCAACCTTTTAGACAATTAATTTCTATACTACGTACTTGCACTAACCAGAGAAAGTATTCTGTTACACTAAAAAATTCCATACCACATTTCACTGGTAATGCATGTTTTAAAACCCCTTAAACAAAAAAGTTTTTACAAAAGCCCCCGTATGTACGAATCGGTCAAATGCCAAACTAGAGATTTAAATTCAGTATCCTCGAAGAATGTGACACGAAATTTTTCAAGAAAACCTCCCAAACCTAACAGCCCTTTACATTGTTTTTGACTTTCTCAAACATTGTTCCAACAGTATTGATTAAAATACCATATTGTGGCGTGCATGTGTGTGTATTGTCACGCCAGACACATTATTGCGTCGTTGGCGACAGTATTGTTGGAGTAATTCTTTCGTCTGGCGTGAAGACTCGCCATTGCAAGTGAGCGTTACTTTCTTTGTGTGTTGAGCGTCACTTTGGTCGAGTGTCCGGGCTGTAAGCTTGTATGTGAAATCGTGTGAATGTAGTCTCGCGGGTGTAACACCTCCCTTCAATTTATTCCTTTTTATCTTTTGGGGGCACCGTTCAACAAACCACAGGTAATGTGATTAACGTAAAATTTTGTGTATTTTTTGATAACTGTCCCACGCCTACTCCGGAATCTCTCGCTACCTCTGATGCTGTGCCTCCCAATATGTATGCTGGGGTAACTAAAATTTAATGTCTAGCTGCAAACCTTTTGGCCTCACCCCGGTATATAACAATATGTTTAAGATATTTTCAACACAAATGAAATGATATCTTGAATTGTCTGGGAATAGCTGTGAAGTCCTCTTCATTCGGAAGGAGTCTTATATAATCTTGTATAACTGGTAAACGTTAAACGATAGACAAAAACACATAAAATGTAAATCTGTTTAAAATAACGAAAAAGTACTAAAGCAGCTATTTTCGAAAAGCTTTATCTCGATTAAGATGAAGTAGAAGATAAATCTAATGTTAGATTCACAAAACGTTCTTTACCCTCTATCCATTATAGTGGGTTGAAGTAGGTTTGTTGCTACGTATGAAAAGGCAGTTTGAAGCAGATGTATTATGCTTCGACTTTTGGGGAGCCGAACTAGAAAGTTGCAACCGCACTTATTGTTATAGACATGTTTCTGTTTGCAGGGTTGTGGTGCGACTGAAGAATGTAGGCTTACACAGATTATAATTTTACTTCACTCTTTTTATTAATGCTTGACACGATTTAAATAATACTTTACTGATATAGAGAGGGCTGTGAGATTTTTCTTAATTAATTACGTGCACTTTTTAACGCGAAAACTATTTTCATCTCACACTGAATACATATTATACTTCTCGAGGACGCATCTCGCGTCCGATTAGGAACACTGTCTACAACCAACGCGTCCAGTTATGAGCGCTGTCTACAAGCAACTGACTTGATTTCTACCGCTTAAATTTGTAAATTTCTGCATTTCAAGTCTCTGATTTTCTATTCCTAATCCAATAGAATAGTTTTATTTAACTAAAGCTTTCTTTTTCTGGCTATTTTATAAACTGTCACAAAAATTACATTATTGTTACTCCAAGAATACAAGTAGTACTGATAAACTTTCTTACTCATTATTGACTCAATGTTACCTCATTGTTACCTCATTGTTAGCAACTTTGAACCTATTATTCTCACAGCTCCTACATTATTAAATTACGTAATACATTAACATAACATTATTAGATGTATACAATAATATAGACATATAGAATGACTGTAATATACACTTTTTATATCTTGTTACATATATATATATATATATATATATATATATATGTATATATTGCTTTAAGGCGGGCTGTTATTATATTTTATATTATATAATTTGACTGAAATCATTTAAGTGTTAAAAATACTGCTTCAGAGTATACACATTATTCTTATATAAGTACTTTCTGTACTATATAGTAAATAGGTGAAGTATTGTATTCCGCCCAAAAATTCAATACCGAAATACATGCCCTGAGCTGCCCTGAATCCAAAAAAAAAAGCTTTTTTGGGACCATGTCCCTGTGTGAGTCTGTCTGTGAACAGCATAACTCAAAAAGGAAAAGTATGATAAATACCAAACATGCTATTTGAGTTTAGTATCTTTGAGGTATACGACACGAAGATTTTCAAGAAAATCTCACCCAATACAGACTACCCCTTTACATGGAATATCTTTGGAAAATTTTAATTTTCTAAAAAATAGCTAACGATTTGGATTAAAATATCATATGTTTAAGGTACTTTTACGACAAATGAAATGTATATCTTGAATTTTCAGGGAATATCCCCAAAAGTCCTGTTCTTTCTGAATGGGTTTTGCATAACTGGTTAACCGTAAGAGATAACAAAAGCATTTTCCACACAAAAAATATATAGCTCGTTAAACACAGAATTTATGTCGCATACATTTTTTTTGGAGTGAACCATTTCCCAGATGTTCCTTGTTATTTGTTTTAATTTTCCAATATTTACACTTTTTCTCAAATGAGAATTCGTTATTTGCTTTTTTTTACGTACAGGACATACAAAGAGAATGGAATACTCCACATAGCAACCAGCTCTTAAAACATTTGACTATCGCTTAAAGCCTACCAATTCCCCTTGCAGCTACAAGAAAATCAGCAATAAGAAGTAGATGGAGATTAAGCGTTTGTAAGAATAGAGAACATCATGTGAGTGCAACACATCATATTCTTTTTTTCTATCTTCTTGATTTTAATCCAGATAAACCTTTGCAGAAATAGCTACATTACTATTTCATTATAGATACAAAGAGAACAGCGATTGTCAAATGTTTAAGAACTGGACACTATGTGCTGGCCTTAAAATTCCATACAGTTTCCATGCAATCGCGAAAAATGACTGAAAATCGACAGGATTTAAAAAATAATTACTAATTATTAATAATGCAAACCATTCATAAGAATATCTCGGAAATGGCTGAAGCCACAAAAATGTATTGGGAATAAATAAATCAGAAGTTTTGTGTAGTACGTTTTCGTCTATAGCTTAACGTTTACTAGTTATACAAGAGGATATAAAATTCCTTCCGAATGAAGAGAACTTTACAGGGTATTCTCAGAAAATCCAAGATCTACATTTTATTTGTCATGTAAATATATTTAATACATGGTATTTTAATAAAAATCTAAGAGGCATTTCTCAAAAAATCTAAAATTTGAAAAACCTTTCATATAAAGGTTAGTTCGTTATGGGGAATTTTCTGAAAATCTTCACATCGTAACTTTGGAAGTCACTGAAATTAAATGTGAAGTTTGGTATTTATCAGACGTTTTGTTCTTTTTATTCAGGGGCCTAAAACATGCGTTTCCGATGAATCTCGATATCAAATTTTTTGTTGGAATCCAATACCATCTCCACCTACACTGTACGAACCTGAAAACCTTTGTTTTGGCACTGCTTTTCTCTGTCTAACTTTCTCCACATTGTTTTTCCGTACACAGTATATGCAAACATTTACAATACAGCACTTTGAGCTGTAAATAGTCGAAATTATAACCCCTTTAAAGAATACCATCAGATATACACGCATCCCCCATAGAGACCTTGCTAGTACATTATTTATAACGTGAATAGGCCACGAGATGTGAAGCCGGGACATTTGGGAACCTTGAATTATGAATAGGACGGTCCAAGCATGTCAATACGGCGCTGCCAAGCTGTGCGCTGACAACATAACGTTGCGGGCAAACTCATAAAAGATTTAGAGTAAGCTAGGGGTTTTGTTATACCCACCATTGTTACTCTCTCGTTAATTATCCACTAACCGCTGTATGGGCAAATAATTTAAAATGATTTATTGAAAGATAAGCACTGTCTAACGAGTATAATACTGTCAGAGGGGTTGCCATTCCTTAGAGGCCCAATTCCTGTCAGTAGTTATCTAATATATCCATTAATTTATTGTCAGAAAGCGTTTAAAAGCAAATTTGAAACATTTTCTCCAAATGCAACAATTCAAGGAATGTTTGAAAGTTTTCGATTCTTATACTCTCTGTTACTCACGTAGTATTGCATCCACCCAAAACTCAGGCAGTATTTTTAACACTTAAATAATTTCAGTCTAATTATATAATATGTAAATTCAATAACAGCCCGCCTTAAAGCAATGTGTGTATGAAACAAGATATATTATTGTATACATGTTCAATAATGTTATGTGAATATATTACGTAATTTAATAATGTAGGAGCTGTGAGAATAATAGGTTAAAAGTTGCTAACAATGAGGTAGCCTTGAGGAAATAATGAGTTAACAATACTACTTATGATTCTTGGAAGCGATAATATAATTTTTTGTGACAGTTTATAAAATAGTCAATCAACAACCAGAAAAAGCTTTAGTTAAATGGAGGTATTCTACTGGACTAGATTTAACCAATCAGAAACTGAAATATTGCAAAATTTACAAATTTAGAGTTCAGTTGCTTGCAGACAGTGTTCCAAACCGGACGCAAAATGAGTCCTCGAGAAATTTAATACGTATTCAGTCGAGACAAACATAGTTTACGTGTTAAAAAGTACAAGTAATTGATAAAATAATCTCACAGTTCTCCATATCAGTGGTGGTATTTAAACAGTGTCAAGGATAAATAAATGTAGTGAAGTAAAAATTATAATCTGTGTAAGCCTACGTTCTTCAACCGTATCACACTCTATTAAAAAATCCATGTCTCTAAAAATAAATACTGACGCAGCCGAGGCAAATATGTTAATATTTAAAGAAACAGACAAATTACAAAGTTAATATTTTTAAACTTGGGGCGAAGGCTACCGGAAACTATTTAGTATACGTGCGGTTGCAACTACTTCAAGTTCGCCTGCCCAACAGTTGAACTATAATACAACTCCTACTTCAAATTGGCTTTCCATATGTGAAGCAACAACCTACCCTCAAATTGGCTCACAAAGCGTGGGACAAATAACAACACAACAAAATAACTACTTCGAAACTTCGATATCTCATTGGAAATACCGTTTAGAAGCTGTCTAACCCCCCTCCCCCAAATGAATCAAATCAAAGTCTGTTAAATACCTAACTTCGTATTTAACTTCAACATCTTGTAAGAACGCAACACATAGATTCTGAAGGAAAACTGCCTTTTGCATGGAAACATTTTGCGTTATTTTTATTTTCTTAAAAATGCCACATATTAAATATATTTGCATGACAAATAACATGTATATTTTGAATTTTCAGCGAGTAACCTGTAAAGTCCCTACACAAGAAATGCAGATCTATTTAAAATACACAATTTATTTCAATAACTTTTTCGTGGCATCAGCCTTTTCCGAGATATTCGTTATTAAGATTCGAATTGTTCATTACTTGGTCATTCTCTTAAAGTAATGTCAACATTCAGTTTCTCGCGATGTCATGGAAACAGCCCTGGAATTTTAAGACCAGCATATAGCGTCCAGTTGTTAAACATTTGACTATCGCTGTTCTCTTTGCATCTGCAACGAAATGGTAATGTAGCCGTTTCTGGAAAGGTTTGTTTGTACTAAAACGTAGTAGATAATAAGATTTAGTAAGAATAGTTTGTATACACAGTAAATAAAGTATAGAGGACAGATAAACTCATGTGAATGTATATTTTTGTAATTATTTACTATTTCTGCAAATGTTTATCTGAATTAACACGAAGTAGATAAAGGAAGAAGCTTTGTAAGATTAGTTTGTAGAGGAGTGAGTAGAGAAAGGCATATGAATGCAACACAAATTGTTGTGTTTATCGCCCTCTCATTATGGCCACTGAATTGGTTCCCCATGCTTCTGATGCTAACATCTGAATATTGTTTTCGTATGTTGTATGTTATAAAGCACTTACGTCTTAAATCATTGTAAATAATTTAAATACAACGTTTATAATGAGTAGAAAAAGAGGTGCAAATACGCAGGATAGGATTTTAGAATGTTTTGCGTTTTAGATTGTTTTCAGAAGTTAGTATTAACTGTGCTTCGACATGGGAACGTGCAACGTTTTTGCTAGGGAAGGAGTGTGTGTGTGTGTGTGTGTGTGTGTGTGTGTGTGTGTGTGTGTGTGTGTGTGTGTGTGTGTGTGTGTGTGTGTGTGTGAGTGTATTCCTCCAAGTTTGCTCTACTGGTGTCGTCGGGAACCCCAAACAAAGACTAAACTTCTACAGCTTGTGTATGTTTTACATCGTAATTTTCCTGTCTCTTGCACGAAACATATCTTGGTTTACTTAAGGCTTTAAGCTGCGCTTAACTTAATCCAGCCTGACCTTCCAGAGATCGAATTTAATGCCATGCTGAGCCGAAACGCTCGGGATTAATTTAACGAACTTACATAAAAGACAAACTTTACTATAGAAATGGAATTTTCGTTTTGGTTAGTTATTTTCTGCACGAATTTGTTATTTTCTCCAAATTCAATACGGAGATTTCATTAGAAATACATTTTTGAACCCCCCCGAACTCAAATACCCTTTACATAAAACAATTTTTGAATTTTTTTATTCTCTAAATCATGGCTCTAAGGATTTGGATTAAAATAACATATACTAACATATTTACATGAAAAATAAAATGAATATCATGATTTTTCGGACAATAGCTTTTGAAGTCCTCTTCATTCGAAAGGAAATTTATATTCTGTTACATAACTGGTAAACGTTAAGCGATTGACAAAACCTAGTACACAAGAAATGCAAATTTCTTTAAAACACAACATTTATATCAAATAACTTTTTTGTGGCATTAGCCATTTCCGAGATATCCGTTATTACTGCTTCGAATCGTTCAACTAAGTCAAATTCCTGTCTATTTTCAGATGTTTCTCGCGGTATCATGGAAACAGTATGGAAAATCAAGACCGGCATTATGCGTCCAGTGCTTAAACATTTGACTTTCGTTATTCCTTTTGTATCCATAAAGAAATGTGTAATGTATCTATTTCCGGAAAGATATATCTCAGTTATAATGAGTTAGATAGAAAAAAATCTTTTGTTGCACCCACATGACCGACTTTACTCTTGTACAAACTATTTTTACAAACGCTTATTCTCCATCTACTTCATGTTAATTTTATTGCTAATTTTCTTGTAGGTGCAAGGGGAATATGGTAGGCTTTAAGCGATAGTCAAATCTAGGATAATCAAATAACGAATTCCCATTTCAGAAAAAGTATAAGTATTTGAAATTTCAAACAAATAACAAGGAATACTTCGGAAATGGTTCACTCGACCAAAACAAGTGTGTCACGTAAATTGTGTGTTTTAACGAGATCCACATTTTCTGTGCAGTAAAATGTTGTGTATCTCTTACAGTTCAAAAGTCATCCAGAACGTACAGGACTTTTGGGGACATTCTCAGAAAATTTAAGATGTACATTTCATTTACCATTAAAATATCTTAAACATGTGATATTTTAATCAAAATCGTTAGAGCCATTTTTGAGAAAATCAAAATATTCGAAAAATGTTCCTTGTAAAGGGAGTGTGGGGCGGGGGGATTTCTTTTAAAAATCTTCATGTAGCATCCTTGGACAATACTAAACTCAAATACAAAGTTTGGTATTTATCCGACTTTTCGTTTTTTAGTTATGCTGCTAACAGGGACATGTTCCCAAAAATGCATCACTTGGATTTAGGGCACCTCAAAACATGTATTTCCGGTGAAATCTCGGTATTGAATGTAATGCTTCCCCTGCTTACGTAATGGAAAAAGCAATACGACTTTAGTAAGAATAGCTTGTATACCTACTTATAAACATCAAAGGATAGAGAAAGTCATGTGAATGTAACATCAGAAATGTTTTCCTTGCGTATTCAACAATAATAAATCGCCTTCTACAAATGTTTATCCCGATGAACATGAAGTGGATAGAAGTATAAGCGTTTGTAAGAATATTTTGTTGAATGTGTAGAGAAATATGTATGTGAATGTAAAAGCCACCGATCAACTGCGGTTGCTAGAATGGGGAGTACTGTTTTACTAATCCCTTACCAACATAACATGTAGTTAATTTTTACTTTCCCTACTACGTATAGTAAGTAGGGGAAGTATTGTATTCCAACCAAAAATTCGATACCGAGATTTCACCGTAAATATGTTTTGAGACCCCCTGAATCCAAAAAAAGCATTTTTGGAAACATGTCCGTGTGTGTGTGCCTGTGTGTCTGTGTGTGTGTGTGTGTCTGTGAACAGCATAACTCAGAAACGAACAGTCGGATAAACACCAAACTTGGTATTTAGGTTCAGTATCTTCCAGAGATGTGACACGAAGGTTTTCAAGAAAATCCCCCTACCCCAGATTACTCTTTATATGGAAAATTTTAATTTTCTCAAAAATTGTTCTAACGATTTTGATTACAATATCATATATTTAAGATATTTTCATGACAAATGAAATGTATATCTCGAATTTTCTGGGAATGTCTCCAAAAGTATTCTTCATTGTGAACGACTTTTGCATAACAGTAAACCATAACAGAGACAAAATTTTACTACACAAAAAATGTAGATCGCGTTAAAATACACAATTTATGCCCTGTACATTTTTTGTTGAGTGGACCATTTTCGAGATATTCCTTGTTATTCCCTTAAATATTTGAATACATATTTTCTCAAATGGGAATTCGTTATTCATTTTCTTGTCCTGGATATGCAAAGAGTTATAATCTGTGACAAAGAGAATGGTGCTGCACCTAGCAACCAGCTATTAAGAAATATTTCTGTGCTTATATTGCCCTTGCAAATACAAAAGATGGGGAACATAGTACGCCTTAAGCGAAAGTCAAATATTTTTAGAACTAGTCGCTATGTGTAAAATGTAATTCTCTTGTCATGTCAAAAGATCGTTTATACAAATGTTTATCTCGATTAATATGAAATAGATGGAGAATAAACGTTTGTAAACATAGTTTGTACAAGAGTAGAGGAAGTCATGTGAGTGTAACACATCAGATTTATTTTTCTCCCAAGTGTACGCGTAGAGCAAATAAAGACGAATAGCATTTTTAGAAAAAGTTCGGTGGTGTCGCTTTGAACAGCTTAACTTAAAAACTTAGTCATTTAAATATCAAGCTTGGTATTTAAATTCCCTATTTTAATTTTCTCAAAAATGGCTGTAAAGATTTTGATTAAAATATCATATGTTTAAGATATTTTCATGACAAATAAAATGTATATCTTGAATTTTCTGGGAATGTCTCGAAAAGTATTCTTCATTGTGAACGACTTTTGCGTAACTGGTAAACCATAAGAGATAGACAAAATTTTACTACACAAAAAATGTAGATCGCGTTAAAATGCACAACTTATGTCATAAATTTTTTTTGTTGAGTGAACCATTTTCTAGATATTGCTCGTTATTCCCTTAAATTTTCCAATACTTATATTTTTTCTCAAATTCGTTATTCATTTTTTTTGTCCTAAACATGCAAAGAGAATGGAATACGTCACATAGCAACCAGCGTTAAAATATGTGACTATCGCTTAAAAGCTACCATATTCCCCTTGCATCTACAAGAAAATTACAAATAAGATTGACATCTCGATTAACATTGTTCTTACACTTAAAACGAAATATGTAATGAATGTTTATGTTAATTAACAAGAAGCAGATAGAAAAATAGATTTTTATTTTGAGTATCACGTACATATTATGTAAGGAAGTTGTTGAAATACACCCAAAAATTCGATACTAAAATTTCACCTGAAATATTTGATTTGAGGACACTAAATGCAAAAATATCATTTTTAGAAGAAGGTTCGTATGTGTGTCAGTGTGTATGTGAACAGCATAACTAAAAAAAAGGTCAGATAAATACCAAACATGTTATTTAAGTTCAGTATTTTCGAAGGATGCAACATGAAGATTTTCAAGAAAGTCCCCACGCCAACTAACTACTCTTTACATGCAACATTTTTCGAAAATTCTGATTTTGTAAAAGATGGCTTTAACGATTTTGATTACAATAACATATATTATATATATGAGAGATTTATATAGCAAATAAAATATATACCTTGTATTTGCTGGGTATAACCTCAGAAGTGCTCTTCATTTGAAAGGAATTTTGTATAATCTTGTATAACTTGTAAACGTTAAGCGACAGACGAAAACATACCACACCAAAAATATAAATCTCCTTCAAACACACAGTTTACTTAAAAAAAATCTGATGTGCTACACTCACATGACTTTCTCTACTCTTATACAGACTATTTTAACAAACGCTTATTCTCCATATGCTTCATGTTAATCGAGATATCGAGATGTCAATCTTATTGCTAATTTTCTTGTAGGTGCAAGGGGAATATGGTAGGTTTTAACCGATAGTCAAATCTTTTAATCTCTGGTTGTTATGTGGCGCATTCTAATCTCTTTACCAGGACATAAAAAAATGAAATACGAATATGAGAAAAAGTATGAGTATTGGAAAATTTAAGGGAATAACAAGCAATATCTCGAAAATGGTTCACTCGACAACAAAAATGTATATGACATACGTTGTCTTTTTTAACGTGATCTACATTTTCTGTGTAGTAACATTTTGTCCATCTGTTATGGTTTACCAGTTATGCAAAAGTCTTTCACAATGAAGAATACTTTTGGGGACATTCCAAGAAAATTCGAGATATACATTTCATTTGCCATGAAAATATCTTAAACATATGATATTTTAATCAAAATCGTCAGAGCCATTTTTGAGAAAATTAAAATTTTCGAAAAATGTTCCATGTAAAGGGTAATCGCGGGTGGGGGGGGAATTTAATTTTCTTGAAAACCTTCGTGTCGCATCTCTGGAAGATACTGAACCTAAATACCAAGTTTGAGGTTTATCCGTCTGCTCGTTTTTGAGTTATGCTGTTCACAGACACACAGATACACACACACACACACACACCACACACACACACAGACACACACACACGGACATATTTCCAAAAATGCTTTTTTTTCGATTCAGGGGGTCTCAAAACATATATTTCTGGTGAAATCTCGGTATCGAATTTTTGGGTGGAATACAATACTTCCCCTACTTACTATACGTAGTAGAGAAAGTAAAAAATCTGATGTGTTACACTCACATGGCTTTCTCTACTCTTGTACAATCTATTTTTACAAACGCCTATTCTCCATATGCTTCATGTTAATCGAGATATCCAGATGTCAATCTTATTGGTAATTTTCTTGTAGATGCAAGGGGAATATGGTAGCTTTTAAGCGATAGTCAAATATTTTAACGCTGGTTGCTATGTGGCGCATTCCATTCCCTTTGCATGTCCAGGACATAAAAAATCTGATGTGTTACACTCACATGACTTTCTCTACTCTTGTACAAACTATTTTTACAAACGCTTATTCTCCATATGCTTCATGTTAATGGAGATATCGAGATGTCAATCTTATTGATAATTTTCTTGTAGATGCAAGGGGAAAATGGTAGGTTTTAAGCGATAGTCAAATATTTTAACGCTGGTTGCTATGTGGCGCATTCCATTCTCTTTGCATGTCCAGGACATAAAAAAATGAATAACGAATTTGAGAAAAAGTATAAGTATTGGAAAATTTAAGGGAATAACAAGCAATATCTCGCAAACGGTTCACTCAACAAAAGAAATGTATATGACATAAATTGTGTATTTTAACGCGATCTACATTTTTTGTGTAGTAAAATTCTGTCTATCTCATTCCCTGTCATTCCCAGAAAATTCGAGATATACATTTTAATTATCATGACAATATCTTAAACATATGATATTTTAATCAAAATCGTTAGAGCCGTTTTTGAGAAAATTAAAATTTTCGAAAAATGTTCCATGTAAAGGGTAGTCTGGGGTGGGGGGATTTTCTTGGAAACCTTCGTGTCGCATCTCTGGAAGATACTGAACCTAAATACCAAGTTTGGTGTTTATCCGACTCTTCGTTTTTGAGTTATGCTGTTCACAGACACACAGACAGACACACAGACACACAGACACACAGACAGACACACACACGGACATGTTTCCAAAAATGCTTTTTTTGGATTCAGTGAGTCTCAAAACATGTATTTCCGGTGAAATCTCGGTATCGAAATTTTGGGTGGAATACAATACTTCCCCTACTTACTATACGTAGTAGAGAAAGTAAAAAGCAATAACGAATTTGAGAAAAAGTATAAGTATTGGAAACTTTAAGGAAATAACAAGCAATATCTCGAAAACGGTACACTCAACAAAAGAAATGTATGTGACATAAATTGTGTATTTTAACGTGATCTACATTTTTTGTGTAGTAAAATTCTGTCTATCTCTTACGGTTTACCAGTTATGTAAAAGTCGTTCATAATGAAGAATACTTTTGGAGACATTCCCAGAAAATTCGAGATATACATTTCATTTGTCATGAAAATATCTTAAACATATGATATTTTAATCAAAATCGTTAGTGCCATTTTTGAGAAAATTAAAAATTTCGAAAAATCTTCCATGTAAAGGGTAATCTGGTGTGGGGGGATTTTCTTGAAAACCTTCGTGTCGCATCTCTGGAAGATACTGAACCTAAATACCAAGTTTGGTGTTTATCCGACTGTTCGTTTCTGAGTTATGCTGTTCACAGACACACAGACAGACACACACACACACACACGGACAATTTTCCAAAAATGCTTTTTTTGGATTCAGGGCGTCTCAAAAAGTATTTCCGGTGAAATCTCGGTATCGAATTTTTGGGTGGAATGCAATACTTCCCCTACTTACCATACGTAGTAGAGAAAGTAAAAATGTGGCCAAGCCGTTCCTGAGATATGTACAAGTCCCATCGATTTTCAGTTGTTTCTCGCGATGTCATTGAAAAAGTATGGAATTTTAAGGCCAGCATATAGCGTCCAGTTCTTAAACATTTGAATATCGCTTTTCTCTTTGTATCTATAACGAAACGTGTAATGTAGCTATTTCTGCAAAGGTTTATTTGAATTAAAATTAGCTTTGGTAGGAACAGTTTGTATATACAATAATAAAGATAGTGTGTAGAGAAATCCATGTGAATGTATCACATCAGAGTTTTAGAAAAAAGTCCCCGCGCGTGAGTGTGTGTCTGTCTGACTTTTAAAAACATAACTCAAAAATAAAAAGTAGGATAAGTACCAAACTTGGTATTTATGTTTAATTTCTTTCAAGGATACGACATAAAGATTTTCAAAAAAAATCCCCCACCACCAACTACCTTTTATATGGAATATGTTTCGAACGTTTTAATTTCTTAAATAGCTCTAACGATTTTGATTAGAATATCATATATTAAATATGTATTTACATGCCAAATGAAATGTATATCTTGAGTTTTTGGGAATATCTTTTGAAGACCTCTTCATTCGGAAGGAATTTTGTATAGTCCTGTTTAACCGGTAAACGTCAAACAGACAAAAATCTACTACACAGAAAATGTAGATCTCTTTATAACACACACTTTATTTCAAAGAAGTTTTTTGTGGTGTAAGCCATTTCTTAGATATGCGTTATTAATGCTTCGAATTGTTCATTTCTTGGTCGTTCTTTGAACTCCTTTCAACATTCAGTTGTTTCTCGCGATGTCATGGAAACAGTATGGAATTTTAAGACTAGCATATAGCGCCCAGTTCTTAAACATTTGACTATCGCTGTCGTCCTTTGTATCTATAAAGAAATGTGTAATGTAGCTATTTCTGCAAAGGTTTATTTGTTTTATTAGTATATATAAAAGTAAGCTTTTTAAAGAATAACTTGATAACTCAGTACTAAACGAGAGAGGGTAGAGAAAGCCATGTGAATTTATCACATAATACTTTTGGGGGGATATAACAATTGTGGAATAGTAAATATCCAGAAGTTCATCTTCACCTGGTACTATTGCTCTACTCTCGTGGTTTGAAATTTTCACAGAACTATAATTTGTTTCGCACTAGTCCCTTTATCCGCAACGGCATTTAGGGCCAAAGTTAGCAGACAGCGTCAGCTACAGAGAGAAATAAAACTTAGGCTACGCCAGGAAGTTATATGCACAGAGTTGCTAGCGAACTTGCATAAACCCTACAAGCACCGACAAAACCCTCTAGTTCATGGTGTACAATAGGCTTTCATTGAACTGCTTCATCTCGGAATGAACAGGAGTTTGACGCAGTTCAGTCAAGTGAATCTGCTGAGTGAAGCGAAGGGAGTTTCTCAGGAAATTTAAAACTAAACATTGATAGTTCGATAAGTGTTATAATATGTTACAACATTATAAAGATAAATATTATGTATTGCATTCACATGACTTTCACTACCCTCTATTAGTGCGTATACAAATTATTCTTACGAAACTTTATCTTCCTATCTACTTCATTGTAATAGAGATAAACCTTTGCAGAAATAGCTACATTACACATTCCGTTATAGATACAAAGAGAATAGCGATAGTCAAATGTTTAAGAACTGGACGCTATACGCTGCCTTCAAATTCCATGCTGTTGCTATGACATAGCAAGAAACAACCGAAAACCGACATGACTTCAAAAGAATGGCATGGACAATTCGAACCATTAACAACGGATATCTCGGAATTGGCTGATACCACAAGTAAGGTTTTTGAAATAAATTGTTTGTTTTAAAGGTGTCTACATTTTTTGTGTAGTACGTTTTCGTCTATCGCTTAACGTTTATCATTTATGCTAGATTATATACATTTCCTTTCAAATGAAGAGGACCTCACAGGTTATTACCAGAAAATTCAAGATCTACATTTTATTTTTATGTAGAAAATAAAACAATTCGAAAAATTTTAGCTTTGGGCTGGGAATGTACTGAAATTCTATCCACGTTTCGTTTTTTATTTTTGCTATTCACACACACATACGCCCGTGCCAAAAGTTTTCGAAAAAGGATTCTTTAGATTTAGGGGGTTCAGAAGGTGTATCTTCGGTAAACATCGATATCAAAATGTTTACGAAGCAGAGAAAGTAAAACTAATAGCGATTTTCAGATGAGCAAAGCATAAAGTATCTGAAAATTCTAACAGTAACAGAGATTACCTCGGAAACGTTGTGTGTTTTGGAGGACTTCACAGGTTACTCCCACAAATGTTTGAGACATTTAGAAATACAAGAAAACTATTCTTGTAAAGGGTAGTTTCGGGTATGGGGATATTATTCAAAATCTTTCTGTGCATTCTTCGAACGTCCCGAGTTTAAATCCACGTTTCGCATTTAACCGACATCTAAAATCTTAGGTGTTACATAAACATGAGTTACTCTAGCCGCTATCGTTTATTTTATATAGCCTCTGCAAACTATTCTTACAAAAGCTTACTACTTTCTCTACTACGTATAGTAAGTGGGAAGTATTGTTGTATTCCACCCAACCATTCGATATCGAGATTTCTCCGGAAATACATGTTTTGAGACCCCCTGAATAAAAAAAAAGCATTTTTGGAAACACGTCTCTGTGTGTGTGTGTGTGTGTGTGTGTGTGTGTGTGTGTGTGTGTGTGTGTGTGTGAACAGCATAACTCAGAAACGAACAGTCGGATAAACACCAAACTTGGTATTTAGGTTCAGTGTCTTCCAGAGATGCGACACGGAAGTTTTCAAGAAAATTCCCCCACTCCAGATTACCCTTTACATGCAACATTTTTCGAAAATTTTAATTTTCCCAAAATTGGCTCTAACGATTTTGATTATAATATCATATGTTTAAGATATTTTCATGACAAATGAAATGTGTATCTCGAATTTTCTGGGAATGTCTCCAAAAGTATTCTTCATTGCGAACGACTTTTGCATAACTGGTAAACCATAAGAGATAGACAAAATTTTACACAAAAAATGTAGATCGCGTTAAAATACACAATTTATGTCATATAGATTTTTATGTGTTGCGTGAACCATTTTCGAGATATTGATTGTTATTCCCTTAAATTTTCCAATACTTTTTTCTCAAATGGGAATTCGTTATTCATTTTTTATGCCCTGAACATGCAAAGAGTATGGAATAGTCCACATAGCAACCAGCTCTTAAAATATTTGACTAAGATTAACATTTGGAGAATAAGCGTTTGTAAAAATAGTTTGTACAAGAGTAGAGAAAGTCATGTGAGTGTAACACATCAGAAATTTTTTTCTGTCTACTTCATATTAATGTATAGTTTCACAGTAGGTACATTTCGTTGTAGACACGAAAGAGATAGTCATATCTTTAAAATCCGGTCGCTATACTATAACTTTGAAATTCATCGCGAGAATCAAAAGAAATTGACAATGTATTGAAAGATCTGAGGACTTTCTCTGCCTTTCATCCTTTATTAGTGGATATACAAACTATACTTACTAAAGCTTACTTTTCTATCTACTACATTTTAATCCGTATAAACCTTTACAGAAACAATTACATTACACACTTCGTTATAGATACAAAGAGAACAGCGATAGTCAAATGTTTAACAACTGGACGCTATATGCCGGCCTTAAAATTCCATACTGTTTCCATGACATCGCGGAAAACCACTGAAAATAATTGCGACTTACAAGGAATGAAGTATTGAACAAATGGAACTATTAATAACGATATTGGCTGATGCTACAAAAGAGTTACTTGAAATGAATTGTGTGCACTAAAGCAATCCTTATTTTATGTGTGGTACGTTTTCGTCTATTGCTTAAGGTTTACCAAATGTACGAGATTATACAAAATTCCTTCCAAATGAAGAGAATTTCAATCAAAGATTCGAAAAATGTTCCATGTAATGGGTAGTTTGGGGGTAGGGGAAATATTTGAAAATCTTCATGCGGCATCTTTGTAATGTACCTATTCTAAATAGTAAGTTTGCTATATATCCTTCTTTTCGTTTTTGAATTGTGCTGTTCACACACACACAAATTACATTCCACCCAAAATTTCAATACCAAGATTTCACTGGATATCGTGCTTTGAGGCTCCCTGAATCCAAAAAAGCATTTTTAAAATGCGCGCGCCTGTGAACAGCATAACGAAAAATCGGATAAATACAAAACTTTGTATTTAGGTCCAATACTTCTTAAAGTTGAGAAGCGAATTTTTTAAGTAAATCCGCCTCATCCTAAGTTACCATTTACATTGAAAATATTTTGAAACGTTTTGTTTTATAAAAATCTGATGTGTTACACTCACATGACTTTCTCTACTCTTGTACAATCTATTTTTACAAACGCCTATTCTCCATATGCTTCATGTTAATCGAGATATCGAGATGTCAATCTTATTGGTAATTTTCTTGTAGATGCAAGGAAAATATGGTAGGTTATAAGCGATAGTCAAATATTTTAACGCTGGTTGCTATGTGACGCATTTCATTCTCTTTGCATGTCCAGGACATAAAAAAAATGAATAACGAATTTGAGAAAAAGTATAAGTATTGAAATATTTAAGGAAATAACAAGCAATATCTCGAAAACGGTTCACTCAACAAAAGAAATGTATATGACATAAGTTGTGTATTTTAACGCGATCTACATTTTTTGTGTAGTAAAATTCTGTCTATCTCTTACGGTTTATCAGTTATGCAAAAGTCGTTCACAGTGAAGAATACTTTTGGAGAAATTTCCAGAAAATTCGAGATATACATTTCATTTCTCATGACATTATCTTAAACATATGATATTTTCATCAAAATTGTTAGCCATTTTTGAGAAAATTAAAATTTTCGAAAAATGTTCCATGTAAAGGGTAGTCTGGGGTGGGGGGATTTTCTTGAAAACCTTCGTGTCGCATCCCTGGAAGATACTGAACCTAAATACCAAGTTTGGTGTTTATCTGACTGTTCGTTTTTGAGTTATGCTGTTCACAGACACACACACACACACAGACACACACACACACACACACACACAGACACACACACGGACATGTTTCCAAAAATGCTTTTTTTGGATTCAGGAGGTCTCAAAACATGTATTTCCGCTGAAATCTCGGTATCGAATTTTTGGGTGGAATGCAATACTTCCCCTACTTAATATACGTAGTAGAGAAAGTAAAAATGGCTGAGTATTTTGAATGAAATACCATATATTAAATATGTTTACATCACAAATAAAATGTATAGGTATCTTGAATTTTCTGGGATTAGCCTGCGAAGTCCAGTTCATTCTGAAGGTACTTTGTATAATCTTGTATAACTGGTAAACGTTAACTGATAGATACAGTCGTCTACCGTGGTGCAGTGGTTACCATGCTAGCCTCTAGTTCCCGAAGTTGCGGGTTCAAACCCGCGTAGGACAATGGATTGTTTTCGGGCGTTAAAGTCCTTAGCATGGCTTCCTTCAGAAGGGAAGTAAAGCTGGTGGTACCGTGTCGTAGATTTATGGCACATAAAAGAACCTCAAGCCTGATAAAGAAGTCTCTGAGCTAAATTACTGGTCTTTCACGCCCAATATAGAATGTGACGCTAAGAACCACAGCAGCTAAAGAGCGTCCATAAATAAAACTCAATGTTTGATAGACGAAAACATACTACACAAGAAATTTAGATCTCTTTAAAACACACAATTTATTTCTAATAAGTATTGTAATGTATGTGAATGTGTGTGTATTGACGCGTCGGACATATTTTTGCTTTGTACAATATTGTTAAGCTAATTATTGTGTTTGTGTGTTAATTATTGTCTAGCACGGCAATTTCATTCCCTAGTTGGGGTGAAGGCAACTGAGGTAATATCTCTGTGTGTGTGATAGCGTGGGTCTAACAGTACCGTCCTGTGGTAGCGTCATTCGGGGTGAGTCTTCCGAGTGTTACCATGCGTGTATAAGAGTGCTTGATGGATGTGTGTGCGTGGGGCATAACCCCCAGTGTTTTGTGTGCAACGTTTTTGTGTACCATGTAGAGCATTTTGATTTATAATAAACTTGAGAAAAATGTGAATTCAAATGTAATTATTTAAAAATATTCCACGCCCGCTTTGGTTTTTGTGCAGCAAATTCTTGGTATCTTTCTGGTTGCGTTTGTCTACGTCCCCCGATGTTTATGCCGGAGTAACTAAATTCAATAATTTAACTGCAAAACTTTTGGCCTCACCCCGGGTATAACAGTATTTTGTGGCATAATCCGTTATTCAAATTTGAATTGTTCATTTCTTAATAATTCTCTTAAAAGATCCTTCAACATTCAGTTGTTTCTCGCGATGTCATGGAAACAGTATGAAATTTTAAGGCCAACATATAGCGTCCAGTTCTTAAACATTTGAATATCGCTGTTCTCTTTGTATCTATAACGAAATGTGTAATGTAGCTATTTCTGCAAAGGTTTATCTGAATTAAAATGGAGTAGACAGAAAAGTAAGCTTGAGTAGGAATAATTTGTATACCCACTAATAAGCGATAGAAGGTAGAGAACGTCATGAAAATTATTATTTAATTTTTTTTTTGTATACGAAAGGAAAAAGGGGTCTGCTATGTGAAAAATAAATATTTTCCTCAGCAGTGTACCGATATAAAATCCGAAAACAAGAGGTACTTTTACCGCACTTTTTTGAGCAAGGTTTATTATCAAAGTAAGCAAGCATCTTATTACAGAATAATTTCGATGGCACGAAGTAGACGCGCCAGCCTCTCCTCACCGTTTACACTCCCATGATCCCATCTTCCCGAGGGTTATCCCGGACACAGATAGTTCCCACCATTAGAAATGCTGCTTCATGTTTCCCAAAGGAAAAACGGGATACGCTCTGCCTCTGCATTAATGTGAGGGGTTCCTGAAGGAGTGTGGACATTGTCCCGCCAGCTAGGCACTTGCTTGTCCAAACAAAGGCCGGTCAAGGAACTTTAATAGCATTGTTATCTGCTTTGTGCATTATTTGCACAGTGTTAAAACATACCGCGAATTATTATGCAGATGAAGAAAGGAACGGAATAAAGCAGCGTATGCGGGAGTATAAATATGTTGTTTCGTGGACTATTTTATTACCAACCTTCACGCAGCAATAATCCCCCAGAATGTCCGAGTTTCAAAGAGGTTTAAAAAATCTGATGTTGCATTCTCATGACTTTCTCTAGCCTCTAGCGCTTATTAGTGGGTATATACACTATTCTACTTCATTTTAATCCAGATATTTCCTTCCGGAAATGACTTAAATTAAATTCAAGTGTATTTTATTTATGGACGCTCCTTAACTACTATGGTTCTTAGCGTCCCATTCTATATTGGGTGTGAAAGACCGGTAATTTTGCTCAGAGGCCTCTTTATCAGGCTTGAGGTTGTTTTCCGTGCCGTAGATCCACGACCACCGGCTTTACTTCCATTCCGAAGGAAACCATGCTAAGGATTTTTACGCTCGAAACAATACATCGCCCTTAGCCGGGTTTGAACCCGCGACCTCGGGAACTACAGGCTGGTATGGCAACCATTACTCCCGGAAATGGTTGCATTACACATTTCGTTGTGGTACATATAAAGGGAGCAGCCATAATCAAATCTTTAAGAACTGGACCTATGTACTGGCCTTAAAATGCCATGATTTTGCTTGCAATCGGAGAAAAAACTAAATATCGAAAGGAATGACAAAAACATTGAACTTTCGAACCACTAATGGTTCGGAAATACCTGGTGTCACATAAAGGTAATTGTAAATAAATTATGTTTTAAAAATCCAAAATTTGTGTATAGTACGCTTTTGACTGTTTTGACGAATTATACAACCTTATACAAAATTTCTTCTGAATGAAGTGGACCTCACAGGCTATTTCCAGAAATTTCAAGATAACACTTTATTTGTCATGTAAATATCTTTGATGTGTTGTATTATAATCAAAATAGTTAGAGCCATTATTTGGAGAATAAATTATTACTTTCTCTACTACGTATAGTAAGTAGGGGAAGTATTGTATTCCACCCAAAAATTCGATACCGAGATTTCACCGGAAATATATGTTTTGAGATCCCCTGAATCCAAAAAAAGCATTTTTGGAAACATGTCTGTGTGTCTGTCTGTGAACAGCATAACTCAGAAACGAACAGTCGGATAAACACCAAACTTGGTGTTTAGGTTCAGTATCTTCCAGAGATGCGACACGAAGGTTTTCAAGAAAATCCCCCCACCCCAGATTACCCTTTACATGGAACATTTTTCGAAAATTTTAATTTTCTCAAAAATGGCTCTAACGATTTTGATTAAAATATCATATGTTTAAGATATTTTCATGACAAATAAAATGTATATCTTGAATTTTCTGGGAATGTATCCAAAAGTATTCTTCATTGTGAACGACTTTTACATAACTGGTAAACCATAAGAGATAGACAAAATTTTACTACACAAAACATATAGATCGCGTTAAAATACACAATTTATGTCATATACGTTTTTGTTGTTGAGTGAACCATTTTCAAGGTATTGCTTGTTCTTCCCTTAAAATTTTCAATACTTATTTTCTCAAATGGAAATTCGTTATTCATTTTTTTGCCTTGGATATGCAAGGAGTATTAATCTGTGGCAAAGGGAATGGTGCTGCACCTAGCAACCAGCTATTAAGAGATATGTATGTGCTTAAAGGCTACTGTATTTCTATATTGCCCTTGTAAATATATATTCCCCTTACATCCACAAGAAAATTAGCAATAAGATAGAGTCTGAAATGTTTATCCCGATTAACATGAAGCATATGGAGAATAAGCGTTTGTAAAAATAGTTTGTACAAGAGTAGAGAAAGTCGTGTGAGTGTAACACATCAGATTTTTTGAAATGTATTCCATGTAAAGATAGTTTTGGTCAAGGGGATTTTGTTGAAAATCTTCGTGTCGACTCTCACGCACGGAAATTTTTCTATAAATGCTCCATTTGTCTTCAGGGGCCTCAAAACGTGTATTTCGGATGAAATGTCGATATAAAATTTTTGAGTGGAATGCAATAACTTCTGTACGTACTAGGTAGGTAGTAAAGAAATTAAGAATGGCCATTCTGTAGCCCTCTGCACTTATTGTATTTTGTTCAAAAACTGTAGGTCATATTACTCTGTATTCATTTATTGCACACCAATGTTTGCGTTATACAACGAAATGGCGAGTGTAAAATCGGATTTCTCTGTACTCAAATATTTGTTATTTTGCGACGCAATATAGCCATACAAATGCAAGCACGCTTCGTCATCACGTATGGACGAACGTTTGGGCGTTTACTGTTTAGGTACGAGTGAAAATTGTAGGCTAATCTTGACTATGAATTCCAGCCTTATGTTTTTGTTTCAACACTTTATATAGAATACATTCATACATGGCGTTGGTAATATAGTTAGTAATTATTATGATTCTTTAAGGTTTGTTTTATCTATAGAGCGTCTCACGCTTAAAAGACAGTAAAATTAAATGGGGCGCACTGTTGTCACATGTATTATACGTACGATCGCAAATTTGGCGCCCAAATGCGATTGTTCTACGAGGGACACTATTTATATTTTGAGCCTAATGATTAAAACAAAGTAATTTCTGATTGAAAACTGCTTCATCGTTTATCAATATATTCTCCTTTATGATAAATACACTTTTGTATCGTTTTAACCATTTGTCAAAGCATTTATTCCAGTCTTCTTGAGACAACTCCAAAACATGGTTTCTGAAGGCATCAACGGCTTCCTCTGCCAACTAAATTCGTTGTCCACGCAATTTATTGTTGATGTTCGGGAACAAAAAGAAGTCATTGGGTGCCAAATCAGGACTGTATGGCGGATGATCCATCAATTGGATTTTTTGAGCCTTCAAATACTCTGTTGTTAGACGAGATGTGTGTGCGCTCGCATTGTCTTGATGAACGATCCTACGGTTCTTGTTGGTTTTCCTTACTTCACCGAAGACTTCCGGCTAACAAATGGTTGTGTACCATTCGACATTGACCGTTTTACGTTCCTCTGAAGGCATGTTGCCACATGGCCAGTTTTGCTGAAAAAACATTTAACCATTTGCTTCGAAGTGCTTCGAGTGCGAATGACTTTTGTTGTATTTGCTTCATCTTGAAACATCTATACAGTCGACTGCTGTTTACGTTCCGGCTCATACGCATAAATCCATGATTCGTCACCTGTTACAATCTTATATACGTCTTTTCAGGCACCGCCATTGTATTTCTTGAGCATGTTTGCACACCAATCGACACCAGTATCTTTTTGAGATTGCGTCGAATTACGTGGGATCCAACGAGAGTAAACCTTTTTCACTGCTAAATAATCATGCAACATTTTATATATGCTGGTGGAACTAATGCCTCAATCTCACAATATGTCGCATGACGATCTTTCATTATTAAGTTTTGCACAGCATCAATGTTTTCTGGCACAACGGATTTTGGACGACCTTCACGAACTTCATCATTGAGCGAACGGCGGCCACGATTAAATTCGTTATACCAGCGTTTCACAGTTGCAAAGGATGGAGTTTTGTCGCCAAATTTGGAAGTTAGTTAATTGATGCACTCTTGTATTGATAATGCACGTCGAAAGTCGTAATAAATCATTGCACGAACATTTTCAGGAGTTAATTCCATGTTTTGGTTGACACACAATTTAGAAGTTAGTGTATACAAAACAAATGACGCTCTATTGAGAAAATGTTTAAAGTAGATTATGGCCAAAAATGTGTAACTTTCCATTGGAAACATCAGATGGCACCTTCAACATTCAGGTTTGCCAAGGCTTAAAATATAAATAGTGCACCTCGTATCGATTTAATGAATCATGTTATGAACCATCACTAAGTACTAAAATATCTCCACTGCTATTTAAGGAAATTTGTAAGACATAATTTTCACCTGTAACTTATATCACGTCTTTGTATTTTTAATACTTCGAAATATGATTTTACGGGCATAAAAATATATATTATCAAAGAATTATGGAGATATAGAATGATAAAAACTATAATTTGGTAGGTTACAATCACTGTTTATCCTTGATAAAATTACATTGAACGGGTCTGGAATGTTTTCAAACAGCAAAGCCTGAACGATGTGCCACACTCCGCTTTGCACTATTCCACTATATCGTGTTAACCTAGCGTGCTTTTATTTCCACATTCTTTTTTTGTATTCTTTTTCACGGGTCCTTAAAGTATTCGTTCCTCTTTTATCCTATACACTACTGCTTCTAAACATCGAGGTGGCTTTAGCTGTTTCTTTTACTGCCTTACTTACACTCATTTAACTTTAATATGAGGGTCATTCAAATGAAACCCGGTCACTTGTGTAACGTAACGGTAACGATTTTATTAACTCAAAAATAGTTGCCAAAACTGTTGACACATTTATCCCATTGCGACAATAGCCGGGCGATTCCATCTTTGAAGAAGCTAGTAGGCTGCTGTCGGATCCAGGCCTGGACCCATTCACACACTTCATCGTCCGTTGTGAATCGATGTCTGCAAATATCTTGTTTTAGAGGCCCATAAACATGAAAGTCACACGGTGAAAGGTCTGGACTGTACGGTGGATCTTCCAGCGTTTCCCATCGAAACTGCTGCTATGTCGTCTTCACCGCATTGGCAGTGTGTGGGCGGGCATTATCATGCACGAGAATAACGCCATTGGACAACATGCCTGGGTATTTCGACTTGATAGCTCGTCTAAGGTTCTGTAAAGTGACTTGATAACGCTGGGCATTGATGGTGGTTCCCCGTCCCAGGAACTCGACAAGCAGTGGTCGCTTGTGGTCAAAAAAGGACATCATGACTTTACCAGAACTGGTGTGCACGGCCTTTGATTTCTTTGGAGGTGGTGAGTCGCATGTTTCCACTGCTTGCTCTGAGCTTGCTTTCCGGTTCAAAATGGTGACACCATGTTTCGTCACCAGTGACAATATGCGATAGAAAGCCGTATTCCTCCTAATGAGATGACTAAAGCATTCACTTCCGCAATCACTTCAGGTGTGATGACACGATGAGCCTGTCCAGGACGAGCATCGTCTTCCAGTAACTCGCGCCCCTCAAGGAATCTTTTGCGCCATTCCACCACACTTGAACGACACAGACGCACACAGCCTTCATCCGTCGATACATTTCACGGCCTCCAACTCCCTCCGCCGTTAAAAATCGTATCACTCCTCGTTGTTCCTGCTTACTCGCCTTCATGTTCAGTAGTGGACGATAACTTATATGACCATCTTCTCTTCGGCGTGAAACCACGCTGTCGTTATGCAACGTCAAATGTTGCGTACGCTGCAGTCGCTCTACCAATAAATGGTGCCACCTTACGTGTAATGCAAAGTTAAGACGCACTGACCAGGTTTCATATGAATGCCCCTTATAATCTAATACATTCATTATTACCTTCCTTGGTTTACAACATCTCGTGTGTTCCTAGTTTATCCCTCCATAACCATAAATATTTACGTAAAATGTTAAACAAATAAGCTACAAACCACTTCATACTATAAACGTACCCATTTCCTTACAACTGAGCTAGCCTTTATGGTTTCAACGTCGCGCCTGGTTGTTAGCTGAACAGAACTGAACATTATCATACATAATGAATGCAAGAAGTCGCAGGTCTCCAAACCTCCTCAACATTTCCTGTCGCTTGATCTCGTTGAAAAACCAATAATAAAAAGGTTTCTCGTCGGATTAATTTTTGTACTGCATAAATATAGAATTTTTCCGAAAATATTTAATTTAAAAAATTATAACCGCCCTACATAATGAATGAAAGAAGTTAGAGGCTTTTTTAGAACTGTCTCCAACCCTCCTAAACATTTTCTGTCGCTTGATTCTCGTAAACCCAATAACAAAAAGGTTTCTCGCTGGCTGACTTTTCTACTGCATAGGTGTAGAATTTTTCGAAAATATTTTATTCTGAAAGTTATAACGCTCATATTATTAAAGGTAGACAATTCAAACTGGGCAAGTATAAGCATACTAATTTACTCTAGGTAAGAAAAATATATTGTTGTATTTCACCCTTTAGTTTATTAGTTACTGCGTAATAAGCATAGAAACAGCAAATATTGGACTTTTACTGAAAAAAACTTCAGAAACATATGCCCATAAACATTTTTAAATGCTCGAAAAATCATATAATCTATAGAGGAAAACATTCTACATAGGATAATGTGATCAGAGCTGAAATTTATTTAAAGTAAATATTTACAGTATGTTGTTACTTATTATCAACTTGGCTACAGCGCGAGAGTAGGAAAGGACGAAGCGAATGGCAACATGTATATCCCACTTATCTCCCTGCTGTGTTTTAACTATATATTTAATTATAATGATTCAATTAGCATTTTAGCATACTTATTGTATCTATTTCCTTTTTTATTTTCTAATTTATTCACTAGAATATAAGCAAAATCCGTACAATAAAAATGTATAAATTGAAAGAAATATTTAAATAAATAACAAATTTGGAATACACGTCCTGATTGAAGAAACAAGGTACCAGGATGGCGTATTGCACATTTTATTTTATTTTTATATTTTGTCTTTTAAGGTTTCCCGTAAGGGGGGGGGTTCCGACCCCTTCAGCTGCTGTGGTGCGGGCGCTGCGGACCGTGAGCACTCGTGGTACTTGTGACGTTACTAGAAGGTACGCCGGGCCAAACGTCCGAGGCCCACCCGCATGGGTGCCGTTGGGATTGGGTTGGACTCGGCGGGGCAGTGGTTCCCGAGACTTGTGGGAGATTGGGTACGTCTGTGCGGGTTTCCGTACAGGCGGGGTTGTGAGACGCCTCCAGGACCTCCGGTACCGCTCTGGATAGCCGTTAGACAGTATGGTATATTCCTGTCGGCCCCACCGAGGTTTACGTTAGTCATCCCTATGGATGACGCAGTGTAAGTGGCGTAAGCGGGCGGACCTTTTTAGACTCCAGGTATTGGCTTCATGGTAAACCCCACGGGGAGGAGAACTACTCGGCTGATGCCTCCCTCTGGGTCAGGAGGGGATCATGGGCTTAGACTCTTGCTCCGGTAGATCTTCGCTTAAAACACACACACACACACACACACACACACACACACGCACGCACGCACGCACACACACGTCTTTTAAGGTTGAGACAAGCTTTATATGCAATATGTTGCACATGGATTCCTTGTGGTGCGCAGAAATCTGCGCGAGCATAATTGTTTTTAGTAATTCACACAGTGTTTGACTACGGCGCTAGGCAATCTCTCCTTGCACTAGGCAATGTTGCAGACTATTCTGTGAGTTATTAACTGTTTCAATTTTATCACGCCTTCCAACAACTCTGATATAGGTAGGAATGCTATAAGGTTACATATTTTAAACTGTTAATAGAACATCTTACGTGCATTATCAGCCAGGTGTTAGAAACTGCAAACTTCTCTGGAGATAACCAACTTACCTGTAACAAAAAAAATAATTATATAAATTTTTTAAAGTTTCTATTTTATAAGAAATTACTAACAATTTTTATTAAAATACAATGTATTAAATATATTTACATGACAAATAAAATGTATATCTTGAATTTTCAGGGAATAGCCTATGAGGTCCTCTTCATTCGCAAGGAATTTTGTATAATCTTCTGTAACTGGTAAACATTAAGCGATAGACAAATACGTACTAAATAAAAAATGTACAAATCTTTAAAATGCACAATTTATTTCAAATAACCTTTTTTGTGGCATCAGCCATTTACGAGATATTGTTATTAATAGTTCGAACTGTTCGATACTTAGCCATTCTTTTAAAGTCCTAGATGTTTCTCGCGATGTCGTGGAAACATTATGGCATTTTAAGGCCAGCATATAGCATCCAGTTCTTAAACATTTGACTATCGCTGTTCCCTTTGCATCTATAAGGAAATATGTAATGCAACTATTTCCGGAATGGTTTATCTCAATTAAAATAAAGTAGACAGGAAAATAAGCTTTCGTAAGAATAATTTGTATTCTCACTGATAAGCGATAGAGGGTAGAAAAAGTTATGTGCATGTAACAAAAGTTTTATAGTGCTGTTGATATTCAGTTATTTCTCGCATTGTAATGAAAAGAGTATGGGATTTCATGGTCAGCATTTAGCGACCCCTTTTAAACATCTGACTATGGTATGTCTCTTCTATCCGACTTGTATTTATAACAACATATGTAAGGAAGGTATTCGTCTAAGGATTTATCACGAATTAACAGGAAGTAGACGGAAAAGTAAGCTTATATTCCAAAGCAGAAGCTATTTTATAACAAACGATAGTGGGTAGAGAAAATCATGTGAATGTAACATGAGACTTTTCAGAATTTTTACATGTTGATGGTTTGTTTTAGTATTTTAGTATTACAAAGACTGGCTTTAACGATGACAATCATCTGCTTCCATAACCTACATTAATTATCTAATTCTGAGCAATATACGTTGCACAGTTAGGCTTTTGTTTTCTCACAGTGTAACAAAACACTGCTGATGTAAAAATTTAATTTTAGAATTTACGACAAAATAATTTGTTTAGCAAAATAAAATGTTTTCCATTAAAGCCAGTTTGTGTCGCTTTAATAAAATACAATTAGTGTAATTCACTTGTTATTTATTTTTATTGCCACTAGAGAGAGTCAGTTAACGGGCTGCATAATCCCCAGGGTGAGAAGGGTAATTTATATGTACTGTTTTACTTTTTACTGCTCTGTTCTCTGAATAACGTGTGCATTATGCAGTTTAATGGTTCTTAGTAGAACAGTTAACAACAGAATGTGAGGTTTATACTAAAGTGAAATTTATTTCGTTACATAGCCTTACGAACAAAAGCCAGTGCAAACATGAGAAAATACTAGCAAATGTTTACATGTTCTGCTATATAAAATCTTTTGTATGTAAAATCCGAGCAGGAAAGTCAAAACAATAACAGTACGCGTTTCCAAAGCCTTTATGCAAGATTTTAAGACACACTTGGTGCGGAAAAAGTACTCCATTCCCACAGATCGCGTTCTCTCTTAAGATTTTCACGTTTATCTAACCAACATTTGCTTCCACCCAGCCCTTATCGCTTCCCTCTTGAAACAAATAACGTGAACCAATGAGCGATGTTATACTCTATGAATTCTACTCTGACACGTGTAAATAAGTAGAGATGGCTAACTCAGTGTTACATTACACTAGTCTGCATTTTCAAACTTTTTGTCAGATGATTTCTTAAAAGTAGGTGTTCTTGAATCACGTTTTTATGCTGATTCCAGAAATAACTTCCGTTTTTATCTATCACGTCAAATTTTTAAACAAAATAAATAATGTTTTGACAATTTTACTAATGAGCGTAGAAAAGTATTCAAATACCATTTCACACAAGGTAAGTTTTTATTCAAGAAACATTTTAAGAATACTCTCAAGAACTCCCCCAATTTATTTCATAACTACATTTTAACGAAACAAGAAGCCAAAGTGTTTCATTTAATCTTTTTCAAACTTTCTCTTCTTTGACTTCCTTGCAGATCCTTAAAGATGATTGTCCCTCCTCAACATCCAACAGTAGTCGGCCATAATAGTTTCATTCCATCTCCCCTGGTACCTCCTCTCCAATTCCTTAATATCGTGGTGAAAACGTTCACCAAATGTCCCAGATTTTCTGGAAAGTAGTGAATGCAGAAAATGCACCTTTACACTCATGTTACAACCCTCTTCTCGAAATTTTCCAACATTGATTCGACAGTGGCCTTGTAATTAGGATCTTTGTTATTGCCTAAGAAGTTTTCAGTAACTGATAGGAAGGCGGTCCATGCTTCTATTTCTCTCTCATTCATTGTCTTCTTAAAATCTTCATCCTTCATCAATTTCTTTATTTGAGGACCAACAAAATTCCAGCCTTTAATTTGTCTTGTGTAATGAAGGGAAAGGTACTTGAAGCAGGGTCCATCCTGTGGTAGAGCCCTTACAAATTGCTTCAAAGCCCAATTTTATGTGTAGTGGCGGAAGCAATATCTTTATAGCACTATATCTCTATAAGTTTGAAGTGAAATGTGAAAAAACTGTACGTGATAGAAGAAAACTAAAGCAGTTCTGAAATCAGCATAAAAAATTGAGCCAGAATCACTTGTTAGTTTTCAGTCATCCGATATCATGCAGACTAGTGTTATTAATAGAACTAGTCACAATAGGCGCTAAAATCTTAAAATAGGCAGCTAAATAGATAATATTAGGTCGTTTCAAAAGTAATGTAGGTTTTTAAGTTTGGTGTTTTACAAGATAGATTTGGTTTTCTTTGGTTCGCCAATGCTATTTACAGGATGTCATGGCTAGTATTGTGTATGTTGCGAGAATGTATCAGTCGTCAGTTTTTACTACACAATCAGAAAATGGAAGTTACAAAGTTTGAGATTACAGACCTTCTAAAGCACTATTCGAAACAAGACTGCTGCCGCGGCTCGAAAAATGTGTGAAGTGCAGTACAAGATTTCGTGAGTGAGCGTGTGGCACAACGATGGTTCCAACGTTTCAACACTGGAGAAGAAAACACTAAAAGATTTACCACGTTCTGGAACATTAAAATTGAGGGATATTGAAAATACACGCAGAGATTTGTTAGTAAATCTTTAAAAAGTACTCGTAGGCTGTCAGAAGAACTTAGTTCGTCAAAAGATATATTGCCAGATTAAGAAACTTGGAAAATCAAACAGAAGCATTAATTGAAACCTGAAAAGATCAACGTAGAGTGGATGTCTGTCGTCAGCTTATCGGTAATCCTATGGATGATAGATTTATCAAGAGAATTGTTACATGTGACGAAAAATGGGTGTATTACACAACCCTGACGTCTCGAAACAGTGGCTCAGTCCCCGTCAACCTGCCAGAGACATTCAGTTCGGTCCCAAAGTAAAGTGTGTCTGGTGGAATTTTGAAGGCGTGCAGTCAACGCGCATCTTTACCCTCAACAACTAGAACGAGTTCATGAAATTTTGAGACGTAGATACCCAGAATTAGTTAACAAAAATAGAGTTCTCTTGCAGCAGGACAATGCAACACCCCATACAGCCATGACAAAAATTTAGGAATTGGAAAGGGTGGAACTGCTACCACAACCAGCATACAGCCTTGATCTTTCGCCTTCAGATTACCATCTGTTTCGATCCATGGCACATTTATTGCATGGAAGAAATTTCGAAAACATTGAGGCTGTGGAAATTGGTCTCACCGAATTCTTCGCATCAAAAACCAGAGACTGGTACCGTCGTGGGATAATAAACCTCGCTGAAAGATGGCTCAAGGGCATAGCATCGATGCTCTCTATTTTGAAGGGTAGTTTAGTTTCTTGTCAGAAAGTTTTCCAAATAAAAGTTTGCTTAAAAATCAATATTACTTATGAGACACCATCTATACAATAAGTTCAAAATAGTCACTAATATAGCCACCGTCACCATCAGATGTTTTTACTTTCTCTACTACGTATAGTAAGTAGGGGAAGTATTGCATTCGACCCAAAAATTCGATACCGAGATTTCACCGGAAATACATGTTTTGAGACTCCCTGAATCCAAAAAAAGCATTTTTGGAAACATGTCCGTGTGTGTGTCTGTGTGTGTGTGTGTGTGTGTGTGTGTGTGTGTGTGTGTGTGTCTGTGTGTGTGTCTGTGAACAGCATAGCTCACAAACGAACAGTCGGATAAACACCAAACTTGGTATTTAGGTTCAGTATCTTCCAGAGATGCGACACGAAGGTTTTCAAGAAAATCCCCCCACCCCAGACTACCCTTTACATGGAACATTTTTCGAAAATTTTAATTTTCTCAAAAATGGCTCAAACGATTTTGATTAAAATATCATATGTTTAAGGTATTTTCATGAGAAATGAAATGTATATCTCGAATTTTCTGGGAATGTCTCCAAAAGTGTTCTTCATTCTGAACGACTTTTGCATAACTGGTAAACCATAAGAGATAGACAAAATTTTACTGCACAAAAAATGTAGATCGCGTTACAATACACAATTTATGTCATATACATTTTTGTTGTTGAGTGAACCGTTTTCGAGATATTGCTTGTTATTCCCTTAAATTTTCCAATACTTATACTTTTTCTCAAATTCGTTACTCATTTTTTTATGTCCTGGACATGCAAAGAGAATGGAATGCGCCACATAGCAACCAGCGTTAAAATATTTGACTATCGCTTAAAAGCTACCATATTCCCGTTGCATCTACAAGAAAATTACCAATAAGATTGACATCTCGATATCTCGATTAACATGAAGCATATGGAGAATATGAAATTAGGTTGTACAAGAGTAGAGAAAGTTATGTGAGTGTAACACATCAGATTTTTTAAACTTGTTTCGTTCTAACCTGCGTTTTACCCTGTGGCATTTACTAACACTATTTTACAAAGTGATTTACCCAAAAATTGTGATTATTTCAATCTATTAATTATTTGCGATGTTAAGTGATGTTTTTTCAAAAATGGCTACGTGTTGTTTCTTTGATTAGTGCAACTTGATCATATAGGTGTTGTTTTTTGCCATCTGGCGTGCGGAACTTGTAGTAGTAATTCGCTATTCTTTTATTTATGATTGCAGCAATGCTCCCAGTAGAGAAAATTATATGAAATAAATAAAATATATAATCAACATTATAGGTTATGGCTGTCTTTACATAAAAAGGCTCATAAATATTAACTTGTTTCAATTCATTGGTGTATTATGAACTTTTTTAAAAACATAATTATCTCGTTAACTTTTGTAGTGTATTCCTTGCAGTCTTCCTCATATTGATGCTATAAAACAATGTGGAATGTAACAGCTAAAATGCTACAAGAAATGTACTTTAAGGAATATCATATAAGTTCAATCCATTTGAAGACCACGAGTTTCAAGAGGGAAGAGATGTAAGAAACGCGAAAAGGAAACTGTTCAAAAACTTACCGGAAAAATAAAACCTAGTGTACAACTCAATGGGAGTCCGAGCTGCGGCGCCCAGCCCGCGGCATCGAGCGGCGGCCATAGTTTGAGACAGTATTTTTAATCCTTAAATAATTTCAGTTTAATTATATAATATAAAATTCAATAACAGCCCGACTTAAAGCAATGTGTTTATAAATAAAAATTATTTAAAGTGTATATAACAGTCATTGTATTAATGTTTATATTATGATGTACATGTTTAATAATGTTATGTGAATGTATTACGTAATTTAACAATAGGAGCTGTGATAATATAGGTCAACAACAACAATGAGGTAACCTTGAAGCAATAATGAAAGTAATAATGCTACTGGTAATTCTTGGAGTAAAAATAATCTAATTTTTAGACAGTTTATAAATAGCTAACCAACAAACAGAAAACCTGAAAGTTAAATCAAAGCATTATATTGGATTAGGAATAGCCAATCAGAGACTTAAAATAGATAAAATTTGCGTAGAAGTCAGTTCAGTTGCTAGTAAACAGCGTTCCTAACTGGACGCGAGACGTGTCCTCGAGAAGTTTAATACGTATTCAGTGTGAGACGAAAATTCATTATAAAGTTTACGTGTTCAAAAAAAAGTGCAAGTAATGAATAAACAATCTCACAGCTCTATATATCATGAAGTGTTATTTAATCGTGTCAAGGATTAATGAAAAGGAGTGAAGTCAAAGTTATAATTTGTGTAAGCCTACATTCTTCAGCCGACCCACACCTTGTTAAGGGATACATGTTTCTACAAATTAAAGCTGACGCAGCCGAGGCAAACCTAAATATATAATATTAAAGAAACATTTAAATAAATATAAAGTTGAAAGTAAAGTTTGAGCGAATGGCACCGGAAATTTGTACCATACGTGGTTACAACTACTTCAAGTTCGGCGCCCCAACAGTCGAACTATAATACAACTCCTCCGAGAAACAATACCATCTTCAAATTGGCGTCCTACGTGGGGCAGTTACTACATTAAGTTCAGCTCTTCAACTGCAGCACTACAATACAACTCCTCCTTCAAAGAAACTGCTACCACAAGTGTGAAGAAAAAGTACTGAATTTAACCGAATATTTACTTACTCTACTATGTAGAGTAAGTAGGGGAAGTATTGTATTCCACCCAAAAATTTGATACCGAGATTTCACCAGAAATACATGTTTTGAGACCTCCTGAATCCAAAAAAAGCATTTTTGGAAACATGTCCGTGTGTGTGTCTCTGTGTCTGTCTGTGTGTGTGTCTGTAAACAGCATAACTCAGAAACGAACAGTCGGATAAACACCAAACTTGGTTTTTAGGTTCAGTATCTTCAAAGGATGCGACACGAAGGTTTTCAAGAAAATCCCCCACCCCAGATTACCCTTTACATGGAAGATTTTTTCGAAATTTTTAATGTTCTCAAAAATGGCTCTTACGATTTTGATTAAAATATCATATTTAAGATACTTTCATGACAAATAAAATGTATATCTTGAATTTTCTGGGAATGTCTCTAAAAGTATTCTTCATTTTTAATGACTTTTACATAACTGGTAAACCATAAGAGATAGACAAAAGTTTACTACACAAAAAATGTAGATCGCGTTAAAATACACAATTTATGTCATATACATTTTTTTTGAGTGAACCATTTTCGAGATTTTTCAATACTTATTTTCTCAAATGGGAATTCGTTATTAATTCTTTTTGTCTTTGATATGCAAAGAGTATTAATCTGTGGCAAAGGGAATGGTGCTGCACCTAGCAACCAGCTATTAAGTGATATGTATGTGCTTAAAAGGCTACTGTATTTCTATATTGCCCTTGTAAATATATATTCCCCTTACATCTACAAGAAAATTAGCAATAAGATAGAGTCTGCAAATGTTTATCTCGATTAACATGAAGTAGATGGATAATAAGCGTTTGTAAAAATAGTTTGTACAAGAGTAGAGAAAGTCATGTGAGTGTAACACATCAGATTTTTTTAGCATTACCGTTCACAGGAACACACACATACGCGGGCCTTTTTCCTAAAGATTTTTGTTTGTTTCTGAAAGTCTCAAAACGTAGTATACAGTTGAAACCTTGGTATTGCACTTTTGGAAGTAATGCAACAATTTTTCTACTTACTATAGGTAAGCAGTAGGGAAAAGCTTCGAAGTATTACATTCACATAACTTTCTCTAACCTCTATCGTTTATTAGTGGCCATACTAGTTATTCTCGCGGGTTTATTTTTCTATCTACTTAATTTTAATCCAGATAAATTATTACTGAAACAGCTACATAACACATTTAATTATAAAGAGAACAGTGACAGTCAAATGTTTAAGAACTGGACGCTATATGCTGGTCTTAAAATTCCATACTGTTTCCATGACATTGCGAGAAACAACTAAAATCGATGGATCTTGGAATAAAAAAGTATTGAACAAATCCAGCTACGGCAGCCGTGCGACGGCCACAGTGTGAACGAAAAGCACTGTATTTAACAGAGTTTTTGAGTACTACTGTTCACAGAAACACACATATACAGCCTTTTTCCTAAAGATTTCTTTTGTTTTCTTGGGTTTTTTGTTTGTTTTTTGCTTTTTTTCTGTTTCTGGAAGTCTCAAAACGTAATTTACCGTTGAAATACTTATTATTATAGGAAAGTAGTACAGAAAAAATCCGTTGTGTTACACTTACATAACTTTCTCTACCCTCTCTCGTTTATTAGTGGGCATACAAATTATTCTTACGGCAGTTTATTTTTCTATCTACTTAATTTTAACTCAGATAAACTATTGCAGAAGTAGCTTCATTACACATTTCGTTATAGACACAAAGAGAACAGCGATAGTCAAATGTTTAAGTACTGGACGCTATACGTTGGCCTTAAAATTCCATACTGTTTCCATGACATCGCGAGAAACAACTGAAAATCGATGGGATTTAGAATGGCGAAGTTTTGAACAGTTCGAACCACTAATAAGGATATCTCGGAAATGGCAGATGCCACAAAGAGAGTTATTTGAAATAAATTGTGTGTTTTAAATGGTTCTATATTTTTTGTGTAGTACGTTTTCGTCTATCGTTTAAGTTTACAAGTTATGAAAGGTTATACAACATTCCTTCTGAATGAAGAGTATTTCAGAGGCTTTTCCCAGAGAATTCAAAACATAAATTTTATTTCTCATGTAAATATCTTTAATATACGTATATGATTTTAATCAAAATCGTTGTTCCTATTATTTAGAAAATAAAAACATTCGAAAAGCGCTCCAAGTAAAGGGTAGTTTGGGATGGGGGGGATTTTCTTGGAAATCTTTGTGTGGCATCTTTGGAAGGTATTGCACCTAAATACCTTTTCGTTTTTAAGCTAGATGTTCAAAGACAGACACACAGACTTTTTCTAAAAATCCTTTTTTGGATACAGGTGGCCTCAAAACATGTAAATCTCGGGATCGAATTTTTTGGTGGAATGCAATACTACTATGCACTTGGTAGAGAATGTGATAAAAATGCTATAACTTGGTGCGACCTGATGTAACACTACTACGCCGTTATATTCCAGGCAAATGCAAGTTGGAAACTACGGCAGAGAGAGAGAGAGAGGAATAGGAAGTTTACCGCCACTTCCGGTGAAGAGCCAACAAGTTTGTATGAATCCGGAGGGACCTTGAACAATGAGCTCACTAACCACATCTCAACTGCGAACTGCTTTCATCTCCCATTCTGTGAAATGCATGAGCCACGCTGCTAGAATACGGAGAGATTATGTCCCGTCTCATACCTAGGTGATTACATAATTACTAAACGTTTAAAACAAAACACTGTTTTCACAGGGAGGGAAGCATTTATCCATTTGACAGTAAAATAACAATTACTAAGCGTTAACGCTTCCCTAGAGAGGTAAAGGTTTTTATTTCCAATAAAAAATATTATGTGCCAGTTTCTCATACCTTTGTCTATCGACTTCTACAAGCAAGCTTGCGAAAGCTTATATATTATCTACTTCAAGTCAAATGAGATAAACGTTTACAGAAATAGTATCATTACCACTCCGTTGCAGGTATAATAGGGATACTGGAGGCTGAAGTGATTCAAATGTTCAAAAGTGGGTCACTATATGTTGGCCTTGAAGTTCCAAACTCTCTTCAAGAAATCTGAATGCTCACTTCAGGTCATTCACATGAATTTCTCTACTATTGTACAAACTATTTTTACAAACGCTTATTCTCCATCTATTTCATGTTAATCGAGATAAACATTTGCTTATTTTCTTGTAGGCGTAAAGGGAATATGGTAAATTTTAAGCGATAGTCAAATCTTTTCAGAGCTGGTTGTAATGTGGAGCATTCCATCCTCTTTGCTTGTCCAGGACATAAAGAACAAATAACTAATACCCATTTGAGAAAAATATTGGAAAATTCAAACAAAAAACAAGGAATATTTCGGAAACGGTTCATTCCACAAAAAAATTTATGTCAAACTGGAAGTTTGAACGATATATGTATTTTTTGTAGTAAAACTTTGTCCATCTCTTACGGTTTACCAGTTATGCGAAAGGCATTCAGAATGAAGAAGACTTTTGGGAACATTCCCAGAAAATTCAAGATATACATTTCATTTGCCATGTAAATATCTTAAAAATGTGATATTTGATTCAAAAGCATTACAACCTTTTATGAGAAAACCAAATTTTCAAAAATGTTCCATGTAAGGAGCAGTCCGGGGTGGGGGATTTTCTTAAAAATGTTCATGTCGCGTCCTTAAATGAAATTGAGTTTTATTTCTGGACGCTCTTTAACTACTATGGTCCTTAACGTCCCAATCTATACTGGGCGTGAAAGACTGGTAATTTTGCTCAGAGGCCTCTTTATCAGGCTTGAGGTTCTTTTACGTGCCGTAAATCTACGACTCGGGACCACCGGCTTTACTTCGCTTCCGAAGGAAGCCATGCCCGAAAAAAATCCATCGCGCTCCGCCAGGTTTGAACCCGCGACCTTTGTAACTAGCGGCTAGGACGGTACCACTAGTCCACGGAGGACGACTATGTGACATCCTTGAAAGATACTAAACTCAAATGTCAAGTTTGGTATTTATCCGAATTTTCGTTTTTAAGTTATGCTGTTCATAGTGAGAGGGATACACACACGGATATGTTTCCAAAAAGCATTGTTTGGATTATGGGCACCACAAAACATATATTTTCAGTCAAATACTGGCATAGAATTTTTGGATGGAATGCAATACTTGCCCTGCTTACTATACGTAGTAGAAAAATTAAAAACCTTGTTTTATACAAAACGTGTGTTTTAAAGAGATATACATTTTTACTTTCTCTACTACGTATAGCATTTTTGAAAGCATGTCCGTGTGTGTGTTTGTGAACAGCATAACTCAAAAATGAACAGTCGGATAAACACCAAACTTGGCATTTTGGTTCAATATCTTCCAGAGATGCGACACGAAGGTTTTCAAGAAAATCTCCCTACCCCAGATTACCCTTTACATGGAACATTTTTCGAAAATTTTAATTTTCTCGAAAATCGCTGTAACGATTTTGATTAAAATATCATATGTTTAAGACATTTTCATGACAAATAAAATGTATATCTTGAATTTTCTGGGAATGTCACCAAAAGTATTCTTCATTGTGAACGACTTTTGCATAACTGGTAAACCATAAGAGATAGACAAAATTTTACTACAGAATGTAGATCGCGTTAAAATACACAATTTATGTGAAATACATTTTTTGTTGTTGAGTGAACCATTTTCGAGATATTGCTTGTTATTCCCTTAAATTTTTCAATACTTATACTTTTTCTCAAATGGGAATTCGTTCTTCATTTTTTATGTCCTGGACATACAAAGAGAATGGAATACTCCACATAGCAACCAGCTCTTAAAACATATGACTATCGCTTAAAGTCAACCATATTCCCCTTGCATCTACAAGAAAATTAGCAATAAGATTAACCTCTCTATTAACATGAAGCATATGGAGAATAAGCGTTTGCAAAAATAGTTTGTACAAGAGTAGAAAAAGTCATGTGAGTGTAACACATCAGATTTTTATTCTTGTTACACTTGCGGGCCTATGGGAGAGAAAGCAAAGACAACTGTTTTTATTACTTTCTCTACTGTGTATAGTAAGTAGCTAAAATACCTATTGTATTACCACAAAAATTGTATGTCGAGATTTGACATGAAATATGTTTTAAGATCCCTGAATCTAAAAAAAGCACTTTTACAAAAATATCCGTGTGTGTGACTGAAAAGCATAATTAAAGAACTTAATGTCGTATGAATACCAAACTTGGTATTTAGGCTCAGTACTTTCCAAAGATGCGACAGGAATATTATCAAGAAAATTCGCCACCCTAAAGTACCCAGTACATGGAACATTCTTCGAAATGGTTATATGAATTTTGATTAAAATACTATATATAAAAGGTATTTACAGTAGCAATAGACGAAACACAAAACATGTAGATCTCTTTAAAACACAATTTATTATAAACAGTTTTTGGTGGCATAAGCCATTTCTGAGATATCCGTTATTAAAGGTTCAAGTGTTCATTTTTTGGTCATTTTAAAGTCCTTTCAACATTCAGTTGTTTCTCGCGATGTCGTCGAAACAGTATGGAATTTTAAGGCCAGCATATAGCGTCCAGTTCTTAACATTTGACTATCGCTGTTCTCTTTGTATCTATAACGAAATGTGTAATGCAGCTGCTTCTGCGAAGGTTTGTTTTGATTAAAACGTAGTAGATAGACAAGCTTCGGTAAGAATAGTTTGTATGCCCACTAATAAAGTTAGAGGTTGGAGAAAGTCACGTGAATGTACATCAGAATTTTTTCGATCTACCTTCATTAAAAAAATCTGATGTGTTACACTCATATGACTTTCTCTACTCTTGTATAAACTATTTTTACAAAATCTTATTCTCAATCTATTTCATATTAATCGAGATAAACATTTGCAGAAACGATCTTTTGACATGCAAAGAGAATTACATTTTACACATAGCGACCAGTTCTAAAAATATTTGACTATCGCTTAAGGCGTACTACGTTCCTATTGTTTTGTATTTGGAAGGGCAATATAGAAATACAGTAGCCTTTAAGCATAGACCAAGCAATATCTCGAAAATGGTTCACGCAACAAAAAAAATGTATATGACATAAATTGTGTATTTTAACGCGGTCTACATTTTTTGTGTAGTGAAATTTTGTCTATGTCTTATGGTTTACCAGTTATGCAAAAGTCGTGCGCAATGAAGAAGACTTTTCGAGACACTCCCAGAAAATTTGAGATATACATTTTATTTGTCATGAAACTATCTTAAACATATGATATTTTAATCAAAATCGTTAGAGCCATTTTTGAGAAAATAAAAATTTTCGAAAAATGTTCCATGTAAAGGGTAATCTGGGGTGGGGGGATTTTCTTGAAAATCTTCATGTCGCAGCTCTGGAAGATACTGAACATAAATACCAAGTTTGGTGTTTATTCGACTGTTCGTTTCTGAGTTATGCTGTTCACAGACACACACACGGACATGTTTCCAAAAATGCTTACTATACGTAGTAACATTAATGTGACAATGTGAAACCTGGACATTAACAATCTTGTGTAAAGAAAGTATTGTGGATATAATACACATTTAAAAATCAAAAACCAATTTAAAGATAAATGCAAATAAAATCTTGCTTCATCGGTCCACTAAAACTGTGCAACTGTGTATTTCTATGAATTTCTAGAACATTCTAGATAATTGTAAACCGTTGCACATCGTGGACTTTGAATGCTTTTATACCATCAATAGAAGGGACTAAGCTTGTGTATGAACACATTAAAGCTAAAAGGTTATAAAACATTAAAGTACAAGAGAGAAGCAACATTCTCCCCAAACAAAGCGCATGCGCCGAGTAACAATACAATCTAGAGAGAAATCGTTACGTCAGGGAGTGAAATATGTCGTGCACATGTTGCCACACTGCAGTACGACGTTTTCATGTTGGTATTGGTAAGGGGCCAGCAAAAAATAACCTCCTCACCCCTCAAAGGAGGAAGCAACTTGTAGTAAATGATGGGGGGGGGGGGTTGGAAAAGTTAATTGTTAGAGGGTGTGGCATTACTAATGGAGCAATAATGGGAGAGTAAATGACGATATTAGGGCGGATTTGGAAAGGGTCCAGCTGTATCATGCGGTCATCTGTTGTACCACGTCTCTGTCGATCCGCTCTCCCTTCTTTCTGTGATTGCGTGAGAAAATGAGTCCATTAGAAACTGAGGTTACGCCACTAGGTTGGTAACTGAGCTCCATAACGTAGCAGTTATTTATGACACAACTTCGTAAAGCTGCGCTTTATTTTATTATTAGAATATGCTTTTTGAGATGACAGTAGAAGACGAGTCAGTGTTAATTCGGCATAGGTGCATCATCATTTCAACAGATCTTAGCTATCAGTTATCACAATTTTATCGTTTTCATTTTATCACCTGCATTGTATCCCGCATTCTTTATTACTTATTGGATACTAGAAATTTTCATAAATACCATTCTATATTTCACCAGATACATATTTATTTTGAGATCCTCTGTGAATTTTTAAAAATTCTGCGCTTTTACAAAGCACTACTGAAAAAAAATAAATACATATACACCAAATTTCGATATGACAAAAAGACTTTTCAGGAATTCCCTCTTCCTACTAAAATATCTCTTTTGCTTTCTTTACTACTTATCTATAGCAGGTAGAGCAAATATTCCATCCCCGCAAAACCAAGATTTCACTGTAAATACACATTTTGAGGCTCCTTGAATAAAAAAATGCATTTTTAGAAAAACATTCATTTATGTATGTGTGTGTGTCAACGATAACTCACACTGAAATCTGGTTAAATACCAAACCTTCGCATCCTTGGAAGATACTGAGGCATTATTTTTAACACTTAATAGTTTCAGTCTAATTATATAATATGTAAATTGAATAACAGCCCACCTTGAAGCAATATGTGTATGTAATAATTAGTAAAATGTATGTAATAGTCATTGTATATGCTTATATTATTGTATACATGTGTAATAATGTTATATGAATGCATTACGTAATTTAATAATGTAGGAGCTGTGAGAAATAGGTCAAACGTTGCTAACAATGAGGTAACAATGAGGTAACCTTGATGCAATAATGAGTTTGAGAGTTTAACAATACTACTTCTGATTCTTGGAGTAACAATAATGCAATTTTGGTGACAGTTTATAAAATAGCCAATCAACAACCAGAAAAAGCTTTAGTTAAATGAAGGTAATCTATTGGAGTAGGATTAGCCAATCACATACTTGAAACACAGAAATTTACAAGTTTAACAGTTAAAATCAATTTAGTTGCCTCCAAACGATGCTCATAACCAGACGTGTTGCTTCTAGACAGTGATCCAGACGCGAGATGTGTCCTCGAGAGATTTAATACGTATTTGTGTGACACGAGAAATAAGTTTACGTGTTAAAAAGTGTAATTAATTAATTAATTAATTAATTAATTAAAGAACCTCACAGCTCTCTATATCAGTGAAGCGTTATTTAAATCGTATCAAGTATTAATAAAAGGACTGAAGTAAAAATTATAATCTGTCTAAGCCTACATTCTTAGTCGTATCACAACCCTGCCAAGACTTCCATGCCTCTAACAATAATACTGACGCAGCCGAGGCAAACATAAATATATAATACTTGAAGAAAGTATATTTGGGACAAAGGCTACCGGGTACTATACGTGTGGTTGCAACTACTACAAGTTCGGCTCCCCAACAGTTGAAATATAATACACCTCCTTCAATACAAACTAATTCAAATTGGTGTCCAAAGCGTGGTGCAAACTCCTATAACAACGTAAAGACAATATCTTTCTTTAAATTGGCTTCCACACGTGGAGCAAAAACGATTCTTCTTCAATACTAAACTAAAATACCAAGTTTGCTATTTATCAGACTTTTCGTTTTTGAGTTATGCTGTTCACAGACAGACATACAAATGGGCTTAATTCCAAAAATGTTTTATTTGGATTCAGGAGGTCTCAAAACATATATTTCCGGTGAAATCTAGGTATCGGATTTTTGGGTGGAATACAATACTTCCCCTACTTACCATATGTAGTAGAGAAAACAAAAATGTGACTATATCTTTATCCACTGCATTCTTCTTACACCCACGACGGAATGTGTACTGAAAGTTTATCTCGATTAAAAAGATGTAGATAGAAGAACAAGATTTTTATTAGAATAGTTTGTATAAGAGAGAGAGAAAGAGAGAGAGAGAGAGAGTAGTAGTCAAATATCCTCCCTCTATTCACTCTGGAAACCTCCCTGAACTCTTCTTTTATGGAGTTTGCAATTTCAGAAGCATTCAAGTGTACCATGGTTACATGCAGCTACCATGGTACTAGTGAACACAATAGCTGATTTTTTTTTATTTAGGGATTTTTACTTTCTCTACCACGTACACAGTAGGTAGAGAAGATATTACATTTCACCCAAAAATTCTATATCGATATTTCACCGAAAATGCTTGTTTTGAGGCCCGCTGAATAAACAACTGTTTAGAAAAAGGTCCGTATATGTCCGAAAACAGCATAACATAAAAACGAATTGGATAAACACGAATCTTGGTACACTATGTGATCAAAAGTATCCGGACACCCCCACAAACATACGTTTTTCATCTTAGGTGCATTGTGCTGCCACCTACTGCCTGGTACTCATTATCCGCGACCTCAGTAGTCATTAAACATCGTGAAACAGCAGAATGGGACGCTCCGTGGAACTCACGAACTTCGAACGTGGTCAGGTGATTGGGTGTCACTTGTGTCAGAAGTCTGTACGCGAGATTTCCACACTCCTATACATTCCTAGGTTCACTGTTTCTGATGTGATAGTGAAGTGGAAACGTGAAGGGACATGTACAGCACAAAAGCGTACAGGCCGATCTCGTCTGTTGACTGACAGAGACCGCCGACAATTGAAGAGGGTCGTAAAGAGTAATAGGCAGACATCTATCCAGACCATCACACAGGAATTCCAAACATCATCAGGATCCACTCCAAGTACTATGCCAGTTAGGCCTGAGGTGAGAAACCTTGGATTCCATGATCGAGCGGCTGCTCATAAGCCACACATGACGCAGGAAAATGCCAAACGACGCCTCGCTTGGTGTAAGGAGCGTCAAAATTACACGATTAAACAATGGCAGAGCGTTGTGTGGAGTGACAAATCACGGTACACTATGTGGCGATCTGATGGCAGGATGTCGGTATGGCGAATGCCCGGTGAACGTCATCCGCCAGCGTGTGTAGTGCCAACAGTGAAATTCGGAGGTGGTGGTATGGTGTGGTCGTGTTTTTCCTGGAGGGGGTTTGCATCCCTTGTTGTTTTGCGTGGGACGATCACAGCGCAGACCTACATTGATATTTTAAGCACCTTCTTGTTTCCCACTGTTGAAGAGCAATTCGGGGATGGCGTTTGCATCTTTCAACACGATCGAGCACCTGTTCATACTGCACGGGCTGTGGCGGAGTGGTTACAGGACAATAACATCCCTGTAATGGACTGGCCTGCACAGAGTCCTGACTTGAATCCTATAGAACACCTTTGGGATGTTTTGGAACGCCGACTTCGTGCCAGGCCTCCCCGCCCTACATCGATACCTCTCCTCAGTTCCGCACTCCGTGAAGAATGGGCTGCCATTCCCCAAGAAACCTTTCAGCATCTGATTGAAAGTATGCCTGCAAGAGTGAACGCTGTCATCAAGGCTATGGGTGGGCCAACACCATATTGGCTTCCACCATTACCGAAATTGTACGTCATTTTCAGCCAGGTGTGCGGATACTTTTGATCACGTAGTGTATTTAGGTTCAACACCTCCCAACGATGCGAAAGAAAGATTTTAAAGAAAATTCTCCCAACACAAACTACCCTTTAGATTTTAATTTTTTTTAATTTTTTTGTGAAAAAAATGTCTCTCACGATTTTGATTAATATATTATATGTTAATGATATTTGCATGACAAATAAAATCAATATCTTGAATTTTCTGGAAGGAATTTTGATGGATTTTTTATAATTTTGTTTAACTATAGACGAAAATGTACTACAAGAATGTACATATCAAAAACACAATTTATTTCAGATAGCTCTTTTTGTGGCACAAGTCATTTCCGATATATTAATGGTTTGAATTGTTCAACTTCTTGATCATTCTTTAAAGTCCTTTCAACATTCAGTTGTTTCTCGCGATAGGATGAAAACAGTATGGAATTTTAAGGCGGCGTATAGCGTCCAGTTCTTACACATTTGACTTTCGCTGTAACCTTTGTATCCATAACGAAATGTAGCTATTTCTGCAAAGGTTTATTTGGATTAGAATGTAGTAGATAGAAGAATAAGCTTTCGTAAGAATAGCATGTATGCCCACTAATACACGATAGAAGGTAGAGAATGTTATGTGATTGTATTACCGATTTTTCACAGGTAGTAAGTGACGTCAATATAAAACAAAACAGGAAACCTTTGGTGGGCGTGGATTGTTTTATGTGTATTTTAACCTTTTTTGGGTTTCCTAATTTAATTATCAACCGATTATTTTCTGTGCAATGTGACTGGATACTTTTTGTAAATTTACAAATGTTTATTTTGTGCAATATCACAATTTTTCCGAGGTTTTTTTATTTATAACTTTTTAAAATTGTTTTTGCGTTTTATTTTTTGCATTTATTAGTTATTTCAAATTCATAACTTTATTCCACTTATTTATTGTCCAAATTTAAAGTTTTTTTCTATATTTTAAACAAAAATTATATATAAATCTCAAATTAATTAGTCTACAGATTTAAGTTATGAATATAATAATATTATTACAATAAAATGATAATTTTTACTTTCTCTAATACGTATAGTAAGTAGGGGAAGTATTGTATTCCACCCAAAAATTCGATACCGAGATTTCACCGAAAATACTTTTTGAGACCCCCTGAATCCAAAAACAGCATTTTTGGAAAATTGTCCGTGTGTGTGTGTCTGTCTGTGTGTCTGTCAACAGCATAACTCAGAAACGAACAGTCGAATAAACACCAAACTTGATATTTAGGTTCAGTATCTTCTAGAGATACGACACGAAGGTTTTCAAGAAAATCTCCCTCACCCCAGATTACCCTTTACATGGAGCATTTTTCGAAAATTTTAATTTTCTCAAAAATGGCTCTAACGATTTTGAATAAAATATCATATGTTTAATATATTTTTACGGCAAATAAAATGTATATCTGGAATTTTCTGGGAATGTCTCCAAAAGTGTTCTTCATTGTGAACGACTTTTGCATAACCGGTAAACCATAAGAGATAGACAAAATTTTACTACACAAAAAATTTAGATCGCGTTAAAATACACAATTTATGTCATATATTGTTTATGTTGAGTGAACCATTTTTGAGATTTTGCTTGTTATTCCCTTAAATTTTTCAATATTTTCTCAAATGGGAATTCGTTATTCATTTTTTACTTTCTCTACTACGTATAGTAAGTAGGGGAATTTATCTTGGATATGCAAAGAGTATTAATCTGTGGCAAAGGGAATGGTGCTGCACCTAGCAACCAGCTATTAAGAGATATGTATGTGCTTAAAGGCTACTGTATTTCTATATTGCCCTTGTAAATATATATTCCCCTTACATCTACAAGAAAATTAGCAATAAGATAGAGTCTGCAAATGTTTAACTCGATTAACATGAAGTAGATGGAGAATAAGCGTTTGTAAAAATAGTTTATACAAGAGTAGAGAAAGTCATGCGAGTGTAACATATCAGATGTTTTACAAAATAGTTTAGTATTAATAAATCATAAAAATTTGTGAAATTACATAGAAAACAGCCCATCACATCTTGTCAAATTACACAGAAAATAATCGGTGGACGAAATAAATTAGAAAACTTAAAACAGGATAAAATACACATAAAATAATCCACGACCACCAACATTTTCCTGTTCTGTTCTACACTGACGCACTTACTACTGTGACATATTAATACGTTTGAAGAGATTAGCCTCTTATATAAATATCAGTCAATTTTCCGCTATAGTAAACTTAAGTCTACACAAACATGTAACAAAATCAACGATATCTCATCACATTAAAGTCCTTTGTTCCCCTGATTCATTTTTCATCCGAAAAGAACGATAGTGTATCAAAGACAGCCCAGGTTCAGATCTATAATTTATACCTGCAGGTTATTTTGCTGATTGAAACCTTTAAAAAACTCCTCTACAGAATTCAATGGAAAAAGAGACAACTGAAATACGAATCGAACAGCTGACGTCAGAGCTGAATAAATTAACTTCTGCATCAGTTTACAGCAAACAAAAGAATGCGAAATAACCATTAGAGTTCTAAAAAGAAACGACTGGCAACTTCCAGCATTCCGTTTAACGAATGAAACATTTCGACGTAGCCGTAAAAGAGTTTTAAAACTCAATTTATTTTAGTGTTAACATATATTTGAATAAGTAGTGATGAAATATTCACGTGACTTCGACAAATGAATGCAGTACTTTGATTTCATATAACTTGAACACGGATTTATTTTTATTTATTTGTTTTGTAATTAAACATCTCATGCGAAACGCCACACGATTTTCTCTATATAAAATATTCTTAAAAAAATGTTGTGTTACATTCACACGACTTTCTTTACCCTCAATCGATTTCAAAAGCTTATTTTTCCATCTACTGCATTGTAATCCAAATAATCCTTTGCAGAAACAGCTACATTACACATTTCGTTATAGATACAAAGAGAAAGCGATAGTCAAATGTTTAACAACTGGACGCTATATGCTGGCCTTAAAATTCCATACTGTTTCCATGACATCGCGAGAACCAACTGAATGTTGACATCACTTTAAAGGAATGACAAGTAATGAACAATTCGAACCATTAATAACGAGTATCTCTGAAATTGCTTATGCCACAAAAAGGAGAGGGAAGTATTTTTCCAACCAGAAATTTGATATGGTGATTTCACCGGAAATACATGTTTTGAGGCGCCCTAAATCCAAATAAAGCATTTTTCGAAACATGTCCCTACGTCTGTCTGTGAACAGCATAACTCAAAAACAAAAACGTCGGATAAATACAAACTTGGAACTTGGGTTTGCTATCCATTCAAGAAAATCCCCCAACTGAAACTACCCTTTGCATGGAACATTTTCGAAAATTTTGATTTTCTCAAAAATGGCACCAAATATTTTGATTAAAATATCATGTGTTTAATGTATTTTCATGGCAAATGGAATGTTTATCTTGAATTTTCTGGGAATGTCCCCAAAAGTCCTCTAGATTCTGAATGACTTTCGTATAACTGGTAAACCGTAAGAGGTAGATAAAGTTTTACTACACAAATAAATGTCGAGCTTGTTAAAAGACACAATTTATGTCATTACATTTTTTTTTTTGTGGAGTGAACCATTTCCGAAATATTCTTTGTTATTTGATTGAATTTTCCAATACGAACACATTTTCTCAAATGGGAATACGTTATTCGTTCTTTTTATGTCCTGGACATACAAAGAGAATGGAGTGCTCCACATAGCAACCAGCTCTTAAAACATTTGACTATCGCTTAAAGCCTAGCAATTCCCCTTGCACCTACAAGAAAATTAGCAATAAGATAGTTTCTGTAAATGTTTATCTCGATTAACACATGTGATTTTTTGTTAAATACGTTTCGTCTATGACTTCGTTGGCTATTGCCAGGAAATTCGAGATATACATTTTATTTGTCCTGTAAATATCTTTAATATATGGTATTTTAATTAAAATCGTTAGCCATTTTTAAAACCTTTGAAGAAGTTATTTAGCTCCACAATTGATAACCAACTTGTAGTAGATTGTTGTTTACGTAGGAGGTACTGTTGTTGTTGAAGTTTGCACCACGCTTTGGGCGTTAATTTGAAGAAGATTGTTTGTTTGTTACGTAATATACTATTACGTATAAAAAGCTGATTTTTGAAGATGTATTTTTGTTGTTACACTCCAAGTTTAAAATATTATATTAAATTTGGTATTAAACTGCTTATATAGATAATATTTATGTTTATGTTTGCTTCGGCTGCGTCAGTCTCACTTTAGAGACGTGTTTCTCTTAATCAGGTCGTGGTGCGACAAGAATGTAGCCTTACACAGATTTTAAGTTTAAATTCACTTCTTTTTATTAATCCTTGGCACAAATTAAATAGCACTACACTGATATTAAGAGCTGTGAGGTTCTTTAATTTAAAACTTGCACTTTGTTATCACGTATACTTAATTTTGGTTACACACGAATACGTAATATTTCTTTAGAGAACATATCTTCCACCCGGTCGCTACATAGGTCTACAGGCAACCGTCCAAACTCGTAAGCTTCTGTATTTCAAGTCTCTGATTGGCTAATCCTAGTCCAATAGAATACCTGCATTTTACTAAAGCTTTATCTTGCTGTTGATTGGCTATTTTTAAACTGTCACAAAATTTACATTATTGCTGCCCTAAACATGACTAGTAGCATTCAAACTCTCAAACTCATTATTGCCCCAAGGTTACCCCATTGTTAGCAACGTTAAACTTATTATTCTCACAGCTCTTACATTATTAAATTACGTAATGCATTCACATAACATTATTTAACATGTTTGCAATAATATAAGCATTTTCAATGACTGTTGCATACATTTTACAAATTATTACACACATATTGCTTTAAGGCGGGCTGTTATTAAAATTACATGTTATATAATTCAAATGTTAAAAATACTGCCTCAACTAAAAAATTTCGAAAAATGTTTCATGTAAAGTGTAGTTTCGGGTGGGGAGAATTTTCTTGAAAATCTTCGTGTCGCATCTTTTGAAGGTACGGAACATAATTACCAAATTTGGTGTTTCACACACACCATGATGAACGCCCCGTCGACCAAGCAGCCCTCTAGTGCCCAAGCATCTCTGTCATCTGTTCGGCACCGCTATATGCCTTAAAACCTAGAAGCACACCTATAAGGTGAAAAGGAAACGGAAATTATGGAAGGGAAGTCGCCGTAGATGAGAAACTAACCCGCATTCGCCTACCGACCAGGGAAACTCCAAGTTCAGAATGGGCGACCGACGGGAATCGAACCAGGAACCATTTCGCTCGGTTACTACAGGTAAGCGGAGAAAGAGAGAGGGAGTAAAAATGCCGTTTGGGGTGTCAAGGAGACCTCAAAACATCTAATTCCTGTAAAATCTCATAAAACACTTTTAAATGAAACGGAGATCTTCCTGTATGCAACGTGTAGCAATAGCCTATAAAATTCTTTTGCAAAGTAATGTTTGGAGAAGGTTATGTAACTATTACATTTGGTACCTTTGATATCAGGCTTTGAATCACCCTGGAGCTTCTTCTGAACGTTTTTCTTAATTTTTAAACGACTAAAAAATAAAACGTACAAAATCCGACTATATTCACTTTCGTTAGACAAATACTAAAGTCATCTCAAAGAGAATATTTAAAGATCATATGATCTGTTATATCAACCCGGACTCTGGCTAGATTCGCTGCCCAGACCAGCTAATAGAAATAGAATTAATTTCCTCAGGCAATAAAAAAGGAATAACAGCAACTTCATCAGACGTTACGCAGCTGTAACAGAAAAGAAAACAAGGACAAAAAAGGGAGGTTACTTCACTTAATGAAATGATACCGCTCCGTCTAGTTGGCCAACCTGGGAAATGAAATTCCGCAACAGACTTTACATTTGTTTACTTGCAAAAGGAGAGACCTGAGGGAAGAAAACACAGCTATTCGATTTACAGCAATTACTTGCCCGACCATCAAAATATACGATTGAGTTTTATAAGACATTACTTTGATGTTATCTATGTCTTTGATTTTGTTTATACATACCCATAAATACCCTCGTCTATAGCCCTTTACACATAAATACAGAACTCGCTTTAACAACGGCTGTGAAGAACACAAGCGCGGTTCACAAGATAACAATATCCAATATGCAAATTAGGGTACCGGGTCGAATAATAACACACGTTAAAGTGTTTATATAAAGTTATTCTTCCTTTTTATTCATGTAATATTAAATTATATATGTGATTAAATAGGGGAAGTATTGTATTCTACACTAAAATTCAATATGTAAATTGCAGTGGAAATACGCGTTTTGAGGTTGCCCTAAGCCAAAAAAGATTAGAAAAAGGTTAATGTTTCTGCAAACAACATCAAACAAGGTATCAAACTTGGCATTTGGATTCAGTATTTTCCAAAGAGATGTCGCACGAAGATTTTTAAGAATGTGCCCCATACTTCATACTATAATTTGCATTGAATATATTTCGTAATTATTTTGTTTTTGGACGCTCTGTAACCGCTGTGGTCGTTAGCGTCACATTCTATATTGGGCGTGAAAAGACCAGATATTTTGTTCAGAGGTCTCTCTATCAGCTTGAGATCCTTTTACGTGCTTCCGAAGGAAGCCATGCTAAAGATTTTTACGCCCGAAAACGCCAAGTTACACCGGGTTTAAACCCGTGACCTCGGGAACTAGAGGCTTGCATGGTAACCACTGTACTACGGAGGACGACTCGAAAGTTTTTATTGTCTCTAAAGCAGCTCTAATATATTTTATTAAAACTACCTTAAGAGAAAAGAGAAAAATTTACTACGTTCCTAACGTTCCCTATATGGGAATGCGATGCCTCCAATGGTTGGCGGTGGAATGAGAGGACCTAGAGCTTTTCCGTGGAGTCTGAGCCACGTTAGGCCTTGGTTTACTTCACCTGAGTAATTCAGAGGTGAAGGTGTGAATAGTGACATAAAATTGCCACCCTAAAACAGTGGGGGGTTTCCCGGGTCGCCAGACGAATGCTGGGAAGGATTCTCACATCCCCGAATTTCCTGTCCTTCTGTTACATCTCCATTCTCACTTCACTTCATCCTTCATTCGTTGGTCTCTTTCAGGATTGGAAATGTCGGCGATGGTGTTTCGGTGAAGTGTGGCAAGGGAAAAGGATGCTCTACTGACTTTCTCAGTCCCTTGACTTTGGGCTGGCTGTCGGGGTATCCGAAACCCCGTGAGGGGCGTTGAACCCCCTCTGTGCGGGGTGGGGTTCCTGTATGCCTGTCTGTCTGCCGGGGAGTATATATCTGGAAACTTATGGACCAGTCGCGCCTAGCGGTGCCTCCTCTCGCCTCAACCTTCCTTCCGGGGTCGCCCCCTTGTGGGGCTCAGGTACAACATCCCCTCTGTGGATTAGTGCCGAATCCCCTCCTCAGCCAATCTAATCCAATGCAGGGAATCCAACTCCGGATGCACTGTATAAGAGCCAGAAACGAAACTATTGCGCTACCCCGGCGCCCTTATACACAATCGTATGTCAAATAAATTTTTGACGGCATACATAATTTCCGAGATTTTCCCTATTATTAATATGAATTGTCAAATACTTTATACCTTTTAATTCCTTTATTGCTTGCTCATAAAAAGTAGGCGATGCACTGCATTACACCACATTTCACAGGGAACTCATGTTTTAAGGTCCCTGGACCCAAAAAACACATATTTAGAAAAAAAACCGTATGTTGTGTGCACAACTAAAAAACCTAAAGTCGGTTAAATATAAAACCCTGGAATGGGACCCGAAGATTTTCAAGAAAACTCCCCCCCCCTCCGAAATACCCTCACCATGGATAATTACTTTCCCTACTGCGTACCCAGAAGGTAGAGAAGGTATTACAATCTACCCAAAAATTCAGTATCGATATTTCACCGGAAATACATGTTTTGAGGCCCCCTGAATAAAGAAATTAAAAAAAGGTCCGTATATGCGTAACGGTGTGTCTGTGAACAGCATAACTCAAAACACGAAAGGTCGGATACATACAAACTAGGTATTTAAGTTCAGTATCTTCCAGAAATGAGACACGAAGATTTACAAGAAAATTCCCCACCCTCAAATACCGTTTACATGGAACGTTTTTCGAAATTTGTTTCATTTTCTTAAGAATGGCTTGAATTTTCTGGGCAGTTCTCTTAATGGGGAAGGAGTTTTGTGTATCTTTTATAACTGGTAAACGCTAACGTTCTGCACAAATAAGGGTATATCTCTTTAAAAATACATAATTAATTTAAAATGCATTTTTATGGCATTAACCATTTCCGAAATATCAATTATTAATGGTTCCAATTGTTCACTACTTGGTCACTCAGTTTTAGTTCCATGGATATTCAGTTGTTTCTCTCGCGATGTCATGGAAACAGTACGGAATTTTAGGCCAGCATATAGCGTGCAGTTCTTAAACATTTGACTATCGCTGTTCCCTTTATAACGAAATGTGTAATGTAGCTATTTCTGGAAGGTTTATTTGGATTAAATGTAGTAGATAGAAAAAAATCTGATGTGTAACACTCCCATGACATTCTCTACTCTTGAACAAACTATTTTTACAAACGCTTATTCTCCATCTACTTCATGTTAATCGAGATGTTAATCTTATTGCTAATTTTCTTGTAGATGCAAGGGGAATATGATAGGCTTTAAGCGATAGTCAAATGTTTTAAGAGCTGGTTGCTATGTGACGCATTCCATTATCTTTTCATGTCAAGGACATAAAAAAATGAATAACGAATTCCCATTTGAGAAAAATAAATATTGGAAAATTTAAGGGAATAACAAGCAATATCTCGAAAATGGTTCACTCAAAAAAAATGTATATGACATAAATTGTGTATTTTAACGCGAACTACATTTTTGTGTAGTAACATTTTGTTTATCTCTTATGGTTTACCAGTTATGCAAAAGTCGTTCAGAATGAAGAATACTTTTGGAGACATTCCCAGAAAATTCGAGATATACATTTTATTTGTAGTAAAAATATCTTAAACATATGATATTTTAATCAAATCGTTAGAGCCATTTTTGAGAAAATTAAAATTTTCGAAAAATGTTCCATGTAAAGGGTAATCTGGGGTGGGAGGATTTTTTTGAAAACCTTCGTGTTGCATCTCTGGAAGATACTGAACCTAAATACCAAGTTTGGTGTTTATCCGACTGTTCGTTTCTGAGTTATGCTATTCACAGTCACACAGACACACACACGGACATGTTTCCAAAAATGCATTTTTTGGATTCAGGGGGTCCCAAAATATGTATTTCCGGTAAAAGTTCGGTATCGAATTTTTGGGTGGAATACAATATTTCCCCTACTTACTATACGTAGTAGAGAAAGGAATAAGCTAATTGATATCCTTTAATAAACGCTAGAGGGTAAAGAAATTCAGGTGAGCCCATCACATCAAATTTTTTCTTTATATTTTTGGTTTCTGTTGGTTATAATTAAACTCAGTAAGTTTTATGACGGAGCAAGTGTAAAATTGAGGTGTAGAGAGGAAAAGTAAGGGAGGAGAGAGGGAGAGATAGAAAAAGTCTGCAGCTAACGCTGTCCGACACAGAATTTTAATGTTTACAACCCAGCACTAGCACGATTTAAACGCTCAAACAGTTCTCGTGAGGTTGAAATATGGGCCCCATATTTATTTCCGTTTTGTTGCTTCTTTCATTCTTTTTCACTGCCCCATTTGAGAGTTATTAACTGAAAATTTAACAAACGTCCAGACATTGCATCACATCTCAAACAGTTCGCACCATTACTCAAGTTACAGAACAAAGCCATGAAGATATATAGATAAGTATTGTGCTGGATTACAAAAGATTTCCAAACGGTAGCACACTGTAATAGACTGAATGATGGCAGCTTCAAGTGGCGGTGTATAAGCATTAGCAGAAATAATCGATTCTTTTTCATGTCACTATCACTTACGTATGGTGAATAAAGAAAGTATTTTATTCAAAACAAAAAGGTCTGATGTGACACATTCACATGACTTTCCGTATCCTCTTATCTTTTATTAGTATACAAGCAATTTTACCAAAGCTACTTCTACTTCATTTTAATCAAATAAGCCTTGGCAGAAACAGCTACATTACACATTTCGTTATAGACACAAAGAGAACAGCGATAGTCAAATGTTTAAGAACTGGACGCTATATGCTGGCCTTAAAGTTCCATACTGTTTCCATAACATCGCGGAAAACAACTGAATATTGACAGAACTTGAGAGAATGGTCCAGAAATTGAAGTAGTTATTGTGTTGTAGGAGTTTGCACCACGCTTTGGGCGTCAATTTGAATTAATTGAATTGTTTGTTATGCTCCACATATGAAACGTCAGTTTGAAGATGATGTATCGTATTTCAACTGTTCAGGAGCCAAACTTGAAATTCGTTGCAACCGCACGTATAGTAAACCGTTTCCGGTAGCCTTTGCCCCAAATGTACTTTCAGGTGGCCTTTACTCCCAGTTTAAAAAAGAACATTAACTTTGTAATTTGACTGTTTCTTTAAATATTATATATGTATGTTTGCCTCGGCTGAGTTAGTATTATTTTAGAGACATGGAAGTCTTGGCAGGGCGTGATGCGACAAGAATGTAGCCTTACACAGATTATAATTTTACTTCACTCCTTTTATTAATACTTGACACGATTTAAATAACACTTCACTGATATAGAGAGCCGTGAGATTCCTTTTATTAATTAATTACACGTTTTATAATACGTAAACTTATTTTCCGTATCACACGAATACGTATTAAATCTCTCGAGGACGCACAAGCAACACATCCAGTTATGAGCACTGTCTGCAGGCAACTGAATTGATTTCAACCGTCTAAACTTGTAAATTTCTGTATTTCAAGTCTCTGATTGGCTATTTTTACTCCAATAGAACACCTGCATTTAAACTAAAGGTTTTTCGGGTTGTTGATTGACTACTTTTATAAACTGTCACTAAAATTACATTCATGCTTCCAAATATCACAAGTAACATTTAAACTCTCAAACTCATTATTGCCTCAAGGTTACCTCATTGTTACCTCACTTTAGCAACATTTAACTTATTATTCTAACAGCTCCTACATTATTAAATTACGTAAAACATTCACATAGCATTATTGAACATGTTTACAATAATATAAGCATATGCAATAACTGTGATGCAACAATTTGTATCACAAATTACTTAAATGTAAATAATGATTGTAATATGAATATGCATTTTTATGTGACATTGATTTCAGATGTTTATTAATTGTAAATATTGTTGGGAAGTAAATTTATAATGCCTTACTGAAACTGTCAATAATAGCGCGCAATAATGCAGAGAGGGGGGTGAGCTGTTTATCATTATTGGAAACGAGGAAGTTACGTAATGTTGGCGCGTTTTTCCGTTTAGAAACTTCTGGAATGTCTCCCTAAAGCATATGTATAAAAAGCCAAGTCAGAGGTAGATCGCGGGCAGTTCATCAAAATTCTTAGTACATTACACGTCGCCTTCAGTCGGCCAGTTCATCAAAAATCTGTGTACACTACATCTTCAGTCAGTCAGTTCGTCGAAAGTATTTGTACGGCAAACGTCGGGTATCGATTCACAAGTTACGCGCAGCAGATTTATGAATAATCTAAAGTGTTGTAAGGTTAATTATACAAAAAGTTGAATTACGCAAATTAAGAAATATCAGTAAGAAGTTATTATAACAGTTTCAGTTTGGCGAGTGTTAAGATCAATGTATAAATGTGATAGTTAACGTGTTCGACAATAAATGTGTAAAACAAATTTCTTCATCAGTGTTATATTTGGATAAAAGATTCCTTTCCGTTTACACACTCTGATCAAGAGACATGTTCGACTGAGAAATAATAGCTAGCCGGAGGACAGTAAACAAAACTTAAAATTCTTTCAAACACTAATACTACCACAAATTGCTAACACTAGATGGAGCTACAAACCGAACAAATGAATGACGTCACAAGATGGCTTCACATGAAGTAAACACACATACACAAACATCACAATAAATAACATTTATAAGTAATACCGTTACAACTGTTACATACATTTTACAAATTATTACATACACATATTGCTTCAAGGCGGGGTGTTTTAAATTTACATATTATACAATTTGCTTCTAATCATTTAAGTGTTAAAAGACTGCCTCAAATTGAACAATTCGAACCTTAGATAATGATATCTCAAAAACGACATACACAACAAAAACAATATGAAGTACATTGTGTGTTTTAAAGAGGTTTACGTTTTCGTGTATCGCTTAACGTTTACCAGCCATGCAAGATTATCCAAAACTCCTCGCGAATGAAGCAGACTTCACAGTCTATTCCGAAAAAATTCAAGATATACATTTTATTTTTTATGTAAATATCTTTAATATATGGTATTTTAATCAAAATATTTAGTGCCATTTTTTAGGAAATCAAAATTTTCAAAAAGTCTACATGTGAAAGGTAGTTGAGATGGGGGAATTTTATTCAAAATCCACGCGTAGCATCTATGGAAGGTGCTGAACTTGAATACAAACTTTTAGTGTTTATCCAACTTTTCGTTTTTAAATTGTGTACTTCAACGAGATCTACATTTTTACTTTCTCTACTACGTATAGTAAGTAGAGGAACTATTGTATTCCACCCAAATTTCGATACCGAGATTTCACCGGAAATATATGTTTTGAGACCCCCTGACTCCATAAAAAGCATTTTTGGAAACATGTCCGTGTGTGTGTCTGTCTGCGTGTCTGTGAACAGTATAACTCAGAAACCAACAGTCGGATAAACACCAAACTTGATATTTAGGTTCAGTATCTTCCAGAGATACAACACGAAGGTTTTCAAGAAAATCCCCCCACGTCAGATTACCCTTTACATGGAACATTGTTCGAAAATTTTAATTTTCTCAAAATGCCTCCAACGATTTTGATTAAAATATCATATATTTAAGATATTTTCAAGACAAATAAAATGTATATCTCGAATTTTCTGGGAAAGTCTCCAAAAGTATTCTTCATTGTGTACGACTTTTGCATAACTAGTAAACCATAAGAGATAGACAAAATTTTACTACACAAAAAATGTAGATCTCGTTAAAATACACAATTTGTCATATACATTTGTTTTGTTGAGTGAACCATTTTCGAGATATTGCTTGTTATTCCCTTAAATTTTCCAATACTTTTTCTCAAATGGGAAATTGTTATTGATTTTTTTTGTCCTGGTAATGCAAAGAGAATGGAATACTACACATAGCAACCAGCTATTTGACTATCGCTTAAAGCCTAGCAATTCCCCTTGCATCTACAAGGAAATTAGCAATAGGATTGACATCTCGATTAACATGAAGTAGATGGAGAATAAGCGTTTGTAAAAATAGTTTGTACAAGAGTAGAGAAAGTCATGTGAGTGTAACACATCAGATTTATTGAGTAGTAAAAGTTTGTCTATCTCTTATGATGTACCAATTATACAAAAGTTATTCAGAAGGAAGAGGATCTCAAAAAATTCAAGATGCATATTTTGTCAGGATGAGGGAATTTTGTTGAAATGCCTCGTGTCACATCTTTGGAAAATGCTGAATTTAAATACCAAGTTTGTTATTCATCAACATTTTAGTTTCTGAGTATTGCTGTACATTCTGACCTATGGGTTTTTCGTGGTTTCCCGGGGTCGACAGGCAAATGCTCGGGTGGTTCCTGGTATACTATGGTTTCCTTTTCCTCTCCCTTTCGTTCCGTTTCCTTCTAATTTTTCAGGTGTGCTTCTGTTTCGTGGTGCATAGCGGTGTCAGACAGATGGCGCAAATGCATGCTCAATGGAAAGAGTATTCCCAAAGGATACCAGAGGACTGCTTGATTGGTGGATCGTTCATCGTCCTGTCTCGTTGGATGCAGTAGTGAGACGGGTCATCGAGCGTGGAAATATTGGAAACTTCCGCACGTCTCTGTGTCATGTCTCCTTGCGGCATGTAGCCTCCTGTGAAGTGAGAGCCACTATAGTTCTGAGTGTTGCAGCGCCCGAGGGTCTCCCTCCATTGAAAAGCGTATATCTACCTTCCCCCACTCACACACACACACAAATGAAACTTTTTTAAATAGTTCCTTTTATTTATGAGGTCTCAAAAAATATATTTGCGGTGAAATACCGGCATGGAATCTATTAATCAAATAAATAACGTAAACATGTCCTTTAACGGATTTCGGTACACTTTGTAGGACTTACACCCCCAGGGACTTATAAGCCAACATCTTGGGTCAATAGCATTTTGAGGAATAAGCAAACTTTGGATCATAGCATATCCAGGATAGGAACAGCCTAATGCCTTGAGTCAGTAGCCTGTCGAGGAGCAAGCAAACTCTGGATCATAGTATATCCAGGATAGGCGATCAGCCCAATGCCTTGAGTCAGTAGCCTGTCGAGGAGCAAGCAAACTTTGGAACATAGCATATCCAGGATAGGCGATCAGCCCAATGCCTTGAGTCAGTAGCCTGTCGAGGAGCAAGCAAACTCTGGATCATAGTATATCCAGGATGGGTGATCAGCCCGATGCCTTGAGTCAGTAGCATGTCGAGGAGCAAGAAAACTCTGGATCATAGTATATCCAGGATGGGTGATCAGCCCGATGCCTTGAGTCAGTAGCATGTCGAGGAGCAAGAAAACTCTGGATCATAGTATATCCAGGATGGGTGATCAGCCCGATGCCTTGAGTTAGTAGCCTGTCGAGGAGCAAGCAAACTCTGGATCATAGTATATCCAGGATGGGTGATCAGCCCGATCCCTTGAGTCAGTAGCCTGTCGAGGAGCAAGCAAACTTTGGATCATAGTATATCCAGGATGGGTGATCAGCCCGATGCCTTGAGTCAGTAGCCTGTCGAGGAGCAAGCAAAATATGGATCATAGTATATCCAGGATGGGTGATCAGCCCAATGCCTTGAGTCAGTAGCCTGTCGAGGAGCAAGCAAACTCTGGATCATAGTATATCCAGGATGGGTGATCAGCCCAATGCCTTGAGTCGTAGCCTGTCGAGGAGCAAGCAAACTCTGGATCATAGTATATCCAGGATGGGTGATCAGCCCGATGCCTTGAGTCAGTAGCCTGTCGAGGAGCAAGCAAACTCTGGATAATAGTATATCCAGGATGGGTGATCAGCCCAATGCCTTGAGTCAGTAGCTTTTCGAGAAGCAAGTAAACTCTGTATAATAGCATATCCAGGATGGGTGATCAGCCCAATGCCTTGAGTCAGTAGCTTGTCGAGAAGCAAGTAAACTCTGTATAATAGCATATCCAGGATGGGTGATCAGCCCAATGCCTTGAGTCAGTAGCCTGTCAAGAGGCAAGCAAACTCTCGATCATAGTATATTCAGGATTGGTGATCAGTCCAATGTCTTGGGTCAGTAGTGATCGAGAAGCAAGGAAACTCTGGATCATAGCATATCCAGGATGGATGATCAGCCAAATGTCTTGGGTCAGTAGTCTGTCGAGGAGCAAGCAAACTCTGGATCATAGCATATCCAGGATGGTTGATCAGCCCAATGTCTTGGGTCAGTAGTCATCGAAGAGCAAGCAAACCCTGTATCATAGCATATCCAGGATGGGTGATCAGCCCAATGCCTTGTGTCAGTAGCCTGTTGAGAAACACACACATCTGGATCATAGCATTTTCACGATGGGTAACCAGCCCAATGCCTGGCATGGCGTTGAAGGAGGAGGACATGAAAGGCAGTGATAAAGGGATGGTAGGAAAATTCGCGGATCAAATTGTCCAACCCATCATTCTCTAGAGACCGAGGAACACCCGTAAAACCTTTGGTCAGGTTGGTCTGTCCCGGGGTGTAAACCTGGGACTTCTAGAATTCAAGTCGCACACGTTACCGCGTTTCTACCTGGCTCCGTAAATAACAAGGATGAAGTACTTGAATTAAAATAGTTTGACTGATTTTTGAGAAAATTGAAAATAACGAAAAAGTTTACATGCAGGGTAATAGGGGAACTTTTTGGAGTGTTTGGGATACAGGTCTCAAAACATGTATTTCTAGATACTTTAGCTAGGTGCTAGAGAAATTAAAACTGAATTTCGTTGTGCTTTGAAAGACAACACCCAACAGCCTCACAATTTATATTTTGCTAAATTCGTTATTTTCCGCACTAGTGGATGTTCATTCTAAAGCTTCTGTAACAGCCGAATGAAACATTTCTGCCATGAATCATCGCATACTTTTATACCTCACACAAAACACAGCATTAACAAAGGAAATGGCACACTTCTACACAGAAACACAATGTCAGGTATTTTTTTTTCTCGCACGTCGCATAGTAAAACAAAAGACGCCCTACATGCTTCAATAAGAAATGTTGCAGGCCTTGTGCGATCGTCATATTTTTTACTCGCTGCCGCGCACATAATGCGTACTTTGTTTTATTGTTTCCCAAGCTGTCCGTACTTGGGAACGTATTAAAATATATGGAGACGAAGGGCGGCGCTGTAGTTTGATATACCGCCGGAACATGACCAATTTATATATTACAGTCTCGCACGTCCATAGCGCCCCACCCCCGTTTTACGACTTTGTTGTTTCTTCATGGTTATAAACTGTTGTGCCAGCAAAAGACGCAAACTTATACGATCCACTTTTATATTTTTATAACTTTTTTTTTTTACGCCCTCGAGAAGAGATCGCACGTGTACTAGCGTCCGTTAATGTATTTTTAAGAACATTTCCAGGTCAGGCTGAAAAAACAATGCAAGAGCGAAGATTCAACACTCTGGGTAACCCCAGAGTTTGCATTTTATATAAAAATTTCTGATGCGTTACATTCACATGACTTTCTCTACTCTTGTACAAATTATTTTTACAAACGCTTATTCTCCATATGCTTCATGTTAATCGAGATGTCAATCTTATTGCTAATTTTCTTGTAGATGCAAGGGAAATTGCTAGGCTTTAAGCGATAGTCAAATCTTTTAAGAGCTGGTTGCTATGTGCAGTATTTCGTTCTCTTTGCATGTCCAGGACATAACAAAAATGAATACCGAATTCCCATTTGAGAAAAAGAATAAGTATTGGAAAATTTAAGGGTGTAACAAGCAATATCCAGTAAAATTTTGTCCGCCTATTATGGTTTACCAGTTATGCTAAAGTCGTTCACAATGAAGAATGCTTTTGGAGACATTCCCAGAAAATTCAAGATATACATTTCATTTGTCATGAAAATATCTTAAACATATAATATTTTAATCAAAATCGTTACAGCCATTTTTTAGAAAATTAAAATAGCTACAAAAATTATCCATGTAAAGCGTAATCTGGGGTGGGGGGATTTTCTTGAAAACCTTCGTATCGCATCTCTGGAAGATACTGAACCTAAATACCAAGTTTGGTGTTTATCCGACTGTTCGTTTCTGAGTTATGCTGTTCACAGACAGACACACACAAGGACATGCTTCCAAAAATGCTTTTTTTGGATTCAGGGGTCTCAAAACATGTATTTCCGGTGAAATCTCGGTATCGAATTTTTGGGTGGAATACAATACTTCCCCTACTTACTATACGTAGTAGAGAAAGTAAAAATGTCATGTGTTAGATTCACAATGACTTTATCTAAACTCTATCATATATTATTGGGTGGACAAACTAGTTTTACGAAATGGAATTAATTTTTTTTCCACACAGCGGTTAGAGCACCCGGACGGAGACCGGGTGCTCCGTTGTTCAAATCCCAGCTATGGGATTGGATTTTTCTGTCATCTGATTCTTCCTTTGCAACGTTGTCCAACACACGGCTTGTGTGGAAGAATAATTAATTCCATTAATTGACCTAATAGTGGTTGAAACTATGAAGCCCGGGACTTAAAGTACTTACAGCATTGTAAGTCGACATTGGGGTATGTCATCTCAATACGATTTGAGATGTCCTTGTGGTTTACCGGGAAAAATGCGAATCAGCTGGAGAATTTAGTGTCGTGCCGGCATGTTGCCATGGTAACTCAGTGGTTAGAGCAACCGACGGAGATCGAGAGATCCGTGGGTCAAATCCCGGCTATGGCATTGAATTGTTCTGTCCCTGACACTACCTTTCCAATTCATACGAAAGCGTACTTCTTTATCAACTTCATTTTAATTGAGATAAAACCTTGCAAAAGTATCTGCATTACACATTTTGTTATACACACAAAGGGAACAGAGACAGTTGAGGCAGTATTTTTAACACTTAAATGATATTAATCAAATTATATAACAAAAAATATAATAAAAGCCCACCTTAAAGCAATATGTGTATGTAACAATATATAAAAAGTGTATATTACTGTCATTGTAAATGTGTATATTATTCTATACATGTAATAATGTTATGTGATAATATTACGTAATTAATAATGTAGGAGCTGTGAGAATAATAGGTTAAAAGTTGCTAACAATGAGGTAACCTTGCGGCAATAATGAGTAAAAAAGTGTAATAATGCTACTAGTCATTCTTGGAGCAACAATAATTTAATTTTTGTGACATTTTATAAAATAGACAATCAACAACCAGAAAAAAGCTCAAGTTAAATAAAATTACTTTATTGGAGTAGGATTAGCCAATCAAAAATTTAAATATAGCAAAATTTACAAACTTAAGCGGTAGAAATCAAGTCAGTTGCTTGTAGACAGCGCTCATAACTGGACGTGTTGCTTACAGACAGTGTTTCTAACCGGACGCGAGATGTTTCCTCGAGAAGTTTAATACGTATTCAGTGTGAGACAAAAATAGTTTACGTGTTTAAAAATGCAAGTGATTAATAAAAAAATCTCACAGCTCTTTCTCTCTCTATATCAGTGAAGTCTTATTTAAATTGTGTCAAGGATTAATAAAGGTAGTGAAGTAAAAATTATAATCTGTGTAAGAACTACAATACTCAACTCCTACTTCAAATCGGAGTAAAGACAACAAAAATTTCTTCACAGTCAAATGTTTAAGAACTGAACGCAATATACTGAAGTGGAATTAACAATGGTGATTTACATGGGGAAAAATTGGAAGATATAGACACAATATTTCTTGTTAATCTAGCATATCTTTTGAATTTTTAACTTGAAGGTGACATATCTAATAATGGCAATGTTTTCAATGTTTATTAATTTCTCTACTACGTATAACAAGTAGGGGAAGTATTGCATTCACCCACAAGTTCGATACATTTTTGGAAACATGTCCGTGGGTGGGTGTGTCTGTCTGTAAACAGCATAACTCAAAAAAGATAAGTTGGATAAATACCAAACTTGGTATTTAGGTTCAGTATCTTCCAGAGATGCGATACGAAGGTTTTCAAGAAAATCCCCCATCCCAAATTATCCCTTACATGGAATATTTTTCCAAAATTTTAATTTTCTCAAAAATGGTTCTAACGATTTTGATTAAAATACCATATGTTTAAGATATTTTAATGAAAATATATCTCGAATTTTCTGGGAATCTCCCCAAAAGTATTCTCCATTGTGAACGACTTTTCGCATAACTGGTTAACCATAAGAGATAGACAAAATTTTACTGCATAAAAAGTGTAGATCGCGTTAAAATACACAATTTATGTGATATACATTTGTTTTGTTGAGTGAACCATTTTCGAGATATTGCTTGTTATTCCCTTAGATTTTTCAATACTTTTTTTCTCAAATGGGAATTCGTTATTCATTTTTTTGTTTTGGATATGCAAAGAGTATTAATCTGTGGCAAAGAGAATGGTGCTGAGCATAGCAACCAGCTATTAAGAGATATGTCTATGCTTAAATGCTACTGCATTTCTATATTGCCTTAAGCGATAGTCAAATATTTTTAGAACTGGTCGCTATGTGTAAAATGTAATTCTCTTTGCATGTCAAACGATCGTTTCTGCAAATGTTTATCGCGATTAATACGATATAGATGGAGGATAAGAGTTTGTAAAAATAGTTTGTACAAGAGTAGAGAAATCATGTGACTGTAACATATCAGACTTTTTACATGTCCTGGACATACAAAGAGAGTGAAATGCTCCACATAGCAACCAGCTCTTAAAAGATTTGACTATCGCTTAAAGTCTACCATATTCCCCTTGCGCCTACAAGAAAATTACCAATAAGATAGTCTGCAAATGTTTATCTCGATTAACATTAAGTAGATGGGGAATAAGCGTTTGTAAAAATAGTCTGTACAAGAGTAGAGAAAGTCATGTGAAAGCAACACATGTTTTTTTACCAACGTCATTGTAACTGAGATAAATATTTGCGAAAATATTGCATTACCATTTCGTTATAGACACAAAGGGAGCAATGATAGTCAAATATTTAAGAACTGTACACTATATACTGAAGTCGAATTTACATGGCAAACATTTGGATAGATATAGACACCGCATTTCTTGCTAATCCAGTAAATTTCTTGAATTCTTAACCTCAAATTAGTTATTTATATATAGTAAGGGTAATGTTTTCAATGTTTATTTTTCATCCATGTTTATTTTATCCACATAACTATTATACCTACAATATGTATATCAGTTTGTTTATGCCAAGCTTATTTTCAGCAATAAGTGAATCAAGCGTCCTGATTGGTTAGCTGGTATCCGGGAGTTTCAGTCTCTAAAAGGTAGGGACTCTGCCCTCCGCCCTGACTTGTCTCCTGATCCGACCGCCCTCTGCCTCCTCTCACCGCGCCCCTTTCTCCCGGTGAACCGCATCAGAGGTTTAAGGTCCAGTAGGTCGAGTTCCTAACTCCCCCTCTGCAGTTAGTCTTATTCGTACTCCTAACATATGTTTAAGATCAGTGAAGCCCAACCTGTTCTCTTAAGAGCTAAGGTTCAAAGTCCACAGTTCACCCCACTTACTATATTTGAAGAGGCAATCATTTCAGCGGTTGACAGCAAGAGTGGGAAGGAAAACTCCGTTCATCCCCTCTCTCTGTAAGGTTGGGCATCCCTGTTTAAGATATTTTATTCAGTAATACAATGAAACAAAAATACACAATAGCCTAATAAATTAGAATTTAACTGTCAAAAGGCACCTTTTACGAGAGCGGATTGATTAGGCCATGACTTTGGCAAGAGATGGCGTTATAATCACAGGTTTCTTGTTTGCACCCAAGTCTTACATCTATTCTGGGTGTAATCTCAGAAATTCGTCATTTGTTTCTTAGAACATTGTAGAGAGCGACTAAAATAAGCAGATGTGTGTTGCTTCGTAGAAGATGGAGAAAAGTGAATTTGTGTTCTGATAAAGCACTACTTTTTGCGTGGTAAGGCGGTGAAGGAAACGGAAGAAAAGCTGAACAAGTATTATGGGGACTCTGCTCCATCACATGGAATGGTTCACAAGTGGCTCACAGAGTTTCGATGTGGCAGTTCGAGCATCCGGTTGAGGTCACAACAGAAGAAATGGTGAACAAAGTTCACAATATTGTGTTGGAAGACCGCCGAGTGAAAATCCGTGAGATAGCCAAGAGTGTAAACATATCGAGTGAACGGGTGTATAACATTCTGCACAAAGTTTTGGATATGAGAAAGCTGCTCACAGTTGAAAACAAACGGAATCGTGTGACCATTTCAGAGGCATGCTTGAACATGTTCCAGCGCAACCCAAGTGAGTTTTTGTGGCGTTGATGAAACTTGGATCCATCACTATCAACCTGAAACCAAACAACAATCAAAGCGGTGGATTTCTTCTGGGAACCTGCTCCAAAGAAAGCGAAAATCATTCCTTCGGCATGAAAAATCATGGCAGCTGTCTTTTGGTATTCACAAGGGGCGATAGACATTCACTACCTAGAAAAGGGTAAAACAATCATAGGTTCATATTATGCTGCAATGCTGGATCAATTTTGAAGTTGTTATTTTGTTGTAATATTATTTGTCCCACGTTGGGGAGCCGAACTTGAAGTAGTTGCATCCGCATGTATGGTAAAAAGTTTCCACTAACCTGCGCCCAAATGTTTAAAAAAATATTAACTTTGTAATTTTGACTGTTTCTTTAAATACTATACATTTATGTTTGCCTCGGCTGCGTCAGCATTATTGTTAGAGACATTGATTTCTTTGCAAGGCGTGGTGCGGCTGAAGAATGAGGCTTACACAGATTTTAATTTTTAATTCACACCTTTTCATTAATTCTTGACACAATTTAAATAACACTTCACTGATATAGAGAGCTGTAAGATTCTTTTATTAACTACTTGTACTTTTTAACACGTAAATTATTTTTGTCTCACACTGAATACGTATTAAGTTTCTGAGGACACATCTCGCGTCCGGTTAGGAGTGCTGTCTACAACCAACTGATTTGATTTCTACCACCTAAATTTGTAAATTTCTGTATTTCTCTGATTGGCTAATCCTAGTCCAATAGTATACCTTCATTTAACTAAAGCTTTTTCTGGTTGTTGATTGGCTATTTTATGAACTGTCACTAAAATTACTTTATTGCTTCCAATAATTACAAGTAGTATTGTTAAACTTTCAAATTCATTATTATCTCATTGTTACCTCATTGTTAGAAACTTTTAACCTATTATTCTCACAGCTCCTACATTTATAAATTACGTAATACATTCACATAACATTATTACACGTGTATACAATAATATAAACATATACAATGGCTGTAATATACACTTTTTATATATTGTTACATACACATATTGTTTTAAGGCGGGCTGTTGTTATATTTTTTATTATATAATTTGACTAAAATCATTTAGGTGTTAACAATACTGCCTAAGTTTTACACGGAATTGTTAAAGAAACGATCCCATTTGGGGATGAAAAAGGTTCTCTTTCACCATGATAATACACCAGCGCACACATCAGCCATTTCCATTGCAAAATTTTTGGAATTGGGCTACGAACTGCTACCTCACCCACCATATTCTCCAGATTTGACTCCAAACTACTTCTTCCTCTACGCAAACCTGAAATTTTTGGCAGGCTGGGAAGAAATTCACGTCCAGTAAACACATCATGGCAGAAACAATCTCTTATTTTGCAGACTTTGAAAAATCATACTTTTTGGAAGGATTAAAAAATTGGAGAAACGTTGGGAAACGTGCATTGAATTGAAAGGAACAAGGAACAAGGCTTATTTTTGGGAAAAAATATTTTCTTTAAAACGTATGTCAATTTTTTATAATTCATCATTCTCCAGATTGTCATTACTGTTATTTGAATTTTAAAATGCTTTAGAGGACTAACTCGGCATTGGTTTGTTTCTCGTGGTGATGCAAAGAGTGCAATCTTAAGGCCAGTATATAGGGAATCGTTTTGTAAACATCTAACTCTTGCTTGAGCCTCCTGTTTTCCTCTTGTACCAACAACTAAATGTCAAATGAAGCTATTTCTGCAAAAGTTTATTTCAATTATTATGAAATAGATGGAATAAACTTAAAAGTAATTTTTACAAGACTCGAGGACTATCCCAGAAGTACCCAACCTTACAAAGTAAACACAAACATTTTGGAAAAAAACATATTTATTTCTCTACATGGTCTCCTTTCAGATCGATACACTTTTACCAGCGATGTTCAATAGCTTCGATACACTGTTTATAGTGAGAACCGTCGAGTTCTGCAAAATAGCCATCAACTGCAGATCCAGCTCCTCACTGTTGGTAAATCTTTTAGTACCAAGCTGTTTCTTCAACTTCGGAAACAGAAAATAATCAGTAGGGGCTAAATCTGGTGAATAGTGTGCATGGGGAAGCAATTCTAACATTAACTCATTGATATTGGTCATGGCCATAATGGATATGTGAACTGGTGAATTGTCTTACAAAAAGAAACCTTTATTTTCCGCTAAATACGGCCGTTTTTGCTTAATTACATCATTTAAACACTGCAATAAGTTTGCATAATACTATCCATTGATTGCTTTTCCATTTTGAAGATAATCAATGAAAATTATCCCACGCGCATCCCAACGAAACTAACACCACAACCTTGCCTGCAGATGGAATTGTCTTCGCTTTCTTTGGAGCCGATTCCCCCCTTTCAATGCACTGTTTTGACTGTTCCTTCGTCTCAGGTGTGAAAAGATGGACGTATGTTTCATCCATAGCTATGAATTGACGCAAAAGCTCGGTTCTATTGCAGCGAAACATCGCCAAACACTCGACTAAAACATCCTTACGACAATGTTTTTGTTCTATTGTGAGTAAACATGGCACCCCTCTTGCGCACAGCTTTCTCATGTCTAAATTTTCAGCCAGTATGCAATGTACAGCACTTTTTGAAATGCCTACGATGTCTGATAGCTCGAGCACTTTCAGTCAACGGCCATCCAATACCATTTTGTGATTTTCTTCACAACCTCCGGCGTGGTCACCTCATTTGGTCGACCACTGCGATGTTCGTCTTGGCAGCTCGTACGGCCTCGCTTAAACTCTGCCGCCCAATATTTTACTGTTGTAAACGAAGGAACAGACTCCCACCGAGTAGAATCTAGCTCAGCTTTAATATTAGTTGGACTAAGACTTTTCAAATGAAAGTATTGTATCACATAACGATGGCCGGTTTTATCCATGTTTACAAATTCGCTGAGAGAGTTTACTATTAATGGCTGCTAAACTTCGTACCGTCATCAAACTTCAAAGTTAGGCTTTATAAGAGTGGTAGGTATTTTCTACCATAGTCATTTGTTTGAAACAAAAATCACTATTTATACGGGTACTTCTGGGACTGCCCTTGTATAAGTGATAGTGGGTGAAGATCGGAGAGGTTGTCTTTCTGGAAAGTAGGCTCAATTATATCTATCCACACCATTCTGGGTTTGTTTTACTGCTTCCTCCAGTAAGGATTGTTTTCACGGTTTCATGGTCCTATTAAATTGATTAACGGTGCTCGAGATGAGATGAAATTTTAATATTTATATTTTAATTGCAAAACTTTACCTCGCCCCATCAGTAAACCATTGTTGTGAGCACAAAGGGAAACGATTATTCTAAGAGATTAACTGCGATAACTTTATAATTGGTCGTAGAATGACTTTAAATAATATCAAACACAGCCGGTTTGCTTTTTCCATTCGTTTCGAGAAGATGGGGAAGCCATTCTGTTTTTCCTCTTAATTCCTCCTCTCGAAGAACAATGATTGAGGATTCTGCTTCAAGTCCTTAATTAGAAAAGTCTTCTCCCCATCTACAGTCGAACGGGGGAGACGCTGCTCTCATTAGACGCCGTTACTCTCAAGATGTTGTCCCCTTTGCGGTTCAAACGCACCACTTGGGCAACCAAAAAAATATTATGATGCTTATTGCTCTCTGGAAATCTCGCGCTCATCTCGACTGCGACGAGAAACAAAAAACTAACGTCTCTAAATGAAAGATTTGAATAGACCCTATGCGGGAACATAAAATAGGTCGGAACATATACTTGAATGACTTCTACAGAAATTAAATATCTAGGAATTGCATTAGATAGAAAATCTGATGTGTTACACTCACATGACTTTCTCTACTCTTGTACAAACTATTTTTACAAACGCTTATTCTCCATATGCTTCATATTAATCGAGATGCTTGTTTTATTGCTAATTTTCTTGTAAATGCAAGGGGAATTGGTAGGCTTTAAGCGATAGTCAAATATTTCAAGAGCTGGTTGCTATGTGGCGCATTCCACTCTCTTTGCATGTCCAGGACATAAAAAAATGAATAGCGAATTCCTATTTGAAGAAAAGTATTTGAAAATTTAAGGGAATAACAAGCAATATCTCGAAAATGGTTCACTCAACAAAAAAATGTATACGACCTAAATTGTGTAATTTAACGCGATCTCGTACATTTGTTGTGTAGTGAAATTTTGTCTAACTTATGGTTTACCAGTTATGCGAAATTCGTCCACAATGAAGAATACTTTTGGAGACATTCCCAGAAAATTCAAGATATACATTTTATTTGTTATAAAAATATCTTAAACATATGATATTTTAATCAAAATCGTTACAGCCATTTTTGAGAAATTTAAAAATGTACCATGTAAAGGGTAATCTGGGGTGGGGGGATTTTCTTGAAAACCTTCGTGTCGCATCTCTGGAAGATACTGAACCTAAATACCAAGTTTGGTGTTTATCCGACTGTTCGTTTCTGAGTTATGCTGTTCACAGACACATGGACATGTTTCAAAAAATGCTTTTTTTGGATTCAGGAGGTCTCAAAACATATATTTCCGGTGAAATCTCGGTATCGAATTTTTGAGTGGAATATAATACTTCCCCTACTTACTATACGTAGTAGAGAAATTGAAAATGTCCCAAAGAAAGAAGCCATTGCTCACTTCAGATTAGCCCTAGACATGACTGTCTGTCGGAACATCTACATAGATTTGGTTTTATGAATGATAAAGCATGCAAGATTTGCAATGCTGACAAGATTTTAAATGGATAACACCTACTAGAATGCCCAGAAGGGAAGATACACCATTTATATTGGCTAGCCAGGGAAACATTGATAGATCAAAATCCTGAAAAATTAGATCGAAAACATACATTTGAATGCAAACATTTAGAGCCTAATGACAGCTGTTTTGAACACTATTAGATTTATGAAGCTCTTTTAATGTCATTGTAAATTATTTTATGCGTTATATGTTAGCTTTTTAAATGTTAAGATATATTTTACTTTCTCTACCACATACCTAATAGGTACAAAACGTATTACATTCCACCCAAAAACTACATTTCACCGAAATACTGATTTCAGGTCCCGTGAATAAAAAAACACTTTTAGAAAAAAGTTCATATGCGTATGGTCTGTGAACAGCAAGTCTCAAAAATAAAAACTCGAATAACCACCAAACTTGGTGATTAGGCTCACTGCTTCTAGAGATGTGACACGAAGATTTTAAAGAAAATCTCCACACTGCAAACTACAATTTACAGGGAACATTTTTCGAAATTTATTTCATAAAAATTGGCTCAAAAGATTTTAATTTTACGAAAAATAAAATGCAGTCTTTAATCTTTTTTATACATGGTATTTTTATCAAAATTGTTAGTACCATTTTTTAGAAAATCAAAGTTTTCGAAATCTTTTCTACATAAAGGATACTTTGGTGTTGATTCGGCTTAACATTTTTGAATTATGCTGTTCACAGACACGCACACGGATTATTTTCTAAAAGTGTCCGGACACCTGGTATTGGCCAGTATGGCATTGGCCCACCCTTAGCCTTGATGACAGCCTTCACTCTCGCAGGCATACTTTCAATCAGGTGCTGGAAGGTTTCTTAGGGAATGGCAGCCCATTCTTCACGGAGTGCAGAACTGAGGAGGGATATCGATGTAGGTCGGTGAGGCCTGTCGCGAAGTCGGCGTTCCAAAACATTCCAAAGGTGTTCTTTAGAATTCAAATCAGGACTCTGTGCAGGCTAGTCCATTACAGGGATGTCATTGTCGTGTAACCACTCCGCCACAGCCCGTGCAGTATGAACAGGTGCTCGATCGTGTTGAAAGATGCAACCGCCATCCCCGAATTGCTATTCAACAGTGGGAAGCAAGAAGGTGCTTAAAATATCAATGTAGATCTGCGCTGTGATCGTGCCACGCAAAACAAGGGGTGCAAACCCCTTCCAGGAAAAACATGACCACACCATAACATCACCGAATTTCACTGTTGGTACTACCCACGCTGGCAGATGACGTTCACCCGGCATTCGCCATACCCAGACCCTACCATCGGATCGCCACATTGTGTACCGTGATTCGTCACTCCACACAACGTTTTGGCACTGTTAAATCGTGGATGTTGACGCTCCTTACACCAAGCGAGGCGTCGTTTGGCATTTCCCTGCGTGATGTGTGGCTTATGAGCAGCCGCTCGACCATGGAATCCAAGGTTTCTCACCTCACGCCTAACTGTCATAGTACTTGGATTGGATCCTGATGCAGTTTGGAATTCCTGTGTGATGGTCTGGATAGATACCTGCCTATTACTCTTTACGACCCTCTTCAAACGTCGGCGGTCTCTGTCAGTCAACAGACGAGTTCGGCCTGTACGCTTTTGTGCTGTACATGTACCTTCACGCTTCCACCTCACTATCACATCAGAAACAGTGGACCTAGGGATGTTTAGGAGTGTGGAAATCTCGCGTACAGACTTTTGACACAAGTGACACCCAATCACCTGACCACGTTTTAAGTCCGTGAGTTCCACGGAGCGTTCCATTCTGCTGTTTCACGATGTCTAATGACTACTGAGGTCGCGGAAAATGAGTACCAGGCAGTAGGTTGCAGCACAACCCACCTAAGATGAAAAACGTATGTTTGTGTGGGGGTCCGGATATCTTTGATCACATAGTGTATTTCCGTTGAAATCTCGGTATCGAATTTTTGGGTGGAATGCAATACCTTCTCTATCTACTAGGTACGTGGTAGATAGAGGAAATGAAAATGTCTTTATTTAGGGAGCTTTCAACATGTATTTGCTGTAAAATAACGTCAAATTTGAGGTGGAATCTAATACTTCCTATAGTTAAGCACAAAAAGTTGTATGTTTGTATAAGAATAGTTTGTACAAGATTAGGTAGAGAATATAATATACATTTTTTGTGACAAACTACCTAAATTGTCACCGACATAATTTCTGCAGCCGTAAAAACTGAGGCGTCAATTAGCTCAGTATTAAGGTTAATAATTCCTGACTTTGAAATTATGTTTCCTGCGTCAAATGGAAGGTATTGTACCAAAGTATTAGATTCACTAAATGCACGTAAAATAATTTTGTAAACATCGCAGAAGAAACGTTTGCCAAAAAAAGTTCTGATACGTTACATTCACATGACTTTCTTAATCATTTATACAGGGTATAAAACTAAACTTAGAAGGGTTTAATCGAGACAAACCATTACAGAAATGGTTACATATGCATTTCGTTATAAATGCAAAGGGAATAACGATATTCACATGATTTAAGAATTGCACGTTATATATTGATCTTAAAGTTACAAAATCTTTCCATGCAATCGCGAGATACAACTGAAAATCGACAGAACGTTAAAAGAAGACCAGCTATAGTGACCAGTAGTAAAACATTTGACTATCGCGACCTTGCCCTTTTTTACTCCACTTTATTTTACGTCGCTTTAACTCCCTGTTCATATCGCGACGGATCCGTTAGTGGCTAACTTTTAGAACGATATGCGATGGACAGCATCCCTGTAACCACCCGCTCCGTTACGTGTCACAGTGACCCTAGCGCACAGCTACCGAATCTTCTGCTTCGTGCCGTCAGACGGCATTAGGGTGCCGTCCAGTCCAACCGCCGCCCCCCATATAAAGACGGACAGTTAACCTTCTATGTCTCATCCCTGTAACCATCTGCTTCGTGCCATCTTGCTTCACCACGTGCCCACAGAGACACCCAGCGCATGACAGACGGATCTTCTGCTTCATACCGTGCAGATGGCGTTAGGGTGCTGCCGTCCAGTCTAACTGCTTACATTGTCTGTAGATAGATGGCTAAGCATTTGCTATTACCACTTATTTTTCATTTTACTGTTGTTTTAGACTTAAGGTGGAACTTTGGGTTGCAGTATTAATATCCAATCCGGTATTTACCTTGGCGACTGAGGAAAACCGCGAAAAAACCTCAGCCAGATTGGTCGGCCCACGGGATTTGAACCCGGGACCTCCCGAAGACTTTATCGCCTGAGCCATCCCGCTCAGTATGCGGTCCCCTTTGTATCCATAACGAAATGTACAATGCAACTATATCCGGATATGTTTATCTCAATTGAAATGAAGCATAGAGGAAAATGAATTTTCGTAGAAGTATTTTATATACCCTGTAATAAGCGATAGAGAGTAGAGAAAGTCATGTGAATGAAACATTTTTTGTCAATATCACGCAACCAGCATGGAATTTCAAAGTCATCGCATAACGACCAGGTATTTAAAAATCTGACTATCGCTTTAGCCTACGTATTGTACAACCAAATGTCTGGACTATGAAGAAGCAGATATAATACGCTTTGATAGGTATACTGTTTCAGCGAGTATACCTTAAGGCTTTAATTACATGTCGGAGCTCAACTTAGCGTGCTTCAGCAAACCTGGAAACCTTGTTTTCTGATGAACCCGTGATAACAAATTTGAAGTCGTAGGGGAGATGACGCGGTTAATATTAAAGCCTACCTGCAGAGAAGCACAGCGGGCAAGGTCTGGCTTATTGCGCCTGTGCGCTACGCAACCGTGCAACAACAGCTGACACGCGGGCTGTGGTCCCCACAGGAGTTCCTTCCCTTATTAAGATAAACAATAGGGCAACTGGTCACCGCCCAGGGTCTGCCCAAGATAAACAAGATGTGGCGTTTTCAGGGCATAAGGGCTGTTCCTGCCGCACGTAACATACAGCCCGGGTTTGAGTGCAAATACACAGTGACTCCTTTTTTACTCGTAAAACATTCCAGCAGCGAAAACAATTACTAATTTTACTTTCCCACTACCTACATGGTAGGTAGAGAGGCTATTGTATACCACCCAAAAATTCTATAAGATTTCAGATATATATTTCACTGAAAATGTATATTTTGAGACACCTTAAATTGAAGAAGTTTATTTTGGGATATTTATTTTAGGAGTTGTATTGTATTTCCGTTGTTGGGGAGCCAAACTTGAAGTAGTTGTAACCACGTATGGTACAAAAGTCCCGATGGCCTTCGCTCCAACTTTCCTTTCAACTTTATATTTTAATGTGTCTGTAATATTATATATTTAGGTTTGCCTTGGCTGCGTCAGGATTAATTTGTAGAAACATGTATCTCTGAATAAGGTGTGGTGCGGCTGAAGAATATAGGCTTACACAAATTATAATTTTTACTTCACTTCTTTTTATTAATCCTTGACATGATTAAGAGAGAGAGCTGTGAGATTATTTATTAATTACTTGCACTTTTTAACATGTAAACTTTATAATATCCTCGCCGTAATGATTTTCTGTCTCACACTGAATACGTATGAAACTTCTCGCGTCCGTTAGGAACGCTGTCTACAAGCAACTGACTTCTTCTACCGCCTGAATTTGCAAATTTCATCTTTTTCAAGTATTTGATTGGCTATTTCTAATCCAATAGAATACTTTTATTTAACTTAAGCTTTTTCCGGTTGTTGATTGGCTGTTTTATAAACTGTCTCAAAAATTACTATTGTTGCTCCAACAATTACCATTAGCATTATTAAACTTTCCAATTCATTATTGCCTCAAGGTTACCTCGTTGTTAGCAACTTTTAACTTATTCTCACAGCTCCTACATTATTAAATTACGTAATACATTCATATAATATTATTAAACGTTTACGCAATAATATAAACATTAATGCAATGATTGTTACATACATTTTATGTTATTTATACACATATTGCTTTAAGGCGGGATGTTTTCATATTTTATATTATATAATTAGATTTAAATCATTTAAGTGTTAAAAATACCGCCTCAGAATCCAGTAAAGCATTTTCAGAAAAATATCCTGTGTTAGACTAGAAAATTCCCCACTCCAGCTACCTTTTACATGGTGCACTTTTGAATTTTCTGATTTTTCTGAAAAATAGTTTAAGGATTTTTATTAAAATACCATATGAAGAATGTAATATGCAAAACGACTCAAGTGGCAATTTTACTGATTCAGGTTCCAAGTGTCATGACAGAGCTGCAGTTATAGCGTTACCATGCTAGTGTTCAAATCTCCATCAAACCCGTCCAAGTGCTATAAAGTTGCACAAACTGATGAAGGGGGACATATTTCCGACAGGACAAACAATAGTAATAATAAGAACCAATAATTCAGATAGGAATACAGACTGAGTTGCAAGTCCAGCGACAAACTTCACGAGATGATTCCTGACTTAAATGGACCAGAAAAGTTCTTATCACCTTGTGTCCGCAAATTTATACCTTCCACGGTAGATGTCACTGAAGATATTCTGTCATAACTTGCGGCGTATTTTGTGTATTTATTCCAGGAGCAAGCCGAGATGGTGCTCGTGTATGGTCAAGCAGGTCGAAACGGTCGAGAGGCAGCAGGGATGTACCGAGCCTCGCATCCTGACAGACAGCACCATTCACATCACACAACATTTTCGGTGTTTGTGTGAGCATGGATCCTTTGAGACAGAAGAACGTTTCAGGATGGCCGTGGACTGTGCCTACACCAGATGTGGAGGAACATGTTCTCCATGATGTTGAGAACAACCCTGATACAAGCTCTAGACAATTGGGTCGCACACATGGGGTAAGCCAAAGGAATGTTGTCTGTATCCTATATGACAGCCACCATCATCCCTATCATGTGCAGGGATTATCACGGGCGGGTTTTCCTCCCTGTTTTGTGTAACAGACCATCACCATTATGGGATTTCTGTCTTCAGTCATCTTCACCGATGAAGTGGCCTTTGGTAGAGATGGCATCATTAACCTGCATAATCCTCATCTGTAGACTACAGAAAATTCTCAGGGAATGGTTGAAGTATCTCACCATCAGTGGTTCAGCATCAATGTTTCGGCAGGGATTACTGGCCACTGCCTACTTGGACCAGTTCTTCTTCCACAACACCTGAACGGAGAAAAATATCTGGACTTCCTGCAAAATACACTCCCCCGGCTGCTGGAGAATGTGTCTTTGACAATACGACAGGCAATGTGGCTGCAGTACGATGGAGCGCCAGCCCACTTCCGCATTAATCAACATCATCTTCTCCAGATGTTGGATAGGTCGTGGAGGCCCTGTTGTGTGGCCTGCTTGATCATCGCACCTGTTCCTGATGTTCAGACCTTTACGTAGCCTGTCATGGTATTCGGACACAGCCCGGAACATTCAAACGAGTGATATAATCCACTGTGCAATGTGCGAACGCGTGCATTGATTACCACGTAGGCCACTTTGAAATCTGTTGTGACATGATGGGATTCAGGCCATGTACTGTGTGCCAGGGCTCTTTGTTTGACGTCGTTCTTCAGTGCCATCTACCATGTGAGGCAGTATCTTTAACTCTTAAATGATTTCAATCGAATTATGTTATATAAAATTCAATAACAGCCCGCCTTAAAGCAATATGTGTATAAATAAAAATATAAAACGTGTATGTAACAGTCATTGTATTAATGTTTATATTATTATGTATATTTTTAATAATGTTATGTGAATGTATTATATAATTTAATAATGTGGGAGCTGTGAGAATAGTTGCTAACAATGAGGCAGTAATGAACTGGAAAGTTTAATAACGCTACTAGTAATTCTTGGAGCAACAATAATGTAATTATTGAGACAGTTTATAAATAGACAATCAACAACCAGAAAAACCTGAAAATTAAATAAAAGTATTCTATTGTATTAGGAATAGCCGATCAGACACTTGAAATAGAAGAAATTTGCAAATTTAGGCGGTAGAAATCAATTCATTTGCAAGCAGACAGCGTTCCTAACTGGACGCGAGACGCTTACTCCAGAAGTTTAATATGTATTCAGTGTGAGACGAGAATATTATAAAGTTTACGTGTTAAAAGTGCAATTAACAAATAATTTCACAGCTCTCTATATAGGTGAAGTGTTATTTAAGCGTGTGAAGGATTAATAAAAGCAGTGAAGTAAAAATTGTAATTTGTGTAAGCCTACATTCTTTAGCCGTATCACACCTTGTTAAGAGAAACATGTTTCTACAAATTAATACTGACGCAGCCGAGGCAAACATAAATATATATAGTATTTAAAGAAACATTAAAATACACCGGAAAGTAAAGTTGGGTCGAACGCCACCGGAAAGTGAACATTGGGGCGAAGGCCACCGGAATTTTGTACCATACATGGGGCAGTTACTTCATCAAGTTTGGCTCCCCAATAGTAGAACTACAATGCAACTAATCCTAAAATAAACCTCCAAATTGGCACTCAAAGCGTGGTGCAAATAACGTAATAAATAATATTACTCCTCTCACATGGAAATTATGCATTTCTGGATAATAGGTAACATGAATCTTTGCTCCATTTCCAGTCGGAATCATCCCCTGAAGTTTTTCGGTGGACTTCAAACTCACCCTGTATAACGAATAATGTAACCTAATACTGTAACAATCTGATGTGTTACACTCACATGACTTTCTCTACTCTTGTACAAACTATTTTTACAAACGCTTATTCTCCATATGCTTCACGTTTTTCGAGATATCGAGATGTCAATCTTATTGATAATTTTCTTGTAGATGCAAGGGGAATATGGTAGGTTTTAAGCGATAGTCAAATATTTTAACGCTGGTTGCTATGTGGCGCATTGCATTCTCTTTGCATGTCCAGGACATAAAAAAATCTGATGTGTTATACTCACATGACTTTCTCTACCCTTGTACAAACTATTTTTACAAACGCCTATTCTCCATATGCTTCATGTTAATGCAGATATTGAGATGTCAATCTTATTGGTAATTTTCTTGTAGATGCAAGGGGAATATGGTAGCTTTTAAGCGATAGTCAAATATTTTAACGCTGGTTGCTATGTGGCGCATTCCATTCTCTTTGCATGTCCAGGACATAAACAAAATGAATAACGAATTTGAGAAAAAGTATAAGTATTGGAAAATTTAAGGGAATAACAAGCAATATCTCGCAAACGGTTCACTCAACAAAAGAAATGTATATGACATAAATTGTGTATTTTAACGCGATCTACATTTGTCGTGTAGTAAAATTTTGTCTATCTCTTATGGTTTACCAGTTATGAAAAAGTCGTTCATAACGAAGAATACTTTTGGAGACATTCCCAGAAAATCCGAGATATACATTTTATTTGTCATGCCAATATCTTAAACATATGACATTTTAATCAAAATCGTTAGAGCCGTTTTTGAGAAAATTAAAATTTTCGAGAAATGTTCCATGTAAAGGGTAGTCTGGGGTGGGGGGATTTTCTTGAAAACCTTCGTGTCGCATCTCTGAAAGATACTGAACCTAAATACCAAGTTTGGTGTTTATCCGGCTCTTCGTTTTTGAGTTATGCTGTTCACAGACACACAGACAGACACACACACAGACAGACACACACACGGACATGTTTCCAAAAATGCTTTTTTTGGATTCAGTGAGTCTCAAAACATGTATTTCCGGTGAAATCTCGGTATCGAAATTTTGGGTGGAATACAATACTTCCCCTACTTACTATACGTAGTAGAGAAAGTAATAACTTGAAACATAAAATGTATCGAAATATAAGGAACATTTCATTAGCGAGGAGCGAGCTAGCAGCAAGGGTGAAAGTCTATCAACAAACTTACGCTAATGCACACGGAAGAGGCAAAGTGACAGAAAACAGAGAGAGAGAGGTCCGAGGTGAGACAGGCGGAGATTGGGGCTGAATTCCTGGAAAGTTAAGGGAGTTGAAAAAGTAGAAACAAAAAACAGAACTTATAAGTGAGACAGAGGTGGTGAGTTTTACCAGAGGAATCAAAAACAAAAGCTTGACTTCTAAATTGGAGAATTTTGTTTTCATAGCACGCCAGGTAAATCACCAATGAGAATAATTGTTACATACAATGGCGCAAATATTGGCGTCATAGCCGGGGGACATAAAACGATTCTCATCGACGTACCTTGTGTGAGCTAAGACGGCATACTTGTACGCGCGCGCGCGCATGTGTGTGTGTGTGTGTGTGTGTGTGTGTGTGGGTAGGGGATATGATTTATAGCTTTCATATTTCTTTATTGTTATCAATCAAGGAAAAGGTTGCTAGCCACTTCGATAAGTACTATGTATAATAAATCAAGCTGTTCAGGGAAATTTAATTTTATTACTTGCCTTCACTCACGTAAGCCCTAGATAGGCAGTCTAGGCACAGAACATAATGTAACTTCGGAGATCTTCCACCTTCATAGAGATGATACAGTGAGATAGCAAGTGTTGGTTACGTGCAAGGCTTCCCGTCACACTCATTTCTCACCTTTTCATTATAAACAAACATTCGTTACATTCTTTTTTGTATGTTAAAAAACCTTCGAAAAATGTTCCATGTACTGAATAGTTCGTACCATTAAATATGGATATCCTTTGCCGCAAAAAAGTTATTCCAAATAAATTGTGGCTTTTAAAGAGATCTACAGTTTGGTGTAGAACGTTTTCGTCTATCGTCAACGTATACCAGTTGTACAAGATTATACAAAATTCCTTCCGAATAAAGAGGACTTCAAAGGCTATTCTCAGAAAATACAATATATACATTTTATTTGTCACTTTAATATTTTAATATTATTATATACCGGGGTAAGGCCAAAAGGCTTTGCAGCGAGGTATTAAGTTTAGATACCCCAGCATAAATATTGGGTGACGTAACTTCAGAGGCAACGAAAGGACCAGGACCTTAGCTGTACATTTTAGAGCAGGCGTGGGATAATTATCACAAAATACACGTTTTTTACATTAGCACATTACTTGTGGTTTATTAAATATTAAAACTTGGTACCTTTACATCGTTCACAAAAAGAGTAAAGTAGAAATATTGGAGGGAGATGTTCCACTCTCACACGAAACACACACGCTTACATCACACTACTCGCCATAAAGAGACATACACCGACTCCATGTTACTGACTGACCTCACTAGTCAAAGAAATTAGTAACGCTCGCTTCCCTCCCTTTGCTCTCTCCACCTCTGGCCATGAGGTGGGGAGAGATATCACGTTGGACGAAATTCAAAGCCCCAGCCGAAATAATTACACCCAACAATGTCGTTGCTACAGAACAATAATGTGTCCGACAAGACAATCCACAGACATGCACGCTACACTATATGACATTTTAATAAAAACAATTTTTTAGAAAATAAAATGTTTCGAAAGATGTTCCATTTAAAGGATAGGTTGGAGTAAGGGATTTTATTAAAAATCATCGTGTCGTATCTTTGGAAAATACTGAACCTAAATACACAATTTGGTATTTATCTGACGTTTCATTTTTGAGTTATGGTGCTCAGACACACATACACACGTAGATTTTTCCAAAACTGCTTATTTTGGACCTAGGGGGCCTCAAACATGTATTTCCCGTGATATCTCTGTGTATAACTATAAGCATTTGAAAATTCAAACACATTACAAAGAATATCTCGGAAATGGTTAATGCCACAAGTATTTTATTTGACATAAGATTACATTTTCACTGTAATACGATTTTGTCTATATATTACGGTTTACTAGTTATATAAAAGTCATTAAGAATGAAGAGGACTTCGCGGGCTATTCTCAGACAATTCAAGATATAGGTACATTTTCACATGCAAATATCCTAATTTTGTTGTTTTAATGAACGTGGTTAGTCATTTTTGAGAGACTAAAAAATAACGAAAAGAAATTTTAAAGTTTTGCTTTGGGGGTAATTTAACAAAATAGTTTCAGTAACAACAGATACTCCTATATTTTTTAGTTTCTCTATTGCTTAGCTGTAGTATAGATATACAACAGGGGGTGCCTCATGCATTACGTAGGTCTATTATAGCTGCCACTCTTCAGGAGGAAAGGGCCACAGGAGGCTATAGCCCACAGAGACGCGCAGAAGTCCTTAACAGTTCCAGGCTCGAAGATCCGTCCGACTGCTGGAGCTGCCTAGAGAGGGCGATGAACGATCCGCCGACCAAGCAGCCCTCTAGTGTCCACAGAGAGTATTCTTTCCTTTCAGCAAGCATCTTTACTGTATGCCCGACACCGCCATACGCCACGAAACCTACAAGCACACATGAAATACGAGAAGGAAACAGAATGAAAGGAAAATTATGGAAGGGAAATTGTGGTAGATGATAAATCACCCCAGCATTCGCCTACCGACCAGGGAAAACAGAAAAACCTAAGGTCGGAGTACGCGGTCGAAGGGAACTGAGCTCGTGACCCCCCGAATGCGAGCCAAACACGTCACCCCGGAGCCATCTCGTTCGGTTTAGCTTTAGTAAGTAGAAGAATGTGTTGAATTCCACCAAAAAACGGTATACGTGATTTTATCTGAAATACATATGCCGAGGTTCCGAGAATAAATGAAAAAAAAACTGTTATAGAAAAGGATCGTTCGAGGAAATCCCCTACCGGTAACAACCGTTTACATGGGATTTCTTTGCGAAATTAATTATTTTATAAGGGCGGCGCCGTGGCCGAGAGTTTAGACCGCTCGCCTCTCACCGAGGCAGCCCGGGTTCAATTCCAGAGACCCGCATGTGGGATTTGTTGTGGACAAAGCGGCGTCTGGGCGGGTTCTCCGGTTTCCCCCGCCATTCATTCCACCAACAGCCCCATCATCACCTTTCCTTTCATCCATTTCACCATCATTTCGTTTCATTTACTTCCTTCCTCCCATACCAGGCATCGGGCTGATCACCCATCCTGGATATTCTGTCTGATCCATGAGTGTCTGCTCCTCGACGGGCCTCTGACTCCAGGCACCCGCCTGTAAGTCCTGGGGGTGTAAGTCCTACATAAGAGGAGGTTAAGCAGAGAAAGAAGAAGAATTGTTTTATAAAACATGACACGATTATGATTAAAACAAAATGTTTTTAAGATATTTTCACGCCACTGACGTGAATTGCTTGAGGATGTTTCTCTTGAGCAAAGTCGGAGTATGTGGTACATGCATGATGGAGCACTAGCACATTTTGCTCCTACTATAAGAAGACGTCTAACGTGGAGACATGCTCCAAGATGGATAGATGGAAGTGGGCCTGTACCGTGGCCTCCACCGTCACTTCATCTCGATCCTTTTAATTTTTGTGTATGGGATCACTTCAAAAGTGTAGTATACAACACTCCCGTTGTTTTCGGTACTCTTATTTGTTATTGATTTGCTTTTATAATACTTATATCTTTTTTCAGGTGGTAAGCATTTTAAAAATCTGAATAGCGCTTTCGCCTACTGTAGTCTTCCGATACCTAAAACGAAATGTATAATGTACTTTTATCTGGATTATCAAGAACTGGAAAGAGTAGTTAGCTTTTATTAGAACAGTTTGTAGAAGAGCGAGTAGAGAAAGTCATGTGAATGTAACAAACTTTTTTCCATACTTACACGACTCGGTAAATGAATACTGGGATGTATATTAACTAACAGGAATTTTCTTTCCTTTATTCCTTCCGAATTCATTTCGCTCTTCATATTTTAGAGCTGCAGCGCTAGGCGGGATGGACGGTGGTATGCAGCGCAAGTAATGAATGTGCTTTGGAAATGGTATCCCTTCCCTGCCATTGAACCTTCTCAGCGATTTATCCGTCAGGAATTTGGGGGCACTGAAGAGGCAGCAGCGGACGCTCAAGTCTGGAAATGTAGGGACCTCGCTGCGCTACACCTACCGCCACAGATCTGGCCACCCTTCCTCCTTGAGTTTTAGAAGCACAATAGGCCTGTTGGTAACAGGTTACATCTCCGCCTCTGTCTGATGTACCCCTTAGATTAGTCAGAATGTGTGAAAAGGTAAGCACAGTAAATGCAGCTATTGTTGATATCATCAAGTATGACAAGGAGGCACGGGAGACCACCCTGGTGGGAAAGGTAATTAATTACAGCACACTTGGATGCAGAAAACGAGCACTTCCTTCAACGGAGCTGTTATATTCCTGAGCACTGTAATTAAGCGTTCGGTAAAGCGATGTTGCAGTTATTAACCCATCGGACAAGACCACCGTAGTGGCGAGGTGATGGTGTTTTGTTTCAAGAACCTTTCTCAGGTTGCGGTAGGTCATCGGTATTTGTTGCGTTAGCTACAAGGCAGCTCAGAAATTTATGCATACAGTATGTTTTGTGTTTTTTGAAAAGCTTATTTTTGAAGGCGGTTTAAATTTACTTTGTGTTACAAGTGGGAGCAAAAAATGTGGACCTAGACACCTGTAATATTTTTCGGAATTACCAAACCAACACTCTCCCCACCCAGCCTTTCTCTATGACTAGCTTGAAACAAATCTCAAGAAACAAACATGAACCAATAAGCGATGTGAAACGATGGAGGGGTCAGAAATAACTCCTCTCTTGGAGAATTTCACTCTGATACATGTAAATAAATACAGAAGGCTAGTCCAATGTAGCACGGTTAGCGACTCGACTTTGTAGAGGGAGGGGTGGGTGAGAAATGAGTTACCTCTAAAGTTGAAATGCACAATAACTAAAATATTTATGTAAGTTTAGTTTAAGGGCTATCAAAATACCCATACCACTAATGATGAATGTGCTAAGCTTTAGCCATATCATCTAATAAATACTGCTAAAGTAGTGAATGTTTTACAAACAGTATTTCAATCTTCTTGAAGGACAAGTTGGGAACAATTACTAACTGAAAATATGTAAAGGTTGTTTTAAAATTAATATTCTGTATTTATTGTTAAATAACTATAAGCTCATTTATATAAACAAAAGTTTCAAAGCAAACGGTTACTGAAAAAAGTACAATATGTGTGAAAATCTAAATTTACGATTGTTACTTCTAAAGCTCACGAGATTTTTCCCCTCAAGGTCTAAATATATTATACTTCAAGTTTTTATCATACACAGCCTTGTTTTCTCTCAGTTCTTTTGAATGTCATTAACGGAAAACTTGTTAAGAAATGCAACTTTGAAAGTGTAATGAAGAACCTTTTACATTTTTACTTTCTCTACCACGTGCCTAGTAGGCGGAAAATTCGATAACGAGATTTTACCGGAAACACATGTTTTTGTTTGAATACAAGAAAGACATTTTCAGAAAATGTGTGTGTGTATGAACAGCATAACTCAAAAACGAAAAGTCTGTAAATACCAAACTTGATATTTAGGTACAATATCTTCCAAAAATACGACACAAAGAATTCCAAGAAAATGCCCCAAACCAAACTACCCATTACATGGAGCATTTTTGGAAAATTTTGATTTTCTAAAAAATGGCTCTAAAGATTATACAACAGTTTCCACCGCCTGTAGTGCCGTACGTAATAAGAAAGCGCGTTAAACAGTACTAAAAGAATTTGATGTGAAGTTTAGATGATTTTCTCTACCCTCTATGTTTATTAGTGGGTACACAAACTATTGTTACAAAAGTTTATTTTCTACCTACTTCATTTTAATCGAGATAAGGCTTTGTAGAATAGCTACATTACACATTTTGTTATAGATACAAAGGGAACAGCGATAGTCAATGTTTAAGAATTGGACGCTATATGCTGCCCTTAAAATTCCTTACTGTTTCTATGACATCGCGAGAAACAATCCAGAATCGACAGGACTTTAAAAGAGGGACTAAGTATTGAGCAATTCGGAACACTAATAATGGATTCCTCGGAAATGGCTGATTTTCGAATATCGCTTAACGTTTAGCAGTTATATAAGATTCCTTCCGAATGAAGAGGACTATCTCTAATATATAGCATTTTAAACAAAATCGTTAAAAGTCATTTTTAGAAATTCAAAAAGTTCGTAAAATATTCCATGTGAAAGGTAATTTGGGATGGGGGGATGTTCTTGAAAATCTTCATGTAGCATCTTTGGAAGGTAGTAAATTTAAATACCAAGTTTGGTGTTTATCCGAATTTTCGTTTTTGAGGTATGCTGTTCCCTCTCTCTGACACGCACGCGCAGGCAGGCGTTTTAAGCTTTGGAGAATAAATCGCATTCGCTTATTTGTACGTATCTTCTACAAATCATTCACACAAAAGATTATTTTTATCTACTTCGTATTAATCAAGATAAACGTTTGTAGAAATGTTTCATGTCACATTTCGTGCAAGAGGTATACAGAAGGCTAAAGTGTTTGTCAAACCTTCAAAAAATGTTAGTCTGCTTGCTGAATTTGAAATTCCACTCTTTGCATGACAATGAGAAACAAACGAATGGCGACTTAGCACTTGAAATGTTTAAGGTAATGAAAACTTCATGCCCCCTCAAAAAAGCAATATGTAGGAGAGTTTGTTAATGCCATGAAAACCTGTATTTGATATAAATTTTTCATGTTTTGGAATTATGAAAAATTATACAAACCTCATTCAGAAGGTAGAGAGGTTTGTAGGCCATTGGTAGGAAACTCAAGCTATAGATTTTATTAGTTATGCAAATATCTTATGAAGAAGTAAATTATTAGTCCCACGTATAGAAGCCAATTTAAAGTAGGAGTTGTTCTTTACGTTGTTTGCTGCTACGTATGAAAAGCCGATTTGAAGTAGGAGTTGTATTATATTTCAACTATTGGGGAAACGAACACTAGAAGTTTGTTTACAACCGCACGTATGGTGCCCGGTTTCCGGTAGCCTTCGCCCCAAATGTACTTTCAGGTGGCCTTTGCCCCAAGTTTAAAAAAATATTAACTTTGTAATTTAACTGTTTGTTTAAATATAATATATTTATGTTTGCCTCGGCTGCGTCAGTATTTACTTTAGAGACATGGATATCTTGACAGGGTTTTGGTGCGACAAGAATGTAGGCTTACACAGATTATAATTTTACTTCACGTCTTTTATTATTGCTTGACACGATTTAAATAATACTTCACTGATAGAGAGAGAGAGAGAACTGCGAGATGTTTTTATTAAATACTCGCACTTTTTAACACGTAAACTATTTTCGTCTCTCAAGAAATACGTATAAAATCTCTCGAGGACGCATCACGCATCCGGTTACAATCACTGTCTGCAGGCAACTGAATTGATTTCAGCCGTCTAAACTTGTAAATTTCTGTATTTCAAGTCTCTGATTGTCTAATCCTACTCCAATAGAATACCTGCATTTAACTAAAGCTTTTTCTGTTTCTTGATTGGGTATTTTAAAACTGTCTCAAAATTACATATTTGTTACTCCAAGAATCACAAGTAGTACTGTTAAACTTTCTTACGCACTGACTCAAGGTTAACTCATTGTTACCTCAGTGTTAGCAACTTTTAAGTTATTATTCTCACAGATCATACATTATTAAATTACGTAATATATTCACATAACATTATTGAACATGTATACAATAATATAAGCATATGCAATGACTGTTATATACATTTTACAAATTATTACATACACATATTGCTTCAAGGCAGGCTGTTATTTAATTTACATATTATATAATTAGACTGAAATTATCTAAGTGTTAAAAATACTGCCTTACTGAAAGGGTTTGGTATTGTAAACAAAATCGTTCAGTCATTATTGAGAAAATAAAAAATAACAAAAATGTTCCAGGTATGTTGATAGAGGAATGTATGTTTGATGTAGGTTACCTGCTCCTTGTTGTCTTGGGTTTGTCTCTGGTACTGGATCTTGTCGCCTAGTTTTCTAAAACTTGTATTTACCTCATTTAATATTCCCGCTTCGGTAAATGTGTTGGTAATAAGGTATCCGCCAGCGTGGCAAGCTTGTTACTTTTTCTACAACGTATAGTAAAGGGTAAATAATGCATTCCACCCAAAAATTCGATACCGAGATTTTACCGGAAAAACATGTTTTAAAGCCCCGTCAGCCCAAAAAAGTTTTAGAAGAAGGTCCGTGTGCGATTGTGTGTGTGTGAACAGCATAACTCAAAAACGAAAAGTTGGATAAATACCAAGCTTGGTATTTAGATTCAGCATCTATCAAAGATGCGAGACAAAGACTTTCAAGAAAAGTGAAAAGCGATAGTGTATTGTAATAACGCTTCTAATAAAAGAAGATCGACGAAATGGTTTCTATGGAAACTCAAAGTGCCTATCCTTCCTATCACAGGTTTTGCATACATTATCGTAGTATCATAAGAGGCATCAAGAAGCAGACTTTTTGATTGGTACCCGGAACATGGAGGTGAAGTTTCTTTGCTGCCAGGAGGCGTGACGAGGAACGACATAGCCATGTTACTCTTTCAGTGCCCCACTGACTTCCTTACAAAAATCCCTGCCTCAGAAAACTCGCTTGAATTATTAAGCAGCAATTTTCGAAGGAGTTGACTTAAATTTCAAGCAGGATAAGAAGGAAAGGGCGAGGAGGAAGGGAAGAGAAGATTATGGGCTAACAAAGAAACTCATATTCCTTGTTTGGAAACGCAGCTTTTGAAATTCTTTAAATTCTAAAGCAAGCGTCTTCAGGTTATTACAAGGGATAAAGAAGCAAGTTTTCACAGGTAGAAGATGTTTAAGCACGTGAGTGAAGTGCGTGCGTTTCAAGGTCCAAACACGATAATAAATGCAGCTTCCGTTGATGTGTAAATTTGTGTCGTCTGGTTGTTATTCCAGGGGGCCTTAAAGCTTTCCTTTCTTGATATTTCTGCAGTAGTTTGGTATTTCAATAAGATCAATCCCAGGACTGACTCAAATTCCCTTGGGTGAATACACTATGAAGTAGGTTTATTTTAGGTGGTTTATTGTAGTTCAACTGTTGAGGAGCCGAACTTTAAGTAGTTGCAACCGCACGTATGGTAAAAAGTTTCCGGTAGCCTTCGTCCAAAATTTAAAAATATTAACTTTGTAATTTGACTGTTTCTTTAAATATTATATATTTATGGTTGCCTCGGCTGCGTCAGTAATATTGTTAGAGACATGGATTTCTTTGCAGGGAGTAGTGCGACTAAGAATGTAGACTTACACAAATTATAATTTTTACTTCACTACATTTATTAATACTTGACACAATTTAAATAACACTTCACTGATATAGAGAGCTGTGAGGTTCTTTTATTAATTACTTGCACTTTTTAACACGTAAACTATTTTCGTCTCACACGAATACGTATTAAATTTCTCGAGGACGCATCTCGCGTCCGGTTAGGAACATTGTCTACAACCAACGCGTCCAGTTATGAGCGCTGTCTACAAGCAACCTACTTGATTTCTACCACTTAAATTTGTAAATTTCTGTATTTCAAGTCTCTGAATGGCTATTCCTAATCCAATAGAATACTTTTATTTAACTTAAGCCTTTCTCTGGTCATTGATTGGCTATTTTATAAACTGTCTCAAAATTTACATTATTGTTTCTCCAATAATGACTAGTAGCATTATTAAACATTCTTTCTCATTATTGCCTCAAAGTTACCTCATTGCTAGCAACGTTTAACCTATTATTCTCACAGCTCCTACATTATTAAATTACGTAATACATTCACATAACGTTATTAAACATGTATACAATAATATAAACAGATATAATTGTAATACACACTTTTTATATATTGTTACATACTCATATTACTTCAAGGTGGGCTGTTATTGAATTTATATTATATAATTTGATTGAAATAATTTAAGTGTTAAAAATACTGCCTCAAATACCAAGTTTGGTATTTATAGGACTTTTCGTCTTAGAGTTATGCTGGTCGGTATCGAATTTTTGGCTGGAATGCAATACTTCCCCTACATAGTATACGCAGTCGAAAAATTAATAAGCTTTTGTAACAACAGTTTTATACCATTTAATAAATAATACAGGGTAATACGTATTAAATTTCTCGAGGACGCATCTCGCGTCCGGTTAGGAACACTGTCTACAACCAACGCGTCCAGTTATGAGCGCTGTCTACAAGCAACCTACTTGATTTCTACCACTTAAATTTGTAAATTTTGCTATATTTCAGTTTCTGATTGTCTAATCCTACTCCAATAGAATACCTTCATTTAACTAAAGCTTTTTCTGGTTGTTGATTGGCTATTTATAAACTGTCTGAAAATTTACATTACTATTGCTCTAATATTGACTAGTAGCATTAAACTTTCAAACTCATTATTGCCTCAAGGCTACCTCATTGTTACCTCATTATTGAATACTCCACATAGCAATCAGCTCTTAAAAGATTTGACTATCGCTTAAAGCCTAGCAATTCCCCTTGCACCTACAAGAAAATTAGCAATAAGATTAACATCTCGATTAACATGAAGCATATGGAGAATAAGCGTTTGTAAAACTAGTTTGTACAAGAGTAGAGAAAGTCATGTGAGTGTAACACATCAGGTTTTTCTAAAAATAATTGTGAACTAATTTATAAATATGCATGAAATCTGGTGGCCAAGCACGGCAGTTCTTATGATAAGGTATATGCTTATTATCATTGTAATGGTAACTATAAGAACGTGAGGTGTTTGCGGCGGGCATTGAGCTGTGTGCATTGGTCACAATGTGAAGAAAAAGCACTGTATAATAAATCCTGACTTCCGCATTAAAATTTCAAATAAATCGGAACTGAAAATGTGGATTATTAAATTTTCAAAGTTAGATATCTTTAACCCTTTATTGCTGGAATTATTTCGCTACATATTGTTACATGCTGCGGTGAGGGCCAAAAGATTTCCAGCAAAGGAATTAAATTTCGATCACCCCAACACGCACATGGGGGAGCGTAACTCGCTAATCGCAAGAAGACCGGGACCTTGGTGTCTAGATCTAGAGGAAGGCGTGAGGTTTTACATTATACAAAAACGTTACCTAACACATTGCCTGAAATTTATTGGCGACACTACATTGTGCACTTAGGAAAACAGGATGAAGGGAGAGACCCCGAAGCTGTGGATTGACCATACACGCGACTTGCTGCTACAACTGCTCACACTAAAGTGTGAAGTAGGTATTTTATTAGCCCCACGTTTTGCGCCAATTTGAAGTAGTTATTCTGTTGTATTGAAGGAGGTATATTATAGTTCAACTGTTGGGGAGCCGAGCTTCAAGTAGTTTGCAACCGCACATATGGTAAACACTTTCCGGTAGCCTTCTCCCTAAGATTAAAAATATTAACTTTGTAATTTGACTGTTTCTTTAAATATTATATTTATGTTTGCCTCGGCTGCGTCAGTATTTATTTTTAGAGACATGTTTCTCTTTACAGGGTTGTGGTGCGACTGAAGAATGTAGGCTTACAAAGATTATAATTTTACTTCACTCCTTTTAGTAATACTTGACACGATTTAAATAACACTTCACTGATAGAGAGAAAGAGAGAGCTGTGAGATTCTTTTTATTAATTAGCTGCACTTTTTAACACGTAAACTTATTTTTCGTCTCACACAAATACATATTAAATCTCTCGAGGACGCATCTCGATTCCGGTTACAATCACTGTCTGCAGGCAACTGAACTGATTTTAACCGCCTAAACTTGTAAATTTCTGTATTTCAAGTCCCTGATTGGCTATCTAATCCAATAGAATATCTTCATTTAGCTAAAGCTTTTCTGGTTGTTGATTGGCTATTTTTAAACTGTCTCAAAATTTACATTATTGTTGCTCCAATAATGACTAGTAGCATTTAAACTTTCAAATTCATTATTGCCTCATTGTTACTTCATTGTTAGCAACTTTTAACCTATTGTTCTCACAGCTCCTACATTATTAAATTAGTAATACATCCACGTAACATTATTGAACATGTATGCAATAGTATACAATAATATAAACATATATAATGACTAATATACACTTTTTATATATCGTTACATACATATATTGCTTTAAGGCGGGCTGTTATTGAATTATATATTATATAACTAGACAAATTATTTAAGTGTTAAAACTACTGCCTCAAATGATGCTAACTGTATTCCCCCAACCAGGTCCAGCCAAACCAGCCATCCAGGGTTGGCGTCATACCAGATGAAATTCAAACAAAGCCCCCTCTCTGGCTTGGGAACGTTAAGTTGAAAAAATAATCAAAGGAATCCAATAATACTGTCGACAATGTAACACAATAATGTGTCTGGTAATGACAATGCAGTTACTGACACGCCACAATATACTACTCTTCCTTTGATTCCTAACCCGGTTTTGATATCCCTTTCACAGGTACCACAATCGAAGCTGTTCGAATAACCTCGTTCGTACGAGTCCTAGCGATTGCAGTAAAATGTCATGTGGTAAAGGACGGGGAGGTCCCAAGTAAAATAACCGGTGTGATGGCACGCTTGGGTTATGTTTGTTTACTGTTGCATGGATTTTGCTTCTTATTATTTAAAAAAAAACAGAATATGTTTACAACATAAAAGACTATAAATACTTCCATTCTATTGTTGCAATTTAGTGTAATATGAAATAAGGAAAACGGTTATTAAAACACCTAAAACTTTAAAAAGCGCCTTTATATTAAATATGGTACGCCAAGCCGTGAGATATTAACAGAAGTAGATAAAATAATAAACTTTTACAAGAATAGTGTATAAGAGTGATGTGAACGAAACATATCAGAATTTTTTGTGTCCTTTTTACATCGATGTCCTCAATTATGAGGGGTAAAGCGGAAATCTTTAGATCATTATACTTTGGTTGAAGTGCGGGAAGGGGGGGAGACAAAACAAATAAAATAATTCGTGATTTGAGTTTAAAACGCTTAACAGCCACGTTAGTTAAGCCAGTTAGTCGACTATATTCGACACACTTCTTCCCAAAATTAGCGCCAGCCTAATAATCTGTCAAAATAAATACAATCAACAAATAGACATTGGCATCGAGGCATGTACGTATAAAATTCTCTCTGAAAACGAGCTGTTTAGTTCCTTGAAGAGCGAATTTCAGAACGAGCAGATGGCTCCACAAAAAAATTGCCATTTGCTTGTTTACAGGTATTGTGTGCGGTTTTTATATTTTCTGTTTCACTTCTACCCCAGTCCCTCGCGTCGGGGCAGGAGTGTGGAGGGGGGGATCAATAATATTTGCCTCATCAGTCTGGTGGAGCACAACTTTTCAATTACTGCTGCGGTTCACAATAGTCAAAAAGTTGGGCGTGTGGGTTGGTCAGAGAAACAAAATAATAATAAAAAAATATACATGGAATTTGACTACTGGAGCATCGTTGACATATTTGTGCTGCTTTCGATAAAAATAAATGAATGACGAGCTCTCTGTTACAACGGCTCTGGAACAAATTATAAAACACGGGCATTGCGTAATTAATGAAATGAAACTCATAAAAATGTATGAAACATGAGGACCCTCCGCGTATTAAAATTCAAAAAAATATTATACGGCGATGATTCCACAGTCGGTTTCTTTGTTTTAATGTGGTTTATTGTCTTCTGAATATGCAAAATTGGGAGTAGATTGTGTTTGATACACCAAAGGTTTATATGTAATGGGATGGTTCGTTGAAGTTAAGGTATATGTGTTACACTCACACGCATTTCTCTACTCTTGTACAAACTACTTTTACAAACGCTTATTCTCCATACGCTTCATGTTAAACGAGATATTGATTTTATTGCTAATTATTAATCTAATTCCATTCTCTTTGCATGTTCAGGACAAAAAAAAATGAATAACGAATTCCCATTTGAGAAAAAGTAAAAGTATTGGAAAATTTAAGGGAACAACAAGCAATATCTCGAAAATGGTTCACCCAACAAAAAAAATGTATATGACATAAATTGTTTATTTTAATGCGATCTACATTTTTTGTGTAGCAAACTTTTGTCCATCTCTTATGGTTTACCAGTTATGCAAATATCGTTCACAATGAAGAATACCTTTGGAGACATTCCCAGAAAATTCGAGATACACATTTTATTTGTCATAAAAATATCTTAAACATATGATATTTTAATCAAAATTGTTAGCCATTTTTGAGAAAAATAACATTTTCGAAAAATGTTCCATGTAAAGGGTAATCTGGGGTGGGGGGATTTTCTTGAAAACCGTGCCGCATCTGTGAAAGATACTGAACCTGAATACCAAGTTTGGTGTTTATCCGACTGTTCGTTTCTGAGTTATGATGTTCACAGACAAACACACACACACGGACATGTTTCCAAAAATGCTTTTTTGGATTCAGGGGTCTCAAAACATGTATTTCCGGTGAAATCTCGGTATTGAATTTTTGGGTGGAATACAATACTTCCCCTACTTACTATACGTAGTAGAGAAAGTAAAAATGTATATGACATAAATTGTGTATTTTAACGCGATCTACATTTTTTGTGTAGTAAAATTTTGTCTATCTCTTATGGTTTACCGGTTATGCAAAGTCGTTCACAATGAAGAATAATTTTGGAGACATGCCCAGAAAATTCGAGATATACAATTCATTTGCCATAAAAATGTTCCATGTAAAGACTAATCTGGGATAGGGGATTTTTTTTAAAAAACCTTCGTGTCGCATCTCTGGAAGATACTGCACCTAAATACCAAGTCTGGTGTTTATCCGACTGTTTGTTTCTGAGTTATACTGTTCACGGACAGACGCACAGACACACACACGGACATGTTTCCAAAAATGCTTTTTTTGGATTCAGGGGACCTCAAAACATGCAATTCCGGTGAAATCTCTTAGTATACGTAGTAGTTAAACTTAAAATGAGGCGCAAATTAATTATCTGTCCCGATGTATTGTTACTTTTTGGTCGACCACATTACAATACACTGATTACATGTGACGTAATGAACTGTTATGGCATCGATAACACTTCAGCGACCCATTATAATCTTACTCAGCGGAGCGCGCACTTCTCCCATACCTTTTAACAGCTTCAAATCAGTAGTCTGTTGGAATCCATTCCCCAGATAGACAATGAAATATGTGTATTTTAAAGTAATAGTAGATATTGCTACAAGGAATAAAACTAGGGCTTAAATTGAATTGAATTTTATTTATGGACGCTGTTTAACTGCTATGGTCCTTACTATCCCATTCTATATTGGGCGTTAAAGAGTGGTAACTTGGCTCAGAGGCCTCTTTATCAGGCTTGAGGTTCTTTTACATGCCGTAAATCTACGACATGGAACCACCGGCTTTACTTCTCTTTCGAAGCAAGCCATACTAAGTATTTTACGCCCTCCGCTGGGTTTGAACCCGCGACCCCGGGAAATAGAAGTTAGCATGGTAACCACTACACCACGTAGGGCGACAAACCAGAGTTTTATTTTACTAGAAGGAATGTCTGCAAAAGGAAGGCTCTATGCCGAGTGTGTGGCATATACTATTCTTATGACAGCGCTTGAATTTGTAAAATCAATACTATTATCTTGATTTCTGAAACTAACAGATCAAGTTTAAAACACGATTCTTGAAACAAGACCAATGATGTTAAAAAATCTGATGTGTTACACTCACATGACTGTCTCTACTCTTGTACAAACTATTTTTACAAACGTTTATTCTCCGAGTACTTCGTGTTAATCGAGGCTTTAAGCGATAGTCAACTCTTTTAAGAGCTGGTTGCTATGTGGACTATTACATTCTCTTTGTATGTCCAGGACATAAAAAAACGAATAACAAATTCCCATTTGAGAAAAAGTATAAATATTGGAAAATTCAAACAAATAACAAGGAATATCTCGGAAATGTTTCGCTTGACAAAAAAATACATATGACATAAATTTTGTGTTTTAACGACATCAACATTTTTTGTATAGTAAAATTTTGTCTATTACTTACAGTTTACCAGTTATGCAAAACCCATTCATAATGAAGAGGTCTTATGGGGACATTCCCAGAAAATTGAAGCTACATTTCGTTTGTCATAGAAATATCTTAAATATATCATATTTTAATCAAAATCGTAAGAGCCATTTTTGAGAAAAATCAAAATTTTGAAAGATTTTCCATGTAAAAGTAATGTGAGATGAGAGGGATTTGCTTGAAAATCGTGGTATTTACCCGACTTTTCGTTTTTGAGTTATGCTGTTCACAGACACCCGCACACAGACACACACACGATCTTTTTCTAAAAATGTTTTTTTTTTATTCAGGGGGCCTCAAAACATGTATCTCGGTATCGAATTTTTGGGCGGAATGCAGTACTTCCCCTACCTACTGTACGTAGTAGAGAAAATAAAAAGCGAGGTAGCAGATGTTTTGTTGATTCACTAGCAGTCATTCTCAGTGAATATTTTATACCCCATTTTCCATTTATACCCCGCCTTTAACTAAATTGGTGTTATCAGCGGCCTTTCCTTTGGCGCTTATTGCTTATTATTGGCAATGGTGTTAACTCGCATTCTCTTGTCGTTGGGCTTTTTGCAATTCTTGGTTTTAATCATTAGATCACACACACATTCACCCTCTCAGACTCTGTGGAAGATAGGGAATAATCTTAGCCAGAGAAAAATGTCCATCTCCCAGCCGGGAATCGAACTCAGGACCCCTCAAATAGCAAGCAGGTGCTTTACTGACTGAGCTACGGGGCTAGGCTGCAGTGCAATTATTTGCATCATGTTTTGCCTCACTCCAGCCAATGATGCCATTAATTGCTATATCATATTGCTTTTTGGATTTTTTGGTTAAGTATTTCTAGTGTTATTCTTTCTACTGCTGCTGTAATTTCACTTTCATTTCAGTTTCCTCTGAATTTATAACTTCCGCCATTTAATATTTATGTGCGTTAGATAAAAGGGTAACTTTTAGATCAAAGAAGGCTGCGAGTATAACGTATATATTAACTCTACAACGAATACAAGTATGACGCTTTGTATTGTGAACAGATAATGCGAGCGCCATGAGAAAATAATCATGTAAAAAGACATAATAAAAAGTAAAACCTAACCAAACCAAGTCGAGTTATTATACATATGCAAATACTAAGGGTAATTCCCATGTGATTGGACTTGAAACCAAAGTTGGTTACACTGAAGATTTACTAGTGCGATAATCTTAAAGATTTTAGTTCCTGTGCACTGTGTTAGAATTTCTACTTTTGAAGCCTTGCTCTCTAAAAGTAATTTTACGTAGTAATATTAATATTTCAGTAATTACAGTTCATTTTCTTTGCATCAATATATATTGCTTTCATGTTACCTGCTAAAAATTAATATATACTGAATCAACAGTGCTGCCATCTGTTGCAGTACTTGTAAACACCCAAGGTCTCCGGGGTGCGGAGAATCTAGTCTAAGGCAGAAACGCTAGGGTGAATGAGATAGCTTATAAGTTAGAAACAGATAGCGAAAAGCTAGGACAGTAGCGAGAATTCCAGATGTGTCAAAATGAGGTGTGAAGGCAAATGTTCTCATACAACGCTAAGAGGAGAACCAATTAAATCAACGCTTTAAGAAAGCCAAGACAAAAATAGCCACACCTGCAGGGTGTGTAAAAGACAGTGCTCAGAGGTTCTCGCGTCTGATCTGATTTTCTTACTTGTGTCAGGGGTGAAATTCACACTACTTTGATAGCGGAGCGTGTGCAGAAGCTGATAGGAATTTGGAAATATAGAGTGTTAAGATTGGGAAGCACAGCTTTGCAGATATTTACCATAATTCTGTAATATTTGAGAGATAGAAATCACGGCTAGGGGTAAACAAGTTTTTAATAAACTAAAGTTAAAGCGAACCTGAATTTTATTTCGTCTCCTGTTTCCACGCTCTAGAGAAAGTTAAGAGTATAGGCCAACACAAAAGTGTTATAGGGAGCAATTTCAAATCATCAAAGTCCACACCTGGAAGGAAGGGAATAAGGAGGGAAATCCACGAGCAGCGTGAGGTCCGTGGCAAACGGCATCCTTTCACCACCCTTGCTACCGCAACCTGTAACCCTCTCGAGGCCCTTCTGTGCTACGTTCCCCCATCCTTTACGTGACGTCTGGTGAGGACGCCGGGCTTACGACACAATTGGTGGAGGCGCCGGTACCTCTCGTAGCCATCATTTAAGTATATCATTTACTTAGTTAAAACCGCAACCGATACTAACCGACCCGAGATTCTGAAAACAGAAGGAATCTATAGTGGCTTTGTTACAGAGCCAGGGATAGCAGCAACTGCCAACTGACGCTAGAAGTGAACCGAAGCACAGAGATGCAGAATGTAATTTATTCCAGCCAACAGGTACGATACAAACACACGAAAACTTCCCGACCATTTATAAAAATGTCTTTATTAATCGTGTTACACAGCTATTTCAGGAAAGGTTTATCTCAATTAAAATGAAGTAGATAGGAAAATAAACTTTTGTAAAAACGATTCTATATACCCACTAAGAAGCAACAGAGGGTGGAGAAAATTATATGAATGTAACACAGATTTGTTCGGTGTAGGGGCCTCAAAATATGTATTTCTGGTGGATATATAATACTTACTCCATATACTATATGTAAGTAGTAGAAAAATTAAACATAAAGGGTAACACAGGGGTATGTTTAAGAGTTTAAACTCACAAGGGAATCTTAAGCACTGCAGGTAACAAGTAAAATACTCTTGTTGCCTCGACAGTGTGATGTCACACTAAAACAGGAGCTGCTGACAGAGTAGGCCATGTACTTAAGCTCCCATCACAGTAACTATTAATTAATTTTACGCCAGTTTTACTGCACCGTTATTAAGCCTGCGATAAACATTTTATAATCACATTGGTTATTCCGCCAGTGTTAATTAACCTGCTCAACTCACGCACGGCTGCCAAAATGCTGGAAACGAATAACGAGTTCTGATACTCTCGACGTGATACGGAAGCTCTTCTGGTGCATGTCTAATGGTTCATTTTCTTGAAAATTTCAGCCCTCTTTCCAGTAACTGTCATATTTGGTACGCAAAATTCTAATGCGCATTCTAAATGCTCCAGAAAATCTAAAAAAACTATCTACTTCATTTTTATCCAGATAAATCTTTACAGAAATAGCTACATTACACATTTCGTTATAGATACAAAGAGAACAGCGATAGTCATATGTTTAAGAACTGGACGCTATATGCTGCCTTAAACTTCCATACTGTTTCCATGACATCGCGAAAAGCAATTGAATACCAACAGGACTTTAAAAGAATGACAACGTATAGAAGAATTAATAAAATAAATTGTGCGTTTTAAAGAGCTCTACATGTTTTTGTGCAGTACGCTTGCGCCTATCGCTTAACGTTTACCAGTTATACAAGATTGTACCACATTTCTTCCGAATGAAGAGGCCTTCACCGACTTTTACCACAAAATTCGAAATAAACATTTTGTCATGTAAAATTCTTTAATATATGGTATTTTAGTCAAAATTGTTAAGAGCCAGTTTTGAGGGAAACAGTTTCTAAAAATGTTCCATGTAAACGGGGCTGTGATTTTTTACGACATTAAATCATCATTAATGCCTAAACAACATGAACATGGTCTTAGAAACGCATTTGGCGAAGAAGCTCATCTAAGGAACAACTTATTTGACACAGCGAATTCAAGAGAGATTAATTTTTTCTTACTGGTGAATTTCGTGAAGGTCGCCCAAGAACTACTTTTACTGATGAAAATGTTGCCGCTGTTACAGCAATGCTTGAAGAAGATCAACGGACGAATTTATTTGGGCGACATTGGGCATTAGTATGAGTCAAACACAAAACATTTTACATATAACTGTTAGAAGTGAGATAACGTTGTTGTCGATAGATAGGGTTTCTGCATTCAGACCGACCCCCGTCAAAAACAACAACGCATTGGTTGGTGCAGAACAACCCTAGAAAAATTACTGGTGATGAATCATTTATTCTTATGATCCTGAAAAGAAAAGTGAACCAGCTCAATGGGACTTTCGAACAGAACCTAAGCCTGTAAAACTCCGACGAATTCGCAGTATTGGAAAGAAGATGGTTGATAGTTTTTACTTTCTCTACTACGTATAGTAAGTAGGGGAAGTATTGTATTCCACCCAAAAATTCGATACCGACATTTCACCGAAAATATATGTTTTGAGACCCCCTGAATCCAAAAAAAAGCAGTTTTGGAAACATGTCTGTATGTGTGTCTGTGAACAGCATAACTCAGAAACGAACAATCGGATAAACACCAAACTTGGTATTTAGGTTCAGTATCTTCCAGAGATGCGACACGAAGGTTTTCAAGAAAATCCCCCCCACCCCAGATTACCCTTTACATGGAACATTTTTCGAAAAGTTTAATCTCAAAAATGGCTATAACGATTTTGATTAAAATATCATATGTTTAAGATATTTTCATGGCAAATGAAGTGTATATCTTGAATGTTCTGGGTGTGTCTCCAAAAGTATTCTTCATTGTGAACGACTTTTGTATAACTGGTAAACCATAAGAGATAGACAAAATTTGACTACACAAAAAATATACCTCGCATTAAAATACACAATTTATGTCATATCCATTTTTTCGTTGTTGGGTGATACATTTTCGAGTTATTGCTTGTTATTCCCTTAAATTTTCCAATACCTATACTTTTTCTCAAATGGGAATTCGTTATTATTACTTTCTCTACTACGTATAGTAAGTAGGGGAAGTGTTGCATTCCACCCAAAAATTCGATACCGAGATTTCACCGGAAATACATGTTTTGAGACCTCCTGAATCCAAAAAAAGCATTTTTGGAAACATGTCCGTGTGTGTGTGTGTCTTTGTGTGTGTGTGTGTGTGTGTGTGTCTGTGTGTCTGTGAACAGCATAACTCAAAAACGATAAGTCGGATAAGCACCAAACTTGGTATTTAGGTTCAGTATCTTCCAGCGATGCGACACGAAGGTTTTCAAGAAAATCTCCCCACCCCAGACTACCCTTTACTGGAAGATTTTTCGAAAAGTTTAGTTTTCTCAAAAATGGCTCTAACGATTTTGATGAAAATATCATATGTTTAAGACAATGTCATGAGAAATGAAATGTATATCTCGAATTTTCTAGGAATATCTCCAAAAGTATTCTTCATTGTGAACGACTTTTGCATAACTGGTAAACCATAAGAGATAGACAAAATTTTACTACACAAAAAATGTAGATCGCGTTAAAATACAAAACTTATGTCATATACATTTCTTTTGTTAAGTGAACCGTATTCGTGATATTGCTTGTTATTTCCTTAAATTTTCCAATACTTATACTTTTTCTCAAATTCGTTATTCATTTCTTTATGTCCTGGACATGCAAAGAGAATGGAATGCGGCACATAGCAACCAGCGTTAAAATCTTTGACTATCGCTTAAAAGCTACCATATTTCCCTTGCATCTACAAGAAAACTACCAATAAGATTGACATCTCGATATCTCGATTAACATGAAGCATATGGAGAATAAACGTTTGTAAAAATAGTTTGTACAAGTTTAGAGAAAGTCATGTGAATGTAGCACATCAGATTTTTTTTTATGTCCTGGACATGCAAAGAGAATGGAATGCTCCACATAGCAACCAGTTCTTAAAATATTTGACTATAACGTTTGTAAAAATAGTTTGTACAAGAGTAGGGAAAGTCACTTGAGTGTAACACACCAGATTATTTTCTAATATGGGCCATACTGTTACTATACCATTAGAAGATACACATACTGTTACTGCCGACTGGTGCACAAATGCCCAAAAGAAAAAATGTTATATAATGACAACGCATCGTCGCATACAGCAAAGCTAATAACTGAATATCTGAATGCCCTAGATATCAGCACCATGGACCAGCCTGACCTAGCACCTTGCGATTTCTTTTTGTTTCCAAAAATTAAAGATAAAAGGCGTGAAATCAGTTTTTCATCATCCGATGAAGCAATGGAACACTATAAAGGCCCGGTTCCATCGAATGCAAAAATGTATTGATGTTAAAAGAGAATATTTTGAAAAACAATAAAGTCACTTAAATTTTTTAAACCTAATTCTTATTTGATTTTCTAAAGATTTTCAGGTCGCCCCTAGAAAATAACAAGATGTGAAATCCCCGACCAATATTAAATAATATCTCCAGAAATTAACTCCAAAGAATTATCTGACATATATTATGCGCTTTAAAGGAATCTAAATTTTGTTGCAGTAAAATGCAGTAATTTCTTACGTTTACCGGTTATAGATTAGTTATTCTGAATGAAGATGCCTTTACAGACTATTTGCAGAAACTTCAAGGGGCTGAAAACATGTAACACCTGTGAAATCTTATCAAATTATAGGATTACCTAAATTGGTAAGTGCTAGATAAAGTAAAAACAAATCTGATGTGTTACGCTCACATGACTTTCTCTACTCTTGTAGAAACTATTTTTACAAACGCTTATTCTCCATATGTTTCATGTTAATCGAGAGATCGAGACTCTATCTTATATTGCTAATTTTCTTGTAGATGTAAGGGGAATATATATTTACAAGGGCAATATAGAAATACAGTAGCCTTTAAGCACATACATATCTCTTAATAGCTGGTTGCTAGGTGCAGCACCATTCCCTTTCCCACAGATTAATACTCTTTGCATATCCAAGACAAAAAAAGAATACTTTTGGAGACATTCCCAGAAAATTCAAGATATACATTTTATTTGTCATGAAAATATCTTAAACATATTATATTTTAGTCAAAATCGTTAGTCATTTTTGAGAAAATTAAAATTTTCGAAAAATCTTCCATGTAAAGGGTACTCTGGGGTGGGGGGATTTTCTTGAAAACCTTCGTGTTGCATCTCTGGAAGATACTGAACCTAAATACCAAGTTTGGTGTTTATCTGACAGTTCGTTTCTGAGTTATGCTGTTCAGACACACAGACAAACACGCACACGGACATGCTTCCAAAAATGCTTTTCTTTTGGATTCAGGAGGTCTCAAAACATGTATTTCCGGTGAAATCTCGGTATCGAATTTTTGGGTGGAATACAATACTTCACCTACTTACTATACGTAGTAGAGAAAGTAAAACTGTTACATAATGGCAACGCATTGTCTCATACAGCAAAGCTAATAACTGAATATCTGAATGCCCTAGATATCAGCACCTTGGACTAGCCTGACCTAGCACCTTGCGATTTCTTTTTGTTTCAAAAAATTAAGGATAAAAGGCGTGAAATCACTTTTTCAACATCCGATGAAGAACACTACAAAAATCATAGTGGCATCATTGCTTTAAGGCCCGATTTCATCGAATGCAAAAATGTATTGATGTTAAAGGAGAATATTTTGAAAAACAAAGTCACTTAAGTTTTCTAAAACTAATTCTTATTTGATTTTCTAAAGATTTTCGGCGTCGCCCACGTAGGAAATAAGAAGATGTGAAACACACGACAAATATTAAATAATATCTCAGAAATTAACTCCAAAGAATTTTTATCTAACATATATTATGCTCTTTAAAGGAATATAAATTTTGTTGCAGTAAAAATAAGTAATTTCTTACGTTTACCAGTTATAAATAAGTTATTCCGAATGAATGTGCCTTCACATACTCTTCGCAGAAAATTCAAGGGGGCTTAAAACATGTATTTCCTTAGAAATATCGATGTCAAATTATAGCATGGAATAGAATACTTTCTCTACCTAAATTGGTGAGTGCTAGATAAAGTAAAAATAATTGTTTATGAACCTTTTTTTTAGGAGTTGCTGAGAAAATTAATAACTGCTGGAGAAATTAATGTGCTTTCTTGGTGGTATATTTGTCAGGGTCCTCAAAAATGTTAATTCCTTTATCTTGGATATCTCTGTGCTAGAAAAAGAATAACACTTACAGCTCTGTAGAAATACTGTAAAATGAAGTTCCCATATCAGACTGAGTTTTCTCTGAGGGTTTTAGATTAAGGTCATATACTTGTAGTTGTACCACTATAAGGTTGTCATAAACAAGAGGTACGAGTTTTACGAGATAGCGACCCAAGTTAAAAATTCAAGAAATGTATAAAAGACGAGGTAAGTGGAGCATAAGGAAAGGGTCTAACAAGCTCTGTATACCTCCCCCTAGACATTTAAAATGCACGACTCTGTGTTGAGGACTTCAAGATGTTCACTTTAATTGGATCAACATTTCCCCACGTGACTTTAAATGTAGAATAATCTCCTCACTATCGTTTACATCTCTTCTATAAATTATTGTAAAAATCATTTAACTTTCTCTGCTGATGGACTAAACTTTATGAACTATTTATTGAAAGCATGAAGAAGTTATTGCCTTTTGTTATTTGCCCCAAATGTTTAAAAAAAACACTAACTTTGTAATTTTTTACTGTTTCTTTAAATATTATATACTTATGTTTGCCTTGGCTGCGTCAGTATTTATATTTTTTTTTAGAGACATGAATGTCTTGACTGAAGAATGTAGGCTTACACAGATTGTAATTTTTAATTCACTCCTTTTATTAATGCTTGACACGATTTAAATAACACTCCACTGATAGACAGAGAGAGCTGTGAGATTCTTTTGTTAATTACTTGCACTTTTTAACACGTAAACTATTTTTGTCTCACACCGAATACGTATTAAACTTCTCGAGGACACATCTCGCGTCCGGTTAGGAACACTGTCTACAAGCAACTGACTTGATTTCTACCGCCTAAATTTGTAAACTTCAGTATTTCAAGTCTTTGATTGGCTATTCCTAATCCAATAGAATACTTTTATTTAACTTAAGCTCTTTTCTGGTTGTTGGTTGGCTATTTTATAAACTGTCTCAAAATTTACATGATTGTTGCTCCAATAATGACTAGTAGCATTATTAAACTTTCTTACTCATTATTGCCTCATTGTTAGCAACCTGTAACCTATTATTCTCACAGCTCCTACATTATTAAATTACGTAATACATTCACATAGGATTATTGAACATGTATACAATAATATAAACTTATATGCTGACTGTAATATACACTTTTTATATGTTGTTACATACACATATTGCTTTAAGGAGGGCTGTTATTGAATTTACATAATATATAATTAGACTGAAATCATTTAAGTTTTGACTGTCTCCGTTCTCTTTGTATCTATAACGAAATGTGTAACGTAGCTATTTCTGTAAAGGTTTATTTGGATTAAAATATGGTAAACGAAAAATAAGCTTCAGTAAGAGTAGTTTGTATACCTATTAATAAACGATAGAGGGTGTAGAAAGTTATGTGGATATATCACATCGGAATTTTTACAGTATAAACATTTGCTGAAACACTTGCCAACGCTGTTATCAATGTACCAATGGTAAATACACACTTTCTTTTGTTGGATTACAACACATACAGGAGGCCCTGAACTTAAAACAGCCAATTGTTGTGAAATCGAAGAGTATTTTGCAAATATTTTGGCAATTAAGGGAGAATTTTAGAATTTAATACGTATGCGACATAGTACTGTGTATATTGTTTGTGTATACACACAATATATATGTTTAATTGCACTTACGCCACGTCTGCTTCTGTTCACATACTTACGTGTTAATGAGGCTTAAAGCACAAATGGAGATCTCAACTGTTGTGTGAGGCGGTTACAAGGAATATTAAAGTTTCTTTACACTAACGTCAGGTTCAACAATAGCGCTGTTCTTAGAGACGAAGCGTAATTTGTGTGGGGAAGTCCCTTCCTATTTGCAAAACAAAACACTCCCCTTGTATAGAGATGTATTCAGAGGAAACGTCATATTCTCTTGATGCACGGGACTTCCCCATCAAGTTTCAGGTAGTGCCAAGATATTCGGTAACACTCCATTGTTTTATGAATGCGTGGATTAATATGGGCGGGGTTCAAGTCCCACGTTGCGTTATAAGCACACAACATCGACATGAAATAAACTTTCTTGTTAATCGAGGTTTTTAAAACGCGTATCATAATATAGTGGCTTTGAAATTCAATGCTTCTTAAATACCATTTTAGAATTCAAACCAATATCAAAAAATATCTCGGAAATGACTAATGCTAAAAGAAAATTCGACACAAATTGAATGTTTTAAGATCTAAATTGTTACGTGGTAAGATTTTGTCAATATCTAACAGTTTATACACTATACAAAAGTCATTCAGAAGGAAGAGGACGTCAGGCTAATAGCAGAAAACAAGACAAACGTTGTATCTGTCATGGAAATACCCTAAACATCCGATATATTAAACAAAATCTTTCTCATTTTTCAGAAAATCATCGACGACGACGATGACCTGCTGGCAGGCTAAGTTTTAGCCCGAGTGAATTTTTACTGTGTGCTCACCCTCATCAGTGTTTAACCATAGGATGTTTATTTTCAGAAGAAAAATGATGGTTAAGGATGACGGTTTAGTTTTAGGTAGTAATGAAAGAAAGGAGGAAGCATGTAGCTCCTCGACAGCTGCCTGTTATGAAGCAGCGGCCCTTCTGCACCCTGGCGTATGTGTGTGTGTGTGTGTGTGTGTGTGTGTGTGTGTGTGTGTGTGTTTATAAATTTCTTTGGCTAGGATTGAATTTTGAGACCAATCAACTCTTGGGTAGGATTACTATGGAGTTCAGTTTTAGCTGCTGTTGGTTTAGCTCCTTGGTTATCTGGTGTGCCCGCATGCCATGCGGGGAACCCGATGACGCCGAAGACGGCGATTTCTAGGATTGCAAACCCCAAGTGATCTGACCAGGATACTTTGATGGTTTGGTAAACTGGCGTAAAACTTAGTACGATAAATGTTCGATTACAAGGGTAGTTATGGGTAGGAGGATTTTCCTGAAAATAGCAAGTCCAATCCTTGGGAAACGCCGAAGTTAAATACCAAGTTTGGTATTCAACCGAGTTTTGGTTCTTTAACTATACTGTTGACATACACAAACACAGACAACTTTATCTAAAAATCATTCTTCAGTTTCAGGAGGCCTCAAAACATGTATTTGCGGTGAAATCTCTATATCGAATTTTAGAGTGGCCCGCATTCGGGAGGTGCCGGGGTCGATTCCCGGTGACCGTCCACTCTGATCATGTTTTTCCTGGTTTTGCCCTGGTCGTCTAGACTAATGCCGCAGTGGTATAATCTACCAAAATTTCTTCTTCCTCCCCCCTATTTCCTCTCATTTCATTTCTCCCTTTCACGTTTCAGGTTTGCAGTGCTGGCGGTGTCGGGAAGATGGCGTGAATGCTTGCGCAATAAAAGATTTCTCCCCGTGAACGCCAGAGTGCGTTGTCGCGCACGTTAGGATCACTTCGTCGCCCTCTCGCGAGATTCTTCACCTCTACTGGTGCGCGGGTGTTCAAACTAGAATATATTGGGGACTTCTGCGCGTCTTTGTGGGCCTGTCTGCCTGCGGAAAAGTAATCCCCCCGATAAAGACAGCCTCCTGTGTTTGTAGTAGGGAAAGTAAAACGTTCTTTTTTATTGTTCAGGAAGCTTCTACACGTCTATTTCCAGCGAAATCTTGATATCGAATTTTTGGGTAGAATGGAATACTTCCCCTTAAGAGTAGAATAAATAAATAACGAATAGAGGCTACTTGAAAAAAAGTATTAATATTTTAAAACACAAACTAATAACAAAATCATGGTTAACACCACAAAAATTTCACAACTATGTGTTTTAACGAGACCGACAATTCTTGTGTAGTAGGAGTTTGTCTATGTCTTACGGTTTACCACTAATACAAAAGTGATTCAGAGTGAAGACTTCGCGGGTATTCCCAAAAGATTCAAGATGTGTATATTATTAAGATATCAGCAAATATTTTAAAACTATATTTTAATCAAAACCTTTGGAGTCGCAGTTTGGGATGGATGAATTTTCTTGAAAATATTGTCGCAGCCTTAGAGGACGCTGAACATAAATAGTAAGGTTGAAATAGTCTCCAATAATACGTAAAACGTAAGTTAATATCGAAAATATTATACAACATAAACGCTAAACAAATAAGATGAGAAAAAATAAAGATAAACAACCGAAAGGCAATAAGGAATATATACAGAGTGGGCCATTTGAGACCGTACAATACCTCCAAAACTAAGGTTTGTAGAAAGAAATATTTTTAATAAAAGTTACTTCATATTATGGGGGAAAGTAAATGAATTAGTTGTGTTTTGTTTGGAGGGCTTTATGATGGTCTTTTAGGGTTAATTAATTTTTTTAAATGGGAACCTACATTTTGTAAACAGTCTTCCAACAAGAGTGTCCTATGTCTAACATGTGATAGCTGCCGTTGTTATTGAGTTACAGCCGTAATTTTTTTCATGTGGTTACAGTTGTTAATGCCAAATAGCCATGGAATGTTACAGCATTCAGCAACGCGTAGAAATTGTGACAATTTATTATCAAATGAATCATCCGTTCGCCAAGTCTTCCGTGTATTGCGTGAAGTTTACGGTGTGCATAATCGTCCCTGTGAGAGAACGATTCGGCGTTTGATCGATAAATTTTAAAGAAGTGGTTCTGTCAGCAATCAAAGAACGCCTGTACGTAATCGACGTAAGCGCTCCAACGAAAACATAGGCGCCGTTCGTGAGAGTGTACGCGAGAACGGAAACAAATTAATTGCTCGTCGAGCGCAAGAATTGGGGGTTTCGCCGACCACAACTTGGCGGATTCGGCATCTGGACTTGAAGTTTCACGCTTACAAAATGGTGTTAACCCAAGAACTAAAGCCCAACGACCATAGGTTGCGCCGTGTATTCGCCGACTGGGCTATGGAGCAGTTTGGAGCTGACCCGGATTTTTGTCGAAAAATCATCCTCAGCGACGAAACCCACTTTTGGATGGATGATTGCCGCTATTGGAGCAATCACAATCCAATGCAGATTCAAGAACGACCACTTCATCCCCAAAAGGCTACTGTGTGGTGTGGATTTTGGTATGGTGGAATCATTGGTCCATATTTTTCCCAAGATGAAGATGGAGAAGCTCTAACTGTCAATGGAGAAAGATACCGGGATCTTATAAGGGACTATTTTTGGCCTCAATTGGATTGTACGGTTCTCAGAAACATCTGGTTCTAGCAAGATGCTGCCACATGTCATACTACTCTGAAAACAATCGATCTTTTGAAAGAGAAGTTCAGAGGTTTCATCATTTCCCGTGGTAGTGATGTTAACTGGCTCCCGAGGTCATGTGATTTAACGCCGTTGGATTACTTTTTGTGGGGTTATGTTAAATCTCGAGTTTATGTCAACCAGCCAGAAACAGTAAATGACCTTATGAATAACATCACCCGTGTTATTCGTGAAGTTGGACCTAATTTACGTTCTTCTGTCATTGAAAATTGGGTCAACCGTATACGTGCAACCCAACGAAGTCGCAGCGGTCACTTAACTGATGTTCTCTTCCACACGTAATGACATTAATCATGCTCCAAAATAAAAGAGAAATAAAGCCCTATCATTTATAGAACGTGTCTTATTTATGTTCAAAGATAGGACACTCTTGTTGAAAGACACTATATATTGTTTTCTCATTGGAAAATGGTTTATAAAAGGTTGTTTAGTTTGTGATGAGGAATAAGGAAACAAAATAGAAAATGTTGGTTCTCAATTACGAAACGTAACTAGACCCTTAAATGGCTATTCATGGAGGACCAACCATTCATTGTACTCTTGTACAGAGCCATTCAGAATTTTCATTGTTATTTACGTTGATGTAAGAACAATTGCAAAGTGATTTATACAAATGTGCTACCCACATGACTTTCTCTACTCTTGTACAAACTATTTTTACAATCTGTTATTCTCCATCTATTTCATATTAATCGAGATAAACATTTGCAGAAACGATCTTTTGACATGCAAAGAGAATTACATTTTACACATAGCGAGCAGTTCTAAAAATATTTGACTATCGCTTAAGGCGTACTATGTTCCCCTTGTTTTGTATTTGCAAGAGCAAATTTAGAAATACAGCAGCCTTTAAGCATATACATATCTCTTAATAGATGGTTGCTAGGTGCAGCACCATTCTCTTTGCCACAGATTAATACTCTTTGCATATCCAAGACAAAATTAATAACGAATTCCCATTTGAGACAAGTATTGAAAAATTTAAGGGATAGCAAGCAATATCTCTAAAATGGTTCACTCAACAAAACATGTATATGACATAAATTGTGTATTTTAACACGATCTACATTTTTTGTGTAGTAAAATTTTGTCTATCTCTTATGGTTTACCAGTTATGCAAAAGTCGTTCACAATGAAGAATACTTTTGGAGACATACCCAGAAAATTCGAGACATACATTTCATTTGTCATGAAAATATCTTAAACATATGATATTTTAATCACAATCGTTAGTTATTTTTGAGAAAATTAAAATTTTCGAAAAATGTTCCATGTAAAGGGTAATCTGGGGTTAGGGGATTTTCTTGAAAACCTTCGTGTCGCATCTCTGGAAGATACTGAACCTAAATACCAAGTTTGGTGTTCGTTTCTGAGTTATGATGTTCACAGACACACACATACACACGCGCGGACATGTTTCCAAAAATGCTTTTTATTATTCAGGGGGTCTCAAAACATATATTTCCGGTGAAATCTCGGTATTGAATTTTTGGGTGGAATACACTACTTCCCCTACTTAGTATACATAGTAGAGAAAGTAAAAATTAAATTGAGCCTCATCCAAATAAAACACGACTAATGGCATTTACTTTCCCCCATGATATCAAACAACTTTTATTAAAGACATGTCTTTCTACAACGTTTAGTTGTGGAGATATTGTAGTCTCAACTTACATGGCCCATTCTTATATAATAAATATATTATATCGGGTGAGTATTCTCAGCCTCCGGATTAAGAAGTTATGCAGTCCCGGCGCTGTACGCGCTAAGGCGTAATCACTGTCCACTGCATCGTGTCGTATCAATCTCGGCCGAAATGACTGCTTTGCTCCGCTATCCGTGCAGTAGCTTGCGCTCGTAGCGCAACAGTGCGCGCGATGGGCTTTTAGTGGTGAAGATACTGTTCAAATACTGTTACTTGAAGGTACTTTTTATGTTTAGTAAATTTAATGAGAACTGATAGTTTGGCATGGAAGTGTCGATTCAGTTTCATACATAAATGCAAGAAATGAATAAAAAAACTCATTTATTCGCAGGCGTAATTTGAAATTCCGGCCTTCACCATTTACTTTCCAGCATGCTAACCATTGCGCTACTACAGCACGTTAACAGCGAGCTGGTGAATGCGGTGTCAGCAGCTACATTTCGCATCCTTCTAAAAGAGTTGCCTAGTTACCAATCCACAGGATGAGAAGACTCACGCGGTATATGCTGGTGAACGCAGACGACCAGAGAAAGGATCACTCCAGGTAGTTGAAGACAAAAGCTTGTGAGTGTCAAAGGGCAAGCCAGCTAAGTAAGATGAGCCATACCGGGAAATACCAGAACGGTAAAACTTAGCCAAGCGCACAGACGCTAGAGAGACGTACTTTCTAAATAACATTAACCAATAATTTATTGAAGAAACCAGGAACAGAATCAAAAATCATGTGACTAGAGTAAGGGTATGACGAAAATGAAACTGAGCGTAAACTGGAATCTTGTGAGCTCAATTTCAGACGTGCATAACATCGATACTTCGTGTCAAAACGTGGTAGGTCAGGTGACAGCTCCGTGTCAGAAAGTGTCGGCGTTGTAACAAAGAATGTTTAAGTGTTGACTATTATTACTGATTGAAATTAAGTATGAGAGAACGCTGTAAGGAAATGGAAATGAGGAATAACAAGTTTAATTAATCGTGGGGTCGCGTATGGCTTGTGACAGGAACTAGGAAAGGATAATTATTTTACAAATAGTGTGGAATTTCACATAAACGGGCCAAAGAAGGAGCAATGGAGTCTTATCGTTATCTCCTATCCACACTTTCGTAAGAATAATTTGTATACCCACTTATAAATGATCGAGTGTAGAGAAAGTTATGTGAATGTGACACATCAGATTTTTTTTAGATTCAACTGTATAAACTTCGGCATTAAATACGAGTGCTGTCCGAACTAACAAAGAAAACACAAGAATTTGGGGAAAAAACATCTTTATTTCCTTACATAGGCTCCTTTCAGCGCCATACACTTCTCCCAGTGATGTTCAATAGCTTCGACGCCCTGTTTATAGTGAGAACCGTCGAGTTCTGCAAAATAGCCAACTGCAAACTCCAGCTCTTCACTGTTTGCAAATCTTTTACCACCAAACCATTCCTTCAACTTTGGAAAAAGAAAATAATCAAAGGGAGCTAAGTCTGGCGAATAGGGTGCATGAGGAAGCAATTGGAACTTTAACTCATTGATTTTGGCCATAGCGATAATGGATGTGTGAACTGGTGCATTGTCTTGATGAAACAGAACTTTCTTTTTCGCTAAATGCGGCCGTTTTTGCTTGATTTCATCACTCAAACGCTGCAATAAGTTTGCATAATACTCGCTATTGCCTTTCCTTTTTGAAGATAATAAATGATAATTATCCCACGCGCATCCCAAAAACCTGACGCCATAACCTTGCCTGCAAATGGAACTGTCTTACCTTCTTTGGAGCTGATTCTCTCCTTTCAATCCACTGTTTTGAGTGTTCCTTCGTCTCAGGTGTGAAGTGATGGACCCATGTTTCATCCATGATTATGAATTGACACAAAAACTCCGCTTTGTTGCAGCGAAACATCGCCAAACACTCGACTGAAACATCCTCACGATGCTGCTTTTGTCCCATTTTGAGTAAACGTGGCACCCATCTTGCACACAGTTTTCCCATGTCTAAATTTTCATTTATTGTGCTATGTACAGCACTTTTTGAAATGCTTACGATTGTCTACCAGCTCGCGCACTTTCAGTCGACGGTCATCCAATACCATTTTGTGGATTTTCTTCACAATTTCTGGCGTGGTCACCTCATTTGGTCGACCACAGCGATGTTCGTCTTCGCAGCTCGTACGGCATCACTTAAACTTTGCCACCCAATATTTTGCTGTTGTAAACGAGGGAGCAGACTCCCCCAGAGCGGAATCTAGCTCAGGTTTAATATTAGTTGGACTAAGACCTTTCAAATCAAAGTATTGCATCACATAACGATGGCCAGTTTTATCCATGTTTAAAAATTTGCTGAAAGCGTTCACTATTAATGGCTGTGAAACAATTAGTAAATAACGTAGTATCATCAAACTTCTAACTTAAGCTTTATAAGGGTGGTACTTTTTAACATACTTATTTGTTTGAAACAACAGCCGCTATGTATACGTTAGGTTGGGTACTTCTGGGACTGCCCTCGTACTGTGGTATTGCGACCAAGAGCAACAAATACGTCGCAGTTTGGTGTTTCCCTATGCATCCCAGTCCCTAATCCATATCCGTTTTAGAGCCATCCGTACACTCTTAGATTACTACATTATTAGCCTATCATAATTTTCTTTTAATAGATTCTTTGCGGTTAACGCTTAAACGCTCCTTTACATTCTTCTGTCATGACATAATTTAATTCTCCCTTTCGCGTGGCGAAACTTTCCCTTCTCGGAAACATTTTTAATGAATCCCTTCCTGGAGGGAGATTAAAAGAATTTACAACCTAAATCCAGCAGATAAGCCGTTCTTTCTGTCATAGGAAAACTCGACCTAAAGCCTGAATAAATTTCAGACGCCGCCGAGACGTGTAAATATCTTAATCCTGTGCTAGTGTATGCAACGCGCGTGCCTGGAGTTACGCAATCTTTTGCAGTCTCATTTCAAACACGTTCTTCGTGTTCGACTGTGGTCTCCATACGGTATCCGAAAAAACAGCCGGCATTTTCAATCATTTTTAGTTTTTCTGGTACGTATAGTAAGTGAAGTACTGAATTCCACCCAAAAATTTTATACAGTGATTTCACCGAAAACACATGTTTTGAGGCCCCCTGAATCCAAATAAAGTATTTTTGGAAACATGCCCATGTGTGTATGTGTATCTGTCAACACCGTAACTCAAAAACAAAAAGGTGTATAAACACCAAACTTGGTATATAGGTTCAACATCTTCCAAAGATGTAACACGAAGATTATCAACAAAACCACCACATCAAACTATCCTTTCCACGGAACATCTTTGAAATTTTTTATTTTGTAAAACATGGCTCTATTTACGTGACAAATAAAACTTATATCTTGAATTTTCAACGAATAACCTATGAAGTCCTCTTTATTCGGAAGGAATTTTGAATAATCTTGTAAACGTTAAGCGATAAACAAAATGTACTACACAAAAAATATAGATATTTAAAATGTTTTTTGTGGCATAAACCGTTTCTGTGATATCCGTTATTAAAGGTTCGAATTGTTCATTACTTGGTCTTTCTCTTACTCTTGTCAACACTCAGTTGTTTCTCGCCATGTCATGTCATTCTCCACCCTCTATCATTTATTAAAGGGTATACAAGCTATTCTTACAAAAACTTATTTTTCTATCTATCACATTTCAATCGAGATACACTTTTTCAGAAATTGCTACATTACACATTTTGTTAAAGATACAAAGAGAACAGCGATAGTCAAATGTTTAAGAACTGGACGCTATATGCTGCCTTAAAATTCCATACTGTTTCCATGACATCGCAAGAAACAACTGAATGTTGAAAGAGCTTTTAACAGAATTATTAAAAAATAAACAATTCAAGTTTGAATAACGGATATCTCAGAAACGGCTCATGCTACAAAAAAAACTCATTTTAAATAAATTGTGTTTTAATGATATCTACATTTTTGATGTAGTACGTTTTCGTGTATCGCTTAACGTTTACCAGTTACACAAGATTATACAAAATTACTTCCGAATGAAGATAACTTCACGGGATATTCCCGGAAAATTCAAGATTTATATATTTTGTCACGTAAATATCTGTAATATATGATATTTTAATAAAAATCGCTGAAGCAATTTTTTAGGAAAAAAAATTTCGAAAAATGTTCCATGTAAGGGTAGTCTGGGGTGGGGGATTTTCTTGAAAATCTTCATGTCGCATCTTTGGAAGATGCTGAACCTAAATACCACGTTTGGTATTTATTCGACTTTTCATTTTTTAGTTACGCTGTTCACACACGCTACATTCACGATAGCCCCAGTAGATCAAGAACTGCCGCACGGCCGCTGCATATCCCTCTCTATATGATATCATAGGGAGTCCATATGCGTGGCATTGGGTCAGCCTGCCGTTTCTTTCTGATGAATACATTTCCAATGACCTCACCTCGTATTAGACCTTCCAGCCAAGGAAAATCCCCATGCGTGTTGCGGGAGTCGCATGCGTTCCTAACAAGGCCAACACATCGCTACTTGTATGCCCATGTAAAGCGTTACAGTGTAAAAAAAAATCAAATTTTTTACACTCACATAACTTTCTCTACTCTTGTACAAACTATTTTTACAAACGCTTATTCTCCATATGCTTTATGTTAATCGAGATGTTAATCTTATTGCTAGTTTTCTTGTAGATGCAAGGGTAATTGCTAGGCTTTAAGCGACAGTCAAATATTTTAAGAGGTGGTTGCTATGTGGAGTATTCCATTCTCTTTGTATGTACAGGGCATAAAAATGAATAACAAACTCCCATTTGAGAAAAAGTATTGGAAAATTTAAGGGAATAACAAGCAATATCTCGAAAATGGTTCACTCAACAAAAAGCAATGTATATGACATAAATTGTGTATTTTAATGCGATCTACATCTTTTTTGTAGTAAAATTTTGTCTATCTCTTATGGTTTACCAGTTATGCAAAAGTCGTTCAGAATGAAGAACACTTTTGGAGACATTCCAAGAAAATTCGAGATATACATTTCGTTTGTCATGAAAATATCTTAAACATATGATATTTTAATTAAAATCATTAGGGCCATTTTTGAAAAAATTAAAATTTTCGAAAAATGCTCCATGTAAAGGGTTATTTGGGGTGGGAGGATTTTCTTGAAAACCTTCGTTTAACAGACCGTTCGTTTCTGAGTTATGCTGTTCACAGACACACACACACGGACATGTTTCCAAAAATGCTTTTTTTGGAATCAGGGGGTCTCAAAACATGTATTTCCGGTAAAATCTCGGTATCGAATTTTTGGGTGGAATACAATACTTCCCCTACTTACTATACGCAGTAGAGAAAGTAATTATCCTCAGAACCCCAAGCGTTTTATTCTCCAGAAATAATTGCACTGGAATATTCAATTAATTGGTATATAGAGGTGTGTGAGCGGAGTTTAGTCGCCTACTAATGGATGTTACGAATATTGGAATTGTGTCTTTGAATACAATGCAGTTCCAAGATACCGACCACCAGCCAGTTACATTTCTTAGTATGGGGCATGGACAAATAAAGAGATAATAACTGTGGCTTTCACCTATAGTTTATCATACAATTGCAGCACCTGCATGAATTAAACTTTAAAATAAACTAAAGGTGTGCCTAGATTCGCGGAACACACGCTGTTAGTTGTTGCAACGAAATAGTCGGAGAATCTGTACGTATGTTACATTAACATTTATAAATACTACCACAAATATTCAGTATAACTATGTATGTATGTATTTGTATTTTATTTCCATAATGCTATACAAAATTCTTACAATTTTTAATACATTACTTTGAGTTGCTATTTTTGTTTAGTCCATCATGCATTTTAGCATTGTGGTTATTTATGCATGGTGGGTCATAACAAATTCATATTGCTTTACTTTTCTAAACCATTTTTCTTTTACTCTCCCCATATATTCTCCTATTCATTTTATATCTCTCTCCTTTTGTATTTTCATTATCCTAACTTTTAGTACTTCTTTGTTAACATTTTCCCATTCTTTAGGTAAAAACTGACTTCTTCACAACTTAGTTTCTTCACATTCAATTATATAATGCAAATCATTATCTGCATCTCCATAAAGAGGACATCTATCCAAATTCGCTCCCTTCCTATCTCCCATTAGCCTATATGCACTTAATCTAGACCACGCCCACACTTCTCTCACTAACCTATTACCTACATCCACATACTTCTCCCTTCCTCAGTCCACCTTTAATTGTCTATGTAGTTCCAAACTTTTCTTTCCTTCCAGATTTAAATAATTCTTGTATCTCTATATCTTCTACTGTGTTCCTCACTTCTTTACAGAAACCTTTAACTAACCCCTCCCTCTCCTCCCATAAGTTACCCATTCCTGTAAAATTCTCCTTATTCCTTGAGCCCAGTTCATCCCATCATTGGATTTTTCTTGTATTATTAAACATTGCCTCAAGAAATTATGCTCGTCCAATGATTTCAATCTTTGCCAATATTTAAGTATCCTTTCTGCTATCATGCCCTTGCTATCTACTCTTCCCAACTCCAACATTGCTGCTCCATTAGGTGATGAAATAGATAAACCTAACATACATTTACAGAACGATATATGTACTTTATCAATCATCTCCCATCCTTTGTCATTTCCCCAAATCTCTGCTCCATAGACCATTTTTGCTTCAACTACAGCTTTGTAAACCCTTTTCAACCATTTAATTTGCATATCTGGTATTTTCTTTAAGCATATTCTTATAGCAGTCATTGCTAATCTTCCCTTTGCTAAGACACTTATCTGTGATCATTCCATCTCCCATTACTACTTATTCTCACTCCGAAATAATCAAACTTGTTTACTATTTGCAGCTCTACCTCTTTAATTTATATCTCTTTTTAAATACTATTATCTTTGATTTTTTTAAACTTATTCTTAAACCCCATTTCTTACAAAATGAATATATGATATGCAACACTTTTGTTAGACCTCCTACTGAAATAGAACCTACCACTAAATCATCTGCAAAAAGTAATCCTGGAATTTCTCTATTATTTACTGTGGGTAAATATAAGTTATCCTTTTTCAACTCTTCATAGATATCGTCAATAAATAAGTTAAACAGTATAGGGCTAAGTTTGCAACCTTGTCTTAACCCCATACACAGTGTGATGTTCACATGACATTCTTTAAACAAAATCCTTTATTTTACATAGATTTTAAACCTACTCTTGCGAAAGGTTATTCTTCTATCTTCTTCAGATTAAGCGAGATAAACCTTTACAGAGATAACTATTACATATTTCTCTGTTGACACTAGGGGGATAGAGGAAACAAATAGATATCCAAAAAAACGGATATATCCCAAATGACTAATGATACAAAAATGTTAACATAATTTGTGTGTTTTATGCAGTAAGCTTTGCCTATTTATTGTTTAACCCTTACATCAAAATTGTAAAAATTATGTCCAAATGAGGAAGACTTTGCAATTTACTCCCAGAAAATTCAAGATATACACTTTATTTGCGATTTAAATTTATAGTATTTTAAACTTAAAATCGGCAGAGCCAATTTTTATAAAATTAAAAATATTGTGGCGCATTTTTCCATATAAAGTTTCATTTTGGTATTTTTCTGAATTTTCTTTTCAAAATTACGTCGTTCTTCACGCTCTCTCTATATCTCATAACATAAAACGCACATGCATACATTTTTCTGTATGCTTTGGGAATCAGAGGGTCTCAAAACATGAATTTCCGATTAAATTTCGGTATCTAACGTTTACTTAAATACCATACTTCCTGTGCTTAAATGATAGAAGTAAACATTATAAAAATCCAGTCGAATAGGGATGCCTTCACAGGCTGCTTATAAAGATTTCAGAATATACATACATTTTATTTTTATGTCAGTGTTTCAAACGTATAATACGTTAATCAATATAAATATAATGGTTTTTGAGAAAGTGATAAATATGAAACTATTTTATATGTAAAAGATGGCTTAATGTGGGAGAAATTTTATGAAAATCTTCTTAAATACGTAGTTTGGTGTCTTAAGGGATCTCAAACCGTACCTTAGCGGTGAAATATATAACCAAAATTGTATATATTTAGACAATGTTCAAATTTGTAAAATACCAATATTGATTCCTGAAACCAACAGAGATCACGTTTAGAACGCATTTTTGAAACAAGATAAATTTCGCTAAAAAAACAATATGTCAGATGCTTTAATGTTTTGTTGTACGCGAGCAGTCGTTTTCAGTGAAATTATTTTCAACATGTTTTTTACCTTACACCAGGCAATGAAGCTATTAAATGCCATATTGTGGCGTATTGATAATTTGGGGTTTCATTGTCATTACTAGACATATTGTAGTTCTGCATTGTCATTACCAAACATATTGTTGTTTTAGTCTCTCGTTTCCGCCTGCTGGCACCCCTTACTCCTGGACACTGATCACGCCAGCATCAAGGCACTTTAATGTTGACTGGGATGACGTCACTCCTGGCTGGTAGTTTTTACTAGCCACGAGTGGTGGGGGATATAGCATCTCTCTTACTGAGTATTCCGTGAGGAGCGGATTGCGCGTGCAAGCTGGCCTTTAGGTCGGTGAACATCTCCCTTCACCTTTCATTTTTAATAATTTAGAAGCCCCAAACGGTCCAGAAATAAATCTAGGAATGTGTAAGTAGATTTGTTTTATGGTTTTGTACAGTGAAAACCCACGCCTTCCTCTTAACCTCCACACCACGTTTCGGTCCTCCGCAGCCAAGTCAGTATACGCCCCCCAATGTACGTGTTGGGTACTAAAACTTAATTTAATTTTTCATTTGAATTTTTAGGCCTCTACCTAGCATGTGACAGTATCATATTGCTTTCTGGATTTTTTGAGCAAGTGTTTCTGGTGTTATTATTTCTGCTGCTTCTGTAATTTCACTTCCATTTCAGTTTCTTCTGAATTCATAATTTCCACCATTTAACCTTCATGTAAGATAGATAAATGAGTAAGATCAAAGAAAGCTGCCCTGTATAGTTTAACTCTACAACGAATTGAGATAAATTGAAGTATGACGATTTGTATTGTGAAAAGATAAGCCGAGCGCCATGAGAAATTAATCGTGTAAAAAGACATAACGAAAAGTAAAACCTAATCAAACCAAGTCGAGTTATTAAGCATGTGCAAATATAAAGGTTGATTACCATGTGATTGGATTTGAAACCAAATTTAGTGTGATAATCTACAACTTTTAGCTCATATGCCCTGTGTTTAAAGTTCCATTTTTAAGCCATGTTGTTTAAAAAAATATTTTGTCGCCTGTTGTATACAAACATAAAGTAAAAAAGTAAAGTTTTGTCCAAAAGTAGGCAATGTTTCAATTATCAGGTTCCTAATTTCAGCATTTTGTGCTCTCTTCAAGAAAACGGAAATAAATTTATTAACTAGAGGTGTCAAAATACTGATGACCTGGTCCCTTTAAATGGAAATATCTATTTCTAGTAAGCCAAACTGTATTCAATATAGGTGTGAGAAACCGAAGCTATCGGTCTATGCAAATTTAAGCATTAAATCATTACAGAGTATCAGAACAACTGCCAACGTTTATGTATGTCTCTTTCTAAAATATAATATTACTGCAGTCAAAAACATATATATAGGCTTGAACTGTGCAAGATTTACACGTCACATAGCTTTGTTTTAATGGTTCATCAATGAAACGGTGTGGCATTGGACCAATACATCACGCAATCTCCGCCACTAATGGCGGGGGAAGGGGGCATAGTGGTCAAACCGCTGGCTGTATCCCAAGAGAAAATCGCTCCGGTGCTAATTTCTCTCACGGGCATCAAACCGCGAAAACCATGTGCCAAAACGGAAGGTTTAAACTGCCGGAAAATTCTAACAATACCACGGGAATCGAACTCGAAACCTGTCCCTTTGTAGGTTATTACTTCGTTAAACGAACCGAAGCGATCGTTTTCCGCAATAAAAAGGCTCATTCACACGTGGCGTGTGATAAGTGGATAAAACTCTTAATTTCTTTACCACTTAGCTATAGTTGGTAAAAGTGCAATTTTATTTCACACAAAAATTTGACACAGAGATTTCACCAGAATTACATATTTGGAGTAAAGATATGGAAAAAATAACCTAACCGGAATATTCCGAAAGGATTCCATAAAATGTTGAAATATTGGCACCTGTGGGGAACTTTGGCCTGACAGGGGGAACAGGGTGAGTTCTATTTAATCACAAAGATTCCTGATGCAGAGAGCGATAAAAAAAATCTGATGTGTTACACTCACATGAGTTTCTCTACTATTGTACAAACTATTTTTACAAACGCTTATTCACCATATGCTTCATGTTAATCGAGATGTTAATCTTATTGCTAATTTTCTTGTAGATGCAAGGGGAATATGGTAAGTTTTAAGCGATAGTCAAATATTTTAAGCGCTGGTTGCTATGTGGAGTATTCCATTCTCTTTGCATGTCCAGGGCATAAAAAAATGAATAACGAATTTGAGAAAAGTAAAAGTATTGGAAAATTTAAGGGAATAACAAGCAATATCTCGAAAACGGTTCACTCAACAAAAAAAAATGTATATGACATAAATTGTGTATTTTAACGTGATCTACATTTTTTGTGCAGTAACATTTTGTCTATCTCTTATGGTTTACCAGTTATGCAAAAGTCGTTCAGAATGAAGAGCACTTTTGGAGAGATTCCCAGAAAATTCGAGATATACATTTCATTTATCATGAAAATACCTTAAACATATGATATTTTAATCAAAATCGTTAGAGCCAGTTTTGAGAAAATTAAAATTTTCGAAAAATGTTCCATGTAAAGGGTACTCTGGGGTGGGAGGATTTTCTTGAAAACCTTCCTGTCGCATCTCTGAAAGATACTGAACCAAAGTACCAAGTTTGGTGTTTATCCGACTGTTCGTTTCTGAGTTATGCTGTTCAAAGACACACACACACACACACACGGACATGTTTCCAAAAATGCTTTTTTTGGATTCAGGGAGTCTCAAAACATGTATTTCCGGTGAAATCTCGGTATTGAATTTTTGGGTGGAATACAATACTTCCCCTACTTACTATACGTAGTAGAGAAAGTAAAAACATTGGTCGCTCGTTGCCTCGTGGAGATGCTAAAGAAATGAGAGGTCAGAAGAAATTAGGCAAAAAGAAACGAACTAGAAACATTTTTCCAGCAGTTATAGCACTTTCTTCAAGAGTCTCAAGCTTACCGGTGGCCGTAAGAAGAACGATAAATGCATTGTGTTCATGTGATTGAATCAGACAGGGTTCAGCGTGTAAAATGTCTCTTACAACGACAATGCTTCTTTATCCACTTCCTGTTCATGCTAGTATACATGTTAAGTCGAAATTTCCGCACATTTTGCATCTTTACCACACATGTTAATAAAATATATTTAATCTAACTATTAATATGTGTAAATTTATTGTTGCGCACGTACAATATAATATTTGATAGTTGAATTTTACAGTTTAAATCCTACTATGTTTGCTTCCAATTATTAAACATTCAATTACTATTTAATTCATGCCACATTTAAATATAATTATTTCGGCACAGAGCCACGTCACCTACACCTGTTGGCTGGTTTGGTCAATACTACCAGTCGATCAGCAGTTCACAGAAGCTACCGCGGTAGACCTTGATACTGCTTTTGAACAGCTGAGAGGAATTAATATTATTTTAACATAAGTATTTCTATTACTCGCTATCGTCGGAGGTGCGCTTTTCAGGACGAGAGAAGTCTACCTCGAAATACTTTATATATTGGTTAAATATTGTACTGCGTATTATGTTGGTCATGGACACAGTCATATGTTTCATATGCTCATTGAGAGCCAATTTATTCATATATTGGTGTTGTAGTACGGAAAATAACTGGATGAGAAAGTTCAATTTCACGTACAAGTTTGAAGACAGCAAAAACGAAATTATAGATAGTATGAAGCAAAACAGAATGCAACGCAGATGCATAACGAATTCCCATTTGAGAAATAGTATAGTTATTGGAAAATTCAAACAAATAACAAGGAATTACTCGGAAATGCTTCACTCGACAAAAAATACATGTAACATAAATTGTGGTAAAATAATCTCTTACGGTTTACCAGTTATGCAAAACTCGTTCAGAATTAAGAGGGCTTCTGAGGATATTCCCATGAAATTGAAGATATAGATTTCATTTGCCATAAAAATAGCTTAAGCATGTGATATTTTAATCAAAATCGTTAATGCCATTTTTAAGAAAATAAAAGTTTTCGAAAAATGTGCCATGTAGAGGGTAGCCTGGGTTAGGGGATTTTCTAAAATCTTCGTGTAACATCCTTGGAAGCCAAAAAACCAAAACACCAAGTTTGGTATTTATCAGACTTTTCGTTTTGGAGTTATGCTGTTCAGGCCCTTTTGGATTATGGAGGCCTCAAAACGTATATTGTCCAGGATTAATAATTTGGGGGAGTTACATTATTGCTCTACATTGATATTACCAGACACCTTGTTGTTTAAGTCACTCTTGGCTGGCAGCTTTTGCTAGCCACGAGTAGTGGGGGATGTAGCATCTGTTTCAAAATTCCGTGAGGAACGGACCGCGTGTGTAAGCCGGGGTTTGAATTGGCGGACATTTCCTCCCGCCTTCCATTTTTAATAACGTAGGAACCCCAAATGGTTGGGAAATAAACCTAGGAATGTGTCAGTAGATTTGTGTTATGGATTTTGTACAGTGAAAAACCCACGCCTTCCTCTAAACCTCCACACCACGTTTCGGTCCTCCGCAGCCAAGTAAGTAGACGTCCGCTCAATGTGCGTGCTGGGTATTATAAATTAATTTAATTTTTCATGTGAACTTTTTAGGCCATCTACACAGCATGAAACAATATTTATGTTGAAATCTCGTATGGAATTTTTGGGTGGAATGCAATAACTTGTCTACTATGTACATGTGCAGGGGTTTAATTGTTGATGTTGCACCACGTATGGATGTCATTCTTGAAGCTGTTTTAGACCACGCACGTAATGCCAATTTGCCGGAGATATGTTTCTATGAGTGTTCGCCCCACATACGGTACAAACTTTCCGGTGGCCTTCGCCCCACGTTTAAAAATCAACTTTTTATTTTAATGTTTATTTAAATATTATATATGAATACCTCGGCTGCGTCATTTTGTAATTTATAGAGCACGATCTCTTAGCAGGGCTGGTACGGTAATGAACAAGGCTTACACAATTTATAATTGTATTGTACTTTTTTTTATTAATCCTTCACACGATTAAATAACACTTCACTGATATATCCTACTGTAGAGCTGTGAGAATATTGTTATTTGCACTTTTAAACACGTAAACTTTATATTATTCTCTCCGCAATAAATGTTCATGTCTCACATTGAACCCATACCATACCGAACTACTTGGGTACGCTTTCTTGTAGTGTCTACCGCCTGAATTTGTACATTTTCCCTATTTTAAGTCTCTGATTGTCTAATCCTACTACAATAGAATACCTTTATTTAACTTTTAGCTTTTTTAGTTTTTGATTGGCTATTTATAAAGTGTTTTAAATATTACATTATTATTGTTCCAAGAACTATTAGTAGCCTCTTCAAACTTTCTAATTTATTGTTGACTGAAGGTTACGTTATTCTTGGCAACTTTCGGCTTCTACTTGAGAAGAGCTTCTACTTCGGCTTCTATTTTGTTGTATTGCTATTTTTGCCACGTTATTTGCCCCACGTTTTGGGAGCCAATTTGAAGAAGTTTGTTATTGCTACGTATGGAAAGCCGATTTGAAGTAGGAGTTGTATTGTAGTTCAACTGTTGGGGAGCCGAACTTGAAGTAGTTGCAACAGCACGTATGGTAAAAAGTTTCCAGTAACCTTCGCCCTAAATGTACTTTCAGGTGGCCTTTGCCCCAAACGTTTAAAAAAATATTAACCTTGTAATTTTGACTGTTTCTTTAAATATCATATATTTATGTTTGCCACGTCTGCGTCAATATTTATTTTAGAGACATGAATGGCTTAACAAGGTGTAGTCCGGCTGAAGAATGTAGGGTTACACAGATTATATTTTTTCTTCACTCCATTTATTAATGCTTGCCACGATTTAAATAACACTTCACTGATATAGAGAGCTGTGAGATATTAATTACTTGCACATTTTAACACGTAAACTACTTTTGTCTCACACTGAATACGTATTATACTTCTTGAGGACGCATCTAAAGTCCGGTTAGGAGCGCTGTCTACAAGCAACTGAACTCTGAATTTGTACATTTTGCTCCATTTTAGCTTCTGATTGGCTAATCCTAGTCCGATAGAATACCTTCATTTAACTAAAGCTTTTTCTGGTTGTTGATAGACTCTTTTATAAACTGTCACAAAAATTACATTATTGCTTCCAAGAATAACAAGTAGCATTAAACTTTCAAATTCATTATTACCTCAAGGTTACCTCATTATTAGCAACTTTTAACCTATTATTCTCACAGCTCCTACATTATTAAATTACGCAATGCATTCACATGACATTATTACACATGTATACAATAATATAAACATATACAATGACCAATATACACTTTTTATATATTGTTACATACACATATTGCTTTAAGGCGGGCTGTTATTGAATTTATATATTATATAATCAGACTGAAATCATTTAAGCGTTAAAAATACTGTCTCATACTTAGTAATTCTGTTTGCTACGGAAATAAGCTTGCTTCTATTCTCACAGCTCCTACATTGTCAAACTACGTAATAGATTCATATAACATTTTTATACATGTACATAATAATATAAACATAATACAATGACTGTAATATACACTTTATATATTATATTATACACATACTGCTTGAAGGCGGGTTGTTATTATATTTTATATTATATAATTAGACTGATATCATTTAAGTGTTAAAAATACTGCCTCACATGCTGGAGAAAGTAATAAATGATAATGTATAGATACATTCATGTGAATGGAACACATCAGCTGTTATTAAGTTTGTTTCTAATCCTGAAGCAAACTTTCCGTATTAAGTGAAGTTCTGAGTCAGCCTGTAGAGTAATTTCGTAGTTTAAACTTGGTAGTTTTTTTTCAAGTAAATCTATATTCCTCGAGTGTACCAACTCTTAATCCCAGCGGCATGGCAAGCGGTAAATCCGCAAGAGTTATGATATGCCGAGACCAAACAGAATACGCCCGTCCGCTGATAACCTCGCTGCAGTACCTTGCCAATAATTTGAGGAAGAGCAAGTGATTAAAATGAACGAGGTTTCCTTACAAGGCACGTTTCGCACATTTGTGGAAAACGTTCAGTTTTATTGCAAGTGTTCTGGGGGTCGTCTGTCCGCTACGTGTTAGTCAGAATAGTGCCGCCTATCTCACAGGAGAGCGAGGATATGGGGAGGAAAAATATCAAGAAACGGAGCAGCTGCAATTAAATTCTTCTTTTTCCTTTCCTTCCCTGTAATAGAAATGTTCAGACCTTTATAGCATACCTAACCTTTTAGGGATGGATTAACATTGCTAAATTCCAACACAAGATTCCACTTCTAGTAGGAGTATTGCATTCCAACTAAAAATACTACATCGGGATTTCACCGGAAATGAATGTTTTAAGGTGCCCTGAACCCAAATAAGCATTTTTAGAAAAAGGTCCGTGTGTGTCTGTGAACAGAGCAACTCAAAACGATAACTTCGATGTTCAGTAACTTTCAAAGATGCGATTCGAAGATTTTCAAGAAAATCCCCCCCCGACCCAGACTACCCTTTACATGCAACATCTTTCAAAATTTTCAGGTTTCTCAAAATTGGCTATAATGATTTTTATTAAAATATCATATGTTTAAAACACTTATGGCAAATGAAATGTATTTCATGAATTTTCTGGGAATGTCCCCAGAAGCCCTCTTCATTCTGAATGGCTTTTGCATAACTTTAAACCGTAAGAGATGGATACAATTTTTCTACAAAAAATGTAGATCTCGCTAAAAAACACAATTTATATCATACACATTTTTTTTGTAGAGTGAACCATTTCCGAGATATTCCTTGTTATTTTTTTTTTGAACTTTTGAATACTTATACTTTTTCTCAAATAGGAATTCGTTATTCGTTTTTTTAGTCCTGGGCAGGCAAAGAGAATGGAATGCGCCACATAGCAACCAGCTCTTAAAACATTTGACTATCGCTTAAAGCCTACCATATTCCCCTTGCACCTACAAGAAAATTAGCAATAAGATAGTTTCTGCAAATGTTTATCTCTATTAACATGAAGTAGATGGAGAATAAGTGTTTGTAAAAATAGTTTGTATAAGAGTAGAGAAAGTTATGTGAGTGTAACACTCAACGAAGCATTGCTAAAGCTGTACTCCGTTGGTGACAACACGGTTGTAATGTTACTCTTAGACAGTTCGACCATATTTTGGAGGAGGTCAAGTCATAATTATGCTAGAGGAATAGAGGAAGTTACGCTGGCATAGGGTGGGGCTAAGTTTGTGAGTATTAACATAAACAGCGGCGTTCCATTATGAGCCACCTTTTAGACCTCTGCAGATAGGGTAGAGAACGATGGGGCACACCTCGCGCACTGCAACCTATGGGAGATCGTTTACAGCTTCCAACACCCAGGAGGAAGAAATGAAGTTAAGGAACCACAGGAAGCTACGGAGACGCGCGGAGGTCACTAAAATTTCCTATTGGTGCTGCCTAGATAGAGCGATGGACGATCCGTTCAACCAAACAGCCCTCTAATGTGCACAGGAAGCACTCTTTACTTTGAACAAGCAACCGCAACATCAGTATCAACCTACGCCACAAAACCTAGAACATAAGAAGGAAATGAGGTAAAGAAAATCGTGCATTTGCCTACCGACCAGGGAAAACCACGAAAAATCCAAGATCAGAGTGGACAGTCGACGGGAACTAACCGTGAAGGTATCTCGCAAGGTGCACATCAGTATAGCTACAACGAAATGTGTAACAGAGCCTTTTGTTTGGCTCAAACACCATTCCTTAGATAACAGAAGAGAAAGTAAAAAGCTGTTTTCGTATCTTTAGACGGCTTCTGTAACTTCTCGGGTTTTGGTCCAGGTTAACTTCACATTAATAGCTGGGTATATAGTAGCACGTGTGATACCAACTTTGGAAAGTTAACCCCCCCACTGCTGTCACGCGAATTTGTGACGACCCCGCTCACATCTGGGGCGAGCAGGACGTGATCCAGGCTTCTGTACGTGTTTTTCTTTCTGCTTAACCGTCCCGAAAAAGATGATTTAAAATTCAGGTCAGTTCATAGTACACCAAGGAGAACATGGGTTTCAAATTGCGAACAGTGCTACCCCCCTCCTTCTAAAAAAAAAAGATTTTATTGCTCCGTCTACGGACGTGCCCGCTCGGACAAGCTCGAAATCAGCTTGTGCTCCTACTTTTTTATTTTTATCGCTATGGTACAGATATTTGTTGAGGTTCTTTTTTTTGTGCTGATGTTTCATAGCTCTGACGGAAATAAACAACTAACACAGGATTTCCAGCGTTTCCTTTCCGGGGTTTAACTCTCAGTTAGTTCAAGATCACTGCGTTATGAAATACAGAACATAAAACAATCTTATATTTAAAACAGAAATAAAGAGTCAGTAATTTTTAGGTGGAAATAATAACAAAAAGTGTTACACTCACATGACTTTCTCTACTCTTGTACAAACTATTTTTACAAACGCTTATTCTCCATATGCTTCATGTTAATCGAGATGTTAATCTTATTGCTCATTTTCTTGTAGGTGCAAGGGGAAAATTTAAGGGAATAACAAGCAATATCTCGAAAATGGTTCACTCAACAAAAAAAACGTATATAACATAAATTATGTATTTTAACGCGATCTGCATTTTTTCTGTAGTAAAATTTTGTCTATCTCTTATGGTTTACCAGTTATGCAAAAGTCGTTCACAATGAAGAATACTTTTGGAGACATTCCCAGAAAATACGAGATATACATTTTATTTGTAATGAAAATAGCTTAAACATATGATATTTTAAACAAAATCGTTAGAGCCATTTATGAGAAAATTAAAATTTTCGAAAAATGTTGCATGTAAAGGGTAATATGGGGTACGGGGATTTTTTTTGAAAACCTTCGTGTCGCATCTCTGGAAGATACTGAATCTAAATACAGACACACAGACGGACATGTTTCCAAAAATGCTTTTTTTTTATTCAGGGGGCCTCAAAACATATATTTCCGGTGAAATCTCGGTATCGAATTTTTGGGTGGAATACAATAATTCCCCTACTTACTATACGTAGTAGAGAAAGTAAAAAATAGGAAACATTTTCCACATAATATATTTCATGTGGAGGGGATTTGCTTGAACATTTTTGCCTCAATTTTTGGAGGATACTAAACTTATACAAGAACGCTTTTATTTGTTTTGAAATCATGGAGCTCAAAACATGTGTTTGAAACAAAATCTCGGTATTCATTTTTGGGTGGTATATATTTTCTTGTGAAAGCTTATTGCAGAAGTAAAGGTGTTTCAACAGAGGGTGACACCTCGCGCGCTACGACCTGCATGGATCTACTGTGGCTACACCTCCCAGAAGGAAGGAACGCATGCAAATCTCTAACATTACTCGCAAAGTCGCCCCACTGCTCAAAGAGGGCGATCAACTACCCACCAATCAAGCAGCTCTCCGGTGTACACGACAATACTCTTTCCATTGAGCATGCATCCTCGCCGTCTATCCGGCATCGCCTTATGCCACGAAACCTGGAAGCACACCTTAAGAAAGAAGGATTCGTACTGTGCGAACTAGGGGTACCAGGCTAGCCTCTAGTTCCCGAAGTCGCGATTGAAATCCGGTTGAGGCTCTATGATTTTTTCTGGTGTAAAAATCCTTAGCATAGATTCCTTCGGAAGGGAAGTAAAGCCGATGGTGTCGTAGATTTACGGCACGTAAAAGAACCTCAAGCCTGATAAAGAGGCCTCTAAGCAAAATTACTGGTCTTTCACGCCCAGTGTAGATGGGACGCTAAGAACCACAGAGTTAAAGAGCGTCCATAAATAAAAGAAACAGAATGAAAGGGAAATTACGGAAAGGAAATCGTGGTAGAGAAGGAACCACCTCAGCATTTTCCTGCCGACCCTGGGGAAATCACGATAAACCCACGAGTTGGAGTGGGTGGTCGCCGGGGATCGAACTCAGTATCTCCCGAACGCTAGTCACACATATCACCTCGGTGAAAGCTCAGTATAGCGAGATAGGAAGAGGTTTCCTTCCTGTTTCCCTGGGATTAAAACCACTTCCTGTCAATTGCTCTTTGCCTTGACTTCTTGTCGTATCCTTTTATCCTTAGAGATCTTAAAGCACTCCTCGACTGTCTCAAACAGCAACCAATTATCATCTCCTTGAGGAGGACTCTTCATAATTAAAACTTTTCTCCGCCATGTTGCCAACCTCAAGATGCGGAAACTTGTCAACACAGTTCTGATATTGTTTCTAGATTTTAATTAATTCCCTCAGTCCATGCTGAAAGCATCTATTTTTAATTTGGAGGTTTCCTTTCGGATGCCAGACAAAAGAATTGGTTTACATAAATTAAACAGGAATGAATGCGAAGGCTGGAAAAGAGGTCACGAAGAGAGCAACCCTGCTAACTTATTAGGGAAGTTAATGGGGTGGAAAAGGTGTGAAGAATTTCGTGATAATGTCTTCTAAGGCAACAATGTTACGTGTTTTGGAAATTCTGATCCTATGTTCATATTTTTACGCAGAATATTGAAGAAGTTATTTTGTTGTATTGTTATTTGCCCCACGTTTTGGGAGCCAATTTGAAGTACGAGTTGTATTTTAGTTCAACTGTTGGGGAGCCGAACTTGAAGTAGTTGCAACCGCACGTACGGTAAAAAGTTTCCGGTACTCTTCGCCCCAAATATTTAAAAAATATTAACTTCGTAATTTTTTACTGTTTCTTTAAATACTATATATTTATGTTTGCCTCGGCTGCGTCAGTATTATTGTTAGAGACATGGATTTCTTTGCAAGGCGTGGTGCGGCTGAGGAATGTAGGCTCACACAGATTATAATTTTTAATTCACCCCTTTTTATTAATTTTTAACACGATTTAAATAACACTTCACTGATATAGTGAACTGTGAGATTCTTTTATTAATTCCTTGCACTTTTTAAACACGTAAAGTATTTTCGTCGCACACGAATACGTATTAAACTTCTCGAAGACACATCTCGCGTCCGGTTGAAAACACTGTCTACAAGCTACGCGTCCAGTTATGAGCGCTGTCTATAAGCAACTGAACTCTAAATTTGTAAATTTTTCTATATTTCAGTTTCTGATTGGCTAATCCTAATCCAATAGAATACCTTCACTTAACCAAAGCTTTTTGTGGTTGTTGATTGGCTATTTATACAGTATCTCAAAATTTACATTATTGTTGCTCCAATAATGACTAGTAGCATTATTAAACTTTCTTACTCATTATTGCCTCAAGGTTACCTCATTGTTAGCAACTTTTAACCTATTATTCTCAGAGCTCCTGCATTATTAAATTACGTTATACATTCACATAACATTATTGAACATGTATACAATAATATAAACATATATAATGACTGTAATATACACTTTTTATATATTGTTACGTACACACATTGCTTTAAGGTGGGCTGTTATTGAAATTATATATTATATAATTCGACTGAAATAATTTAAGTGTTAAAAAATACTGCCTCAGCATACTGGTGATCCTACCAAAGTTTATTTTCCTATCTAATTCATTTTAATTGTGATAAACCTTTCCGGAAATAACTGCATTACAATTTCGTTACAGATACAAAACGAACAGCGACAGTCATGTTTAACAACCGACCGCTATACTCTGGCTTTAAAATTCCACTCTTTTTCCCTGACATCCCGAGATACAAGTGAAAATCGACACGACTTCAAAGGAATGGTCTATTGAGCAATTCGAACCATTAATAACGGTTATCTCGGAAACACTGATGCCAAAATTTTTTTTATTTAAAATAAATTGTGTGTTTTAAAGAGATCCACACTTTTGGTGTAGTACGCCTTCGCCTATCGCTTACCCCTTTACCAGCTGAACAAGAGTCCTTCCGAATTAAAAGCACTTCAGAGGCTATTGCCACAAATTTCAAGATATACACTTTTATTTGTCGTGTAAACATCTATAATATAAAGTACGAGGGTTATTCAAAAGGTTTTTCGACTAGTCTATCCATTGTTGGATAACAATGGTCACAAAATTATAGCTTATACGTCTGGCAACAATTGGCCTTAAGCTATCAAGTGCATAAGTGGGAGTTTAAACTTTAATATTCATATTCGTACAGTCTTTGTGTTCGGTCCTGGTGCAAACTCTGGATACCTCTAAAGAGAGCATTAGATCCTACAAGCAGGTGAAGGACCAATCCATGAAAACTTGTTAGTTGTTTATGGTGATCAAGTGTGTCCATTGCTGGATGGGTTTGTAGCGTGAAATCGTCGGTCCTTCGGTTGATGCTATCTGCTGCAGCGTTCTTCCTCGGCTATGGATGCATGTCGGCTGTTGAGTTTTTCATTCCTAGCTTTTCCCTATATACAATATATGATCAAACGTATCCGGACACCTGGTTGAAAATGACGTATAAGTTCGTGGTGCCCTCCATCGGTAATGCTGAAAGTCAATATGCTGCTAGCCAACCCTTAGCCTTGATGACAGCATTCACTCTCGCAGGCGTACTTTCAATCAGGTGCTGGAAGGTTTCTCGGGGAATGAGAGCCCATTCTTCACGGAGTGCGGAACTGAGGAGAGGTATCGATGTAGGTCGGTGAGGCCTGGCACGCAGTCGGTGTTCCAAAACATCCCAAAGGTGTTCTATAGGATTCACGGAGCGTCCCATTCTGCTGTTTCACGATGTCTAATACTACTGAGGCCAGGGATAATGAGTACCAGGCAGTAGGTGGCAGCACAATGCACCTAAGATGAAAAATGTATGTTTGTGGGGGTGTCCGGATACTTTCGATCACATAGTGTATATCTAACTCTTGGTTCTCAGGGGTGAAGCAAATTAAAAATATACTTCATTTCCCATTCTAAGTGTAGTATATTAACAATTTAAATATTTATGGGCAGCTAGCTTTTCCTTATTCTAATCCCAGCACTTTAAATAAGTCAGGAGCCTATCTGGACACGCACTCCCACCCGTTTGCACACATGTGCATCTGTCCCTAAGAGCGTAACACTTCGTACCGACGTAATTCTAGAAGAGAAGAGAGAGAGTGGGTTCTGTTTTTTTTTTTTCGAGTGGAGGAGAAAATGATTTAATCACTTACCCCAGCCTCGATGGGAGTCGAGACTGAGAGTGTGGGACTCACCAATAGTCGGCATACCCACTAAAAACTCCTCCACCGGAATGGAAATAAGGAAGAAGGAAGAAAGAGGAATTCTGTGTGATAATGCGGCCGTACCGCTGTTGCACCGGCGTATTCAGGGTAAGGATATATTGGCTGGCCACTAGGGCTTAGCCAGGTGAAGGAGAGGCGCCAGGACGCAAGCATGACCAAGGCCCTACTTGCGCCCTTGGGAATTCAGGGTGAGAGGTAAAGGAAAGTAAGGAGAGACAGTGTGTTGGCTGGCAAGTTCCCAGGATGCCGCCGCTGTAGTTGAGTGCGATGCTGTTCAGTAACATCTGGGGTGCCTAACGCGACCTCTGGGAGATGCGTCAGGCCAGTCCTGTGGATCGGCGTCTTCTTGCTGAAGCTTCCTAAAGAAGCGGAGTTCATCTTTGACGATGTTTCGTATAGTCACGGTGAGAGTGAGCATGTGTCCATGGAATTCCCGTTTCGACAGGGCGTCCTGAGAATCTGGTTTGGAGTAGTGGTTGGCTGCTGTCTGGAGCTCTCGAAGCCCAGCTATTGAAGCCTGAATGGCTCCAAGTCGCGTGGGTCGGTCGTCGCTTCCATACTCGGCGTCGTCATCCGGTTCGACGAGATGTTCCTCGATACGTTCCAGCTTACGGTGGGCCGATGCGAGCATCCCGTCGTCTTGATGTAGTTGCGTGATCTGCCTTGAGAGGGCGCTGGTCGCTCTGGTCGAGGTCCGCTGCTTGGCCTCCACGGCCGCAAGGCGCGTGTAGGTTGCACGGCGTAACTCAGCCAGGCGAGTGGTGATGTCCTGTAGTGTTGCCTGCATGGCAGACAACGTGTCTTGAAGTTCTGGATGTGTTCCTACATGTTTTGCCCTTACACAGGGCGTCGTCGGCGAGGGCTGTTCGGTGGTCGTCCGTAATGTAGTAGTCTCAGTCGGTTGGCTGCTCCGGGGGTACAGGGGGCACTGGGCCTGCCCTGTGAAGTGCGTATGCCCGGAGCAGGTGGCGCAGAATCGGCGACGTCGGCGAAGGTCGTGGGCGGTGCAGTTCGCTGTGAGGCAAGCTGCCCCGCAGTAATGGCACCGAGGTGCAGCGACGCATGCCTCCGCTGTGTGCCCGAAGACACAACAGCGTCGGCAGGGTACCGGGCGTTGGGTCCTGCTGGCCTCGATGCGCAAGCGCTGCCCCAGCAGAGGCAGGCTTGACCCCAAGGCCGCCTGAACGTCCGAGGCGGAACCCAGGTGGAGGCGAACCAGCGGTGTTGGCCCTCGTTTTGAGGAAATTCGGGATGCCCGAATTGCCGAGCACCAGTGGTGTCTTGCGGCATCCAGCACGAAGTGTACTGGCAGGTCCCTCGGTACTCCACAGATGACCACACTGTGGCGGCCATCTGCCGGAGGGTGCGTCGGCGGTGTCCTCGGGCTCACCAAGGGTGGTAAGCCGGCGGTAGTCGGTGGCGTCGTGCAGCCCTGGGAAACAGAGCCGGAGGCAACAGGTTCCGGCGTTGCAATGCTGCGACCGGGCGAAGCAGCAGCAGAAGCGTGGCTGCGCCCGGTCAGCGGGGTTCTGGGGCTTTGTTTGCCCTTATATACCTGAGCCTATTGACGCTCACCTCTGCGTTTCAAAATGTAACGAGGTTTCTAATAGGTCCTCAGACCGCGTTACCTTAACATGCATGAGAATATGTTACTCCAAACCCTGGCGCGTTGTGAAGCAGGTTCCATATCTCCGTTTCTTTGTATTTCTCCTGGCCGTTACAGGTTCCCTGCTCTTTGGCTTGATGAAAGGTATGCTCTACTTAGAATTTTGTTTTTCCTGGAATTTGCTAGCTCGCCCGTTTCTTACAATTTGCTCTGTATAAATTTTAGATGTTGAATATCTTAACATGTTTCTTGGTGAATTATATTATTACTGTACAATTCTTATATATGTATGGTATATCCCCTTTCAGACTCGATCATTTGAAGAAGGGCGGGAGACTTTGAAAGACAACCCACGTTCTGGCCGGCCTCGGGAAGCTGTGAACGAAAAAAAAAGTTGAAATAGGAACTTGGTGGTGGAAAATCGACATATTACTGTTGAAATGCTAAGTATAGAAGTTGCTATCAGTGTTGGCATTATTGACTGTATACTCCATGAACATTTAAGCTGCGAAACATCTACGCAAAATGAGTTCCGCATTCTCTAATCAATGAAGAGAAGGGAACTGATAAGCATGTTTCCACCTAATGGCCCTAAACATATGGCAGATGTATGCACTGGTGATGAAAGTTGGTTTTATTATTATACCACACCAAATAAAGCTCAGAATTGTGTCTGGGTAAATGAGAGTGATCCAACAACAGTCGTTCTTCAACAAGATTTTCGTTCTTAGAAGCAAATCTTCACGTGTTCTTCAACTATGAAGGACCACTAGTGGTTGATTGCATGCCAGAAGGAATAACAATGAATGGAGACTACTATGCCTCTTATGTTTTGAATCCTTTATTTGAAGGGCTGAGGCGGCGGCGTCCAAAGACAGGAATTTCAAGGCTGTTGCTTTTGCATGACAATACGTCTCCTCACGGAACAGCGGCAAAATTGAGGACACTGGAATTCGCTAAAGTCGAGTTGCTCGACCTCCACCCTACAGTCCTGATCTTGCAATGTGTGACTTCTGGCTGTTTCCTCGAGTGAAATCTTGCATTGCTGTAAAGCTTTTAAATGAGTGCAGGACCTTGCTCAGGCTATAAATTCAGCTCTGTTGACAATACCTCGTAGTGCTTTTGACAAGTGGTTGCACCGTCTATAACTGTGTGTGGGGAGACATGGAGACTACTTTGAAGGATTGTGAGGGTAGATTTTTGAATTCCATCCTTAAATTTGACTTTAACATGACACTTGCAAAACTTTTTGTATGCCTCTCATATTTTAATCAAAATCGTAAATGCCGTTTTCGAAAAAATAAAAAAATTGAAAAATGTTCCATCTAAAGAGTAGTTTAGGGTAGAGGCATTTTCTTGAAAATTGTCGTGTCGCATCTTTGGAAGTCACTGAAACTAAATACCAATTTTTGTGTTTTGTGAGGGCGGTAATGACCACAGCACTTGTGCGTCCTGAACCACCACTACTTCTGTGATTATATTAAAAAGCACAAACAGTAGCATCGTTTTCGTATTGCCATTATGTTACGGAATCCTCTCTTGCTTATAATTCTTCTTAGGTAATTTAATTGAACTCTCATACACGTGCCTGTGGAGTGTGAAAGTGTAAATTACCGACACGTATCAGCATCCATGGTATTATGTAAGATTAACTTCGGATTTGGATACCTCAACTTGGTGTTCAAATCAGGATATAAAATATACAGATGCAACCTAATTACTTCTCCCAGGTGTGAGGGATCAAGAGACAAGAAAAAAATCTGATGTGTTACACTCACATGACTTTCTCTACTCTTGTACAAACTATTTTTACAAACGCTTATTCTCTATATACTTCATGTTAATCGAGATGTTAATCTTATTGCTAATTTTCTTGTAGATGCAAGGGTAATTGGTAGGCTTTAAGCGATAGTCAAATGTTTTAACACCTGGTTGCTATGTGGAGTATTCCATTCTCTTTGTATTACCACGACAAAAAAAATGAATAATGAATTTGAGAAAAAGTATAAATATTGAAAAATTTAATGGAATAACAAGTAATTCTCGTAAATGGTTCACTCAACAAAAAAAATGTATATGACATAAATTGCGTATTTTAACGCGATCTACAATTTTTGTGTAGTAAACATTTGTCTATCTCTTATGGTTTACCAGCCATGCAAAAGTCGTTCACAACGAAGAATACTTTTGGAGATATTCCCAGAAAATTCGAGATATACATTTTATTTTTCATGAAAGTATCTTAAATATATGATATTTTAATCAAAATCGATAGAGCCATTTTTGAGAAAATTAAAATTTTCGAAAAATGTTCCATGTAAAGGGTAATCTGGGGTGGAGGATTTTCTTGAAAACCTTCGTGTCGCATCTCTGGAAGATACTGAACCTAAATACCAAGTTTGGTGTTTTTCCGACAGTTCGTTTCTGAGTTATGCTGTTCACACACACGCACACACACACACACACACACGGACATGTTTCCAAAAGTGCTTTTTTTGGAGTCAGGGGGTCTGAAAACATATATTTCCGGTGAAATCTCGGTATCGAATTTTTGGGTGGAATACAATACTTCCCCTACTTACTATACGTAGTAGAGAAAGTAATATGTTATTTTAATCTAAATCATTAGAACCATTTTTACAAACTTTTGGCTGGGAGGGGAATTTCCTAAAAATCTTCTGTCGCATTTTTGTAAGATACTGAAGTTAAGTACCAAGTTTGGTATTTATCGAACATTTTATACTATCCACACACACACGAAACTTGTTCTAACAATAGTTCTGCATTTGAATTCAGGGAGCCTCATAAAGCGCAGTGGAATACAATACTTCCCCTACTTATTAGGCACGTGGTAGAGAGGATAGAATATAAGCTACCAAAAAAATACCGCTTTTGGTTACTTGCCATGACGTTTAAAAAACCACAAGGTCAACCTTCAAGTGATGGAAATTTTCAGGGAATATTCATTTATAAAACAAATGCCGCCGCCGGGGCTTGCTTTGTTCGCGGTTATTTTGTATGACGAATGGAAAGTACAACATAGAATCACGTCCCGAAATGTTTTGATGTACCGCTCCAGGTGGATAACTGTTGCCAACTTTCACAGCACAACCTCCCTGGAGCATTCGTTCAGCTGCGCAGTTCCCAGGATCGACCTTGGTCATCTCGCATTTCCTATTGCCTCCTGTATTCACAAATGTAAATATTTACTGCTGAGAAATCACTGATTCATCTGTGCGCCTCTATGTCGTTAAATAATGTTGTAAAGCAGACGTATAAAACTATTGGCCCGTTTAACTTAAGCTGCCAAAAATCGCACCTATAAATTGCTAGTGATTCGTTAGCTGAAATGTTACTTCACCGTGTTACGTCACCCAAGTGATTTCAGCAATATTCTCTTTAGATGTTATTAAATCCACTACAGTTTAATACTTTCTTTTTCACGAACATAGCAGATAGAGAAGGTATTGCATTCTACCCAAAAAAATTATATTGAGATTTTACCATAAATACACGTTTTGAGTCTCCCGAATCCAAAATAGCGTTTTTAGAAAAACGCGTGTCTGTGTCTGTGAACAGCATAAGGAGCGACATGAAGATTTTCAAAAAAAAAAATCCCAGTCACAAACTACCCTGTTTTCGAAACTTTAGATTTTCTAAATAAATGGTTAACGATTTTGATTATATTTACATGACGAAACGTATATCTTGAATTTTCTGAGAATAGCCTATGAAGTTCTCCTTCCTAAATCGAAAGCAATTTTGTGACGAAAACGACTACACAAAAGCATAGATCTCTTTAAAACACATAATTTACTTCAAATAACCCTTTTTGTAGCAGAAGCCGTTTCCGAAGTATCCGTTATTAATGTTTTGAATTGGGAATATTTCAGTCATTCTTTTAAAGTCCTGTCGATTTTCAGTTGTTTCTCGCGATTGCAGAGAAGCCGTATAAAGTTTTAAGGCCAGCATATTGAGTTTAGTTCTTAAATATAAACATAGGAAAATAAACTTTGGTAACAATAATTTGCGTACCGACTAATAAGCGAGACAGAATGGAGAAAGTCATGTGAATGTAACACATCCGTTATTGCTTTTACATATATTCCATAAAATATCATTTCAAAGCTTATTTTTATATCTACTTTATGTTTATCAAGATGAACGTTAGCAGAATGCTGTTATTACACATTTCGTTGAAGGAGGCTGAAGCGATCGTTAGATGCTTAAAAAGCGGTTCGTTGGCTTTACAATTCCACTCTTTGCAAACATATCAGTAACAAAATAATTGGGAACTGGCTGTTTCGTATTAAAGTATTTGAAATTTCAAGATTTTGCAAAATATCTCGGAAATGGTTAATGCTACACAAAATTTTACACACACTGTGTTTTATCGAGATCTACATTTTTTCGAGAACTAGGTTGTTACATTGCACAAAATTCTATCAAAAAATCTGATGTGTTACACTCAGATGACTTTCTCTACTCTTGTACAAACTATTTTTGCAAACGGTTATTCTCCATATGCTTCATGTTAATCCAGATGTTAATCTTATTGCTAATTTTCTTGTAGATGCAAGGGGAATTGGTAGGTTAGTAGGATAGTCAAATATTTTAAGAGCTGATTGCTATGTGGAGTATTCCATTCTCTTTGCATTACCAGGACAAAAAAAATTACACCGAATTTGAGAAAAAGTATAAGTATTGGAAAATTTAAGGGAATAACAAGCAATATCTTGAAATTGGTTCACTTAAAAAAAATTATATGATATAAATTGTGTATTTTAACGCGATCTACATTTTTTCTGTAGTAAAATTTTGTGTATCTCTTATGGTTTACCAGTTATGAAGAGGACATTTTGGAGATATTCCCAGTAAATTCGAGATATAAATTCATTTACCATAAAAATGTCGTAAACATATGATACCTTAATCAAAATTGTTAGAGCCATTTTTCAGAAAATTAAAATTTTCGAAAAATGTTCCATGTAAAGGGTAATCTGGGATGGAAGGATTTTCTTGAAAACCTTCGTGTCGCATCTCTGTAAGATACTGAACCTAAATACCAAGTTTGGTGTTTATCCGACTGTTCGTTTCTGAGTTATGCTCTTCACAGACACACACGGACATGTTTCCAAAAATGCTTTTATTGGATTCAGGGGGTCTCAAAACATGTATTTCCGGTGAAATCTCGGTATCGAATTTTTGGGTGGAATACAATACTTCCCCTACTTACTATACGTAGTAGAGAAAGTAAAAAGGAGCCGCTGACAGTTGATAAAAGTGCCGCTTGAGGGCGAATAAATTAAGATATCGCATACCTGTTACCTTCTTTTTCGCTCGTTTCTTTTAGAATTAACTATTATTATATGTGCAAACATTTATTTTGTTGCAACAATCAATCTTATCATCTTCAACCCTAACAGAGTATGCTAGTCATCGTTTAAGTTGTCGGACAATGTTCTCTGTGCTCTGTCACATGGTCGTGAAAATATGACAGTATTTCTGCCGCGAATGGCGGAAGGATACATTACAACGGTGCACTGGTCACCTGGGTTTTGTTTTGGTGCGGATCAACCTAAGAGTGAATACAGAGTAGATCTAAGAATAACCTTTTGTATACTTTGTAGAAGAGTGAGTAGAGAAAGTCATGAAAATGTAACACAAGATCCCCTATCTACGTGCCTAGAACAATAGGCAGAAATAAATATACAATTTGAAAAGAATAAAACACTGAGCAGTACCAGGGCAGTTTTAGAGCTGTCCAGGGCTACCAAAGTAAGAAACATTTAGTGGCAGAGTATATTGGCCTTTTCCCGTGACCCAGTAGAGCGGTAAATCCGTTGTTGGTGTTCATTAACAGCCTTGGGGGCGCGAGGACTCCCGAGAGAGAGTGTCTGCCTGCCTTGTTTTGGTCCAACACCCGCTCATTAGCGCCACGAATCTGAGAACGCTGCATCGATCCAAACTTCTCCCCTTTAATGACGACAAAAATTAATTATAATGAATATTCAAAATATTCAGTACAATTGCAAGCACATTTTTAATGTTACTTTCACTCTGTTTCACTATGTATTATTGCACTCGAGACATAAATTCCATATCCAATCCTAAAAAATATCTGATGTGATACATTCACATGAATTTCTCCACTCCTATTGCTTAATATTGGGGGACACATATTAGTCTTAATACAGCTTATTTTTCTATATACTAAGTTTTAACCAAAATAAATCTTTGCAAAAACAGCTACATTACACACTTCGTTATAGATAAAAAGAGAACAGCGATAGTCAAATGTTTAACAACTGGACGCTATATGCTGGCCTTAAAATTCCATACTGTTTCCATGACATCGCGAAAAACAACCGAGTATCGACAAAACCTAAGAGAACGACCAAAAAATGTATAATTCGAACTATTGTTAACGGATATCTCAGAAATTGCTAATTTCACAACAAACTTATTTGAAACAAAGATTGTGTTTTGAAGATATCTAGATTTTTTTTACGTAGTACGTTTTTGTCTATCACTTATACAAGCTTATACAAGATTCCTTACGAATGAAGAAGACTTCACAGGATATTTCCAGGAGATTCAAGATATACGTTTTATTTGCGATATAAATATCTTTAATATACGGTATGTTAATCAAAATCATTACAGACATTTCTTAGAAAATAAAATATTTCGAAAATTTTTCCATGTAAAGAGTAGTTATCGATGGGAGGATTTTCTTAAAAACCTTCATGTCCCATCTTTGGAAGGTACTGAGCTTAAATACCCAGTTAGGAATTTAACCTCAACATTCGACATCGGATTTCACCGGAAATACATGTTTTGAGGCCTCCTGAATCCAAAACACATTTTTAGAAAAGGTTCAGCATGTGTTTGTGTGCATGTGAATGCATAACTCAAAAACGAAAAGTCGATAAATACCAAAGTTGGTATTTAGGTTCAGTATCTTTCAGAGATGCAACACGAAGATTTGCAAGAAAATCTCCCCACCCCAGGTTGTTTTTTACATGGGACTTCTTTCGACATTTTTTCCTCAAAAATGACTATAAAGACTTTGATTAAAATAGCATATGTTTAAGATACCTTCATGGCAAATGAAATGTATATCTTGAATTCTTTGGGAATGTCCCCTCTTCATTGTGAATCAATTTTGCATAAATGGTAAACCGTAAGCGATAAACAAAATGTTAATACACTAAAAATGTAGATCTTGTTAAAATACACAATTTATGTCCTATACATTTTTTGACACGTGAGACATTTCCTAGATATTCCTTGTTATTTGTTTAAATTTTGCAATACTTATAGTTATTCTCACAACCAGCTCTTAAAATATTTGACTATATCTTAAAGCCTAGCAATTCCCCTTGCACCTACAAGAAAATTAACAATAAGATTAACATCTCGATTAACATGAAGCATATGGAGAATAAGCGTTTGTAAAAATAGTTTGTACAAGAGTAGAGAAAGTCATGTGAGTGTAACGCATCAGATTTTTTAGTTATACTGTTTACAGACACACACACACACACGGACTGTTTCCAAGATGCTTTATTTGGATTTAGAGGTCCTCAAAACATGCATTTCCGGTGAAATATCGGAATATAATTTTTGTGTGGAATGTAATACCATCTCTACCTACTATATACGTGGTAGAGAAAGTAAAAAATGAAAACTTTAAGTTACACTCAAATCTACTATTTTTTTTCTACTATATGAGATAAACGTTCAATTCACAATTTCACATTTCGTTATAGGATACTGTGGATAAAGCAATGGTCAGATTTTTAAGGTACATGTCGCTATTTGATGGAACTTCCATGCTCTTTGCATGACCACGAGAAAAAAAGAAGAAAAAAAGGAGATTAGTGACTTACCTCTTTAGAACGTCTAATACATTACATTCACATGACTTTCTCTTCCCATTCTTAAACAGTTATTAAAAATGATTATCCTAACATTTGCAGAAATGGTTTTACTGCGTTTCTCCTTATAGGTACAACGGGATTAGGTGAAGCGATAGTCAGATTTTCAAAAAATGAGTGGCTGTTTGAAATTCAGTTCTATTTGCATGACCACGAGAAAAAAAAAATAGAATAGCAATTTTCGTCTTGAGAAAAGTATAATTATTTGAAAATTTAAACAAACAAGGAAGAATAGCTCGGAAATGTTTAACGCCACAAAAAATTTATTTAGCATAAATTATGCACTCCAACGAGATCTTCATATTTTCTGTAATAAGATTTTGTTTCTCTTTTAGGGTTTACCAGTTATACAAAACTCACTGGGAATAAAGAGAAGTTTACAGATTATTCCCAGAAAACTGAAGATACCTACACATTTTAGTTATGGAGATATCTTAATCATAGAACACTTAATCAAAAATTGTTATAAACGTATGGGAAAATTTAAAGTTACAACAGGTTTTACATGTAAAGATAATTTGGGTTGGGGGAGTTATCTTGAAAGTCTTGTGTGGCATTCTTGGAAAATATTAGAAATAAATACCAAGTTTGGTAATGAACTGAAGTGAGTCGTTACGTATTAATTCACGTCACAGTGGCACCTGGTATTAACTGAGAAGCGCTTTGGAGTGACGTGTTTCATCTTCAGCTCTGGCCGACTGAAGTCTCATTCACTCCCCTGACCCCCAAGAAGTAATTCAGTAATAATTCTTCTGCCCTTTGCTGGGAAAAATTTGGAATTTAACTGACTTGCTGTTGAGAGAGAGAGAGACACACACACACACGCACGCACGCACGCACGCGCACACACACACACACACACGAACGTTTTTATAAAAATGTGTTGTTTTTTTTTTACCTTCTCTACCATGTCCAAAGTAGGTAGAGAAAGTATTGCCTTCCACCAAAAAATCAATTCCGAGAATTCACCCGAAATACATGTTTTGAGGTCCCTGAATACAAATAAAACACTTTTATAAACATATCCGCGCGGGCGCGCGCGTTTATGAACAGCATAACTCAAAAACGAAGCTTGAGATGAACGCCAAACTTGGTATTTGAGTTCAGTATCTTCCAAAGATGCGACAAGAAGATTTTCAAAAAAGTCAGCTAAACCCACCTACCATTTACATGCAGCATTTTTAAAAAATTTTGATTTTCTAAAACACTGCTGTAATGATTTTGATTAAAATACCATATATGAAAAATATTTACATGACAAATAAGATGTATATCTTCAATTTTCTGGAACAGCCTTTGAAGTCCTCTTCATTCGGAAGGAATTTTCTATTATCTTTTATAACTTGTAGACGAAAACGTACTACACAAAAAATGTATATCTCTATAAAACACACAATTTATTTCAAACAAGTCTTCTTGTGGCATAAGCTGTTTTTGAGATATCCGTTATTAAAGCTTCGAATTGTTAAATACTTATTCTTTTTAAGTCCCATAGATTTTCAATTGTTTGCGATGTCATGGAAACAGCATGGAATTTTAAGGCCAGCATATAGTGTCCAGCTCTTAAACATTTGACTATCGCTGTTCTCTTTGCATCTATAACGAAATGTGTAATGTAGCTATTTCTGTAAAGATTTATTAGGACTAAAATTTAGCAGATAGAAAAATAAGCTTTAGTAAGAATAGTTTGTACATCCACTAATAGAGTCGGTCATGCACATGTATCACATCAGTTTTTTTTGGGGGGGGGATTCGGGGGACCTCTACACTTGTAGGATCTATTCGCAGTAAAATAAATTTCAGTGTGGAAGTTTTTGAATGTACGCCTGTGCTTTATCTTTCGAAAGCGTTATCAACTGTCTAAGAGTCCCTTTAGGGAAAGTAAACCTTTTACTCCAAAGCGGCTTAGTTTGAAAGCTTTATGTTTTAGAGCGTGTAGTGGAATAGTTTTAACCCGACTAAATTAATGCATGATGTTCAAATCCATTTTTGCTTTCTCTACCACTTATCATAATAAGCAGGGGAAGTATAGGAATCTAAAAATAGCATTTTTAGAACAAAATCTTTGTGTGTTGAACAGCATTGGTCGTCACTTTTTAAAGCCGTGCCTTTAGCTTCAACATTTGCTGTTGAATTCTTCTGCCGGCTGCTATAATGGTGATTGACTGAGAAATGTAATGTAATCTAATACTTGAACTACTTAAGCAAGTTGCCGACCGTTTGAAGATAAAGAATGAAACTGCTTATAAATCGTAGCATGGATATTACGAGGGCGGATCGAAAAGTAACGCACAATAATTTTTTCTGCCTTGATATTGCAGCTGGAATGTTGCAATTTCACATAGATATAGTTTGAAGTTTTCACTACAGAGGGCATTTTTTGTTTTATGTGCAGCTCTAGCGAGAGAAGCGTGAACTACGCAACAAAATGGTGCGCATGATACTGTCGTCCACGAGTGAAGAGCAGAGAGGTGTGGTTCGATATTTATGGACCAAGGGCATAAATTGAGTGATATTCACAGGGACATGCGTGGCGTGTATGGGGATGACTGTGTGGACTGTAGCAATGTCTCCAGATGGTGTGTATTCTTCCTATAGGGCCGTGTGAACCTTAGTGATTTGCCACGCTCCGGGAGGCCGATAACAGTTGCAACCCCGCAGAAAGTCAGGGCATTGAAAGGGCAATTTTGAACGATCGGCGTGTGCAACTGCGAACCTTATTGCAACAGTTCAACATTTCCTATGATGCAGTGTACGATATTGTTCATGGCACGTTGAAATTTCGTCAAGTTAGTGCTTGCTGGGTGCCTAAGAACCTGACAGACAACCACAAGGGCCAGCGAATGATGACGAGCTTGGGTCACCTAACGCGGTACACTGCAGAAGGACATGACTTTCTGAAAGGAATCGTCACTGGCGATGAGTCTTGGGCATACCACTACAAACCCGAAACTAAGCAGGCAAGTACGGAAACATGCTGGTTCACTAGTGAATAAAAAATTCAAAGTGAATCGATCTGCTAGGAATGTGCATCTAGAAAGAGGTGCTCTAGCACGCACATACTGTCCGGACCTTGCACCGTCGTACTTTCATCTTTTTGGTCCCATGAAGAAATTCCTGGCAGGCCAACGCTTTGCGACAGGTGCGGAAGTGAAATCAGCAGTCCGCAGATGGCCATACTCCAAGGAAACGGACTTCTACGAACAGGGCATATTATAACTGGTATTACATTGGCAGAAATGTGTTGAGAAGCTTGGTGACTATGTCGAAAAGTAGGTAAAAGGTGTAGGTTCATTTGTGTTTTTTTTGTTTTAATTATTAAACTTTTTTGTAAAAAGATTACTGTGCGTTACTCTTCGATCCGCCCTCGTATAACAATTGAATTTTTATACCTGCTAACTTGTGCAGTGTCAATTTTAAGTTTTAATCACTGTTTTCGCAATAAAGGAAACTAAAAGCGTAAATTGCCCTGAGTCCCAAAAATGCTTACCGGCAAACCCCTCGCGTTTACCGCTACTCTTAGACGCTATGAACTGCCGATCACCGTGATGTCGACATTTCAAGATGTCAAATGAAATTTATATTTTGAACTTTCTGGGTATGTCTCCAAAAGTCATTTTCATTTTGAATGGCTTTCACATAACTGCTAAACCGCAAGAGAAAGACAAAAGTTTACTACACGAACAATGTAGATCTCGTTAACACACACAATTTATGCCATATACTTTATTTTTGTCATCCCCCATGGTGTAGTGGTTACCTTGCTAGCCTCCAGTTTCGGAGGTCGCGGGTTCAAGCCCGGCGGAAGTCACTGGATTTTTTCGGGCGTAAAAATCCTTACCATAGCTTCCTTCGGGAAAGAACCTCAAGTTGATAAAGAGGCTTCGGAGAAAAATTTCCGGTATTTCACGCCCGATATAGAATGAGACGCTAAGGGCCGCAGCAGTTACAGGGCTCCATAAATTAAAAAAACTGATATACATTTTTTTTGAGTAAACCATTTCCGCGATATTACATATTTGTTTGAATTTTCCAATACTCATACTTTTTCTGAAATGGGAATTCGTTATTCGTTTTATTTTTGTTCCTGGACATACAAGGAGAATGAAATGCGCCACATAGCAACCAGCTCTTAAAATATTTGACTATCGCTTAAAACCTACCATATTCATCTTGTACTTACAAGAGAATTAGCAATAAGATAGTTTCTGCAAACGTTTTTCTCGATTAATATAAAGTAAATGGAGAATAAGCGTTTGTAAAAATAGTTTATACAAAGTAGAGAAAGACATTAGAGTGCAACACATTAGATTTTTTTAAAGCCGTTGTTTAATGCCAATGGTCCTAGGCCATTAAGTGTTTAGTTTACATCGTGCCACACAAGCATTGTATGCAAGAGAATGTTTGCTGCTAATTTTGGAACATAAAGGTGTTACCAAATCGTTTTCCTTGCAGTATTCAAGGAAATAAAAGGTGAACCTTCTCTCATGCAGCAGGCCAGCCTTCGACTTCCGTAAACAGGAAAATTACTCGTCATTCACATATATAGCGGCAGTGATGACCTCAGCAGTGGGTCATGCAGACAAGGTCCTTAATCAGAGGCCCTGTACACTCCTTGACCACAAGTGATTGAAGCCAATTGCTACGCTGAGGTGTATTACAAACCAAGAGATACGAATCTTCAACTTCCTGCTGCGAGGCCGAAGGTATGAAAGGCTAAACCGACTTTTGTTTGACGTGTTAGACTTTAACGAAGTCAGTAAATCAAGCTGAATTTTCGGTTTATCAATTCAGCGCCGGCGGTATTACACCACAAGTACGATAGCGTCTAAAATATGGACAAGTGAAGAATCTTGAGCAAAATTGCGGAAGGGGTCCGTTTGCATTTGATTTGTTCCTTGTTTGTGGTTGAGGAATAAAGTTATATATTGAATTTACGCCGACATTCTGTTCAAATATTTTTACTTTCTCTACCAGGTATAGTAAGTAGGGGAAGTACTGTATTCCACCCAAAACTTCTATGTGGACATTTTACCGGAAATATATGTTTTGAGACCCCTGAACCCCCAAAAAATTGTAGTTCAAAAAGAATCCCCCCACCCCACTATCCTTTACATGGAACATTTTTGGAAAATTTTGATTTTCTAAAAAAATTCTCTAACGATTTTGATTAAACTACCACATATTAAAGATGCTTACATGAAAAATATATATTATCTTCAATTTTCTGGGAATAGCCTGCGAAGTCCTCTTCATTCGGAAGGAACGTTTATAACCTAATATAACTGGTAAACGTTAAACCATAGACGAAAAAGCAGCATACAAAAATAGGTCTCTTTAAAACACTTAATTTATTTCAAGTAACTTTTTTTTTGGCAGAAGCCACTTCTAAGATATCATTTATTAAAGTTTGGAAGTGTTCGTTTCTTGGTCACTCTTGAAGTCCTGTCAACATTCAGTTGTTTCTCGCGATGTCATGGAAACAAACATTTGACTATCGGTATTTATACCCAATAATACATGTACAGGGTAGAGAAAGTCGTGTGAATGTTACACATTGGATTGTTTTTACTTTCTCTGCAAGAATTTTATTGCATTTCACTCAAACAGTCCATATCGATATTTCAGCGAAAATACACGTTTTGAGGCTCCTTGAATTCAAAAGAAGCAGTTAAAGAAAGCGCCTGTGTCTGTATGTATGTGAACAACATAACTCAACAAACGAAAATACCAATTTATATTTAAGTTCAGCATCTTTCATATTGGATCTTACGATATTGTGATTACTGCCAGTGAAATGAGGTTGATGTGCCGAAGCTACACTAAATGGGGCCATCAACGAAATGAAGACATCCTACAACAACTGGGAATGGAGCCTGTCATGCAACATATTCATCAATATCAAGAAAATTAGTTCCATCACGTCAAACCCATGCCCAGAAGCATGATCGCCGAGCGTTCTTGAGCCACAGACTATCAGGAAAAGATCACTGGGTCGCCCTGTGAAGATATTTTGAATTAGAGATTTTTTATTTATGGACGCTCTTTAACTACTATGGTTCTTAGCGTCCCGCTCTATATTGGGCGGTAATTTTGCTTAGAGGCCTCTATCAGGCTTGAGGTTCTTTTACGTGCCGTAAATCTACGACCACTGGCTTTACTTTCCTTCTGAAGGAAGTCATGCTAAGTAGTTTTACGCCCGAAATGTAACCCACGGTCTCGGGAACCAGACCACGGAGAACGACTGAAGAGATGTTGGGAGAATTTTATGTAGACCTTAACAGTCCTATCGTGATTGGTAGCCCATACCTTATCGCCTAGTGCAGGACACGCCTTTGTAAGGGTTAAAAGCTAAGCGGAAAACTTGATGAGCGCCCAGGTTAGCGAAACGTAGAATGTGCAGTGTGAGAATATTTTCAGGGGGTGCAAATTAAAGCTTGAATGGTATTCATTAAATACATAGCAAGGCAGCACTTTATAACAAAAAATAAACAGAGCTATATTCTCACAGTGATATCAATGCTTGCTGCTGCACATAACTAGATAATAAATAAATATGCTTTCCCTCTAATTCAAACTATAATTGGTTAATATACCTTTACTAACATATTGCTGATCATAGGAATACAACAGGATTATAAACAAAAATATAAAGAAATTGTATTACCATAATATATATGTCATATTCGGTTGAAGTCGAATATTTTTTTGTAGTTGGAAGATGCTTCATGTTTATCTGCACAACGTATGGGAGCCAATTTGTTGCCGTCACTTCGTGTTATCTATTGTTGGGTACCTGTTATTGTATTAATAGTTTGAATGTTGGGTTCTTTGTCCTCCGGCTAGCTATTATTACTACTCAGTCGAGCATATCTCTTGAACAGGGTGTGTAAACGGAAAGGATTTGTTACTGAAAGATAACACTTATAAAAGAATTTGTTTTTACACTTTTATTACCGTCACAATTAGTTAATTTCACATACTGACTCTTGATACACGCCAGACTGAAACTGTTATATTTTCTAATACCACTATAATCACTTATTTATTGCACGTTATTAATTCGCGTATTTCACATTTATAACTAAATTTACAACGCAAGAGATTTTGTAGAATTGCGCGACGTATAACGCGTGAACGATTCTCTTAAACTGTGCGACGTATAACCTTTGTATGATTCTATTGGACTGAGCGACGTTTACCTCGTGAATTATTCTGTCAAACTTCGCGTTACCGTCTCTGGCACGGAATTTATACTCCCACACCCCAATATGCCTAAACATTATAACAGAACTGTTATTGGTTAATAAAGCGCGCCAACATTAGCGTCTATTTTTATATCCAATCAAAATTACGAACACAAATGCTCTGGGGAAGAAATTCCCTCCATTTCTACAGAAAAGCGCGCTAATCTGACGTCATTTGCTTGCCTCTTCTAATTAATAAACAACTCACCCCCTCGCTCATTGTTGTCAGTTTCAGTGAGGTCGTGTAAACTTATTTCCAAACAATGCTTATAATTAACAAACATCTCAAATCATTGTCATACAATAATGCTAATTTACACTACAATCACTCTGGCATTTAATGTTGTGATATAAAATACTGCGTCACGGTAAACCATATAAATATACATATTTATCTCTAGTTTCTAAACATGATCAGACAATTATAACAAAAGAGTAATTTGCATTTAGTAAATGAATATAATCATCTGGGGATGCTTTACGTGGAGTGCCCAATTTCTGACGAGAACGTAGATCGTCTTCCCCACTTTCCTGGAGTATTTTTATCCAGTAATTTACTATAAAACACTTTTATGTACAGCCATTGTAATTGCTGTAATAGTGCGACCAGTCTCCCAATACCCACCATACGTCAGCTAGTATGCGGCATAACTGGTGCTGAGACAACAAAAATGTTTTGGTTTCAATAACACCAGAAGTAGAAAAGGCCCTCAACCTCCCCTCATTTCCCCCTTATTGCTATGTTATCAAGCCACACGCTCTGTGATAGGTAAAGTAATGGACACCCTCAACAGACCCCAGAACACGTTACAAAATTCGCCGGAGATCTTTGACGTTCTTTGTACTATACGTACGCTCGTAAAATTGGCACCTATTTGCGGTCGATCTACCAATTTAATGTCATATTGTGAATCATACATCACCAAATAGAGAAATTCTGCACTGCTATTTAAGGTAATTGTAAGGCATTTTTCACCTGCACTTTATGCCGTCTCTTTGTATTTTTAGTACTTTAAAATGCGTTTTTAGAAGAATAAAAATCAAATTATCAAAGAACTATGGAAATATAAAATATTAAAAGCTATAATTTGGTAATTAGTAGCGTATCATTACTATATATCCTTGAGAAAATCACATTCAACTTGGGCAGAATCTTTATAAACAGCAAATAATAAACGATGCACCACTCTTCGCATTTCACTATTCCATTATATTGCGTTAAACTAACGTGTTTTTGTTTCCCCCTTCCGTTTTTGCTTTCTCTTGGATAATTCCTTAGAGATCCTTTCATTCCTTCCTCCTTCCCTCCCTCATACACTACTGTTTAACACCCGGGTAGCCTTAGCTGTTTCTTTTACTGCCTTACTAACGCTCGTTTTACTTGAATAATAATCTAACACATTCATTACTACTTTGCATTTCATCTTATTTGCCAACATTTCGTCTCTTCCTAGCTCCTCCCTCCATAACCATAAATATTTACGTAAAACGTTAAACAAATAACCTACATAACACTTCACATTGTTCCACTCGCTATAAATGTAGACACTTCCTTACAACTGATATTAATCTATACTGCCTTCTGCTTCGCGCCTGGCCTGTTAGCTCAACATATGGATGACTTTTGCTCCTCATATATAATGAATGCAATATGTTATAGGATTCCGGTTTCTTTTAAAAACTGTCTCCAACCCTCCTCAACAGGTTCTTTTGCTTGGTCCCCGTTGTAAACCCCAAAACAAAAAAGTTTCTGGCTTAGTAACTTTTCTACAACATAGGTATAGAAGTTTCCGAAAAGATTCAATTTGAAAATTATAACGCTCGTCTTATTAAAGGTAGAGGATTCAATCTGGGCAGGTATCAGCACATTAGTTTAGTCTAGCTAAGTAAAGTGTTGCGTTCTATCCTTTGGCTTATTAGTTACTGCATAATAAGTATAGAGGCTTTAGAAACTTTTGGCCACAGAAACCTATAAAGGTTCTAAAAATGGCATAATCTTATAGAGAAAAATATTCTGCATGTATTAAAAGTTGAAATTTATAACAATTGAATATTTATACTGTTTTTACTAATTAAAAACTTGGCGACAGCGTGAGAATAGAAAAGGACGGAGCTAATGACAACATGTATGCGTTCGATAAAGACAGAGATATCTCATTTACCATCATACTGTCTTTTAAGGCTGAAACAAGCTATAGAAAAATAAGCTTTTATAACAATCGTTTGGGTAAGTCATGAAAATGCAAAACATCGGATTTTCGGGGGGGTTGTCGCAGTAATCTGTTCGTGTTATCTTATTTGCTGAGCGCCTGTTATTGTTTTATTATTTTTTTTAAAATTTGGGTTTTTTGTCCTCTGGCTAGCTATTATTACTCAGTCGAGCAAATATCTCTGAGCAGGGTGTGTAAACGGAAAGGAGTTGTTACTAAAAGATAACACCGATAAAAGAATTTATTTTTACACTTTTATTGCCGTCACACTTAATTAATTTCACATCTGTAATCTTTATACACGCCTGAATGAAACTGTTATATTTCCAAATGTAATTACTGTCGTATTAGTTGCTGCGTACTTCACATTTTGTAACTAACTTTACGACGCAAGAGATTCTTCCAAACTGTATGACATTCACCTCACGAGAGATTCCTGAAGACTGCGCGACGTGTATCTCGTGCATGATTCTGTAGAACTGTGCGATACTTGTTTTTGGCTCAAGAATTTATACTCCTCCCCGAAATGCCTAAACATTATAATAGAGTGCTATTGGTTACAAAATCGCGCCAACATTAGCGTCTGTTTTGTCAGCCAATCATAATTACTAACACATATGCTCTAGGGAAGATATTCCCTCTATTTCTAAAGAAAAGGCACGCTACCCTGACGTCATTTGTTTGTCTCTTCTTAGTGATAAACAACTAACCCCCTCGCTTCATTGTTACCCGCTCTATTGTCAGTTTCAGTGAGGCCGTGTAAACTTATTTCCTAACAATGCTTATGGCTAACAAGCATCTAAAATCTTTGTCATACAATAATTTTAGTTTACACTACAATCACTCTGGCATTCACAGTGTTGTGATATAAAATACTGCCTCAAGGTTCAACCCAATGCCGCCGTGGACTTAAAGGTAGCGTACAGAAGTGAGAGAGGCGGAAAGGAGTGTTTTCCCCGAATTCTACGCTATGAACATCAGCTCAGCTATCACAGTAGATGAGTTCTTCAGCAGATGTCACTACATTCGCTTGTGATGAAAGAAGTCTCACCATAAAAAGCGCTACAGAGATACCGCCTGATTGCTCACTGCTACCAACTTAACGAACTTATCTGAGGAAAGTCTAGCATTCATCAGCGAGAGTAAACATCGCCTCACCTGGTTAGTTGGCTCTTTGACACGTCATCAGCTGATGAGGTTTGTTCCCCCTCACCGTCCCTCATATTCCTCCCAGGGAGAAGAGATGCCTGCTTCATTTGGAATTCTGTGTATGTCACAGAAACTGTATTAAACACTTACAGCAGGCTAATGCGACACGTGTGCGAGGCTTGCATTAACAGTATTGGAATCAATCATTATCAATGCAATCATCTTAGAAGAAAAACTACATTCCATACAAACATTCGATGTAGACATTTCAATAGAAATATATGTTTTGAGGCCCTCTGAAAAAGTTCTGATGATACATTCACATGATTTTCTCTTCCCCCACATTTCGTTATACATACAGGGAACAGTGATAGTCAAATGTTTAAGACCTGGACGCTATATGCTGACCTTAAAATTCCATACCGTTTCCATGACATCGCGAGAAACAACTGAATGTTGACAGTACTTTAAAACAATGATCAAGTAATGAACAACTAGAAACATTAATAACGTATATCTCAGAAATGGCTTATGCAACAAAAACGTTATTTGAAATAATTTGTGTTTTAAAGAGATCTACATTTCTTGTGAGTATTTTTCTTCTATCGCTTAACAGTTGTACAAGATTATACAAAACTCCTTTGAATTTGTCATGTAAATATCATTAATATATGATATATTAAACAAAATCTTTATAGCCATTTTTAGGAAATCAAAATTTTCGAAAAATATTCCATGTGAAGGGTAGTTTGGAGTGGGAGGATTTCTTGAAAATCCTCGCATCTTTGATAAACACTGAACGTAGATACCATGTTTGGTATTTATCCAAGACTTTGAGTTATGCTGTGCACAGAAACACACACACACACACATGAAACTATTAGGCCTCCTGAAACTAAAACTGGAACGCAATACCTTCTCTACCTATACAAACGTGGTAGAGAAAGTAAAAACTCTTGTGTTACACTCACATGACTTTTTCTACTCTTGTACAAACGCTTATTCTCTATCTACTTCATGTTAATCGAGATAAACATTTGAAGACTTATTGCTAATTTTCTAGTAGATGCAAGGGGAATTGGTAGACTTTAAGCGATAGTCAAATCTTTTAAGAGCTGGTTGCTATGTGGCGCAGTCCATTCTCTTTGCATGTCCAGGACAAAAAAACGAATAAGGAATTCCCATTTGAGAAAAAATATATGTATTACAAAATTCAAACAAATACCAAAATGGTTTTGACTCAAAAAAGTGTATTAAATAAACTGTGTGTTTTAACGAGATCTACATTTTTGTGTAGTAAAATTTTGTTTATCTCTTACGGTTTACCAGTTATGCAAAACTCATTCAAATGAAGGGGTCTTTTGGAGACATGAAAATTCAATATATACATTTCATTTGTCATAAAAGTGCCTTAAACATATGATATTTAAATCGTTAGCCGTTTTTGAGAATATCAAAATTTTGGAAAATGATTATGTCGATTAACATGAAGTAGATGGAGAATAAGCGTTTGTAAAAATAGTTTGTACAAGAGTAGAAAACGTCGTGTGAGTGCAACACATCAGATTTTTATTTCTATCATATGAATTTAGTCTTTCAAATTATAAAAATGGCTGTTCTTCATTGTCTATTTTCCTTAACAAAGGGCCGAACTGCAAAGTTACCATGGAAACATCAACTGCTGGCGAAGGATGGCTTTGTGACCTCAGATTCGGTGTGACACCCCTGATTTACATAAAGACCTTTGGGATACGGGAGGGGATGCCTGTTTGTATATACAGTAGCGGCTTGAAACTTGAGCATTAAGGGATGCAGGAGGTTGCGCATGGCGGGGGTGGAAGACCCAGGATCTTACCGTATGGTAATAGAGCTCGGGATTCCCAGAGAAATGTAATTAAAGTTTCAAATATGCACAGATACTCCTGCCAATCTTATTACCTTATATCCTGTATACGAGCGAGCAATATTGCGTCGAGCGTTATCCTGTTTTCATCTGTATATACGCTTTTAGCGGTGTAATGTTCGAACCTCTTTATCTCGTGCGTGTCATAGTATAGTGATTATATACGCTGGCGTGTGCTGACGTAACGTAAGCAGGGATTTTCTTAACGTGTGGGATACCATTACAGTGCCAGTGTTCTCATGTGTCTTAATATAGGAAAATTTGGCACTTCTTAAAATGTACAAGGTTTTGTTTTAACTTTTCCTGCAACGTACTTACAGTAAGTGTAGGAATTACTTTATTTCATCCAAAAGTGCGATACCGAGGTTTTGCAGGAAGTACCCGTTTTGAGGCCCCTTAAACTAATAAAATAGTCAATTTTAAAAAAGGTTCTCGTGCACTTGTGTATGTCTGTGAACGAAAAGTAGATTAACTACGAAACAAGGATATGACCCTAAACTATCCTTTACATAGAATAGTTTTCGTTATTTTGGTTTACTCAAAAATGGCTCTAGGGATTTTGATTAAAATATATGTTTAAGTTACTTTCATGACATATAAAATGTACCTTTTGCATTTTTCTTGGAATACCCTGTAAAGCACTATTTATTCTGAATGTATAACTGGTAAACCTTAAGAGATGAACTCAGTATCGATATGCGAAAACTTTGATGTAATAAATTCACATAACTTTCTGTACCCTCTATCTTTATTAGTGGGTATACAAATTATTCCTAAACCATATTATTCTACCAAACTAAATCTAATCCAAATAACCCTCTGCAAAAATAGCTACTATCCACATTTCGTTATAGATACTAAGCGAACAGTGATAGTAAAATGTTTAAGAACTGGACGCTATATGCTGGCCTTAAAACTCTATACTGTTTCCATGACATCGCGAGAAACAACTGAAAACCGATGGGACTTCAAGAATAAGTATTGAAAAATTCGAACCCTTAATAACGGATATCTCTGAAACGGCTTATGCCACAAAAAACTTATCTTAAGTAAATTGTTTATTTTAAAGAGATCTACATTTGTTGTGTGGTACGTTTTCATCTATCACTTAACGTTTACAAGTTATACAAGATTATATAAAATTCCTTCCGAATAAAAGGACTTCATAGGTTATTTCCAGAAAATTCAAGATATGCGTTTTATTTGCCATGTAAATGTCATTAATTTATGTTATTTTAATCAAAGTTGTTAGAGCCACTATTTAGAAAATCAGAATTTTCGAAAAAAATTCTATGCAAAGGGTGGTTTGGGTGTAAAGGAGAATTTTCTTGAAAAATCTTCTTGTCGCATCCTTGGAAGATACTAAACTCATATACCAGGTTTGGTATTGATCCAACTTTTGTTTTTGAGTTATGCTGTTCTCAGAAACACAGACAGCCCACCCCCACACACACACACACGGAACATGTTTCCAAAACTGCCTTATTGGATTCAGGGTGCCTCAAAACATGTATTTCCGGTGAAATCTCGGTATCGATTTTTTTGGTAGAGTGCAATACTGTGGCGTATTAGTGGGTATTAGTAGTTATTGTCATACCAGACACATTATTGCGTCGCATTAGCAGTAGCATTGTTGGGGTAATTTCTTTTGGCTTTGTGTTTGAATTTCGTCTGACATGACAACTCCCAGCTCTAGCTAGCGAGCCTAGCTAGGGGTGGGAAGAGAGAGAGGGGGAATAATTTTAGCATTACTTTTCTTTATGTGTTGAGCGTCAGTCTGATTTGAGTGTCTGGTCTAGGAGTTTGTGTGTGTTCGAGTGTAGACGTAGAGCGTGTGTGAGGCATCTCCCCTCAATTCTTTCTTTATGTCTTTTTGTGTGATGATGTACGAATATCATTTATTTTATTGAATGAACCACAGGTAATGTGAATAATGTGAACTATGAGTTTTTTTTTAAAAAAAATTCCCAAGCCTGCACCGTAATGTGAATAACAAGGTCCTGGTCCTCTCGCTGTTTCTGTAGCTACGCTTCCCTATGTGCATGTTAAGGTGATACAAATTTAGTATTTTTGCTAGAAACCTCTAGGCTCTCACCTCAGCTTGTAGCAATGCTTTCCCTACTTACTATCCGGTGGAGAAAATAAATATTTAGGCTTCTTTTAAGCACACAATTCATTTAAAATAACCGTTTTTATGGCATTAGCTATTTCCGGGAAAGCGTTATTAATGGTTCGAATTGCCGTTCTCCGTGGTCTAGAGGCACTATGTTAGTCTCTAGTTTCCAAGGTCCCGGGTTCAAAACCTGCGGGAGCCGAAGTTTTTTTTTTCGAGCGTAAAAACCCTTAGCAAGTAAAGTCGGCGGTCCCATGTCGTAGATTTACGGCACGTACCTCAAACTGGTTAAAGAGTCCTCTGAGAAAAACTTCCCGTCTTTCACGCCTAATATAGAATGGGACGTTAAGAACTATAGCAGTTAAAGTAAGTCAGTAAATAAAACTAAAATTAATTTAATGGTTCGAATTATTCAACATATAGGCATTCCTTTAAGGTCCTTCGATTTTCAGTTGTTTCTCGCGATGTCATGGAAACGAATCAGTTGGATAATTTAATGTCATACCGGCATGTTGCCATGGTAGCTCAGTGGTTAGAGCATCCGGGCGGAGATCCGTGGTTCAAATCCCGGCTATGGCATTGAACTCTTCAGTCGTCTGATTCTACCTTACGTAAGAATAATTTGAATACAAACTAATAAGCGATAGGGTAGAGAAAATCATGTGAATATAACATCCCAGAGTATTAGGATAGTTTGCCAAAATACGCACTACGCAAAACAGAATACTTTGTAAACGTATCTGAAACTTAACATTAAGCGTGGTCTTAGATAGTTTTTACTTTCTCTATTACGTATAGTAAGCAGGGGAAGTATTGTATTCCACCCAAAAATTCGATACTAGGTGTCACCGGAAATACATGTTTCGAGACCCCCTGAATCCAAAACAAAGCATTTTTGGAAACCTGACCGTGTGTGTGTCTGTGAACAGTATAACTCAGAAACGAACAGTCGGATAAACACCAAACTTGATATTTAGGTTCAGTATCTTCCAGAGATGCGACACGAAGGTTTTCAAGAAAAAACCCTTTACATGGAACATTTTTCGAAAATTTTAATTTTCTCAAAACTGGCTCGAACGATTTTGATTAAAATATCATATGTTTAAGATATTTTCATGACAAATGAAATGTATATCTCGAATTTTCTGGGAAGTCTCCAAAAGTATTGTTCATTGTGAACGACTTTTGCATAACTGGTAAACCATAAGAGATAGACAAAATTTTACTACACGAAAAATGTAGATCGCGTTAAAATACGCCATTTATGTCCTATACATTTTTTTGTTGAGTGAACCATTTTGGAGATATTGCTTGTTATTCCCTTAAATTTTCCAATACTCTTAAACCAGCTCTTAAAATATTTGACTGTCGCTTAAAGCCTAGCAATTCCCCTTGCATCTACAAGAAAATTAGCAATAAGATTAACATCTCGATTAACATGAAGCATATGGAGAATAAGCGTTTGTAAAAATAGTTTCTACAAGAGTAGAGAAAGTCATGTGAATGTAACACATCAGATTTTTTGCTACTATAATGTCTCTGGATACGAGCAAACTGTAAATATTGGCAGTACTTGACACACAGGGAACCTAGCGGTGTGGGATGAAGCGAGCTTCACAGCCACTCTGAGAGTGACAGCAAATGTACCACTCAGTGCATTACATAGTAGCTTACGGCAGCTATCATAGAACTTCTAGGAAATCTCTTGCTGAAAGTTTGTTTTTCCTTTGACTCCTATCTTAACACGAAATCTCTTGATGTGAAGCGTTCAAACTCAATGCTCTATCTCGCTTTCTATTGATTTTAGACGTGCACAGGATATTCGAGAGAAGTGCTTTTTATTTCTGTAATGTTTAAACTCTGCTTCAGTGACTTCACTATCCACTTTCGTTTATTTTTATACGCTTCTACAAACTTCTCTTAAGAAAGCCTGTTTTTCTATGTACTTCACGTTAATCGAGGTAAACCTTCGCTACACCTTTGCTGGCAGCTACAAGGGGGGGTAGAGGAAACGAATACATAGTCACATTGTTTCAAAGTGGTCCCTATGTGCTAAGCTTGATATTCCGTACTCTTTGCTTGATATCGCGAGGAATAACTGAGTAGCGACAGCACTTTAAAAATGACAAAAATATTGAACATTTCAAACCAATTGGAACTGGTTATGCCACAAAAATATTCGTATGTTTTAAATGAAAATAATTAAGTAAGCTACGGACGTCGCTTAAGCAAGGCTTTCACGACAGGGCAAACAGGTTCGGCTTTACTGAGTTAAATTCCACGGAACCGAGCGGGATGGCTCAAGCTGTGAAGTCTGTGTTCCGCATTCGGGAGCTCCCGGGTTCAAATCCCGTGTGCCGACCAATCTGTCTCAGATTTTTTCGTGGTTTTCCTCAGTCGCCTAGATATATACTGGATTGGATATTTAACACCACGACCCAAAGTTCCACCTTAAGTCTAAAACAGTAAAATGGAAAATAAGTGGTAATAGCGAATGCTATGCCATCTACAGACAATGTAAGCAGCTAGTCTGCACGACACGAAGTAGGAGATCCGGCTGCCAGGCGCTGGGGGTCTCTGAGGGCACGCGACGAAGCAAGATGGCATTTCCAGAGATGAGATCTAGAAGGCTGTCAGCTTTTCTGTGTGAAGGCGGCGGTTGGACTGGACGGCACCCTAATACCATGTGCACGGCATGAAGCAGGTGGTTACAGGGATGAGACCTAGAAGGCTAACTGTCCGCCTTTCTGTGTGAGGGTGGTAGTTTGACTGGACCGCACCCTAATACCATGTGCACGGCATGAAGCAGGTGGTTACAGAGATGAGACTTAGAAGCTAAATGTCCGCCTTTCTGTGTGGGGTCGGCGGTTAGACTGGACGGCATCCTAATGCCATATGCAGGGCATGAAGTAGTTCGTTACAGGGATGAGACCTAGAAGGCTAACTGTCCGCCTTTCGTGTGACGGCGGCGGTTAGACTGGACGGCACCCTAAGGCCATGTTCACGACATGAAGCAGGTGGTTACAGAGATGAGACCTAGAAGGCTAACTGTCCGCATTTGTATGGGAGTGGCGGTTGGACTCAACGGCACCCTAATGCCATCTACACGGAATGAAGCAGGTGGTTACAGAGATGAGACCTAGAAGGCTAACTGTCCTCCTTTGTATGGGGGCGGCAGTTGGACTGAACGGTAGCCTAATGCCTGTCACCACGTCGCAGAATGGTGTTTCTAGTTTGCGGCCGGTAGAGAAAACGTCACCGACGAGGATCGCTGTGGCCGATCCAGCACGGCATCAACAGATATGAACACAACTCGCGCGGATGAGCTGATATAGAACAACAGGAGGATCACGTTACGGCCAGTGTTCATAAGGATGCTGCACTGTAAATTATTTTTGTTCCATATATAGTTGCAAGTCAACTACGGCAGAATTAGGATAGTCGTTTGGAAGCGTTCATCACATTGTTCACCATAATCTACAGTACCGGAAAGTTTGTTCCCGATGGGTTACAAAAATCTGTCCAACCAATACAAGGAGAAGAGCATGGGGGCAAGTTTGCAACTTTTGCAACGGTTCTTCACGGGAGGCAACAGCTTCTTTCACCACATTGTTACGTACGACGAAACACCACTACACCCCAGCAGTAAGCAATGGAGTGGAAACACCCCACTTCTCCGAATACAAAAAAAGTTTAAGATGAACGTCACAGTGTTTTGTGAGAGCGTGGGTGTCAAACTGGTGGAGATTTTAGAAAGAGAGCACGCAGTGACTGCTGACCGACACTGCGAGACCTCGTCGACACGACTGCACGAAGTAATCAAGAAGAAACGGCCGGGACTTCTCACCGAGGACGTCAGCTTCCTTCACGACAACGCGCATCCTCATACAGCACAGAACACTACTACCGTGTTGAAACAGTTTCACTGGGACATCACCGACCGTCCTCCCTATAGCCCTGACCTCACTCCAAGCGACTTTCACCTTTATCTTCACTTGAAGGAGCATCTAGGAGGCTGACAATTCGCTTCAGACGAGGAAATGAAACACTTCGCGACAACGTGGCTGAGGGAATTTTTACCAGGAGGGAATATTCAAACTCATCCCACGAAGCGACAAGTGCCTAAACCGATATGGAGACTATGTCGAAAAATCTGATGTGTTACAATCACATGACCTTCTCTACTCTTGTACAAACTGTTTTTACAAACGCTTATTCTCCATCTACTTCATGTTAATCGAGATAAACATTTGCAGACTATCTTATTGCTAATTTTCTTGTAGATGTAAGGGGAATGTATATTTACAAGTGCGTATCGAAATACAGTAGCCTTTAAGCACATACATATCTCTTAATAGCTGGTTGCTATGTGCAGCACCATTCCCTTTCCCACAGATTGATACTCTTTGCATATCCAAGACAAAAAAATGAATAACGAATTCCCATTTGAGAAAATAAGTATTGAAAAAATTAAGAGAATAACAAGATATATCTCGAAAATGATTCACTCAACAACAAAATTTATATGACATAAATTGTGTATTTTAACGCGATCTACATCTTTTGTGTATTAAAATTTTGTCTATCTCTTATGGTTTACCACTTTACCAAAAGTCGTTCACAATGAAGAGTACTTTTGGAAACATTCCCAGAAAATTCAAGATATACATTTTATTTGTCATGAAAATATATTAAACATATGATATTTTAATCAAAATCGTTAGAGCCATTTTTAAGAAAATTAAAATTTTCGAAAAATGTTCCATGTAAAGGGTACTCTAGGGTGGGGGGATTTTCTTGAAAACCTTCGTGTCTCTTCCTTGGAAGATACTGAACCTAAATACCAAGTTTGGTGTTTATCCGACTGTTCGTTTCTGAGTTTTGCTGTTCACAGACAGACAGACACACAGACGCACAGACACACGGACATGTTTCCAAAAATGCTTTTTTTGGATTCAGGGGGTCTCAAAACATGTATTTCCGGTGAAATCTCGGTATCGAATTTTTGGGTGGAATGCAATACTTCCTCTACTTACTATACGTAGTAGAGAAAGTAAAAATAACGCAATGTACGTACCATCACTTGGCTGTATTGTTTGTATGAAATAAACTGTACACGTTTCATTGCAGGCTTTGTAACCTTAGTTTCTGATCACCGCTTCTAGAATGGTGGGAAACAATTTTGATACCTCTGAATGCTCTAAGCTTTGAGATGCCAGTAAAATTTCCAGCTGCAATTAGCATGCTTCCACTTGCATGTAACCTTGTTAAGAGAAGCATTATTTCTGAAGAGAGAGTTTGTTACTGAAATATAAACAAATATGTTACCCGTAGATGTGGCGGCGATGAGTGCGACAATGTATTTTCACTTTCCAAATACATAGAGTAAGTAGGGGAAATATTGCACTCAATCCAAATAAAGCATTTTTGGAAACATGTCCGTGCGTGTGTCTGTCTGTGAACAGCATAACTCAAAAATGAAAAGTCGTATAAACACCAAAATTGATATTTGTATTTAGTATCTTCCAAGGATGCTACACGAACATTTTCAAGAAAATCCTCCCCCAGACCACCCCTTACATATTCACTTTCTTAAAAATGGCTCTCACGATTTTGGTTAAAATATCATATGCTTAAGATATTTTCATTATGAGGCAGTATTTTTAACACTTGAATGATTTCAGACTAATTATATCATATATAAATTCAATAACAGCCCGTCTTGAAGCAATATGTGTATGTAATAATTTGTAAAATGTATGTAACAGTCATTGCATGTGCTTATATTATTGTAAACATGTTTAATAACGTTATGTGAATATATTAGGTAATTTAATAATGTAGGAGCTGTGAGAATAATAAGTTAAAAGTTGCTAACAATGAGGCAACAATGAGGTAATCTTGAGGCAACAATGAATTTGAAAGTTTAAATGCTACTAATCATTATTGGAGCAACAATAATGTAATTTTTGTGACAGTTTATAAAATAGCCATTCAACAGCCAGAAAAAGCTTTAGTTAAATGAAGGTATTCTATTGGAGTAGGATTAGCAAATCAGAAACCGAAAAGGAGAAAATTTTACAAATTTAGAGTTCAGTTGCCTGCAGATAGCGTTACTAACCAGACGCAAAAAGTGTCCTCAAGAAATATAATATGAATTCGTGTGAGACGAAAAATAAGTTTACGTGTTAAAAAGTGTAATTAAATAATAAAAAGAATCTCAAAGCTCTCTATATCAATGAAGAGTTATTTAAACCGTGTCAAGCATTCATAAAAGGAGCGAAATAAAATTATAATCTGTGTAACCTACATTCTTGTCGCATCACAACCCTGCCAAGATATCCATGAGTCTAAAATAAATACTGACGCAGCCGAGGCAAACATAAATATTAAATATTTAAAGAAACAGTTTAATTACAAAGTTAATATTTTTTTAAACTTGGGGCAAACACCACCTGAAAACACATTTGGGGCGAAGGCTATCGGAAACTGTTTACCCTACGTGCGGTTGCAACTACTACAATTTCGGCTCCCCAACAGTTGAAATACGATACAACTCCTTCAATACAAACTACTTCAAATTGACGCCCAAAGCGTGGTGCAAACAACGTAACGACAATATCTACTTCAATTACAAATGAAATGTATATCGTGAATTTTATGGGAATGTCCCCATAAGTCCTCTTCTTTGTGAATGGCTTTCCCATATTCTAAGATCTAGACAAAATTCTTCTACACAAAAAATGTAGATCTTGTTAAAACACACAATTTATTCATATACATTTTTTGTGGTCTCAATCATTTCCAAAAACATTCCTTGTTATTTGTTTTAATTTTCCAATACTTACACTTTTCTCAAATGGGAATTCGTTATTCGTTTTTTTATGCCCTGGACATACAAAGAGAATGGAATACTCCACATAGCAACCAGCTCTTAAAACATTTGACTATCGCTTAAAGTCTACCAATTCCCCTTGCATCTACAAGAAAATTAGCAATAAGATTAACATAACAAGAGTAGAGAAAATCTGTGTGTACAACTCATCAGTTTTATTTACTATCTACTACATTTAATTCAAATAAACCTTTGCATAAAAGCTCTTGTACAAACTATTTTTACAAACCCTTATTTCCCATCTAATTCATGTTAATCGAGATAAACATTTGTAAAAACTTAAAGCTTAAAAAACATAGTACATAAAAAACTGTGTGGTATAACGAAATCTACATTTTTTATAGTAGAATTTTGTCTATCTCTTATGCGAAAGTCATCCAGAATGAAGAGGACTTTTGGGAAAATTCCCAGAAAATTCAAGATTTGTCATGAAATTATCTTAAACATATGATAGTTTAATCAAAACCATTAGAACCATTTTTGAGAAAATCAATATTTCGAAAAAATGTTCCATGGAAAGAGTAGTCTGGGGTGGGGGATTTTCTTGAAAATCTTCGTGTCGCATCTTGGAAACTATTTAACTCTAATACCATGTTTGGTATTTATACAAATCTCACTTTTTAAGTTATTCTGCTTACAGACTGACAGAGGCACACACGTACAGACATTTTCCAAAAATGCTTTATTTGTATTTAGGGTACCTCAAAACATATATTTCTGGTGAAATCTCGGTATCGAATTTTTGGGTGGAATACAATACTTCCCCTACTTACTCTACGTAGTAGAGAAAGTAAAAATGTTTCCTTTTTACTTTCTGTACTACGTACATAGTAAGTAGATAAGGTGTTGTATTCCACCCAAATTTCGATACCGAGATTTCACCAGAAATACCTATTTTCAGGTCCCTTGAATAAAAAAAAACATTTTTAAAAAGTGTTTCCTGTATGCGTGCATGTGAGAGGGAGAGACAGACAGCATCATAATTCAAAAGTAAAAGTCAGATATATACTAAACTTGGTTTTAGGTTCACTACCTTCTAAAGAAGCGACATGAAGATTTTAAAAATTTCTCCTCACCCCAAACAAACGTTTACATGCGAGAATTTTAAAAATTTTGGCTTTATAAGATAGGATACTTTTAAATTTTTTAAAAATATTTACATGAAAAATAAAATGCATATCTTGAGTTTTCTGGGAATAGCCTTTGGGTACTCTACATTCGAAAGGATTTTTGAATACTCATGTATAACTAGTAATCGTTAAGTGGTAGACGAAAAAATACTACACAATAGCATGCATCTCTTTAAAATACACAATTTATTTCAAATAAGGTTTTTTGTAGCATCAGCCATTTCCGAGATATCCGTTATTAATTGTTCGAATCGTTCAATACATAGCCTTTCTTTTAAATCTCATCATATTTTCAGTTGTTTCTCGCGATGTCATGGAAACAATGGAATTTTAAGGCAGCGTATAGCACATTTGACTATCGCTATTCCCATAGTATCTATAACTAAATGTATAATGCAGCTATTTTCAGAAAGGTTTATCTCGTTTAAAATGAAGTAGATAGGAAAATAAACTTTCGTAAGAATAACTTGTGCACCCACTGATAAGCGATACAGGGTAGAGAAAGTCGTGTATGCTCAAGGAGTCTCAAGATGCATGTTTCTGGAGAAATCTCGGTATCGAATTTTTGGGTATAGTGCAATTCCTTGACTTGCTACAGGATAGTAGGGAACTTCAAACGCGTATTTTTGTCGAATATTGAAATCGAGTTTTGTTTCGATACAATAAATGTTCTATATGGACGTCTAGGAACGTATTTAAACATTCCTGTGAAATTGTTCGCAGACTGTAACCAGTTGTGCTATAACTCCCGTGAAAGTGCAAAAAGTTTGGCCATTCTTCAGAGCACAGTGTAACATTTTGATGAAATTCCCATGTTAACGTTAATAGTAACAGTAAATTGTTGGAGAGAGCCGTTAGAATGATAGAGAAACGCATGAAGTTTAACACCCGGGTGCGTTTTTATTGTTGCTGATACAAGCCGCCGCTGATGATGCTGTCTATAATTAAACAGTACCGTTAATTAAAACTCACAACGAGGCCGACACACACACACGGGTACCAACTTCACGCGTTAATTTCTTTGCTAATGAACTGTGTTTGTTGTTTAGTTATTTCATCAAGAGGGGCAAGCTCGTCCCCCTATCATGGCTGGTCTGTATGAAGTTGGCAATCATGTCGATTCTTTTCGTAAAGAAGAAATCCAATTCACTTAGCCAACGCCTGACCCAACGCCTTCTTCTGCGATGCTTTAATATTCAGAGCTTTAGGCCAAAGGTGTTTTAATCAAATTTCACAGAACCCTTCCCTGCTGTTCCTGGGGGGTCCTTCACTTCTGATTACTTTCGTACCGCAATAACATAGGTCCCAGTGGCGGCTGGTGCATTCCCTCAAAATGCAGGGAGCATCCTCCCTCCTGCCTTTGTTTACAAGGCAATGGAAACAGTATTGTTGTATTTTCCCTCCCTTGTATATGTGGTTGTCCCTTTCTCTTTATTGAGCGAGGCGGCTCCGCGGTAATATGCGAGGCTAGCATTCGGGAGGTCCAAGGTTCTTCTTTTTACTTTCTCTACTACGTATAGTAAGTAGGGGAAGTATTGTATTCCACCCAAAAATTCGATACCGAGATTTCACCGGAAATATATGTTTTGAGAACCCCTGAATCCAAAAAATGCATTTTTGGAAACATGTCCGTGTGTGTGTCTGTCTGTGAACAGCATAACTCAGAAACGAACAGTCGGATAAACACCAAACTTGGTTTTAGGCTCAGTATCTTCCAGAGATGCGACACGAAGGTTTTCAAGAAAATCCCCCACCCCAGATTACCCTTTACATGGAAGATTTTTCGAAAATTTTAATTTTCTCAAAAATGGCTCTAACGATTTTGATTAAAATATTATATGTTTAAGATATTTTTATGACAAATAAAATTTATATCTTGAATTTCCTGGGAATGTCTCCAAAAGTATTCTTCGTTGTGAACGACTTTTGCATAACTGGTAAACCATAAGAGATAGACAAAATTTTACTACACAAAAAATTTGGATCGCGTTAAAATACACAATTTATGTCTTATATATTTTTTTGTACAGTGAACCATTTTCGAGATATTGCTTGTTATTCCCTTAAATTTTTTAATACTTATTTCCTCAAATGGGAATTCGTTATTCATTTTTTTGTCTTGGGTATGCAAAGAGTTATAATCTGTGGCAAAGGGAATGGTGCTGCACCTAGCAACCAGCTATTAAGAGATATGTATGTGCTTAAAGGCTACTGTTTTTCTATATTGCCCTTGTAAATATATTTTCCCCTTACATCTACAAGAAAATTAGCAATAAGATAGAGTCTGCAAATGTTTATCTCGATTAACATGAAGTAGATGGAGAATAAGCGTTTGTAAAAATAGTTTGTACAAAAGTAGAGAAAGTCATGTGAGTGTAACATATCAGATTTTTTATGTACGATCTTTAACTGCTGTGGTCCGTAGTGTCCCACTTTTCTCTGAGGCAGTATCTTTAACACTTAAATAATTTCACTCTAATTATATTATCCAATATAAACACGTTAGTACGGTCATAATTGGATGGGGTGATTGATGGTCGACGATTATGCAGCGTGTTCTACAATCCCTGTCTTCCCTCTCTGAAGGCTTTTCACCATTCGAACACTCGAGTTCTCGAGAGACATGCTTCTCTAAAGTGTTTTTCGAGCCTCTAGGGAATTTCCGATGATTGGACCTCTTCCGCAGTAAGAAATTTGATGATAATTCGTTGTTCCACACTAACCGACACTTTCTCTTCACTCATCTCTCTTGTAGAGCTTAGACAAGACTGAACACGCTCACAACTGCCTGAGTGGGAGGGGAGGGAAGCAACTTCCACCTCCAGGTCAGCAACGTGCAGATTGGGGTTTTACGCTCGTAAAAAAACATCAGTCTCGTTCATTTTTAATCACCTTGTATGTAAGATTCGTATGTGCTAACGCAGTCAGTTCGCCAAGTGCAAATACACTTTGCAGAACGATTCCCGGCTGTAAAGGCTTCAGGCCACATTTAGTGTTCGGATTTGACTTCATCATCGGTGTTAAAAAGTGCTTACCTTTGAGTTGAAGGAACATGTGAAAATCACTTGGGGCAAGCTCCGGTGAATACGAGAAAACCTCTAAGTTGAATCTTGACCAGGCGGAGATCAGAAGATTCAACTGGGAAGTTTCGTCGCATCCTCCATATTCACCAGATCTTTTCCCAAGTGATTTTCAGTTCCCCTGACTCAAAGGTCATCTTGGAGGTAGCACTTCAACACCGTGACGAAGATCAATCAGAAGTGAACAGCTGGTTGGGAGCACAGGACCCGACCTGGTACAACATTGGCGTGGAAAAAGTTGTGTCACGTCCACAAAAATGCTTTAAAAAAGATGTTGACTATGTAAAAAATCTGATGTGTTACACTCACATGACTTTCTCTACTCTTGTACAATCTATTTTTACAAACGCCTATTCTCCATATGCTTTATGTTAATCGAGATATCGAGATGTCAATCTTATTGCTAATTTTCTTGTAGATGCAAGGGGAATATGGTAGCTTTTAAGCGATAGTCAAATATTTTAACGCTGGTTGCTATGTGGCGCATTCCATTCTCTTTGCAAGTCCAGGACATAAAAAAATGAATAACGAATTTGAGAAAAAGTATAAGTATTGGAAAATTTAAGGGAATAACAAGCAATATCTCGAAAACGGTTCACTCAACAAAAGAAATGTATATGACATAAGTTGTGTATTGTAACGAGATCTACATTTTTTGTGTAGTAAAATTTTGTCTATCTCTTATGGTTTACCAGTTATGCAAAAGTCGTTCACAATGAAGAATACTTTTGGAGACATTCCCAGAAAATTCGAGATATACATTTCATTTCTCATGACATTATCTTAAACATATGATATTTTAATCAAAATCGTTAGAGCCATTTTTGAGAAAATTAAAATTTTCGAAAAATGTTCCATATAAAGGGTAGTCTGGGGTGGGGGGATTTTCTTGAAAACCTTCGTGTCGCATCTCTGAAAGATACTGAACCTAAATACCAAGTTTGGTGTTTATCCGACTGTTCGTTTTTGAGTAATATAAACAAAACTAATTGAACATGATAAATGCTGCATAACGTTTTTTATAAAATAGGGTCACGAAACTACTACTGCAAACTTTGTCTCAATCAAAAAAGAAGTGAATAGAAGGATAAGCTTTTGTAGAAGAGCGAGTAGAGAAGGTCACGTGAATGTGACACATTAAGTTTATGTCTAAAACGAAGTGGATGGAAGAGTAAGGTTTTGTAAGTATAGTTGTAAAAGCGTGGGTAGAGAGAGAAGTTTTCAATTACACCCTTTATCCGCCAATGAAGAGGTAATTTACGTCCGTCAGATTGGCATCACTTGGTTCCCGTCCAAGATGACGGGCTGGCGCGTGGAAGTGCATAGCAACTGGAGTGCAGATGAATTATGCACCGCGCCGCATAACGCATGGGGTATTTAATTTGGGTATTGCTGCCTGTAGGACTTTTAATTTCCCCGGAGATCACGCGGAGGGGAGCATATTTAAATCCCTAGGGCTTTGTCCCTCTTGGAACAGCCACCAGATTCACTGAAACGAATGCTTCAAGCACCTCGTCAAGGCAGTAACGCGAAATTCCCTCTAATATCATCTAATTTCCCTACCATCTCCCGAAACTGCATTAATTATGCGTTCTTGGCAGGTAGTGGCACCCACCACCCACTTAAATATTTCCCGACGATACATTTTCTTAATGGCAAATGAATACGAAAGGATCAACCAATGTACCATTGACACATTTTTACTTTCCCTACTACCTCACTGTAACCCGTACAAAGAAAATGCAAACTTTTATGTCAATTTAATAATAAAAAAAGCTTATGTGATACACTCAAATGACTTTCTTACCCTCTAGCGTATATTAGTGGGCATACAAATTATTCTTCACAAGCTTATTTTTCTAACTACTACATTTTAATCCAAATAAATCTTAACGGAAATAGCTACATTACACATTGCGTTATAGATACAAAGAGAACAGTGATAGTCAAATGTTTAACAACTGGAACGCTATATGCTGGCCTTAAAATTCCATACTGTTTCCATGACATCGCGAGAAACAACTGAATGTTGACAGGCCTAAGAGAATGACCAAGAAATGAACAATCCTAACCTATAAATGCTGTTATTTCAGGAATGTCCTATGCCACAAAAAATTACTTGAAATAAATTGTGTATTTTGAAGAGATCTTCATTTCAAGTATAGTACATTTTCGTGTATCGTTTAACGTTTATCAATTATACAAGATGATATAAAATTCCTTTCGAATGAAGAGGACTTCACAGTCTATTCCCAGAAAATGTATATTCAGGATATACATTTTATTTGTCCTGTAAATATGTATAATATGTGGTATTTTAATAAAAATCTTTCGTTCATTTTTTATAAAATGATAACTTTCGAAAAATGTTTCATGTGAACTGTGCGGGGGACTTTCTTCAAAATCTTCGTGTCGCATCCTTGGACAATACTGAACTTGCATACAAAGTTTGGTATTTATCCGACTTTTCGTTTCAGAGTAGTGCCGTTGACAGACACACAGACACGGACCTTTTTCTAAACATCTGGTGTGTTGCAGTCACATGACTTTCTCTACTCTTGTACAAACTATTTTTTACAAACGCTTATTCTCCATATGCTTCATGTTAATCGAGATGTTAATCTTATTGCTAATTTTCCTGTAGGTACAAGGGGAATATGGTAGGCTTTAAGCGATAGTCAAACATTTTAAGAGCTGGTTGCTATGTTGCGCATTCCATTCTCTTTGCATGTCCAGGACTTGAAAAAAAAAATCTGATGTGTTACACTCACATGACTTTCTCTACTCTTGTACAAACTATTTTTACAAACGCTTGTTCTCCATATGCTTCATGTTAATCGAGATGTTAATCTTATTACTAATTTTCTTGTAGGTACAAGGGGAATATGGCAGACTTTAAGCGATAGTCAAGTCTTTTAAGAGCTGGTTGCTATATGGAGTATTCTATTCTCTTTGTATGTCCAGGACATAAAAAATGAATAACGAATTCCCATTTGAGAAAAAGTATTGGAAAATTTAAGGGAGTAACAAGCAATATCTGGAAAATCGTTCACTCAACAAAACAAATGTATATGAAAAATTGTGTATTTTAACGCGATCTACATTTTTTGTGTAGTAACATTTTGTCCATCTCTTATGGTTTACCAGTTATGCAAAAGTCGTTCACAATGAAGAATACTTTTGGAGAAATTCCCAGAAAATTCGAGATATACATTTCATTTGTCATGAAAATATCTTAAACTAATGATATTTTAATAAAATTCGTTAGCTATTTTAAGAAAATGAAAACTTACTAAAATGTACTTTGTAAGGGATAGAGGGGAATTTAATTTAATATCTTAATGTGACAACCTCGGAAAATACTGAATTCAAATATCGGGTTTGATATTTAACTAACTTTTTGAGTTATGCTGTTCACAGTCAGACAGACATGCAGACGGACATGTTTCCAAAAATGCTTTACTTGGACTCAGGGCACCTTAAAACATGTATTTCCTGTGATATCTCGGTATCAAATTTTCGGGTGGAATTGAATACTTCCCCTAATTACTATACGTAGAAGGGGAAGTTAAAATTCTCGACCACAGAAGCACCGAGGCAATGTCCTACAATATTGATGAATCTAACGTATTCCATTTCTCTTATATTACGTAAATTCACATTCCCCATTCTTTGCACTTTTCTACCCGCTACTACGTTGGAGACCCGAAATAAAGTAGGCTGAAAATGACATTCCACTTGTAACCACACTGCACAATTCGGTATCCAGTCACATGTTACAGACAGGTGAAATTAAATTGTTAGCAGTTGGTATTAGCGACACATGGCATTCCTCAGACACTCGTGAGGGCATGCCGGGCCGTTACGTAAGTTGCCGGGGATCTCGTCTTGCCAAAGGGCGCTCCTGTATACAAAAGGATAATTACTTAATACAACTACCAAGTGATGATGCCAGTCCCCATAGCAACGCTGCGTGCGGCGACGCCTCCACCCACACAGGCGGATGTTTTTAACGATTTTATCAGCCCTATCATTTAATGAGAAAACACAAAAATGTTTACATAAATGCGCCCTTATTTACAGCTATGCTAAACTGTTTCCAATATTTTGGTTTCCATTCGCGTTAGCGCTAGCGTGACGGAAATAACACGTGTAGCTTTTACCTGGTTCAAACCAGCATTCACAGGAGCGCTTTGCAAATCTGTGTGTTACATTCACGCGGATTTTTCTACCCTCTATCTTTATTAGTTGGTATACAAACTATTCTTACTAAAGCTCGTTACTTCTCTACTACGTATAGTAAGTAGGGGAAGTATTGTATTCCACCCAAAAATTCGATACCGAGATTTCGCCGGAAATACATATTTTCAGACCCCCTGAATCCAAAAAAAAAAAAAAACATTTTTGGAAACATGTCCGTGTGTGTGTCTGTGTGTCTGTGAACAGCATAACTCAGAAACGAACAGTCGGATAAACACCAAACTTGGTATTTAGGTTCAGTATGTTCCAGAGATGCGACACGAAGGTTTTCGAGAAAATCCCCCCACCCCAGATTACCCTTTACATGGAACATTTTTCAAAAATTTTAATTTTTTAAAAAATGGCCTTAACGGTTTTGATTAAAATATCATATGTTTCAGATATTTTCATGACAAATGAAATGTATATCTCCAATTTTCTGGGAATGTCTCCAAAAGTATTCTTTATTCTAAACGACTTTTGCATAACTGGTAAACCATAAGAGATAGACAAAATTGTACTACAGAAAAAATGTAGATCGCGTTAAAATACACAATTTATGTCATATAGATTTTTTTTGTTGAGTGAACCATTTTCGAGATATTGCTTGTTATTCCCTTAAGTTTCCAATACTTATACTTTTTCTCAAATTCGTTAATCATTTTTTTTTTGTCCTGGTAATGCAAAATATTTGACTATCGCTTAAAGCCTACCAATTCCCCTTGCATCTACAACAAAATTAGCAATAAGATTAACATCTCGATATCTCGATTAACATGAAGCATATGGAGAATAAGCGTTTGTAAAACTAGTTTGTACAAGAGTAGAGAAAGTCATACGAGTTAGACACATCAGATTTTTTTAAAGCGTAATTGTTTCTTACGCCTACGATATTGGTGTGTTCCTGACAGGCGGTTAACTCTGCGAGAGAACATGGAAAAGTGGTACCACACAGCGGAGCGCTAACACCAGACTTAGCGAACACAAAAGAAACTGCCGCCTGGGCCATACAGAAAAATCGGCAGTCGCCGAACATGCCATTGAAGCCAAGGGCGAACACATTATTAGATTTCAGGACACCAACATTCTTTCCTCCATAAAGCATTACCATACCCGGCTACAACGCGAAGCAATAGAGATTTATAAACATCCCAATAATTTCAATAGGAAAGAATAAGCATTGAAACTCAACAGTAACTGGCATCTAGTCATCAAAAACAAGAAAGGTCATACTAAACCGAAAAACACTGCGAGCCAATCGGAAGAGAGCAACAACACAGCCGGCGCCAGCCCCCTCATACCAGCGGGCCAATCAGCAGAGAGCGCCCACACTATAAAGAGAGCGGCACTAACGGCCAACGCATCAGACGCTGCGATACTTTCACCGAGAAGACTTCGTCCGCGCCACTGAAGATGTCCACCGCAGTTGTGGACGAAACGTCTGGGAAATCTTTTTTCAGCAGACCACGGCATAACAGCCCGGAAAATCATATTAGTTATAATTGTGACTCCGGCCGTGAAAACCTACGTTCTTACAAAACTGCAAGATGTTTATAATTTGCATTCAATTGACCGACAGATGAAACATTATGTGCGCAACTTACAGGAAATGATTGCAGAGAATAGTATTCTGGCTAATCTACTTATGTTAATGAAGCACAGTTCCATTTAAACTTCCGATATTGGTCAGACCCAACCCTCACTTGCTTCATGAAATTCTACTGCAGAGCCCTAAAGTTAGTGTGGTAAGCTGTAACGAAATTTGGAATTATTGGCCCATAATTTTTCCAGGATCCGCAGGGCAGATACTACATGGTTCCAGAAAGATGTGGCTATTACCCATACAGCCAATATCAGCCTGACCAAATTCCAACAGCTGTTTCCAGTTTCTCGCTTTGGTGACATCCAGATCCCTTGACATATCAGTTCCAAATTTCTTTCTTTGGGGATACCTCAAGAAGGTTTTCTTCCACTAGTTACGAGACAATTGCAGAATTAAAGGCGTCTATTCGTCAATAAATTGCAGACATTCCACGCGACATGCTGACAAATGTGATGATTCCCGAGTCGACTGCATACCTTTGAAGTGAATGTAGGAGGACATTTAAGGAATGTAGTTTTCATCAAATGTCAAAGTGTAGACATTGTTTTCAACTAAACTGCACTTCTATGCATGCAACCATTCTTGTTTGATTGTTCCTTTTGTAATGCCAACTTGGCTCCATCCAGTATTTTGTCGCGGTAACTTTCATGTTATCTTATTGCTAAGCGCCTGTTATTGTTTTACTATTTTGAGTTCTTTGTCCTCCGGCTAGCTATTATTACTCAGTCGAGCAAATCTCTTGAACAGGGTGTGTAAACGGAAAGGAGTTGTTACTAAAAGATCACTGATAAAAGAATTTGTTTTTACACTTTTATTGCCGCCACACTTCATTAATTTCACATATTTACTCTTGATACACGCCCGACAGAAACTGTTATATTTTCGAATGTAACTATAATCACTTATTTGCCGCTCATTATTAATTCTAGTATTTCACATTTTGTAACTAACTTTACAACGCGAGAGATTCTGTAGAACTGCGCGACGTGTAACCCGTGAATGATTCTGTAGAACTGTGCGACGTGTAACCTGTGAATGATTCTGTAGAACTGTGCGACGTGTAACCTGTGAATGATTCTGTTGAACTGAGCGACGTGTAACCTGTGAATGATTCTGTTGAACTGTGCGACGTGTAACTTGTGAATGATTCTGTTGAACTGAGCGACGTGTAACCTGTGAATGATTCTGTAAAACTGAGCGACGTGTAACTTGTGAATGATTCTGTTGAACTGAGCGACGTGTAACTTGTGAATGATTCTGTTGAACTGAGCGACGTGTAACCTGTGAATGATTCTGTTGAACTGTGCGACGTGTAACCTGTGAATGATTCTGTTGAACTGAGCGACGTGTAACTTGTGAATGATTCTGTTGAACTGAGCGACGTGTAACTTGTGAATGATTCTGTTGAACTGTGCGACGTGTAACTTGTGAATGATTCTGTAAAACTGAGCGACGTGTAACCTGTGAATGATTCTGTTGAACTGTGCGACGTGTAACCCGTGAATGATTCTGTTGAACTGTGCGACGTGTAACTTGTGAATGATTCTGTAGAACTGAGCGACGTGTAACTTGTGAATGATTCTGTTGAACTGAGCGACGTGTAACTTATGAATGATTCTGTAGAACTGAGCGACGTGTAACCTGTGAATGATTCTGTTGAACTGAGCGACGTGTAACCTGTGAATGATTCTGTAGAACTGAGCGACGTGTAACTTGTGAATGATTCTGTTGAACTGTGCGACGTGTAACCTGTGAATGATTCTGTAGAACTGAGCGACGTGTAACCTGTGAATGATTCTGTTGAACTGTGCGACGTGTAACTTGTGAATGATTCTGTAGAACTGAGCGACGTGTAACCTGTGAATGATTCTGTTGAACTGTGCGACGTGTAACTTGTGAATGATTCTGTAGAACTGAGCGACGTGTAACTTGTGAATGATTCTGTTGAACTGAGCGACGTGTAACTTGTGAATGATTCTGTAGAACTGAGCGACGTGTAACCTGTGAATGACTCTGTTGAACTGAGCGACGTGTAACTTGTGAATGATTCTGTAGAACTGTGCGACGTGTAACCTGTGAATGATTCTGTTCAACTGTGCGTTACCCGTCTCTGGCACGGAATTTGTACTCCCTCACCCCGGTATGCCTAACATTATAACAGAGCTGCTATTGGTTAATAAAGCGCGCCAACATTAGCGCCTGTTTTGTCAGCCAATCACAATTACTAACACATATGCTCAAGTGAAGATATTCCCTCCATTTCTAAAGAAAGGCATGCTACTCTGACGTCATTTGTTTGTCTCTTCTAATTGATAAACAACTCACACTCTCGCTCATTGTTACCCGCTCCTATTGTCAGTTTCAGTGAGGCCGTGTAATCTTATTTCCTAACAATGCTTATAATTAACAAACACCTCAAATCATTGTCATACAATAATGTTAATTTACACTGCAATCACTCTGGTATTCACAGTGTTGTGATATAAAATACTGCCTCAATTTATAAATGTCACACTTGCGGACTGGTCACTTGATTTCTTTACATTTATTGTGCGAGTTCCTTTGGCCGTTATAGATTAGTTTTATTATTTTCTATACTAAGTACAGTAAATAGGGGAAGTATTGCATTCCACCAAAAAATTCGATACTGATATTTCACGGAAATACATGTTTTGAGGTGTCCTGAGTCCAAAAAGCATTTTTGAAAACATGTTCTGTGTGTGTCTGTGCCACGCAATGAACACCATAACTCAAAAACGAAAAGTCGGATAAATACTAAACTTGGTGTTTCAGTTTAGTATCTTCCAAGGATGCGACACGAAGATTTTCAAGAATATCCCCTCAGCCCAGTCTCGCCTTTAGATGAAACATTTTTCGAAAATTTGAATTCTCAAAAATGCCTCTAACGATTTTGATTAATCATACGTTTAAGATATTTTCATGACAAATGAAATGCATATGTTGAATTTTTAAGAAATGTCCCCAAAAGTCTTCTTCATTCTGAATGAATTTCGTATAACTGGTAAACCGTAAGAGATAGACAAAATTTTACTGCACAAAAAATGTAGATCTCGTTAAAATACAAAATTATTTCCTATGTATTTCTTTGTCCATTGAACCATTTCCGAGAAATTCCTTGTTATTTGTTTTGAATTTTCCACTACATATACTTTTTCTCAAATGGGAATTCGTTATTCATTTTTTTTATGTCCTGGACATACAAAGAGAATGGAATGCTCCACATAGCAACCAGCTCTTAAAAATTTGACTATTGTTTAAAGTCTACCATATTCCCCTTGCACCTACAAGTAAGTTAGCAATAAGATATTCCTGCAAAGGTTTATCTCAACTAAAATGACATAGGTGGAGAATACGGTTTGTAAAATTAGTTTGTGCAAGAATAGTGAAAGTCGTGTGAGTACAATACATCAGATTTTTTTTGTAAGCTTTAAGTAAATTGTTAAGTTGTTCAGGCTATTCTCAGAAAATGAATTGTGTTTGATATGCAAATATCTTAAACTATAGTATTTTATGAAACATCGTTATAGCCGTTTTTCATGAAATAAAAAATAACAAACATGTTTCTATACAAAAGTAGCTTGGGGTGTGTGAATTTTCTTAAAAATGTTTATGTTGCTGGATGTTCCGGAAACTATATACCACACACATATATACCAGATAATAAAAAAAATTATTCCATGTTTAACAGGTGGTAGTGTGGACCAAAACAAAAAAAAATGTCCAGTAAACATGGGTTCTAAAATGCATACCTTAAGAGATATGATCACTTGTTCATCTTCGCTATTGTGAGACAACATATATTCTACCGCAAGCTCTTTGCTATTACGTATGACCTACAGCACGTGTTAAACAAATGAGGACACATTACTTTGTGTCTGTCCATAGATACAGCATGAAATAAAAATCTGTTAGTATTGTTGCTGTAAACCATATTCACAGTTACGGTTAAGTGCAAAGCATTTTCTTCTTAGCTCTAATGGAATCAGTTTGTGTTTTGATAAGTTTATGAAATGCTTTTACATTGTAGTTTTATCTTGAAATATTAGGGTATGTTACGCCCATTAATGATGTAGAAATACTACAGGAAGGCGTCATCAATGCCTGCCAGAGCATCCGTGACCAACCTGGAGTCTTTCAGAGAGTGCTTGATTCCCTAAGATGTCAGACAGAAGCACGCCTTACTATGAATGGGCACCACCTTCAGCGATGGTTCATAATTACAGGGCGTATGTAATTGCAAGCTTATTGCATTACAAGCTATATTGTTTCACAGTAACAGAGTAATGTGTTCTCATTTGTTTACTGCACTCTAGGTTATACGTAATAGCAAAGAGCTTGCAGCAGAAGAGGTGTTTCGCAGTGGCGAAGATGAACAAGTGCTTATAGCTCTTAAGGTATGCATTTTAGAGCCCATGTTTACTGGACATTTTTTCTTGTTTTGATTCATACTACCACCTCTAAAAATATGGAATACATGTTTTAACATCCGGTGTACATGTGCGTGCCTTTTTTCTAAAAATATGTGTTGCGTCCATATGACTTTCTCTACTGACTCTCCTTACAACAGATTATTCTTCTATCTACTTCTTGTTAATCAAAATTAATTTTCGTTATAATCTACACATTTTGTTGTAGGTATAAGAAGAATACAATAGGCTAAAGCGATAGTCAGATTTTTAGAGTGTATCGCTATTTGATGACTTTAAAATTCCATGCTTTTTGGACGACCACAACAAAAACTGTACAACGATTTACCACTTAAAGAGAGTTTTAAAACACCAACTAATAACAAAGAATATCTCAGAAATGGTCAACGCCATGAAAAAATGTTACTTGTGTGATTCAACGAGATCTGTGTTGGCACAAATTGTTAGTTGTCTGCCGTTTATAAAAATTGTTAATTTCTCCAGAGTTTAAGTAAATTATTAATCTTAATTTTAATTCTTCATTGAAGAAGTGTCTAAAGTTTATGTTCTATTTTGCGAGATATTTATTTATAGTATCATGGAAATTCATTACAGCTGTGTTGATTGTTTAATGACCAGGCTAGCGTGAGGTGGGAAACTCAGAATATACAGTTAAATGGGACAAAAGGCATAAATTACATTTATTATCTTCATTCCTGTAATAACAAATTATGTATTGTTACTCCCAAGTTTATGAGATTAATAATTTTGGAATTCATGCTGCATATGATGGTGTATATATTGTTTTGTGAAAAGCCTTTGTTAAATAAACCCAACACATAGACTGCCTGTTTTCATTAAGTGCTTGGAGGCCATTCCTGTTACCTGGTATGAGCCTGGCTGTTACCCCATGAGCAAGGTTCGCACGCTCACTAACAGTTCCATTTAGATAAACAAAATACGAGACACGTTAGTGCAATCAAAGGCTTGAAATTCCATACCCTTCCCATAACATCGCGAGAATCAACTTAATAACGGCAGGACTTTAGAAAAATGATAAAGTGTTGCAAAATCCAAAACCAATGTTAACGATATGTTGGATATGACTTATGCCACTTAAAACGTTTTGTGAAATAAATTGTGATTTTAAAAGAAATCTGCATTTTTTTTACGTATTTAGTTTCTTATGTTTGAGCCGTTTTACGAAAGTACATAAAATTCCTCCCGAATGAAGAGGACTTCACAAGCTATTACAAGAAAATTCAAGGTATAGATGCTTTGTAATGCAAAAATCTTAAACATTGAAGCAGGTAGTTGCTGCTACGTATGGATGCCAGTTTTAAGTTGCGGTTTTCTTTACGTTGTTTGCACCATGTATGCAAAGAAGGTCATATTGAAGGAGTTGTATTATAGTTCAACTTTTGGGGAGCCGAACTTGAAATTCGTTGCAATTGCACGTATAGTACCCGGTTTCCAGTAGCCTTCGCCCGAAGTTTAAAAATATTAGCTTTGGAATTTGACTGTTTTCTTTAAATATTATATTTATGTTTGCCTCGGCTGCGTCAGTATATGTTAGAGACACGTTTCTCTTGGCAGGATTTTGGTACGACTAAGAATGTAGGCTTACACGGATTTTAAGTTTTAATTCACTCCTTTTTGTTAATCCTTGACACAAATTAAATAGCACTTCACTGATATAGAGAGCTGCGAGGTTCTTTTATTTAATACTTGCACTTTTTAACACGTATACTATTTTCGTCTCACACAAATACGTAATTAATTTCTCGAGGACATATCTCGCGTCTGGTTAGAGCACTGTTTGGAGGCAACTGAATAGATTTCAACCGTCTAAACTTGTAAATTTCTGTATTTCAAGTCTCTGAATGGCTAATCCTACTCCAATAGAATACCTGCATTAACTAAAGCTTTTTCTGGATGCTGATTGGCTATTTTTTAAACTGTCCTAAAATTTACATTATTGCTGCTCTAATAATGACTAGTAGTATTATTAAACTTCCTTACTCATTATTGCCTCAAGGTTACCTCATTGTTACCTCATTGTTAGCAACTTTAAACCTATTTATCACAGCTCCTACATTATTAAGTTACGTAATATATTCACATATCATTATTGAACATGTATACAATAATATAAGCATATGCAATGACTGTTACATACACTTTATAAATTATTACATACACATATTGTTTTAAGGCGGACTGTTATTGAATTTACATATTATATAATTAGACTGAAATTATTTAAGTGTTAAAAATACTGCCTCAACATCTATAATTTTAATAAATATAGTTAGCACCGAGCGAAGTGGCGCCGCAGTAACCTCTCTTTGAGAGGTCCCAAGTTCGATTCTCGGCGACTAACTCTGAGCTAAGGGCTTTTTTGGTTTTCCCGGGTGGGTAGGAAAATGCTAAAGTGGTTCATCTTCTTCTACGACACTCCTGCCCTCCCCCATTACCTGTACCCGGGTCGCCGATGGAGGTGGGTGTGTGCTCTGTGGAAGCATCATCCTGACCTCGTCCAGGAATCGTTCGGCGAGAACCCGCCTCTGGGTGCTTTCGGGCGGGAGCTGTTTCGAGGGACCCCCGGAGACTTGGGGCCCTATAGAATGGGCTCGGTCGGCATCCAATCTGGAAACATTAGGGACCCCGTGCGTACTTGGCCCATCGACATCGGAATCTGGTCGCCCTTGGGTCTCTCCCCTCAACCCTCCTTCCCGGAGGTCAAGGTAGAACCACAAAGGACCACCTGAATTGCGTGAGGTGCCCTCCGTTTGTCTGTAACTTTAGGTTTATTATCGTTAGCCATATTTGAAAAAATAAAGAAATGTTTTCCATGCAAAGAATAGACTAGAGTGGGAGAATTTTCTTGAAATTCTTCACGACACATTTTTCAAAGACGCCTAAACTTAAACATAAAGTTTGCTATCTATCAGGGTTTGCTTTTTGAGTTGTTACACACAAACAGACACAATCACCTTTTTTAAACATTATTTTCTTCGATTCAGGGGACTTTAAAACATGCGTTTCCGGCGAAATCTCTGTACCATGATTTTTATAGGAATTGAATACTTCCCCTACCTACTAGGACGTGCTACAGAAAGTAAAAATTCTCTTTTTGAGTTCTGAAGAACTGAAAACATACCTTTTGGTAAAATCTAGAGAGTAGATAGAGAAACGATTGCATTCAAACCAAAAATTCAATGCCGAGTTTTCAACGGAAATACATGTTTTGAGACCCCCTGAATCCCAAAGAAAAGCATTTTTGGAAACATGTCCGTGTGTGTGTGTGTGTGTGTGTGTGTGTCTGTGAACAGCATAACTCCAAAACGAAAAGTTGGATAAGTATTAAACTTGGTATTTAATTTCAGTACTTACCAAGGATGCGACATGAAGATTTTAAAGAAAATTCCCACCTAACTCTTACACGGAATACTTTTTAGAAAGTTTTGATATGGCTATAAAGATTTTGATTAATTCACCATATATTAAATATATCTATAAGACAAATAAAATGGTTATCTTGAATTTTCTAGGAACAACCTGTGAAGTCCTCTTCATTCCAAAGAAATTTTGTGAAATTAATCTTGTATAACCAGTAAACGTTAAGCAATAGACGAAAACGTACTATACAAAAAGAGTATATTTCTTTAAAACACACAATTTATTTAAAACGAGTTTTTGTGGCATAAGCCGTTTCTGAGATAACCGTTATTAATGGTTCAAATAGTTTACTTCTTGGTCATTCTGTCAACATTTAGTTGTTTCACGCGATGTCATGAAAACAGTATGGAATTTTAAGGCCAGCATATGGCGTCCAGTTTGAAGCACTAATTTTTGAGTAGCTAAATAAAATTATAATCATAGGGAGAATAAATATCAATAACATAAGGTTAATGTTAAATAAAATTGGAAAGCAAGTGTGACTGTAAATTTGTCAAAGGGTTGAGATAAACAGTGGCATCAGCGGCCGGAAACGGGTGGTTTTTCCCTCTATTGTTAAGTGTCGCGTTAGGTTGCTGGAACGAAGATGTGTAGAAAAGGGTAATGTTCGCCAAAACCCCGATAGCTTTAGGCATCCAATGAAAGAAGCTAGAAATCAGGTGATGGTAGAATGGGGAGATAGAAAATATGAAATAGAGAAACAGGAGAGTTTAGAACACACACACACACACACACACACACACACACACACACACACACACACTTGGCCGTGGTAGTTCCTTGGAGATGGTTCTAAGAAAATGTGTCGGCGGATAGGTGCGATGATATGAAACGTAGCAATAAGGGAATGCGCGTGTGTGTCGAAGTAATACAGGAATAAAATATTAAGACGGTGATGGGAAATAAACGAGCAGGAAAACAAAACAGTCGTATTCACCACTAACCCGAGATCCAAGATCCATACAAAAATCCCTGAGCTAGTACCGAACCCGGGACCATTCCTACAAATCCTGTGCCTAAAATAGCCACATACTACCGCAAATTGGCGCCCAGCGTGGGTCTAGGATCAAACCAAAGGAGATCACCGCAAGTTCTTAAACATTTGACTATCGCTGTTCTCTTAGTATCTATAAAGAAGTGTGTAATGTAGCTGTTTCTGTATTTCTGGTATTTATCTGGATTAAAATGTAGTAGATAAAAGATAAACTTTAGTAAGAGTAGCGTGTATACGTACTAATAAAGATAGAGGATAGAGAAAGTCATGAGAATGTACCACATCAGAAATGTTTTTAATTAGAATACAACACTAGTATAGGAAGTTTCTGAGAAAGTATATAAACAGTCTGGAACTCGTATGTAAACGCATCACGTGTTTTGTTATGTATGCGAAAGCAAATCTATGAACGCCAAGTTAACTGCTGTGGATTAGACAGTCAGCGAGCTCGAGCAAGGATTGCAGTGAAGCCAACCTAATACAATTTGAGAGGAAGCGCGAGAGTGAACATCTCCCGAAGAATTCATACCCCAGCGCGTCCGTCTCCTCCCCTTTTTATTTATTTTTCTTTTCTTGGCTGTCTCTCTGATGAAGGAGTAATGACGAACGGGCCAATATGGCCGTCACGTCTGCGCCCAACCCTCAGGGGACACACACCAGATCTAATAATATCCGTAACAAATTAGTTGCTTGGTGACTACTGGAGAAATCGTGTCTGCTTCAGCGAGGAAGCCAACATTTTTATTTTCTTCCTTGGACCCGTCCGGTAGATATCCCGACACTGCAAGCATTTATACGTTACATCACCACACAAACAATTAATAATAATTAAAATAATAAACGTTTTCATTAATTTGGAAAAATTCGGTGGAATGGCTGGACTCGAAAAATCATTAGGCCAAGATTCCACAGTCAGTACTGTAGAAGGTGTTTCGTTGAATTATTACTTTCCCCACGCTTTGGGAGACAATTTGAAGTAGTTGCAACCGTACGTATGGTAAAAAGTTCCGGTACCCTTCGCCTCAAATGTACTTTACGGTGGCCTTTGCTCCAAAAAATGTTTAAACAATATTAACTTTGTAATTTTTGACTGTTTCTTTAAATATTATGTATTTATGTTTGCCTCGGCTGGGTCAGTATTTATACCTTTTTAGAGACACGAATGTCTTAGCAGGGGTTGGTGCGACTGAAGAATATAGGCTTACACAGATTATAATTTTACTTCACACCTTTTATTAATAATTGATACGATTTAAATAACACTTCACTGATATAAAGAGAGCCTTGAGATTTTTTTTATTAAATACTTGCACTTTTTAAAACGTAAACTATTTTCGTCTCACACTGAATACGTATTAAATTTCTCGAGGACGCATCTCGCGTCCGGTTAGGAACACTGTCTACAAGCAACTGACTTCTGAATTTGTAAATTTTGCTCCATTTTAGTTTCTGATTGGCTAATCCTAGTCCAATAGAATACCTTCATTTAACTCAAGGTTTTTCTGGTTGTTGATTGGCTATTTTATAAACTGTCTCAAAAATTACATTATTGTTTCCAAGAATCACACGTAGGATTATTAAACTTTCAAATTCATTATTGCCTCAAGGTTACCTCATTGTTAGCAACTTGAGACCTATTTCTCACAGCTCCTACATTATTAAATTACGTAATACATTCACATAACATTATTACACATGTATACAATAATATAAACGTATATAATGACTGCAATATATACTTTTTATATACTTTTACATACACATATTGAATTTATATATTATATAACTAGAGTGACATCATTTAAGTGTTAAAAATACTACTTCAGTTTCGGTTATGAATGATCAAAACGCCAAAAGCTTTCATTCCTTCTGAAATATTCTCAGCTACCAGGAATGATGGCCTTTGTCAAGGATAGTCGTTGGTAAGGAGTCGAACTAGGTCGTACTCAACTAGAACAGGATTTATTAAGCAAACTGACATAGTGTCCTGTAGATCTCTCTTGATGTGATTCCACCGCACTTACCGTTTTAGGGCTATTTATACAGATCTGAAGGCAAGTGCTGGGAGTGTTGGCTCTTGGCAACAGATAGTTACATACGCTTGAGAATGTTCTAGAATAATGTCACGCAGTATTTCCTTATAAGGACATACACACATGTGGGCACACAGGACATTCATGCCTGTACAGCTCCAACTCTCGACCCTTGACCTGCCATATGACAATTCCTTAGCAAGAGGACAGACTTCTTAACACTGGTTCGTTTTATACAGAATTACTAAAATCTCTTTTCTTTACAAATTTGTGACATACATTGCATACTCTTGTTGTTTTCTATACTACGTATAGTAAGTAGGGGAAGTATTGTATTCCACCCAAAAATTCGATACGGAAATTTCACCAAAAATTTATGTTTTGAGAATCCCTGTTTCCAAAAAAAGAATTTTTGGAAACATGTCCGTGTGTGTGTCTGTGAACGCATAACTCAGAAACGAACAGTCGGATAAACACCAAACTTAGTATTTAGGTTCAGTATCTTCCAGAGATGCGACACAAAGGTTATCAAGAAAATCCCCCCACCCCAGATTACCCTTGACATGGAACATTTTAGGAACATTTTAATTTTCTCCAAAATGGCTCTAACGATTTTGATTAAAATATCATATGTTTAAGATGTTTGCATGACAAATAAAATGTATATCTCGAATTTTCTGGGAATGTCACCAAAACGACACTTTTGTATAACTGGTAAACCATAAGAAGTAGACAAAATGTTACTACACAAAAACGTATATCTCGTTAAAATTTACAATTTATGTCATATACATTTTTTGTTGTTGAGTGAACCATTTTCGAGAAATTGCTTGTTACTCCCTTAAATTTTTCAATACTTATTTTCTCAAATGGGAATTCGTTATTCATTTTTTTGTGTTGTATATGCAAAGAGTATTAATCTGTGGCAAAGAGAATGGTGCTGCACATAGCAACCAGCTATTAAGAGATATGTATGTGCTTAAAGGCTACTGTATTTCTATATTGCCCTTGTAAATACAAAACAAGGGGAACATAGTAGGCCTTAAGCGATAGTCAAATATTTTTAAAACTGGTCGCTCAGTGTAAAATGTGGTTTTCTTTGCATCTCAAAACATCGTTTCTGCAAATGTTTATCTCGATTAATATGAAATATGTGGAGAATAAAAGTATGTAAAAATAATTTGTACAAGAGTAGAGAAAGTCATGTGAGTGTAACACATCAGATGTATACAGTTGTATTCACACACAAATCATACATACATGTTATACGTCCTTCCTTGTGAGAAAAGCACAGTTCCAAACAAGGCTCCAGATTAACGTAAAGCGTTAAATTTCAGATAATGGTAGATTATAATACATGGGGTAGAAGTATGGTTTTATTTTGCGAGTAGGAATGTTAGCGAAATGAAGGCATATACTGTGGCATATACTGTTTTTAAGACAGCGCTTGAATTTGTAAAATATTAATAATATTATATTGATTCCTGAAACTAACAGAGCTCACGTTTAGAACAACTTTCTTGAAACAAGAGAAATTATATTAAAAATTTGATGTGTTACACTCACATTTTCTGCTGTTGTACAAACTATTTTTACAAACGCTTATTCTCCATCTACTTCATGTTAATCGAGTAGGTGCAAGGGGTATATGGTAGGATTTAAGCGATAGTCAAATGTTTTAAGAGCTGGTTGCTATGTGAAGCATTCCATTCTCTTTGTATCTCCAGGACATAAAAATGAATAACGAATTCTCATTTGAGAAAAAGTATTGGAAAATTTAAGGGAATGACAAGCAATATCTCGAAAATGGTTCACTCAACAAAACAAATGTATATTATATAAATTGTGTATTTTAACGCGATTTACATTTTTTGTGTAGTAAACTTTTGTCTATCTCGTATGGTTTACCAGTTACGCAAAAGTCGTTCACAATGAAGAATACTTTTGGAGACATTCCCAGTAAATTCGAGATATACATTTCATTTGTCATGAAAATATCTTAAACATATAATATTTTAATCAAAATCGTTACAGCCATTTTTGAGAAAATTAAAATTTTCGAAAAATGTTCCATGTAAAGGGTAATCTGGGGTGGGGGTGGGGTGATTTTCTTGAAAACCTTCGTGTCGCATCTCTGGAAGATACTGAACCTAAATACCAAGTTTGGTGTTTATCCGACTGTTCGTTTCTGAGTTATGCTGTTCACAGACAGACACACAGACAGACATGTTTCCAAAAATACTTTTTTTTTTTGGATTCAGGAGGTCTCAAAACATATATTTCCGGTGAAATCTCGGTATTGATTTTTTGGGTGGAATACAGTACTTCCCCTACTTCCTATACATAGTAGAGATAGTAATAAATATAAAATTAAACAAGAAATTCTTTTAATAAGATGCTCTAAAACCAAAGTCATGTTTTTAAAATTTTCTCCAGTTTGCGTCCGCTTAAAAACAAACATTTTTTTCGTTCGTGTGGTAACAACAAGGAGATAACTTTTATAATATGCATTAACTAAGCAGTATAATTATTTTACCACTGTGAGGCAATGTAAACAGCAGCCATCTTTGTAAATACGGAATTAAAAACGTGGAAAACACAATCTTGAACTTCCTGGTACATTTCAAGCTAAGTGTTTTCTTTCAGAAGTGGAATCTCTTTTCATTTGAGCCATGTCCTGGTCATTAACTCGAGACTTTGTTTACTTTTGCAGTATTCAGAACGTTCCCCAGCACTTGTCAGTTTTCACCACTGTATTCATACATCCATCATCACTCTCTTCATCTATCCAATTATTTCTCGCGTTTTTACAGACCTTCTTCGTAAAGCATCTATCTTCATTGCTGGCGAGGAACCCTCGTGTACACTCCCGTGCACAAGTCAGCGCTCTGGGTACCCATTGTTTTAAAAACGTTAAGAGAGCTATCATTAGGGGTGGAAAATAATGAAAATGCATCATCTACCTCCATCTGAGAGCAACAGGGATTACTTAGAATGCAACTAGTGCCAAAAATTGTTTCATAAGTAATATATTTGCAAGATTTGCACAATATATGAAAGTATGTTCCATTCATATTGAGGCAGTATTTTTAAACACTTAAATGATTTCAGTCTAATTAAATAATATATAAATTCAATAACAGCCCACCTTAAAGCAATATGTATATGCAACAATATATAAAAAGTGTATATTACAGTCACTGTGTATGTTTATATTATTGTATATATGTGTAATAATGTTTTGTGAACGTATTACTTAATTTAATAATGTAGGAGCTGTGAGAAATAGGTCAAAAGCTGCTAACAATGATGTAACAATGAGGTAACCTTGGGACAATAATGAATTTGAAAGTTTAATAATGCTACTTGTGATTCTTGGAAACAATAATGCAATTTTTGTGACAGTTTATAAAATAGACAATCAACAACCAGAAAAAGCTTTAGTTAAATGAAGGTATTCCATTGAGCAGAATTAGCCAATCAAAAACTGATATATAGCAACATTTACAAATTCAGAAATCAGTCGCTTGTACACAGTGTTCCTAACCGGACGCGAGATGCGTCTTCGAGAAATTTAATACGTATTTTGTACGAGACAAAAATAGTTTACGTATTAAAAAGTGCAAGTAATTAATAAAAAAATCTCACAGCTCTCTCTCTCTCTCTATCAGTGAAGTGTTATTTAAATCATGTCAAGCATTAATAAAAGGAGTGAAGTAAAATTATAATCTGTGTAAGCCTACATTCTTCAGTCGCACCACTCCCTGCTAAGACATACAGGTCTCTAAAAATATAAATACTGGCGCAGCCGAGGCAAACATAAATATATAATATTTAAAGAAGCAGTAAAAATTACAAAGTTAATATTTTTTAAACATTTTTGCGGCAAAAGCCACCGGAAAGTACATTTAGGGCGAAGGATACCGGAAACTTTTTACCATACGTGCGGTTGCAACCACTTCAGGTTCGGCTCCCCAACAGTCGAAATATAATACATCTTCTCTAAACTGGCCTTCAATACGTAGCAGCAACAAACCTTCTTCTCAAATTGGCTCCCAAAACGTGGGGCAAAATAACTATACAACAAAATAGCTTCTTCTCAATATGACTATCTTCCCACTCTTTCAGAAACTTATTTTTTCAATAGCTTATTCTTCTATCTACCTCTTATTGAATTAAACTTTCATTACTCATTTCGCTTTAGATAAAAGAATAATACCATGAGCTAAAACGATAGTGAAATCTACAAGCGAAATGCAGATCTTCAACTTTATTGGAAAAGCCTCCTAGGGGGCGGCGGTTACACTGGACGGCACCCTAATGCCATCTGCAGGGCATGAATCAGGTGGTTACTGAGATGAGACCTGGAAAGCTAACTGTCTGCCTTTCTCTGTGATGGCGGCGGTTACACTGGACGCCACGCTAATGTCATCTGCACGGCATGAAGCTGGTGGTTACAGGGATGAGACCTGGAAAGCTAACTGTCTGCCTTTCTGTGTGATGGTGGCGGCTAAACTGGACGTTATCCTAATGCCATCTGCACAGCATGAAGAAGGTGGTTACAGAGATGAGACCTGCAAAGCTAACTGTCTGCCTTTCTGTGTGAGGGCGGCGGTTACACTGGACGGTATCCTAATGCGATCTGCACGGCATGAATCAGGTGGTTACAGAGATGAGACCTGGAAAGCTAACTGTCTGCCTTTCTGTGTGAGGGCGGCGGTTACACTGGACGGTATCCTAATGCCATCTGCACGGCATGAATCAGGTGGTTACAGAGATGAGACCTGGAAAGCTAACTGTCCGCCTTTCTGTGTGAGAGCGGCGGTTACACTGGTGGTTACAGGGATGAGACCTAGAAAGCTAACTGTCTGCCTTTCTGTGTGAGGGCGGCGGTTACACTGGATGCCACGCTAATGTCATCTGCACGGCATGAAGCAGATGGTTACAGGGATGAGACCTGGAAAGCTAACTGTCTGCCTTTCTGTGTGAGGGCGGCGGTTAGACTGGACGGTATCCTAATGCCATCTGCACGGCATGAAGCAGGTGGTTGCAGGGATGAGACCTAGAAAGCTAACTGTCCGCCTTTCTGTGTGAGGGCGGCGGTTAGACTGGACGGTATCCTAATGCCATCTGCACGGCATGAAGCAGGTGGTTGAAGGGATGAGACCTAGAAAGCTAACTGTCCGCCTTTCTGTGTGAGGGCGGCGGTTAGACTGGACGGTATCCTAATGCCATCTGCACGGCATGAAGCAGGTGGTTACAGGGATGAGACCTGGAAAGCTAACTGTCCGCCTTTCTGTGTGAGAGCGGCGGTTACACTGGTGGTTACAGGGATGAGACCTAGAAAGCTAACTGTCCGCCATTCTGTGTGAGAGCGGCGGTTACACTAGACGGTATCCTAATGCCATCTGCACGGCATGAAGCAGGTAGTTACAAGGATGAGACCTAGAAAGCTAACTGTACACCTTTCAGTGTGAGGGCGGCGGTTACACTGGTGGTTACAGGGATGAGACCCAGAAAGCTAACTGTCCGCCTTCTGTGTGAGAGCGGCGGTTACACTAGACGGTATCCTAATGCCATCTGCACGGCATGATGCAGGTAGTTACAAGGATGAGACCTAGAAAGCTAACTGTACACCTTTCTGTGTGAGAGCGGCGGTTACACTGGTGGTTACAGGGATGAGACCCAGAAAGCTAACTGTCCGCCTTCTGTGTGAGAGCGGCGGTTACACTAGACGGTATCCTAATGCCATCTGCACGGCATGATGCAGGTAGTTACAAGGATGAGACCTAGAAAGCTAACTGTACACCTTTCAGTGTGAGGGCGGCGGTTACACTGGACGGTATCCTAATGCCATCTGCACGGCATGAAGCAGGTAGTTACAAGGATGAGACCTAGAAGGCTAACTGTCTGCCTTTCTGTGTGAGAGCGGCGGTTACACTGGTGGTTACAGGGATGAGATCCAGAAAGCTAACTGTCCGCCTTCTGTGTGAGAGCGGCGGTTACACTAGACGGTATCCTAATGCCATCTGCACGGCATGAAGCAGGTAGTTACAAGGATGAGACCTAGAAAGCTAACTGTACACCTTTCAGTGTGAGGGCGACGGTTACACTGGACGGTATCCTAATGCCATCTGCACGGCATGAAGCAGGTGGTTACAGGGATGAGACCTAGAAAGCTAACTGTCCGCCTTTCTGTCTGAGGGCGGCTAATTGTCTTGTAGATGCAAGGGGAATATGGTAGGATTTAAGCGATAGTCAAATCTTTTAAGAGCTGGTTGCTATGTGGGGCATTATGTTCTCTTTGCAAGTCTAGGACATAAAAAAACGAATAACGAATTTCCATTTTATAAAAAGTATAAATATTGGAAAATTCAAACAAATAACAAGGAATATTTCGGAAATGGTCCACTGGTCAAAAAAAAACATGTATGGAACATAAATTGTGTGTTTTAGTGAGATTATTTTTTGTTGTGCAGTAAAATTTTGCCTGTATCTTACGGTTTACCAGCTATACAAATGTCATTCAGAATGAACAGGACTTTTGGGGACGTTCCTAGAAAATTCAAGATATGCATTTCATTTTCATTAAAAATATCTTGAAACTTCTGGCATCCTAATCAAAATCGTTAGCCATTTTTAGAAAATAAAAATGTTCGAAAAATATTCCATGTAAAGGGTAGACTGAAGGTGGGGGGAATTTCTTGAAAATCTTCGTATTGCAGCTTGAAAGTTACTGAATGTAAATGCCACGTTTGGTATTTCTCCGACTTTTTGTTTTTGAGTCATGCTGTTCACAGACACACTTCCACAGAGATACACATACGGACCTGTTCCTGAAAATGTTGTTTTTGATTCAGGGTACCTCAAAACATGTATTTCCAGTGAAACGTTGCTATCGAATTTTTGGTTGGAATGCAATACTTCTCCTACTTATTATACGTAGGAGAGAATGTAAAAATGAATAACGAATTGCCATTTGAGGAAAAGTATAAGTATTGGTAAATTCAAACAAATAACAACGAATATCTCGGAAGTGGTTCACTCGACAAGAAACGTATGACATACATTGTGAGTTTTAACAAGATCTGCAGTTTTTGTGTAGTAAAACTCTGTCTCTTAAGGTTTACCAGTTATGCAAAAGTCGTTCAGAATGTAGAAGGCTTTGGGGGAATTTCCAGAAAATTAAAGATAAAAATTTAATTTACCATGGAAATATCTTAAACATATGCTATTTTACACAAAATCATTACAGCCATTTGTTCCATGTAAAGGGTAATCTGGGATGGAGGGATTTTCTTGGAAATCTTCGTGTCGCATCCTTGGAAGATACTAATCTGAAATACCAAGTTTGGTATATATTCTTCTTTATCTGTTTAATTTCCTCTTATGTAGGACTTACACCCCCCAGGACTTACAGGCGGGTGCCTGGGGTCAGAGGAGCAGACACTCATGAATCAGATGGGTGATCAGCCCGATGCCTGGTATGGGAGGATGATGGTGAAATGGATAAAAGGAAAGGCGATGATGGAGCAGTTGGTGGAATGAATTAACCCGGAGAAAACCTGCCCAGACGCCGCTTTATCCACCACAAATCCCACATGCGGGTCCCTTGGATTGAACCCGGACCGCCTCGGTGAGAGGCGAGGGGTCTAACTACTCGGCCACGGCGCCGCCTTCGGTATGTATTCGATTTTTGTTTTTGTATTATATTCTCCGCAACACACAGACACACACACGGACATGTTTCCAAAAATGCTTTTTTTGGATTCAGGGGGTCTCAAAACATGTATTTCCGGTGAAATCTTGGTATCGAATTTTTGGGTGGAATGCAATACTTCCCCTACTTACTATACGTAGTAGAACAGGAAGAGGTGATCAAGATTTTTGTTTAAAGATTGAGTAGAATCATGGCGGTGATTATTCAAAAACAAGCATTCCTTTAAACCTGATTAGTCAGTATCTCCCATTTGCGGCATGAATGAAATAGTCAATATTATATTATCCTTGCCCGGTGTCCAGTTATCTGCTTATAAGAGGATGTGTCTAAGTCACAGGAAAGAATGAGTTCTGCTAAGGGGTTGAGGATGACAATAACATCGTGTCAATAAATAATGTGTCAACAATCGGTGTTCATTTATCCGCCTACTCAAGCACGCCTTAGACAAGAAAGAATAGCAGAAAGCAACAGATTACATCTTGGCAGTAAATAAACACCCCCAAGTTGTATACATATCGTCAGTGCAACAAACCCACCAACCTATTCGTTACAAACCTCGATATCAACTTTAAGTCGTAAAACAAGGTTTCCTCTAAGTACTAAAGAAAGTTGCCAATTTGCCCAAACCGGGATTCGAACTGGGATCGAAAGGCTATCCCCACTTCACATTCTGAATGTATCAACAAGAATGGCATGAACCCAATCGTGCGTCGTACTGCGGCACGCAGGTGAGAGAAAGAAAACCGTCTCCATGGCAACGGGCCGAGCATCCCTGCTGTAAACTCCACGTGAAGGGTGGGGGAAACTCCATCATCTGTTTTGTCTTATTTCCAGCCACGTGTCATAGAGAGCGCTTTATTATGGAATTTCTTGACTTGGATTCACGTCACAAAGGCCATGAATGATTACTTGCCTGAAAGCTAAGACTTTGAATCGCGATGGATATTAAAAAACTCCAGCTACAAACAACCCCCTCTTCAATCTTTTATACACTATCCGTCTACGAGTGGAGAACTTTATTAATGTCATACTGAGAGTTCATAGCGCACGGCACGGCGTGGAGTTCATAACAAACCTGAGCACATCCAGCATATCCTGTTTTCTTTTAATGTAGATACCGTTTAGCTTTTGGGCATCGTCCTGGACTCCTAATTCACATGGAAACAACATGCATGACTACGTATAGTAAGTAGGGGAAGTATTGTATTCCACCCAAAAATTCGATACCGAGATTTCACCAGAAATACATGTTTTGAGACCCCCAGAAACAAAACAAAAGCATTTTTGGAAACATGTCCATGTGTCTGTCTGCCTGTGAACAGCATAACTCAGAAACAAACAGTCGGATAAGCACCAAACTTGGTATTTAGGTTCAGTATCTTCCAGAGATGCGACACGAAGGTTTTCAAGAAAATCCCCCCACCCCAGACTACCCTTTACATGGAAAATGTTTCGAAAATTTTAATTTTCTCAAAAATGGCTCCAACGATTTGGATTAAAATATCATATATTTATGATTCATTCGTGACAAATAAAATGTATAACTTGAATTTTATGGGAATGTCTCCAAAAGTATTCTTCATTGTGAACGACTTTTGCATAACTGGTAAACCATAAGAGATAGACAAAATTTTACTACACAAAAAATGTAGATCGCGTTAAAATACACAATTTATAGTCATATACATTTCTTTTGTTGAGTGATCCGTTTTCGAGATATTGCTTGTTATTCCCTTAAATTTTTCAATACTTATACTTTTTCTCAAATGGGAATTCTTATTCATTTTTTTTACGTCCTGGACATAGAAAGAGAATGGAGTGCGCCACATAGCAACCACCTCTTAAAAAATTTGACTATCGCTTAAAGCCTACCATACTCCCCTTGCATCTACAACAAAATTAGCAATAAGATTAGCATATCGATTAACATGAAGCATATGGAGAATAAGCGTTTTTAAAAATAGTTTGTACAAGAGTAGAGGAAAGTCATGTGAGTGTAACACATCCCATTTTTTTTGTCAGTGGACCATTTCCGAAGTATACCTTGTTATTTGTTTGAATTTTCCAATACTTATACTTTATCTCAAATGGGAATTCGTAATTAGTTTTTTTTTATGTCCTGAACATGCAAAGAGAATGCAATGCTGCACATAGCAACCAGCTCTTAAAACATTTGACTATCGCTTAAATACTACCATATTCCTCTTGCATCTACAAGAAAATTAGCAATAAGATAGAATCTGCAAAAGTTTATCTCGATTAACATGAAGTATGTGGAGAATAAGCGTTTGTAAAAATAGTTTGTACAGGAGTAGAGAAAGTCATATGAGTGTAACACATCAGATTTTTATAGTCATCGTTATTTCCTTGTAAAGGGTATTTTGTGTGTGGGGAGTTTCTTGAAAATCTTCATGCACGACACCTGAAAGATACTGAACTTAAATATCATGTTTAGTGTCTTTTTTTTTCATTTTTGAGTTATACTGTTCACAGACAGTGGCATACGGACAGGTAGATACACAAGAGCATGGACCTCTTTCTAAAAAGTTTATTTTTTTATTTTTGGGGGGACTCAGCGGGCTTTAGTAGAATGTAATAAGAGCAGGAGTAGTGTTAGGTACGAAGGGGACTTAGCACCTACAAGATTGTGCCTAAGCCCCTGACGGAATGCCCCGGGAAGGAGGAATAAGGTGAGAGGAGACAGAAGGTGGCCGGATCAAGAGGAACGACAGGGCAGAGTGCAGGGTCCCTACCTTTTACAAATTGAACCTCCCCTCCTCCCTGCAGCCTGACACATCCCATTGGGGGGACGAAGGTTTACATAGAGCACGTTGGAGTGTAATATCTCCTCTATTTATCATAGGCCAGTAAGAGAAAATAAAATCCTTAACTTCTAGGGCTTAACGTGTATATCTGGGGAAATCACTTATTTAACAACATTTGTTACATTTCCTCTACCTTAAGTAGGTGGTTGAGAAAGCAAAATTAAATGTAAAGATGGTTAAGAACACGGCATAAAGAGAGGAAGTAAAGTAGAAAAAATAAAAGCAAAAAAAAAAAAAACATCATAAAAGAAAGAGAGAAAAGAAATAAATGAAGGCAGAATACCGAAACATCGGGTGGTGGGAGAGTAAATAAACAGCAGGGAAGGTAGGTGATGAGATGAATAGCCAGAGAATGAAGGGGAGAAACAGAAAACAAGAGAATATTTGTACGAACTATGGCTGCAGGACTGTTTATTTAAAACGATTCCCTTGAATGTATGTAACACACAGCGTGTTGCAGTTCTTTAGTATTCATTATTTAATCGGTCGCTGGTAGACTGCGCGCTACGGCAAGGGGTGGGGGGAATGCTCGTGCCAGGAATTCCTAATGGAGCCCCCCCTCCCGGATTTGTGGAGGTTTCTTTCTGGGCACCAGACACCTGCCGTTCCCACAACACCCCCTCACTCTTCACTACCCGTAACAGGCCACTGCCTCTTCCCAGAGATTGGAACATATTCAATTCCTGCCTGGTCTGGAAGATGTTACAGGAACTATGGGATTAGAGAAAGTTACATCAGCTGGCTGTCAGAAATTAAATTCAAGAGTATTAATTTATAAGGTACACTTCCGAGCAAAAAATGTGGCCCATCCCCTTAGATCGTAATAATGTTTCTTCTTCAGTTTTATTTCTACATTTATTAACACTAGTTCCCATACAGCCCTTATTACGTCTCTCTTTAAACAAACATCAAAAGCGCTAGTTCCCAGCTACGAAATGCACCCGGGTTCGACCCTACCCATGGGTCTGCGGATTTTAAGTCCCGTCTACCCACTCAGCATCGTGAGAAAAGTGAGTAGTTGCGGTAGGCAGCCATCCTGGCCAACTTTCCGGCTGGTGGATGCGTAATGTTGACTACATCACCTCTGACGTGCGTAAAGGCGCGAGGCCGGGAGACGGGTTGGCAGGTTCTGGCCCTTCGCGAGCTGTAGAACCACGGAATATATTTATTAAAACAAGGGGAGGAATCAGAAATAACCTCTCATTATAATTGTACTCTGATTCGTGTAAACAAATAGAGATGGCTAGCCCAATATAACATGATTAGCGATCCGACCCTTTAGAGGGAGGGATGGGTGAGAAATGAGCTACTGTTGTAAAATCACAACTGTCATGGAAACACAATTATTACCACCAGGAGAATACAATTTCGATGTATTTGTGAATTTTAATAATAATAATAATAATAATAATAATAATAATAATAATAATAATAATAATATAATAATAATAATAATAAAACGCATATGGTTTATAAAGCGGCTATATTTATATTACTATAAACCCGTAATTGTTTTTTATTTTATTTTATTTTTTACTTTCTCTACTACGTATAGTAAGTAGGGGAAGTATTGTATTCCACCCAAAAATTTGATACGGAGATTACACCGGAAATATATGTTTTAAGACCCCCTGAATCTAAAAAAAAGCATTTTTGGAAACGTCCGCGTTTGTGTCTGTGTCTGTGAACAACATAACTCAGAAACGAACAATCGGATAAACACCAAACTTAGTATTTAGGTTCAGTATCTTTCAGAGATGCGACACGAAGGTTTCCAAGAAAATCTCCCACCCCAGACTACCCTTTACATGGAACATTTTTCGAAAATTTTAATTTTCTCAAAAATGGCTCTAACGATTTTGATTAAAATATATGTTTAAGATATTTTCTTGACAAATAAAATGTATATCTTGAATTTTCTGGGAATGTTTGTAAAATTATTCTTTGACTATCGCTTAAAGCTTACCGTATTCTCCTTGCACCTACAAGAAAATTAGCAATAAGATTAACATCTCGATTAACATGAAGCATATGGAGAATAAGCGTTTGTAAAAATAGTTTGTACAAGAGTAGAGAAAGCCATGTGAGTGTAACACATCAGATTTTTTTAATATAATAAGGAATGCTTTAAAGATAGAATCAGCTGAAAAATTAAATGCCAAGTCCGAGATTTGAACATGGGTAACCCGTAACTCGAGTCATTTGGCAAGTTTAAGTCCTAACGGCATGTTGTCATGGTAGCTCAATGGTTAAAGCATCCGCACGGAAAGCGGGAGACCGTGTTCCGCTGATTCTACATTTAAAATTATCTCACTGTTTATCTGAAACCCTTCAGAAAAATGATTTACTTCGCAACGTGGAAGTGAAAATGATAGTTCTTAGCAAATTTGAAACTATACACTGAAAATGAAAATACACCACTTATTTTTCAGACGTTTCCAGTGACCGAGGAATCATGAATTGTAGATGCTGATGCAGTGCTGTAGATACCGTGGATATTGACATGAAGGGCACTTCTCCAAAAATTAATGTTGATAATTTTTTTCCTCTTTCCATCGATTCTTCAAAGTACCTTTTAGCAAAAGAAGAAGTTTTGGCATAATTAGATACATATTGTCAATACAAGCCTGTTGTTTATAAACGAGCGCTCTGAATAAACACTGCCATTCACATCCGTATCTCGTATTGTTACGGTCAACGCTTCCTAGGAGGCGTTAGTACGGTTCATAGCGTAGGATTCAGGCGACTGTGCGAATGTATCAATAAATAACTTGACGTGACTTTTATATATACACAGTATTTTATTTTTCTTCAATATAATTTAGACCGCTTTTAATAAAAAGAATCTGATGTTTTACACTCATATGACTTCCTCTACTCTTGTACAAACTAGTTTTACAAACGCTTACTCTCTATATACTTCATGTTAATCGAGATGTTAATCTTATTGTAGATGCAAGGGGAATATGGTAAGTTTTAACCGATAGTCAAATATTTTAAGCGCTGGTTGCTATGTGGCCCATTCCATTCTCTTTGCATGTCCAGGACATAAAAATAGGAATAACGAATTTGAGAAAATGTATAAGTATTGGAAAATTTAAGGGAATAACAAGCAATATCTCGAAAACGGTTCACTCAACAACAAAAATGTATATGACAAATTGTGTATTTTAACGCGATCTACATTGTTTGTGTAGTAAAATTTTGTCTATCTCTTACGGTTTATCAGTCATGCAAAAGTCGTTCATAATGAAGAATACTTTTGGAGACATTCCCAGGAAATTCGAGATATACATTTCATTTCTCATAACATTATCTTACACATATGATATTTTAATCAAAATCGTTAGAGCCATTTTTGAAAAAATTAAAATTTTCGAAAAATCTTCCATGTAAAGGGTAGTCTGGGGGTGGGGGGATTTTCTTGAAAACCTTCGTGTCGCATCTCTGGAAGATACTGAACCTAAATACCAAGCTTGGTGTTTATCCGACTGTTCGTTTCTGAGTTATGCTGTTCACAGACAGACACACACGGACATGTTTCCAAAAATGCTTTTTTTGGATTCAGGGGGTCCCAAAACATGCATTTCCGGTGAAATCTCGGTATCACATTTTTGGGTGGAATACAATACTTCCCCTACTTACTATACGTAGTAGAGAAAGTAATTATTGTACGCACCACGTACGCTAAATTTTTATTTGACGCACTTTTTACTTAAATAGCTATTATGGGACAGAAATATAACCAAAAGAGACTAAGTTGCAAGTATACAAATTAATAGTGAGAAGCACCGTCACATATGTGGCTGATTTAAGGCCGAATTTATTTATTGTCTGAAAAATGGAATTTTTTAAGGCCAACAAGACGTTCAGAATCAGAAAATTAGGTATACCGTTATTAAGAGAGACAAAAGTTAAACATTTTATGGTAGAATATATAAAAAATAAACAGCTAAACTGGTATGGACATTTAAAGAGAATGCCAGAAAGGTTTGAGAATGGTGCCCACCTGGAGAACAGGAAGGGTAGACCCAAAAGTATATATATCTGAAAATTTAGGAACGAAGTATGTGTAAAATTGTAATTCTGTGTATATATAGTAATAATTATTGGTGGCAATTTTCTTTTTCATCAGCTGAGTTAGACAAATACGTATATGTACACCCATTGATAAAAAAAATTCAGTCATCCCCAGATTGCATGTCACAATCGGAGGGCTTCGTAACAAGTGTGTTCACAATGCACATGCAGGAATTGTAGAACGGTCTGTGCCTGTGACGTTTATAAGTTACTGAAACAGAACGCGGAGCAACATTTCGTTGGTCGAGAGGTTAAGAAGGCACTGCTTGCGCTCATAAGCTCCTTGTTTCAAATCTCACATTAGTTAATGTTATATTTTATGTTGTTAATTTTATGACTATATGCATAGAACATAATATCTGAGGCAGTATTTCAATACCTGAATAATTTCAATTGTATTTTTATAATAAGTAAATTCAATAACAGCCCGCCTTGAAACAATATGTATGTAATAATTATTTTTAAAATGTATGTAACACTCATTGCATATGTTATTTTTATTGTCAACATGTTTAATAATGCTATTTGAATACATTACATACTCTAATAATGCAAGAGCTTTGAGAATAATACGTTTTAAGTTGCTAACAATGAGGTAACCTTGTAGCAATAATGGGTTTTAGAGTTTGAATGTTACTAGTCATGATTAGAGCAACGATAATGTAAGTTCAGTAACAGTTTAAAATTAGCCAATCAACAGCAAAGAAAAGCTTTAAGTAAATTGCAGATATTCTATTGGACTAGAATTAGCCAGTCACAGACTTGAAATACCGAAGCTTACGGGTTTAAGGGTTGAAACATGTTCAGTTGCTGGCAAACCTTGGTAGTGACCAGATAGAAGATGTGTTCTCTACGTGTGAATCGTAAAATATGTATACGCGCTAAGTGAAAGTATTGAAGAATCTCACAGCTCTTTAAAAGGTGTAGTGTTTTATTAAATTGTGCAAAGTATAAATAAAAGAAGTAATTTAAAAAAAAACTTAAAATTCTGTGTATGTCTACAATTATTGTCGTACCGCACCTTGACTAAGAGATACGTACATGACTCTACAAACACTACTGACGCAGGTAAGGCAAATTCAAACATAAATAATATATAGAAGCAGTTTTAATAACAAAGTTAAATATTATAGTGCAAAACTTGGAGTGTAACAACAAAATTACATCTTAAAATCAGCTTCTCATACGCAGCAGCATATTGCGTAACAACAGTAACTATTACGTAATCAAAAACTTCAAACCGACGCCCAAAGCGTGTTGCAAACTTCTTAAACAAAGTAACTCCAAGAACAACACTTCTTCAAATTGGCTTCCCAAACAAGAAGCTAAATAATTTACGTAACAACACACCTACTTCAAGTTGGCTCCCATACGTGGGGCAATTAAACAAAAGCAACTACAACAACTACTTCAAGTTGGCGCTCATACGTGGGGCAGTTAAAATAATAACAGTAAACAACGTGGGGATAACAAACAGCAAAAGTAAAGCTATAATACTACTTCATATCGCATTAATATAACTTTGGCATTTTAAGTTTCAGGCACATCTAAGCGCATAAAAACATAATTCTACCAAACCACCAATTTTAAATAACTAAATAAATAAATGCAAATAAACTATTATCTTCTAACACCAAAACACGACCTTCTTTACCTATGCGTGTCTTAACGTTCAAATATACCACTTCAATTGTTCGAAGTTACATGCTGGTATTCTAAAGGATCACCAATAACTCCAAAACTACATAAGTTAGAAAACGTTCCTCTAAATGTTAAAGGAGGCTCTTGTAAATCGTTGCACATAATGTCTTATAATAAACATCAAATTACCCTTCCTTCTTTAAATAATTATTTCTAGACGAACACAACTCCAAAAATAATCCTTTTACACTCACATTTTTAATCATAGTAGAGTATAAACGTAAAACGTTATGCCTGGTACCTCTACCTGCCTTCGGCAGGGCTTGGATTCGGCGCCGGCTGCCTTATAGCTGGTTGAAGATAGGTAAGAGGAGGTACTCTCAGCTTATTTAACTATCCGGAAGTACTGAGGGGATATGGGTACAAATCTCTTAGAATTCCTGGCCTCTTATCAAACGTCTACACGATGCCGCACAACGTTTGTCTACGTGAGGTTCAAACCTTAGCAAGGGACCGGAAGTAATAGAAGGTTAAGTTGAGCGCCTGTGAATTAAAATGCTGTGTGCAGGAAGAAGAATTACACTAGTGACGAGAAAAGAGCACAAATCACAAAATTAAGGTGTAGCACGTAAATTAAAAATCGTACTCACTCGGGATCCCCGGCAAACCCCCAGAACAACTTTGACACTCACCTGCAAAACAAAAACAGTTAGCATCAGTACCATATATAATAAATCAATATATACTTAAACAAGCACATTTAAGCAAATCTTAGTACATCCTTAATCTATTTTGAAAACAAAAGTCTTATGCGAACAGTTCCATGAATTTTTCTACCTATAATATAAAAAGTGATTCCTTTATCCTAGTTATTTGTTCACAATATATTCTTTCTTAGTGATGATTTCAAATTAAGCAGTAACTACTTAGTTACATACAGCATGCAGAAACAATATTCAAATGTTTAGTCGTGGTAAAACGACCTATATACATAAAATCCTTCTCTCCTTTTGCACTAACTATTCTTACAAAAGCTGTCTGTTTCTTGTTATTAGAGATAACCTTTCATTACAGATTTACACATCGCTGTAAGAAGCATGCTGTAGGCTAAAGTCAGATTTTTAAAAAGTGGGTCGATATGTGATGGCTTTAAAAATCTATGCTGTTTGCATGACGAGAGAAAGAGAAAAAAATGAATAACTTACTACTTAAGAAAAGTATTAGTATTTTAAAAGTCAAACAAATAACAAAGAATATTTCGCAAAAGCCTAATGCACAAAAAATTAACACAGATTGTATTCTTCAATGGAGCTACATTTTGAGTGGTAAGATTTTGTTTCTCTCTTAAGGTTTACATTTATAAAAAAAATCAATCATAATGAAAAAGAATCCACAAGCGTGAATTCTATACCCAGAAAACTTGGCATAAACGCCTTATTTGTGACTTTTATATATACATTAAATATCAGATGTTTTTACAAAATTGTAGGGAAATTTTCTTGAATATCTTCGTGTGGGATCTTTAGAAGATACTGAACTTATATACCAAGTTTGATATTTAAAGAACATTTAGTTTTTGAAATACTCTATTGACACACACAGAAGTTGCGTTATTCAAAGTATATTTTTACTTTATCACGATTTTAAACTAAATAGCACGCCTTTAGTGACCCAAAACATTCGGGGACATTTTTCAAATGTTTAATCGTAGATTTCTCTCTTCTTATCGAGAGAAAAAATCTGATGTGTTACACTCGCATGACTTTCTCTACTCTTGTACAAACTACTTTTACAAACGCTTATTCTCCATATGCTTCATGTTAATCAAGATATCGAGATGTTATTCTTATTGCTAATTTTCTGTTAGATGTAAGGGGAATATATATTTACAAGGGCAATATAGAAATACAGTAGCCTTTAAGCATAGCCATATCTCTTAATAGCTGGTTGCTAGGTGCAGCACCATTCTCTTTGCCACAGATTAATACTCTTTACATATCCAAGACAAAAAAATTAATAACGAGTTGCCATTTGAGAAAATAAGTATTGAACAATTTAAGGGAATAACAAGCAATATCTCGAAAATGGTTCACTCAACAAAAAAAAATATATGATATAAATTGTGTATTTTAACGCGATCTACATTTTTTGTGTAGTAAAATTTTGTCTATCTCTTATGGTTTACCAGTTACGCAAAAGTCTTTCACAATGAAGAATACTTTTGGAGACATTCCCAGAAAATTCAAAATATACATTTCATTTGTCATGAAAATATCTTAAACATATGATATTTTAATCAAAATCGTTATAGCCATTTTTGAGAAAATTAAAATTTTCGAATAATGTTCCATGTAAAGGGTGATCTGGAGTGGGGGGATTTTCTTGAAAACCTTCGTGTCGCCTCTCTGGAAGATACTGAACCTAAATACCAAGTTTGGTGTTTATCCGACTGTTCGCTTCTGAGTTATGCTGTTCACAGACAGGCACACACAGAAATGTTTCCAAAAATGCTTTTTTTTGGATTCAGGGGGTCTCAAAACATGTGTTTCCGGTGAAATCTCGGTATCGAATTTTTGGGTGGGATACAGTACTTCCCCCACTTACTATACGTAGTAGAGAAAGTAAATAGGATGAATAGTAAACTTTCAAGCATTTGCATCGATGACGCACACCTAGGATTTTATACCGGCCAACGTTATAAAGATGTCTTAAACATTTTTAAGGCTTTCTCTGTGCTATAATTTCAAAGTTATACAGAACTATAAAATACTTCGAGTGTTATGCATTAATGATGCAAATATTTCAAACGCATGTTATTTTAACCAAAATACCAGACCGACAAGTATACACAAACGCGCGCTATAATAAATAAATTTAATAAATCCGATTTGTTACTTTCACATGACTTTCTCTACAGTCTGCAACTTAATAGTGCGTATAGATAGAAATTATTCTTAGGAAAGTTTATTTTCCTATCTACTTCATTTTAATTGAGATGAACCTTTACAGAAATAGCTACATTACACATTTCGTTATAGATACAAAGGGAACAGTGATTGTCAAATGTTTAAGAACTGGACGCTATATTCTGGCTTTAAATTTTCCATGACATCGCAGGAAACAACTGAATGTTGACAGAACTTTAAAAGAAATGAACTAAGTATTGAACAATTCGGACGAATACCTCTGAAATGGTTGATGACACGAAACGTTATTGGAAAATAAATTGTGTTTTAAGTGATCTACATTTTTTTGCATAGTACGTTTTCGTCTATGTTTATGCAAGATTATATGCATTTCCTTCCCAATGAAGACTTCACAAGCTATTACCAGAAAATTTAAGATATAGATTTATTTATGTAAGTATTCTTAATATATCCTATAATAATCCAAATTGTTAGTCAAATTTCATAAATTGAAAAATTTCCATGCAAAGTAGTTTGTGATGGGGGACACTCTTGAAAATTTTCATGACTCATCCTTTTAAGGTACTGAACTTAAATACCAGTTTGGTACTTATCCAATATTTTGTTTTTGAATTATATTATTCATAGCCACACAAACATGGACCTTTTTCTAAAAATGCTTTCTTAGATTCAGGGAGCCTCATAACATGTATTTCCGTGAAATTTCGGTACAGAATTTTTGGATGGAATGCAATACCTTTTCCATCTTGTAGATACGTGTTAAGAAAGTAAAAAAGCTATAAACTGTCTTCATATACGACCCCTGAAAAACTGCCAAAGCTGCACTGATGAACACACTCGCCGTTTTTCGTGGACTTGACCACGAACTTAGCGTTAGAAACTATAGCTGTACAGTCGGTCTTGTCTGATTAATAGAACAATAAGTAGATTTTTGTATGTATTATATAGAATTAGAATGAAAATATAAACGATAATGATAGAGATATTAGTGTGAATGTTACACAACAGATTTTTACTTTCCCTACTGCGTGCATAAACTAAGAAGTACTGCATCTTACCTCAAAATTGGCATTGAGATTTCACTATAAAAACACGATTTTAGGTCATCTGAATTCAAAAAGTGGCACTTTAGAGAAAGGTCCGTGTATGTTGCGACGGACCTCTTGAGTGCCTCGTCGTCTTCCTTCCGGGTGTGGGTGTGTTGACGTGTTGTAATAGAATGTCCCTATAACACCTCTATGTTGGCCTATACTCTTTAACCTATATTTAGGGTGTGATAACAGCAAATGAAATAAAAATTTTAGGTTCCTTTGAACGGTAATTTACTCACACCAGTTCTCGGAGCCCTCTCGTGTTGGTCCGACAAAGTCGGTGTTGTGCCCGTCAAAGGGAGCCATATCGGCATGTGGGCGAGTTCGAACGGGGCAGAATGATCGGTCTCCTTGAAGCGGGTTTGTCATACCGTGACATTTCGCTCGTACAGGGCATGCTGCTACGACAGTGATGTGTGTGTGGAAGCAGTGGATAGATGAAGGTCTACGCAGCGAAGAGCGGGTACTGAACCACGGAACATGACCACAGCACGGGATGACCGTCATCTTGTCTGCATGTCCATAACGGGCCGTACAGCTTCATCCACAGTGTTGGCTCGACGCTGGAGCACTGTAACAGGTGTGAACTTGTCTGCATCAACGGTTCGTCGCCGTCTGCTGCAGGTTGGACTGGTTGCATGCATGCCATTACGCCGGCTTCCATTATCCAGAAACCACAAGCTCCTCCGACTGCAATGGGCACGTGAATACCGTCACTGGGCTGCTGAGTGGCAAAAGCAGTCTTTTCGGACGAGTCCCGCTTCAACGTGTCCTACAGTAATGGCCGCATAGTGTCTGGCCGTACCGTGCTGAGCGCAACCTGGAGGGCTGCATTGTTAAGCGGCATAGCGGACAAACATCAGGTGTGATGATTTGGGGCGGCATTGGTTACAACAACCTATCTCACCTCCTACGAATTGAGAGCACTTTGAACAGCAACCGGTTCGGTGGTTGTACTCCCCCTGCTTCAGGCATCTCCACAGGCCACGCTTCAACAGGACAATGCCGGGCCACATATTGCGAGGAATGTACAAGCCTTCTTCAAGGAGTGACGGCTACCATTACTTCCCTGGCCTGCACGTTCGCCTGACATCTCGCCTATCGAACATGTCTGGGTTATGGTTGGTCGGCATCTGGTGTGTCACGGTCCTTCAGTAACCAGTGTCACGAATTTGTGGGCTCGAATACAAACCGCGTGGAGGGAAATCCCTCAGGAACTTATTCAGAACATTTTTATTCAATGCCACGGCGTATAGCAGCTCTAATTGCAGCGCATGGAGGCCACACCAAATATTGAATATTAGGACTCAAAAGTCATGTATAGATTTGAAAAGTTTATCATTTGTTACCTGTCATGTACCTAACCTGTGTTGTTAAATTCATTGAATTCATGCATTTCCTTCTTGGTGTTGCGTTTTTCACAAACGGCAGTGTATTATTGGGTTACGGAGCCTATCTATCAAGCTATACCTCCCACTCTATCTATATATTTCCTAAATCGCTAACAGCTTCTTCACACAATCCGTGATCTAAGTGGCGTGAAGATTACCCCCCTAAGAAAATTGCAGAAGGTTATGCGAATCTGGGGGCTCTGTCTTATATAATACACCCTGCAAATGACGCTTTTACCTTAAGTATCTTAAAGTACTATTGTGGTTGGCTGATCACCTTAGCGTCGTATGAGAACATGTCCTCTCTTTTTGACGCTCCTGGACTTTTCATTTATGTTCAAACATCTCGCTATCTCTTTTAAACCTGTATCCAGTCCACCCCAATGTCTCTGCTGGTAATGTTCAGCCCACGCCCTGTGCTCGTACCACCCCAAAGAGTGTGTTTGTGAACAGTATAACTAAAAAACCTGAAATTTGTTAAATAACAAACTTAGTATTTAAGTTCAGCTTCTTCCACTAAGATTTTCAAAACGATCCCGAAAACTCAAACTACCATTTACTTGGAAAATATCTTATTTATTTTGAATTTTCTCAAAAATCCTCTGATGATTTTTATTAAAATACCATCTACATATGACTTTTAGTGACAAATAAAACGTATATCTTGAATTTTCTTGGAATAGTCTGTGAATTCCGCTTCATTACAAATGACTTTTCTATGACTGGTAAATCGTAAGGGGGAGACAAAATCTTACTATACAAAAAATGTAGATCTCGTTAAAACACATAATTTATGTCAAAAATAGTTGTGCCATTAACCATTCCGAGATACTCTCTGTTATTGGTTTGAATTTTCAAATACTTATACTTTTTTCAAGTGGCAATTGTCTATTATAATAAGCTTTTGTCAAAATAATTTGTAGAAGAGCGAGTAGAGAGACTCATTTGATGCAGCAGTTCAGATTTTTACTCAAGTGCTGCTACAAAATCTACTTTTGATTTTCTGGTTGCTATCTCGAAGACAGAAGAGTAATTTTATCCAACAAAAACAAAACAAGGTCGGACATCGCTTGGAATTTGTCAGAACCAGTTGCTACGTTACGGCTTGAACCTTCTTGCTCCGGGAAGAGGTAAACAAAATAACTTTTAATGATCAAAACAGAAGTCTTTAACAAGCGAGTCAAGATCGTGAACGGGGACAAAAATTTGGGAATCAATAGACGCAGTGAAAATGAATGAGGAATGAAAGGAAACAAAACAAGCACAGAACAGCTAGGCAACGAGAGTACAAAAAAGTTAAAAGAGAACAAAAGAGCGACTGAATTTAATGAAAAAGAGACAGAACAAAAAAAGAAAACAGGAAGAAGAGGCATCGGGACTTTTTCTGCAACTGGCCGTGTGATGGCGCTGCTATTGTTGTAGTGTACAACAATGGCGAGCTAACAAAGTACTCGTTTCAAATTTCTGCCTCTTCATTTGCCCCCATCGAGAATTTTCACAGGGGTTTCGTTTGGTCTTGAATCCCATTTTCCGGAACGTACAAAACACAATATAGTATTGACCGACATGCGAAGTTCGTAGCACGGAACATGACTAAATCAGATATTACGATCACGTTTTGTAATTTAATCATTCTTTTATGTTTCAATTGCAATTCAACCATGGCTTGGATGTGAAAGAAGAAAAGAAGAAATGAATATTCTATGTGAAACAGCAAAGAGCAGAAAGGAATAAAAAATCCTGCGTTTGGTCTCACTGTAATAGTTGATATTGCGGCGGTTTTAGTTTTATATTTATTGTAACATTATTTTAGCCCCACGTTGGGCGCCAATTTGCGAGATAACAACAAATTGTGTTTGCAAATAAATGTTTGTTTACATAACTTTAACTGCCCCACGTATGGGAGCCAATTTTATGCAGTATTAATGTTATATTTATTATAGCACCACGTTGTGGAAGCCATTATGAAGTAGAATTAATGTTGTATTTGTGTATTTGTAGCCCCACGTTGTGGAAGCCAATTTGCGACGGTATTAGTTACCATGTTTGTTTACCTCAGTGTTGGTGGAAGCCATTCTTGTGACGTCACTCCTTGTTTGTTTCGAAGCTCCCTCTTGCGTAGCAATTTGTATCAGTTTTAAATGTCCACCGGCTAGCTATCATCTGATCTTGGTAGGCATGTATTTCTTACAGGTTGTGAAGCGGAAAGGAATCTTTTATCCAAAAATTACTAGTGAAGAAATGTGTTTTATAATGTTTTATTGTCGAACACGTGCACTAACACATTTACATATTAATCTGAATACTCGCCCAAACTGAAACTGTTTGTAATAACTTCTCACTTTTAAATCACGTACTTCGACTTTGTGTGTATTTAACTGTATAATATTTTAGATTCTCGTAATTCTGCTGCGTGTAACTTATGACGAAATGAAGGACTGATTGGCGACATGTAGTGTACTGAGAATTCCGTTGAACTGGGGGTCGACGTGTAGTGTACTAAGAATCTTGTTGAACTGCGGGGCGACCGACTTCGAGCCTGGCTATTTATGCGCTTACCTCAAGATACGCCTAAGGATTATAAATGAAATGCTATTGGCTTATAAAACGCGCCAACATTAGCGTCTATTTTACTATCCAATAAAAACCACTAATACATATTTCTTTTAAAGAACATTCTGGAAGCTTTTACCGAAAAGGCGCGAAACATTACGTAACTTCCTGGTTCCCGGTAACGATAAACAACTCACTCCTTGCTGCAGTATTGCGCCACTACTAACAGTTTCAGTAAAGCCTTTTAAACTTATTTCCCAATAATAATTATAATTAACAAACATCTGAAATCAATGTCACATAAAAATACATATTCATATTAAAATAATTATTTACATTTGAGTAATTTGTGATACAAATTACCGTATCAATATAGATACATGTACGGTTCCGTGCAAAAAAAATCTTGCCTGCCTATACAGATCGTAATGTTCTCTAATTAAAACCTGATCACACCCAATCCTTACGCTCGCTTCCTGAACGTCTACCGTTGAAGTAAGTAATTGTCTTTACGTTCATTGCCCCAAAATTTAAAAATAATATATTAACTTTGTAATTAATCTGTTTCTTTAAATATTATATATTTATGTTTGCCTCGGCTGCGTCAGTATTTATATTTTTTTTTTAGAGACGTAGAGATAACAGCCATACAGTCGACTGCTGTTTACGTTCCGGCTCATACGCATAGGTCCACGATTCGTCACCTGTTACAATCTTATATACGTCTTTTGAGGCACCGCCATTGTATTTCTTGAGCATTTTTGTACACCAATGGACACGAGCATCTTTTTTGAGATTGCGTCAAATTATGGGGATCCAACGAGAGCAAACCTTTTTCACGGCTAAATAATCATGCAATATTTTATATATGCTGGTGGAACTAATACCTAGGGTTGCCACACAATTTTCAAGTTAGTGTAAACAAAACAAATGACGCTCTATTGACAAAATGTTTGAAGTAGATTATGATAAAAAATTTAAAACCTTGTATTGGGAACGTCAGATGGCACCTACGACTTTCAGGGTTGCCAGGGCTCAAAATATAAATAGTGCCCCTCGTATTTCTTTCGGAGGATGTTAAAAGGCGTACTTCGGGTAAAATCTCAATGTACGAAATTATTCTGTCAAATGTTGTACTTGGTTTATCTTAAGTAGGCAGCAGAGAGAATAATTACTTTTCTTTCCTTTTATTCAGTAAATAAGAGAGCATCTTAAAAGACGGGAATTAAGCAAAATATAAAAGGAACACGTTAACATATAATTAAACTCAGCAAAATAAAAGCAGGCGAAGGTAAAGGAGTTGAGACTTGCATAGGAAATGAACAAATCAACAAAAGACAAGACGAAAGAAAAGGGGAGGGAACTCGAAAGAAAGCCAACAAAACGAAATACACCAGGGAATGCTATAAATTGCAAAGAAGCAACGCAATTTGAAAGTAGCAGGGGCCAGGAAGGTAGTTTGCATACATTTTAGATACAAGTTTCTAGAAGCCAGGGGCTCATCAGTGGCGTATCTAATGATATTGCCCCAAATAAAACAAAACAAAATGGTCCGGTTTAGTTTTTCACTACTGCAGTGCCCTAATTTTAAACTTAAATGGGCAAGTTAAAGAAGACTGTTATGTTAAATACGTAACCTAAGGTCAAATTGGGGCAGATGCAAAGTGCCCTGCTCTGTAATGGGCGCTTTTGTTAGCAAGAAGCCCAGATTTAGCAAATAGAGACGTTTGTGGGCTAACCCCCCTTAGTTATGTTTCAGATTTGTAGATTTTTATATTTATGGGTTTTCACAATTCTGTTCAGTAACGTAATTGAAGACAAGCAACGTTTGTTTATAAATAAAGTTGGGAAATGGTGTCAGAAGAAGAGGCCAAAGATAAGCATTTTAGAAAAAGGTCCGTGTATGTGTAAACAGCATAACTAAAAAATCTAATGTCTACATTCACATGAATTTCTCTATCCTCTATTTTTATCAGTGGTACACAAACTATTCTTATTTTTTCCTCTCTACTACATTTAATCCAAATAAACCTTTGTAAAAACAGCTACATTACACATTTCGTTATAGACTCAAAGGCAACGGCGACAGTCAAATGTTTAACAACTGGACGCTATACGCTGGCCTTAAAATTCCATACTGTTATCATGCAATCGCGAGAAACAACTGAAAATCGATGGGACATAAAAATAACAAGTATTGAACGATTCGAACCTTCAAAAATGGATATCTCAGAAACAGTTTATGCCACAAGAAACTTACTTTAAGTACAATGTGCGTTTTAAAGAGATCTAAATTTTTTGTGTGGTACGTTTTCGTATATCGCTTAACGTTTACAAGTTATACAAGATTATACAAAATTCCCTCCGAATGAACAGGATTTCCTAGGCTATTCCCAGAAAATTCAAGACATACTTTTTATTTGGCAAAATCCTTAGAGCCATCATTTAGAAAATCAAAAGCTTCAAAAAATCTTCCATGTAAAGTGCAAAGTGAGATGATGGTTTGTTACGTTATTATTTTTACCACGCTTTGGGCGTCAATTTGAAGTTGTTTGTATTCAAGGAGTTGTATTATAGTTCAACTGTTGGGGAGCCGAACTTATAGTAGTTGCAACCGCTCGTATAGTAAACAGTTTCCGGTAGCCTTCGTCCCAAATGCACTTTCAGGTGGGCTTTGCCCCAAGTTTAAAAAAAATATTAACTTTGTAATTTGACTGCTTCTTTAAATATTATTTGTTTATGTTTGCCTCTGCTAGAGACATGTTTCTCTCAGGCAGGGTTGTGGTGCAACTAAGAATGTAGGCTTACACAGATTATAATTTTACTTCGCTCCTTTTATTAATGCTTGATACGATTTAAATAACACTTCACTGATATAAAGAGCTGTGAGATTCTTTTATGAATTACTTGCACTTTTTAACACGTAAACTATTTTCGTCTCACACAAATATGTATTATACTTCTCAAGGACACTTTTTGCGTCTGGTTAGTAACGCTATCTGCAGGCTATCAGACTTCTGATTTCTAAATGTTTCTCCTTTTCAGTTTATGATTGGCTAATCCTAGTCCAACAGAATACCTTCATTTAACTAAAGCTTTTTCTGGTTGTTGATTGACTATTTTATAAACTGTCACTAAAATTTACATTATTGTTGCTCCAATCATGACTAGTAGTATTTAAACTTTCAAATTCATTATTGCCTCAAGGTTACCTCATTGTTAGCAATTTTAACCTATTATTCTCACAGCTCCTACATTGGTAAATTACGTAATGCATTCACATAACATTATTGAACATGCATACAATAGTATACAATAATATAAACATATATAATGACTGTAATATATACTTTTTATATATTGTTACATACACATATTGCTTTAAGGCGGGCTGTTATTAAATTTACATGTTATATAATTAGACTGAAATCATTGTGTTAAAAATACTGCCTCAAAAGTGGGATGGGGGCTTTTCTTGGCAATCTTCGTGTCGCATCCTTGGAAGATACTAAACTTAAATACCAAGTAGGTATTTATCCAACTTTTCGTTTTTTAGTTACGCTGTTCACAGACAGACACAACCATACGGACATGTTTCCAAAAATGCTTTATTTGGATTCAGGGTAGCTCAAAATGTGTATTTCCGGTGAAGTCTCGGTATAGAATTTTTGGTTGGAATGCAATATTTCCCCTACTAACTCTACGTAGTCGAGAAAGTAAATATGTGATGTATTACATTCACATGACTTTATACCGTCTATCGCTTATTAGTGGGTATAAAAATTATTCTTATCGACGTTTATTTTCCTGTCGACTTCATTTTAACCGAAATATACATTTCGGGAAATAGTTGTAGTATACATTTCGTTGTAGATACAAAGGGAATAGAGATATTCAAATGTTTTAAGAACTAGACGCTATACTCTGGCCTTAAAATTCCATACTGTTTCCATGACAATGCGAGAAGTAACTGAAAATAGACATGATTTTGAAAGAATGACCAAATATTGAGGATTTAGAACCATTTATAACGATATTTCGGAAATGACAGATGCCACAAAAAAGTTATTTGAAATAAAAATTATATGCTTTAAAGAAATCCATATTTTTTGTGCAGCACGTTTTCGTCTATCGCTTAACGTTTACCAGTTATGCAGAAATATATAACTTTGCTTCAAATGAAGAGGACTGCATAAGCTATTCCCTCTATAGTCATGTAAATATCTTTATGCTCGACCATGCCAAAATGTAGTACTTATACGACTGGTAGCAGTACTTTAATGGGCCTCATTAAAGTACACCTGTTCATTAAAGTATTGGTATTCGACCAATCAGAAGTGGCCAGGTAACATTGTGAAAGCGCAAGTATCGTACGTCTCACAACGCTAGCAACTTTGACACAGGTGCTACAAGGTCATTGTATTGTAACCATAGATAAAGGAATAACGATTGTAACACATCACTCAAACCAGAAACGAATACTTATGAAACCTTTAATTTAGATACATGGTTGAGCATAAACAGTCGTATTAAACTTGACTATAATGGTGATTAAAATGCTCGTATAATAATTATTCGCTTCGCTCGCATTTTAATTACTGGCATATAGTCTCGTTGCGTAATATACTATTAATACATGTAATTTCATAAAAATATTTAGACACATTTTTCGTAAATAATAGTTTGGTATTTATCAGACATTTCGTTTTTGATTTGTTCTGCTCAGGCACACACATAGACCCCTTTAGTAAAAATGTTTTAATTCGGGGACCCCAAAACGTGTATTTAAGTGAAATCTCGATACCGAATTTTGGGGCAATACTTTCTGCACACTACTAGTTGCGTGATAGCGAAAGTAGTAAATAAATATACAAAGAAGCAGCAGCTTATGCTAGATAATTTGTGGTGAAATAATAAAAATCTTTTCTCTAAAGCGCTGTAGTTTTGTATTTTGCGCCTCTAGTGAAGTAACTAATTTAAACATTTTGGTGCTTATCGATTTGTTTGTTCGGACTTTTAAGAATTTTGGGAGAGAAGGTTTGAACTTTCTCAGCCAACTTTAAAACTCCCCAAAGTTACGTAATCCTTGCGTTACCCTAGGGTTTTTCTTCCTAACTTTATTCCTTAGCCATTATCCGCTTTCCCTCTTCCTTTCTTCTCTACGTGCGTGCGAACTGCTTTCCCAAGTTGACTCAAGATTCGAAACGCGTTGGCAGCTTGCGAGGATGTTATAACAATAAATTCGACAAGTTGGTAGAACTGTGAGAGCAATTTCAGTATATTGTTCCCTTTTTTTATATCAAGTGTCAAGAATCGCGGCGTTGTTTGTCTCCTGGAGAACACTTAACATAAATAAAGACCGGAGCCAGCTGTTTCCAACAGTGCTTGAAAACATGTCCTCAGATTCAGTAGAAATAAACTTTGTCGCTCGTTAGTTGTTTTGATCTTCATCTGGTAAGATACGATTGCTGCAGAAACTTCTTTACAACACTTGACATTTCTGTTTTAACTCGAAACTGTATAGCAAATGGAGTTTAACTGGTTACTATAGCAACGGAATGGCTTTAAGGGTATTAAAACGAAACCGTAAATACATTACCCTTGTGGCCTGGTGATTAACATGATAGCTTCCAAATCAAGAGGTCCAAGGTTCGATTCCCGGCTGAGGATTCGAATTTTTTTTCGTCAGAATTATTCTCCATCCTACTTAGAGTCTAGAGGTGTCACTGATAGCGTGTGTGAATTTATTGTTTATAAAGAAAAACCCAAATAAACAACAGTAAAACGAGTGAACATGATTGCCGATGAGCAATTGTTCCAAAGGCAAAGCCGCCGATATAAAAGGTGGCATATAAATGAAAATGAATGTCTAAACTATTCTTACTAAAGTTTATTATAAGTAGGGGAAGTATTGCATTGCACCCAAAAATTCGATACCGATATTTCATCGAAAATGCATGTTTTGAGGTGCTCGGAATCCAAACAAAGCATTTTTGGAAACATGTCCGTGTGTGTATGTGTCAAATCTGTGAACAGCATAACTCAAAAACGTAAAGTCGGATTAATACCAAATTTGGTATTTGAGTTTAGTATCCTCCAAGCATGCGACACGAAAGCTATCAATAAAATCCCTTCACCCCAGGCTACCCTTTACATGCAACATTATTCGAAAATGTTTATTTTCTCAAAATTTACTCTTAACGATTTTGATTAAAACCATCATATGTTTAAGAAATTTTCATGACAAATGAAATGTATATCTCAAATTTTCTGGGAAATGTCTCCAAAAGTCCTCTTCGTATTAAATGACTTTCGCATAACTGGTAAACCGTAAGAGATAGACAGTTTTACTACACAGAAATGTGTAATATACATTTTTTTTGTCGGGTGAACCATTTCCAAATTTGAATTTTCCGATACTTATACTTTTTCTCAAATGGGAATTCGTTATTCATTTTTTTATCTCCTGGATATACAAAGACAATGGAATGCGCCACATAGCAACCAGCTCTTAAAATATTTGACTATCGCTTAAAGCCTACCATATTCCCCTTGCACCTACAAGAAAATTAGCAATAAGATTAGTTTATGCAAATGTTTATCTCGATTAAAAAATGTGCACTAAATGTGTAATAAAAGTTTATCTTGATTAACCCTTGCCAAAATTATTTTTCTCTTTCTCTTAATTCATAAATCGGTTTGCATATCTTTTCAAGGCACCATAACACAAGCGATTACAACAACCGTGATCGTTAAATTGAGACTAAATGGTTTCGTTCAAAGCATCGCGCTTTCCAATCCCAGCGACTGCAGTCAAATGTGCCTGTAGTAAAGGACGGGGAGGGTGCAAGTAAAATAATCGCTGTGATCGCAATTTTGGATGCTTACATTTGACTATCGTTGCACGATTTTGATCCTGGTTATTAAAAAAACTTAAGTTTTATTACAACAAATCTTGTGCGTTATATTCACACGACTTTCTCTGCCCTCCATAGTTTATCAGTGCGTATAAAACTATTCTTACAAAAGCTTAGTTTTCTATCTGCTACATTTTAATCGAGATAGATCTTTCCAGAAATACCTATATTAGACGTTTCGTTACAGATACAAAAGGAACAACGATAGTCAAATGTTTAAGAACTGGACGCTATATGCTGGCCTTAAAATTCCATACTGTTTCCGTGACATCGCGAGAAACAGCTGAATGTTGAAAGGACTTCAAAAGAATTGTAAATATTTAACAATTCGAACCTTTAATAACGTGTATCTCGGAAATGGCTGATGCCACAATAATGTTATTTGAAATAAATTGTGTATTTTAGAGAGATCTATATTTCTTGTGTAGTACGTTTTCGTATATTGCTTAACGTTTAGCCGTTATACAAGATTATAGAAAATTCAAGTAATACATTTTGTTTTTCAGTAAATATATCTCACATATAGTACTTTAATCAAAATCATTTTAGCCATTTTTAGAAAATAAAAAATTTCGAAAAATGCCCCATGTAAATATAGTTTGGGGTGGGAGATTTAGTTGAAAATCTTCCTGTCGCGTCTTTGGTATTAATCCTACTTTTCGGTTTTGAGTTATGCTGTTCACAGACACGCACACAGAGTTTTTTTCTGTAAAGCACCTTCGTACCAAATATGGTGCACCAGGCTATAAGCAGTAGTCAAAAGAATAAGCTTTTGCAAGAATAGTTCGAAGAAGAGTGAGTAGACAAAGCCATGTGAATGCAGAGCATCATAATTTTTTGTTTTAAAGGAGAGAATAGTTTCTTGTGTCACTGGATAAAATTTTCCTGCTAGAATGCGTGTAAAAACAAACAAGTGGCGTAATATTCATAAAACATAACGGTCGCCGTGTTAGGGATATCGCTGGATACACAGAGAGGCAATTAAAGTGGAAACCTCATCAGGAGAGGTGCAGTGTTTATTGACTTGACCAACAGAGCCGCAGGTAACAACACAGTAGCTGCGTGCTCCCTATTGTCGACTCCACCTACATCACGGAACTGAATATATGGGCTCTAGCCACTCCCTTAGTCTCTGCAAGGCCTTCAGGATTACATTTCACCTTCCCTGTGTCAAAAATTACAACAGAGATAACAGGAGTGACCAATTCAGGAAATCAATATCTATCCTGCCGGTTAAGACAGTATAGGTAGACTTAACCGAGCGAGGTCCGCGGTAGCAGGAGGTCCCGGGGTTTATTCCCGTCAACCGCTCGCTCTGACCTTGGATTTTTCGTGGTTTTCTCTGATCCGTAAGCGAATGTTGAGGTGGTTTGTCCTTTACATTTTCTGTCCATCATTTCCTTCTAGTTTCCGTGGTGTATGGCGGTGCCGGACAGATGGCACGGATGCTTGCTCAAAAGAAAGAGGAGCACTCCCCGTGGACACCTGTCGACGAGTTCATCGCCCTTTCCAGGCAGTTCCAGCCGTGACACACACACAAGTATGGGATGAGCTTCACTATCTAAATGTTTGTCGTGTGCCCGGTATTGTATATTCGTGAAATCCTTTAAATGATGTAAATGAAAACTTTTGAGGCAGTATTTTTAACGCTTGAATAATTTCAATTAAATTATATAATATATTTCAATAACTGCCCGCCTTGAAGCAATATGTATGTAATCATTTGTAAAATGTATGTAACACTCATTGCATATGCTTATATTATTGCTAACATGTTCAATAATGTTATGTGAATGCATTGTAATTTAATAATGTAGGAGCTGTGAGAATAATAAGTTAAAAGTTGCTAACAATGAGGTAACAATGAGGTAACCTTGAGGCAATAATGAGTTTGAGAATTTAAATGTTACTAGTCATGATTAGAGCAACGATAATGTAAATTTTGTGACAGTTTAAAATAGCCAATCAACAGCCAGAAAAAGCTTTAGTAAAATGCAGGTATTCTATTGGACTAGGATTAGCCAATCAGAGACTTGAAATACAGAAAGTTTTAGGTTTATACGGTTGAAATATGTTCAGTTGCCTGCAGACCTTGGTAGTAACCAGATGGAAGATGTGTTCTCTAGAGAAATATTACGTATTTGTGGGAGACGTAAAATAAGTATACGCAATAAAAAAAGTGCAAGTATTAAATAAAAGAATCTCACAGCCCTTGATATTAGTGTAGTGCTATTTAATTTGTGTAGAGGATTAATAAAAAGAAGTGAATTTAAACTTAAAATCTGTGTAAGCCTACATTCTTGTCGCACCACGCCCTGATTAAGAAAAACGTGTCTCTAAAGTAAGACTGACGCAGCCGAGGCAAACATAAACACAAATACTATCTATAGAAGCTGTTTAATAACAAAGTTAACATTTTTTAAACTTGGAGCGTAACAACAAAAAGACATCTTCAAATCGGCTTCTCATACGTAACACCATATTACGTAACAATCTTCTTCAAATTAACGCCCAAAGCGTGGTGCAAACTTCAACAACAGTAACACTACTTCAAATTGATGTCCATACGTGGAGCTAACATCAAAAAATCAACAGTAACACCATACCACTTCTTCAAATTGATTCCCATACGTAGGGCAGAAATAACCTTCAAGTTGGTTCCCATACGTGGGGCATATCTTCTTCAAATTGGCTTCCCAAACGTGGAGCAGTAACTAACCTCTTCACTTTGTAGTCCTAAACCTACAATAAAACGTATCTCAAAGTTTTATAAACATAAATGAAAAAGATATAGCCATGTGAAATAGGTTGATTCTTTTTGAAACACCCTGTGGCCTTTGCTTAAACTTTTAATATGTATTTAATGAGCCTAGTCAAAAGTTCTTTACGCTGCAGTGTTACTCAGTTTAGTTTGGGTCAAAAACTTTACAGTACAGTATTGCAAATGTAAATTCAATTGTTCTTGCTTCTTAACTTCAACATAAGTTTAGTACTGCAAGCCATGTGCTTTGCTGCAGAATTACTCAGTTTAGTTTAGCAGAAACTTAACAGTAGTATTGCAAATGTAAATTCAATTGTACTTCTTTGATTTCTCACCATAAGTTTAGAAGTAACAGCCACAGTTCTTTACGCTGCAGTGCCTCGTAGGTTGTACGAGGAAATATTTTACAGTTAAAGCTTGTTTAACGTGCTGAAACAGCAAAGTATATGGAGGTTTATATTTTGTGTTATACTAAACGAGTTAATAGGATTTTTACACAACTTTAGTGTGCAACACCCACTTATTTTTGTGATTGATTGGGAGAGATGAATACCCGACTTCCTTCATTAAAGAGTGTTGCCACCTGCCGGTTGGCGGATTTATTTCCTCCATAAAACAGATGACTATTGTGTGCAACGTTCTATTATTAGTAGTTATCTATTTATTTTACGTCGCTTTAACTACATGGTCACATCGCGACGGATCTGTGAGTAGATAACTCGGGGATCGATGTGTGACGGACAGTTTGCCTGCTAGGTCTCGTCCTTGTAACCACAGCATCTTGCTTCGCCACGTGTCCACAGAGACCTTAGTGCATAGCAACAGTGTCTTCTGACTCGTGCCGTGCAGATGACATTAGGGTGCGGTTCAGTCTACCTGCGGATAGTTAGTATTCTAAACTATATTCACTCTTAGGTTGATCCGCGACAAAACAAACCCACGTGGTCAGTGCACCGCGGTGCAACACGGTAGCAATGCGCCCAGGAAAGTAGTCCCATGCTAATCTCTGAGTTTTAGAATGAATTTATCCTTAAATAGTATAACGTTCTATACAAATACCTAAGGTTTTATTTAACGCTGATTTATACCGTAAAACAGAGCTACAAGTCCTATGACGCAATTCGTATAAGTCACCAAAAACAGGGTAGGCGCAGAATATTGTTTACAGCCCGAAACGAGCAGTTGTGTTTAGTATCATGGCGGACGATGAATTTGCTCTTGTGTTTTCGTCGAATTACGTAAAGCATTAGCCGCGCAAACCATTGACTAGTGGTGGAAAAACAATAGTGTTGAATCTTTATTATAAGATATTGTGGCATGTGCACAGATTATATATTGGTAATGCGCCCTCTGGTTACCCAAGTTGAAGGTTGGCAGTTTATCTGAGGAGGGGTGTTTAAGGGGAAACAGTCTCATTGGAGGGGATATGGCGTTAGTGACGCCAAGCTTAACGGGTTTTCTCAGTCAGTCTGTTACTAGTCTTCGCGGTGTTCAGGTGAACGGATAACTGCCCTACGATATGGCGTCCTCGCCCGGCAGACACATTGGGGTAAGGTAAGAGATATTATTATAATAAATCCAGCTATCCATTTCTTTGACTTTTTAATTATGGTAGTATAGAATCCTTGCCTCTCCCTTCAGCCAGGAATTATGTTAGTGTAAGAATATTTGTGAATTTAACTTTAGCTGCGTCCCTTTGTCGGTGCCTCTTAAATTAAAGTTTCCTTTGTTTGAATAACGATCCCTCTCGCAGCGAGTTGCCCGCCACTGAAGTTAAATAATTAATTATAATATGTGAGGCACGCGACAAATTGGCGGAGGCGCGAGAAATTAGTTTGATTTGTTTTGAGATTTTAAGTGCAAATTTTTTTTCCCTCCAAATTTAACGGTTTCTGCTACACGTGGTCCTGAAAAATGTAAAGTTCTTTCTGGCTAAAGGGTAAGGATTTTTATACTTTTATTTGTGATTCTCTTCTTCTAAATTTTGTTTCCATCATTTCTGAAAGTTTGGTGTCGAAATTTCAATTTTGAGTTCATTTTTGCATATTTTCCCATTGTCTGCCGGGTGACGCTAAAATTTCTGACTCCATTTTCCCTTTGTGTTGGCTTCATTTCCTTTAAATTATATCACTGTGTTCCGTTCTTCGTGCTGGTTAATTTCAAAAAAAAAAAATGTTTCTGTGAAAGTTGAGTTCTGAAACGAGCGAGATAGTTGTAGTTTCAAAATGTGCTCGTCACGTGTTGGCTATCCGTTTGCAAATCTTGTTTTCTGTGCTTATTAGCAGTGGTTTGGAAATGTATAACTTTATATTCCAGTGATTGTGATTTCTAGCTATTTACTGCACTTTTCTGGGTCATTTTTCGTGTAACTTTTATGTACGCACGTGTGTTGTGTAATTCCCGCGTGGTCATGCATTTCAGCAATAATTTTTAGCTTGTGAAACCAGTCTTCCTCAGCACGTGTTTTGGCGCGTTTATTTGCGTGTGCATATCAGATTATATACATTTGATTTAAGGAAAAAGAAACAGAAGTTTTGTGTGCTAGTTTAAATTACAAGTCTGTATTCCTCTCCTTTTTGAGAATATTAGCGGTGGTCACAGTAAGTGTGACGTGTTTTTTTTTAACTTCCAGTTCGAGGTCTCTCACTGAAGCTATCATTTTGTTTTCTTCCATGTGTTCATTCTGATTAAAAATCTTGGTATTGTGTCCAAGTGGCTTGTGTAGCCGTGTGTTAGTTTAATTTTCTGATATTTCGCCGCGGGCGCCTTAATTGTGTTCTTTCTGCAGCTGTTTTATTTGGCTATGTTCTACTCTTGCTACTTACATTCATGTGATGCTATAAGTGTTTAGTTTGGTGTAATCTGAATTGCTTGGTCCTACTGTTTGTTTATTGGTTGCGTTATCTTTTGTGTTGCAATCATGCCTGAGCGACGTACTGTACAGAAATCTGATATGGCAGTTGCTCCAGTTGGCGAGCACAGTGACGTAGACTTTCTGTCCAGTGTTGGTACGCCTGTTGCAAAGCAATCAGCTGTCTGCCGCCGGTCATTGACCCCTCTCAGGGAGCATTCCAACGAGTTGTCGCCGTATGAGTTATTTTAGAATTTTGCAATGTTGGCTACTACTGCTATTGGCCGCTCTGAGAATGATGATAATTTTGCTTTACCGTTGCCAAGTTTGGTTTATTTAATTCCGCAATGCATATTTTTAAGGGAAAATCTTTCGCAGTTACTCATGTAAGTAAAAGTTTCAGGAGCTACCAACCTTGCCAGTATCTACACCTAATTAGGTTTGATGTGCTTCTAATATGGACCAGTTCGATGTGGATGTTGATGAACCAGCTGTACGTGTGTTACCAGATTTTGGACAATTTGCACGGGAATTTTGTGGTAAACGAGTAAGAGAAAAGAAAAACATCACCTGTAAGTATGTAATCATTGTGAGTGCTAAAGTTTGGACGAATGAAACAGTTTTACGACTCACACAGGTATGCTAAATTTATTGTTTCACTGACTGATGCTTAATTAAGCTTTGTTTTTCAGGAATACTGTGCTATGAATGTCTCTGCTAAATTACGAGTGTATTATTATTTTGGGTGTAACTTAAATTTTGAATTGTGTTTTGATAACTGCAAATCATTTGTTTTGTTGTATTATGCTGCAGGAATGTGTTTCAGGTGTACTATATGCTTAATTGAGCTTTCATTTTCAGGAATGTTATGTGACAATATTGTTTTGAGTAATGATGTGATGTTGTTTTGTTGCATTCGATTTGATTTGATATGATTTGATTCTGACTCTATTTGATTTTCATAATGATGCTGTGATCTTTATTTGCAGAAATTTGTTGCATGAATAGTGTGTGTATGTATGTGTGTATTTGAGGTTATGTGATATAGGTGAGATTTGCCTCGGTGGGAGTGCCAAAGAGTAACCCCGATGGCGTAGTGTGAGGTTATGTGAGAGATAAGAGTTGAGATTTGCCTCGGTGGAAGTGCCAAAGAGTAACCCCGACGGTGTTGATGAGGAGAGATGAAAAGAGATGAGATGATGTCAGCTTCGGTGGAAGTGCCACAGAGTAACCCCGACAGTTGTTGTATCATTTCAGAGATTTTGCTTATTGGTGTTGCTGTAACGTGCCCAGTATAGCGTGTGTGATGAATTCACACAAGAGATTATATAGATGGAAGTGAATGTAATGAAAATAATTTTTTTTCTCTGTTTATGCAACAAGTTTATTACCATCTTAGATAGCAAATTTTAATACCACCTGTTTTCCAGCTTATTTCTTGATTTTGAGGATGTAGATGCAACATTATAATGTCATGTTATTTGTGTAATTCCTGAATTAATGTGATTTCTTGAAGGTTATGCCTATGTCAGATGTTTTGAATTTGCAGCATGCTAAATGAGACACGTAAGTGCAGATGTTTTGTTTTGGAGAGAAAATTGATAGATGATGATGATTGAAGTAATGATCGAGATTGCACTATTACTGCTAATGATGATGATGATTATGAAAGATGATGGTTAAACTGCGATGAGAAAGATAGTGATGTGAATAAGAAGTTATAATGGTGACAAGAGTAGGACACTAGTAGTTGAAAGCATGTCACGTGGCGTAGCTTAGAAATGTATTGTGGATGTAGCTTGTAGTGATGTATACACTAGTTTGAGTAGATAGTTAAGTCAGTGTTGTGTGTAATTTGGGGCCATGGTCAGTGTGAATGAGTTCATTTCATCGTCATGTGTGATTGTCTTGTAAGTGCACTTACTTTCTTTTGTTAGTGATACCAGCTGGTTATTGAGTTGTAATATTGGGATCCCAAGATAAGGTTATGTTTCATTTTTGTCATGTTTATGTATTTTGAGTCTGTTTTACTGTTATTTGGATTATGAAGCATTGTAAGTTACACTTTGGATGGCAACTCTGTAAAATTTCTTTCTTATGCCAATTTGTTCTAATTTTCTTTTCTCTTTATTTACCCCATGTCATAAAAATTCTTTTAGTGTACACTTTTCAAACTTTAAAATCTTTAATTGTAAAGGACATACCCTTCTTTTGTGTGTGATTCTTTGTGGGAGCATCCTGTTTATTGTGTGGTGGTTTTGTTTTAGTATTGTGCTGTGGCAGAGAGCGAGAAGATGCACCAGCATCCCCAGGGCACACCAGAAGTCAAGAAACGCCACAGGGAAGCTGTCGGGCAGCCACTACACTGCCGTGGCATAAGGAGCCACCATGTCGGGGGGCAGTCCAAGCCAGCGACTGCCCACCCTGTTGTCATCACCAGAGACCTGCGGTGCTGATTCTACACCAGGACAAATCGTCGTTGTGGGCACTGTCTAAACCCACCCACAAACAGTTACGGCAGTTCATCACCCTTTTGCGCAGTGTAGTGTGCCTGTGAACTAAGGCAGCGTGGTGTGTGCGTGTGCGGGATGCTACAGCTATGTGCATTAACAATACTAAGTCGACAGCACTTACATCGCTCCTCTCTCTCCACATCACCCAGCACCATTGTTTCTTCGGCTGGGTGCTTAACACACATATTTATTACTGTTTTATTTTACATCACACATTTCTATGTCATTTTTTTGGTATGTCTTTCTTTTGTTTTTTTTTCCTGTATTTTGTATTTATGTTCTTTCTGTCGACGAGGACGTCGACTTCGGTGGCCAGGGGGAGATGTAGCATGTGCACAGATTATATATTGGTAATGCGCCCTCTGGTTACCCAAGTTGAAGGTTGGCAGTTTATCTGAGGAGGGGTGTTTAAGGGGAAACAGTCTCATTGGAGGGGATATGGCGTTAGTGACGCCAAGCTTAACGGGTTTTCTCAGTCAGTCTGTTACTAGTCTTCGCGGTGTTCAGGTGAACGGATAACTGCCCTACGATATGGCGTCCTCGCCCGGCAGACACATTGGGGTAAGGTAAGAGATATTATTATAATAAATCCAGCTATCCATTTCTTTGACTTTTTAATTATGGTAGTATAGAATCCTTGCCTCTCCCTTCAGCCAGGAATTATGTTAGTGTAAGAATATTTGTGAATTTAACTTTAGCTGCGTCCCTTTGTCGGTGCCTCTTAAATTAAAGTTTCCTTTGTTTGAATAACGATCCCTCTCGCAGCGAGTTGCCCACCACTGAAGTTAAATAATTAATTACAAAATGTGAGGCACGCGACAATATGTGAGAAATATCCAACACCTTCCGCAAAAGAAATGGTGAAATTAACTTCTGAGTTCACTGGTGTTTCAAGTACAAATATAAACAGTGCTTGTGCAGAAAAATCTGAAACGAGAAAAGTGGTTACACCCGGGGAAAAAAAAACAAAGCATATGAAATACGCGATGCAAGAAAATAAAAAAAAAACGAGGGCCTTAAAATACCATAGTTTCCATGCAACCGCGAGAAACAAGAGAATGTTGATAGTACTTCAATAGAATGAGCGATTCTAACCTTCAATAGTGGATATCACTGAAACGGCTTATGCCACAAAGAAGCTTATTTGAAAGAAGTTGTGTGTTTTAAAGATATCTACATTTTTTCTGGGGTACGTTTTGGTCTATCGCTTAATGTTTGCTAGTTATGCAAGATTACACAAAATTCCTTCCGAATGAAGAGGATTTCACTCTATTCCCAGAAAATTCAAGATATACATTTTATTTGTAATTGAAGATGTTTTGTTTCGTTATATTGTTATTATTTGCCCCACACTTTGGGAGCCAATTTCAAGAAGATGTATTATATTTCGACTGTTGGGGAGCCGAACTTGAAGTAGTTGCAACCACACGTATGGTAAAAAGTTTTTCGGTAACCTTCTCCAAAAAATGTACTTTCCGGTGACCTTTGCCCGAAAAATGTTTAAAAAAATATTAACTTTGTAATTTTTGTCTGTTTCTTTAAATATTATATATTTATGTTTGCCTCAGCTGCGTCAGTATTTATATATTTTTAGAGACCTGTATGTCTTAGCAGGAAGGGGTGCAACTGAAGAATATAGGCCTACACAGATTATAATTTTACTTCACTCCTTTTATTAATGCTTGACATGAATTAAATAACACTTCACTGATATAGAGAGAGAGCTGTGAGAGTTTTTTTATTAATTACTTGCACCTTTTAACACGTAAACTATTTTTGTCTCGCACAAAATACGTATTAAACTTCTCGAGGACGCATCTCGCGTCCGGTTAGAAACACTGTCTACAAGCAACTAACTTCTGAATTTGTAAATGTTGCTTCATTTTAGTTTTTGATTGGCTAATCCTAGTCCAACAGAATACCTTCATTTAACTAATGCTTTTTTCTGGTTGTTGATTGGCTATTTTATAAACTGTCACAAAAATTACATTATTGATTCCAAGAATTACCAGTAGCATTTAAACTTTCTAATTCATTATTGCCTCAAGGTTACCTCATTGTTACCTCATTGTTAGCAACTTTCAACCTATTATTCTCACAGCTCCTACATTATTAAATCACGTAATACATTCACATAACATTATTACATATGTATACAATAATATAAACATATATAATGACTGTAATATACAGTTTTTATATCTTGTTACATACATATATTGCTTTAAGGCGGGCTGTTATTTAATTTTTATGTTGTATAATTACACTGAAATCATTTAAGTGTTAAAAATACTGCCTCATAATGTAAATATCTTTGTCCGACTTTTCGTTTTTGAGTTATACTGTTCACAAACACAAGCACCTTGTTCTAAAAATTCTTTTTATTGGATTCAGGGGATCTCAAAACCTGTATTTCCGGTAAAATCTCCACATCGAATTTTTTAGGGAATATAATACTCTAAATTTAGTACACGTAGCTCAGAAAGTAATGATTGACATTAGTATTTTCTTTTAAATACTCATACAAAGTAGTTTTAAGCATTGAGAATTTGGATCATAGTGAGGCAGCTCTCATTGTCTGATTTTTCATGTAAAGGAGTATCAGTGATTACATCTTTGCTCACAAGAGAAACATTGCTTACCTTGCACCAGTCTTTTAAATGCAATATACTCTTTCTAATATTGCTGCCGAGGATTCTATATTTCTGGTTGCGATTGAAATTTTCTAGGGACTTTAACTCATACTTTCAGTCACAAGCTTTTTGTTTACAAACGGGCGCTCAGAATAAGCACAGGCCTCTACAGCCGCTTCTTATATTGTTACGGTCAAAGCTTCTAGGAGGCATTGGTACGGTTCATAGCATAGGATTCAGGCGGGTGTGAAAATATGTGAAGAAATGACTTATTATAGCTTTTGTATTTATACAGTACCTATTTTATATGCATTTATTTAATATAATGTAGAGAGCTTTTACTAAATACTACTGTACGAGTGAGAATTGATAAGTCCATGACTTTGACAAGAGATAGCGTTCTAATCACAGATTTCTTGTTTGCACCCAAGTCTTACATCTATTCTGGGTATAATCGCAGAACTTCGTCGTCATTTGTTTCTTACAACCTTGTCGAGAGCGTTTAAAATAAGCAGACGTATGTTGCTTCGTAGAAAATGGAGAAGTGAATTTTGTGTTGCGATAAAGCACTACTTTTTGCGTCGTAAGACGGTGAAGGAAACGGAATAAAAGCTGAACAAGTATTATGGGGACTCTGCTCCATCACATGGCATGGTTCATAAGTGGTTTACAGAATTTCGATGTGGCCGTTCGAGCACAAGAGTTGCCGTATGCACAGGACAGCCGGTTGAGGTCACAACAGAAGAAATGGTGAACAAATTTCACGATATTGTGTAGGAAGACCGCTAATGAAAATCCGTGAGATAGCCTAGACCGTAAACATATCGAGTGAACGGGTGTATAACATTCTGCACGAATTTTTTGTATGAGAAAGCTGTCAGCAAGACTGCTCACAGTTGAGAACATGCGGAATTGAACACGTTCTAGTTGAGTTTTTGTGTTGATATCACGGTTGATGAAACCCCGATCCATTACTATCAACCTGAAACCAAACAACAATGAAAGCACTGGATTTCTTTCGGCGAACCTGCTCCAAGGAAAGGGAAAACCACTCCGTTGGCAGGAAAAATCATGGCAGCTGTTTTTTGGGATTCGCAAGTGGCGATAGACATCCACTACCTGGAAAAGGATAAAACGATCACAGGTTCATATTATGCCGCAATGCTGGATCAGTTTCACAAAGAATTGTTAAAGAACGACCCCATTTAGTGAAGAAAAGGGTTCCCTTTCACCAGGATAATGCACCCGCACACAAGTCAGCCATTGCCATCGCAACATTTGTGGAACTGGGTTATGAACTGCTACCTCACCCACCATATTCTCCAGAATTGGCTCCGAGCGACTTCTTCCTCTTTGCAAACCTGAAAAATTGGCTCGCTGGGAAGAAATTCACGTCCACTGAACACATCATGGCAGAAACAACCTCATTTTTTGCAGACTTCGAAAAATCATATTTTTTGGAAGAAACGTTGGACAACGTGTATTGAATTGAAAGGAGACCATGTTGAGAAATAAAATCACTTTTTGGAAACAAAATTGTTATTTTGTTTAAAAAGTCACTGACTTGTCAATCCGCCCTCGTATGCAGCATGTACGCAAAGCATTGGCGGTGTTTATACATACGTAGCTATTCTAAAACCTCATTGGGTATAAAACTCATTCATCATCGGTGTTTTTAGCATTTGTTTATCGCATAATGGATATATATTTTTGCAAACATACTACATACGTATATTATCCATTACTTAAATGTTAGATTTTTAATTTTCGGGTGATGAACTATCAGTGTTCATAATTTGGTCGTTTAAAATAGTCCCGAAAGTTCGCTATTTTAGTATTAAAATCCAAACACAAATATCCATGAGAATTTGCTGGCCAATTGGTGTAATTACGAAAGCTAAGTGCGTAATAATTGCTCTAAATTGTGTTTACCTTTATAAAAGCGTTATAATTATGGGATATTTAACGCAGGTCCGTGTAAATTCGGAATGCGAAATGAGGAGTACTTGCTCACTCGAACAATATTATTATTCCACGTCATTTTTTATTTTTTCCGTTATTTGCTCGGTCAGAACAGTTTTAATTAACGATATTTGTTCTACGTCTCGCTGAGTTTCAATTGCGTATTTACATACCGTGTATAGTTGAAACCTAGTGCGATTATACCGCTGGCAAGAACCTTTACATTAGCGATAAAATCATCCATGTTTGTATCCTATCGCAGGTCTATCCGGACATGTTTTGATGTCATTTGAATAATTACATTTACAGGACTTCCACTATTACTTCTTACACACCAAAAAGTGTCAATGCTTTTGGTTTCTTACAGTGTTCTTCTTTATTTAATGTTGTCAGAACCCCCTTATCAGTTATATTCCACACCTACACGGATATTCTAATCTCTTATTGGTTTGAACAAAGTCAGCGGCGAAAGGGCTGGAAAAGGAAAACATTTTACCTGAGTGGCTAGAAAGCACTGACAGACACTCACCAGATCCGTGCGTCTCTTATTGGTTTGATGTCAAAAGTCTGGCACTCAAACCCTAACCAATGAATAGAAGTCGATTTCTGACTCAGGAGCGAAGAAAGCCGGGGGGGGGATAAGACAAATACTATGTGAGTGGTTGGATGAAACTGTCTTGTAAATAATGTCCCCCTTACTATATATGTTATTTGAAAGTAACAAGGGATGTGGACAACAAACCGAAAATTATTGTCCTTAATCAGCAAGGTTATAGCTCGGTGAGGGCGCAGCGTCTCCAATTACAGCGTTAAACTGGCGGGAGAAATACCACGAGCGGGGTTACTGGACACGCAAACCAGGTGGCATATTTGATTATAAATGCATAACGTAGTCCGCATGGCACTAAAATCATCAAAAACCTATTACACCGGCATACAAAACAAAATTAAAGCACATGTGAATAAAATAGTTTAATACGAGAGCGGATCGAAAAGTAATGCACAATATCTTTTTTACAAAAAAGTTTAATAGTTAAAACAACAACAAAAATCACAAATGAACTTACCCCTTTTAACTACTTTTCGAGATAGTCACCAAGTTTCTCAACACATTTCTCCCATCGTGATAACAGTTTCAATACGTCCTGTTCGTAGAAGTCCGTTTCCTTGGAGTACAGCCATCTGCGGACTGCTGATTTCATTTCCACATCTGTCGCAAAGCCTTGGGCGGTCAGGAATTTCTTTATGGCACCGAACAGATAAAAGTCCGACGGTGCAAGGTCCGAAGTGTATAGTGGATGCTGGAGTACCTCCCAACCAAATATGGTGATTTTCTGACGAACAGCAGCAGCAACATGGGAGCGAGCATTTACATCGTCAGCATTCATGTTGTGGCGTTTGTCACGAAGAGCACAACGTAACTTCACCAAAGTTTTCATGTAGGCTGCAGCATTCACAGTGGTCCCGTGTTCAGCAAAGTTCACCAATACAACACCATGTATATCCCAGAACACCATCACAAGCACTTTCCTAGAAGATTGAGTAACTTTGAATTTTTTCTTCACTGAGGAACCAACATGTTTCCAGTCCACACTTGCGTGCTTGGTTTTGGGCGTGTAGTGGTATATCCACGACTCATCACCAGTGACGATTCCTTCCAGAAGTTCATGCCCTTCTGGGGTGTACCGCGTTAGGTGATCCAAGTTGGTTATCTTTCACTGGCCCTTGTGGTTGTCTGTCAGGTTCTTAGGCACCCAGCTAGCACTAACTTTACGAAATTTGCACAATATCGTACACTGCACCATAGGAGACGTTGAACTGTTGTAATTGCACACGCCGGTCGTTCAAAATTGCCCCTCAATGCCTCTGACATTCTGTGGGGTTGCAGCTGTTACCGACCTCCCGGAGCGTGGCGAATCACTAAGGTTCACACGGCCCTCTAGGAAGAATGCACACCACCTGGAGACATTGCAGGTCCATACAATCATCCACGTACACGCCGCGCATATCCCTGTGAATATCACTAGTTTTATGCTCTTTGATCCACAAATATCGAACCACATCTCTCTGCTCTTCACACGTGGACGACAGTAACATGCGCACCATCTTTTTGCGTAGTTCACGCTTCTCTCGTGAAAAAATACCCTCTTGTAGTGAAAACTTCAAACTATATCTGTGTGAAAATGCAACATTCCAGCTGCAATAGAAGTCGGAACAAAGTTATTGTGCGTTACTTTTCGGTCCGCCCTCGTAAATACAGTTTTCAGGAGAGGTAAAAGGTATTTTACTTTGAATACCAATTTAATAGGTTAGGGCATGATGGGGTAGTTATTAATATTGTTATATTCCCTTTGATGACGCCTGTTTGCAAGGCAGCAAGAGCAATAAACATATTGATTTTGAATTATTATATATCACAAACAAACTGTTGGTATAGTCAAATCTTTCATGAGCGAGTCGCTATATGCAGGCTTTGAAATTCCACACTTTATATAACCACGAGGAACAAACGGATGACAACTTAAGCACTTAACAAAAGTGTGAAGTATTTCAACATTGAAATCAGTAACAAGAATATCTAGTAAATGCTTAATGCTACAAAAATAGATAAATTGTGTATTTTAGGGATGTCTATTTTTCTGTGTAATAATATATCTTCTATCCATTACGTTCACCAGTTATACGGGTGGCGCGGATAAAAGTGGCCCGACTCGTTTTTGAATGCAAAATACGTTTTTCCGTTGTGTATTAATAAAAACTTCTGTTAAAACTGAATTGAGCTAAAAATACAATGGGCATTTTACACGATGTGAATAATTGATAGTTGGCATTCCTCTGTCAGAATTCCAGCTTATTTCATCAGTTCATATAGGTACACGGTGCTGTTCGCATTGTGGAAATGACTTTCTCGATACAAGAGAGAATTCAAATTTGGAAGCATATGTGTAAACAGGTTCGATTTAAGAAACCCGTGAAATTTTCGGGGACAAGTGTCCGGGTAGAGAACTGCTAGCAAAGTGTGCAATGCAGAAATTAGTTTAAAAGTGGCAAAACGAGAAAGAATTCCTTCAGTGCGCACACCAAAACGTATTAAGGAGATTTGCCTAAGAATTACTGAAAGCCCAAAGAAGTCTGCACGTAAATTGGAGCAATAAGTACATTTAAGTAGTAGGAGTTGCCAGGGGATATTAAAAGCTTTTGATTTTAAGCCATATCGTGTGCAGTCTATATAGCAGTTACGGGAAGATGAAAATCTTGTAAAGTATGTCCCATAACGAACGCAATTATTAAATCGCGCGCCTCTTTGAGTTTGTTAATTTGCCAGACCTGAAATTTAAGCAATTGTCATTGTCAGTTGTCATTTGTGCGCATAGTCATCAGCGATACACGAAGGAACAACGCATCCAAATCTTGAAAACGCATAACAAGTACGTTGAATGCTATGCAGGGACTGTTCGAAGACTTAGTGTAATTTTTGGAAGCCGAAATGCGCCTAATGTGTCAACATTGCATAGACTACTAAGGAAATTTGAAGATACAGGATCGACAGTGAACATCAAATCACCTGGAGTCCTCGTTCTCGTTGATGTCGTCCTGGTCAGACATTGCTACGAGCCCAATGAAGTCCATTCGCGTCGTTCCCAACAATTTGGCATTTCGAAAAGCAGTTTTCAGTGAATTTTAACAAAATATCTGCATTTGCATCCTTTTAAGGACCAACTAACACAAGAGCTGAAGCGGATTGACCATTTGGAGCGTCAAACATTCACCAAACAATAATTCCATAGTGGTTTTCATAATAAAATAATCTGTAGTGACGAGACACACTTCCAAGTTAGTGATTATTAATAAACAAAACTGCTGAATTTGGAGCACAGAGAATCCTCGCATGTCTGCTTCCAGAACGAGTCACTTTTTGGTGAAGATTACGAGCTGGCGGACTAATTGGGACATATTCTTTTGAAGACGAGACTGAAAAAGCAGTGACAGTGAATGGTGACCGTTATCGCCACATGATAACATAATATTTATGGCTGCAATTGCAAGAATTCAATGTGGAAGAGTTGTGGTACCAACAGGATGGGGCACACTGCCGTTGAAACAAGCTTGCTAATAGAAAGATTCCCTGATCGTGTTATCCCTCGGAACAGCGATCAGAACTGGCCACCGAGATCGTGTGATTTGACACCATGTGATAATTTTTTGTGGGGGGTATGTCAAATCTTATGTTTATGTGAACAATCCACGAATCATCATTCAACTCGAGGTAGAAATTAGACGTGTCATAGGTGAAATTCAAGCGGAAGTTTGCTGTACACTCGTTGAAACTTTGTCCACAGAGTGGATGTGTGCAGACGAAGCCGTGGAGGAATTTTTCTCAATATTTTGTCTGATGTTTAATCGTAGTCTTTGTGTTTCAATTGACATAGTAACATTAGCAACTTTCAAATAAATTATGTGTTTTATTATTAAATTAAAATTGCGTTCTTTATGGGACAACTATAAATTGTCATCTGCAAACGTGTAGATTACTGCCCGTGGCTTCTCAGTAGCATCAACGAGGGTCTCTCAAACTCTTTACAGTACATCATGAATGATGAAGCATAGTTTCATCTTTCTGGTCATGTGAATTCGCAAAACACGAGGTCTGAGCAGCATTTTTAGTTTCTCTACTACGTATAGTAAGTAGGGGAAGTATTGTATTCCACCCAAAAATTCGATACCGAGATTTCAGCGGAAATACATGTTTTGAGAACCCCTGAATCCAAAACATACATTTTTGGAAACATGTCCGTGTGTGTGTGTCTGTCTGTTTGTCTGTGTGTCTGTGTGTCTTTGAACAGCATAACTCAGAAACGAACAGTCGGATAAACACCAAACTTAATATTTAGGTTCAGCATCTTCCAGGGATGCGACACGAAGGTTTTCAAGAAAATCCCCCACCCCAGATTACCTTTTACATGGAAGATTTTTCGAAAATTTTAATTTTCTCAAAAACGGCTCTAACGATTTTGATTAAAATATAATATGTTTAAGATATTTTCATGACAAATAAAACGTATATCTTGAATTTTCTGGGAATGTCTCCAAAGGTGTTCTTCGTTGTGAACAACTTTTGCATAACCGGTAAACCATAAGAGATACAGAAAATTTTACTACACAAAAAATGTACATCGCGTTAAAATACACAATTTATGTCATATACATTTTTTTTTTTGAGTGAACCATTTTCGAGATATTGCTTGTTATTCTCTTAAATTTTTCAATACTTATTTTCTTAAATGGGAATTCGTTATTCATTTTTTTGTCTTTGATATGCAAAGAGTATTAATCTGTTGCAAAGGGAATGGTGCTGCACCTAGCAACCAGCTATTAAGAGATATGTGTATGCTTAAAGGCTACTGTATTTCTATATTGCCCTTGTAAATATATATTCCCCTTACATCTACACGAAAATTAGCAATAAGATAGATTCTGCAAATGTTTATCTCGATTAGCATGAAGCATATGGAGAATAAGCGTTTGTAAAAATAGTTTGTACAAGAGTAGAGAAAGTCTTGTGAGTGTAACACATCAGATTTTTTGACACTACTCTCAACACTGTTGCCCATATGAATATTTGACACATTTTGTGCTCAACTCACTAATTATAAAAGACAGCACTGCTTCTTCCAGCAAGATGGGGCGACATGACACACGTCTAATGCATCCCTGGAACAAGTCCGCGATGTATTCTCTGCGGAATGAACTGTTAGCAAAAACTTGTGGCTACCACGTTCCCCGGTTCTGACAACGTATGAGGATATTTCAAAAGCAAGGCCTATGAAACAAATCTACACACAATACAGGAACTGAAAGACATCAGCCGTGTAAAGTTGGCGCCATCGATATCGGAACATTACGCCGGGTGTAATCTACAATGGTTAGACGTAGCTGTGTATTGATGCTACAGGGGTCACTTTCAACATCTTCAGTAAATGGCGAGTCCATGTCAATCCATGTTTGTCATTCGTCTTTTACAGCTGTTCGAAGAAAATGCAAGTTATACATTTTATTTGTGATACCAATATTGTAAACATGTGACATTTTAATCGAAATTTTTTAGAAACAAAAAATAAAGACTTTTTCACATTCTCTACTACGTACAGTAATTAGGAGAAGCATTGCATTCCACTCAAAAATTTGATATCGAGATTTCACCGGAAATAGATGTTTTGAGGTTTGTTGAATCCAAATAAAGCAATTTTGGAAACATGTCCGTGTGTGTCTGTCTATGAACAGCATAACTCAAAACTAAAAGTCGGATAAATAACAAACTTGGTATTTGAGTTCAGTATCTTCCAGATATGCGACACGAAGATTTTCAAGAAAATTCCCCTACCCCAGATTACCCTTTATATGAAACATTTTTCGAAAACTTTGATTTTCTCAAAAACGGCTCTAACTATTTTGATTAAAATATCATATATTTAAGATACTTTTATGACAAATAAAATGTATATCTTGAATTTCCTGGGAATATCTCCAAAAGCGTTCCTCATTGTGAACGACGTTTGCATAACTGGTAAACCATAAGAGATAGACAAAAATTTACTAAACAAAAAATGTAGATCGCGTTAAAATACACAATTTATGTCATATACATTTTTTTGTTGGGTGAACCATTTTCGAGATATTGCTTGTTATTTCCTTAAATTTTCCAATAGTTATACTTTTTCTCAAATGGGAATTTCTTATTTTCTTTCTTTTTGTTTGTTTGTGATGGTAATACAAAGAGAATGTAATACTCCACATAGCAATCAGCTCTTAAAATATTTGACTATCGCTTAAAGCCTACCAATTCCTCTTGCATATACAAGAAAATTAGCAATAAGATTAACATCTCGATATCTCGATTAACATGAGGCATATGGAGAATAAGCGTTTGTAAAAATACTTTGTACAAGAGTAGAGAAAGTCATGGGAGTGTAACACATCAGAATGTTTTATGTCCTGGACATTCAAAGAGAATGGAATGCTCTACATAGCAACCAGCTCTTAAAATATTTGACTATCGCTTAAAGCCTAGCAATTCCCCTTGCATATACAAGAAAATAAGCAATAAGATTAACATCTCGATATCTCGATTAACATGAAGCAAATCGAGAAAAAGCGTTTTTACCAGAGTAGGGAAACTCATGTGAGTGCAACACATCAGATTTTTCCATGAGTTAGGATGGAGAAATTTTCTTAGTTCTTTTGCAAAATAGGCTTTTCTGAGGGGAGTTTACTGGACCCACAAAACACGTGTTCCAGCGCAATTCTGATATCGAATTTTTGGGTGTTATAAAATACTTCATCTATCTACTTCAGATGGTGGAGAAAGTTAGTTATTTTAGGAATAATTTGTAGAAAACCTATGATTATAATGAGCAGATAATAAAGAAAAAAATATTATTACTAGAATTCATTTTCATTACGTGGACAAGCTTCAATACGCTACGAACTTATGCATCAGCGCAATATTTCGCAATTACTTTAACAGTGAGTCTTCCTGTAAATATGAAGCTGTAACAAATGGCAGATGATTATTTCACGTGAGAAATGCTGCCACAGTCCTCTGTGACCACATAGGTATTTATAATTTTAAGTAACCAGAATCCATTGCGTCACCAGCTTGGTTTAGCATTTATATCCAAAAATAGCGAACCCCTGTTCATTAATAACACGCTCGTGAATTTGTATTCATATATTCTTGACAGGGTACACATGTTTTGCGTGTATGTTAATTACGCGGCAGGCACACGGTTGGTAGCCACCGCCCCCCCCCCTGCGCTGCCTTGCACATGTCGTTGTATCAATTATTGCCAACTGGGACCCGTTCCCCAAAGGAACTTGAGCGATTGGTTGGTTGCATTGTTCCCGAGGCAACAAACAAGGTTAATTTGCTGCTTAACAATGTTGGTATGCCTGAAGAAAATCTACACACCGAATTATGTACGGAATTTCCTGTATGAGGAATGAAAGCAGTATTTTATACCGAGGCGGTTGTCATGGAAACGCTGTGTTACAAGCAGACCAAACAATTTACTATGTTTATAGTTTCCATGGTTACGGAGGGCATTTTCAGGAAAATACGCCGCGTATTTGATATTGACCAATAACGTTTGTCAGTGCCTCAGATATCAGCCAATCGCGGTCGTTTATCTTATATCATGCTTACAAGAATGCAATTTATTGGATAAAGTTTTTAATGAACTGTAATAGTAACGGATTGCTGGAATAATAAATAAAATGTCCCACCTCTGTTGTGTAGGGGTAGCGTGTCTGCTCACATTCAAGGGGTCTCAAGTTCAAACCTCGGTTAGGGTTAATTACCTGTAAAAAATTTCCTCCAGGATTATCCATTATCCTGTGAAGAAGGCCAAAGTTTGGTAACTAAGCTCTAGGGACCCTGGGACCATGTGATTCAATCACATGACTTTCTCAACCCTATGTCTTATCTGTGGGCGTATAAACTAGTCTTACTGAAGCTTATTTTTCTTTCTACTACACTTTAATCCAAATTATCGCGGTAATCTGGCTCGTGTTATCTTATTTGCCGGGCGCATATTGTTTAATTATTTTTAATTTTGGGTTCTTTGTCCTCCGGCTAGCTATTATAACTCACTTGAGCAAGTATGTCTATGGAAGGCGTGCAAACGGAAAGGTGTTGTTACTAAAAGATAAGAATGACAAAATAATTTGTTTCTACAGTTTTATTGCCGTCACACTTAATTAATAATTCACATATTTAATCTTTATACACGCATGACAAACTGTGATATTTCCGAATGTGACTACTGTCGTATTAGTTGCCGCGTACTTCTCATTTTGTAACTAACTTTACGACGTGTACCTCGCGAGAGTTTCTTCCAAACTGTATGACGTGCACCTCACGAGGATTCCTTAGAACTGCCGCGAAACATGCTTATGTCTCGAGAATATATACTCCCTCTCCTCGAATTGCCTAAACATTATAATATAGCTGCTATTGGTTACCAAATCGCACCAACATTAGCTTGTGTTTTGTCAGCCAATCACTACTACTAAACATATATACTCTAGGGAAGATATTCCCTCCATTTCTAAAGAAAGGTACGCTACCCTGGCGTCATTTGTCTGTCTCTTCTTCGTGATAAACAACTCACCCCCTCGGTTTATTGTTACCCACTTCTATTGTCAGTTTCAGTGAGGCCGTGTAAACTTATTTCCTAACAATACTTATGGCTAACAAATATCTAAAATCCTGTACATACAATAACATTAATTTACACTACAATCACTCTGGCATTCACAGTGTTGTGATATAAAATACTGCCTCAAAATAAATCCTTACAGAAATAGCTACATTACACATTCCGTTACACATATAAAGAGAACAGCGATAGTCAAATGTTTAAGAACTGGACGCTATATGCTGGCCTTAAAATTCCATACTGTTTCCCTGACATCGCGAGAAACAACTGAAAATAGATGAGACTTTAAAATAAAGAGAAGTATTGAATAACTGATATCTTAGAAATGGATTATGCACCAGAAAAACCTATTTTAAGTAAATTGGGTGTTTTACAGAGATCTACATTTTTTGTACGGTAAGTTTTCGTCGATCCTTTAACCTTTACCAGTATACAATGTTATATAAAATTCCTTCCAAATGAAGAGGACTTCACAGAAAATCAACAGATAAATTTTATTTGTCATGTAAATATCTTTAATATGCGATATTTTAATAAAAACCATTAGAGCCATTTTTTAGAAAATAAATTTTCGAAAAATGTTCCATGTAAACGGTCGTTGGGCCCAGGATTTTGTTGAGAATCTTCGTGTCGCATCTTTGGAAGGCAGAGCACTCATATAAATGGTACCATGATTCGTCAGAGAAGAATATTAAGCGAATGTCATTTATATTATCATTTCGCAAAATCCAATTACAGAAAGTTACCCGACTTTGATGATGACATGAAAACTAAGGTGCCTGTAACAAACTCCATACATTGTAAGAACTAAAAGAAAGCATTATGCCAGAAATTAACTCAATTTCGGATATTGAGTGTCAATGAAAATTTCTAAGAATATGCCAGAGATATTCGATTAGAGAAGGACAACTTTTTCGGCATCTCTTATGATAAGGTGTGTACTTATAATCATTGTAATTGTAAACACGAGGGGCTCTATTTATATTTTGAGCCTTGGCAACCCTGAATGTTGTAGGTGCCATCTGACGTTTCCAATGGAAAGTTTGACATTTTTGACCATAATCTACTTCAAACGTTTTGTCAATAAAGCGTCATTTGCTTTGTTTACACTAACTTGAATATTGTGCGTCAACAAAGACATGGAATTAACTCGAGAAAATGTTCGTGCAATGATTTATTACGACTTTCGACGTGGAGTATCAAGACAAGAGTGAATCGATCAACTAACTTCCACATTTGGCGACGAAGCTCCATCCTTTGGCACTGTGAAACGCTGATATAACGAATTTAATCGTGGCCGCCGTTCGCTCAATGATGAAGTTCGTAAAGGTCGCTCAAAATCAGTTGTTGTGCCAGAAGACATTGATGCCGTGAAAAAACTAATAATGAAAGATCGTCATGCGACATATTGTGAGATTGAGGCAACCGTAGGCATTAGTTCCACCAGCATATATAAAATATTGCATGATTATTTAGCCGTGAAAAAGGTTTGCTCTCGTTGGATCCCACATAATTTGACGCAATCTCAAAAAGATGCACGTGTCGATTGGTGCACAAAAATGCTCAAGAAATACAATGTCGGTGCCTCAAAAGACGTATATAGGATTGTAACAGGTGACGAATCATAGATCTATGCGTATGAGACGGAACGTAAACAGCAGTCGACTGTATGAGTGTTTCAAGATGAAGCAAATCCAACAAAAATTGTTCGCACTCGAAGCACTTCGAAGCAAATGGTCGCCTGCTGTTTCAGCAAAACTGGCCATGTGGCAACTGTGCCTTTAGAGAAAGTAAAACGGTCAATTCCGAATGGTACACAACCATTTGTTTGCCGGAAGTCTTCGGTGAAGTAAGGAAAACCAACAAGAACCGTAGGATCGTTCTTCATCAAGTGAATGAGAGTGCACACACAGCTAGTCTAACAACATGGTATTTGAAGGCTCAAAAAGTGGAATGGATGGGTCATCCGCAACACAGTCCTGATTTGACACCCAATGACTTCTTATGTTTCCGAACATCAAGAATAAATTGCGTGGACAACGATTTTCGTTGGCAGAAGAAGCCGTTGATGTCTTCAAAAACCATGTTTTGGAGGTGTCTCAAGAAGACTGGAATAAATGTTTTGACAAATGGTTCACACGGATGCAAAAGTGTATTGATCATAAAGGGGAATGTTTTAAAAAACAATAAAGCAGTTTTCAATAAGAAATTACTTTGATTTAATTATTAGGCTCAAAATATAAATAGTGCCCCTCGTATGAAAACGTGAGGCGGTAACGGGAATATTACATCTGATATTCGGTTTTCAGTTATTCTGTTCACTTGTAGACCTTTTTCTAAGATGTTTTGTTTTGTTTCTGTTTTGATTCACGGGGCCTCAAAGTATATATTTCCGGTGATATCTTGGTATCGAATATTTGGGTGGAATGCAATGCCTTCTCTATGTACTATGTAGTTGCATGTTGCCAATTTGAAGTAAGAGTTGTATTTTAGTTCAACTGTTGGGGAGCCGAACACTTGAAGTAGTTGCAACCGCACGTATGGTAAAAAGTTTCCGGTAGCCTTCGCCCCAAATGTACTTTCCGGTGGCCTTTGCCCAAAAATGTTTAAAATAATATGAACTTTGTAATTTGACTGTTTCTTTAAATATTATATATTTATATTTGCCTCGGCTGCTTCAATATTACTTTTAGGGACATGAATTTCTTAACAAGGCGTGGTGCGGCTGAAGAATGTAGGCTTACAAAGATTATAATTTTTAATTCACTCCTTTTTTATTAATTCTTGACACGATTTAAATAATACTTCACTGATCTAGAGAGAACTGTGAGATTTTTTTTATTATTAAATACTTTCACTTTTAAACACGTAAACTTTTTTTGTTTCAGACAAATACGAATTAAATTTCTCGACGACGCATCTGGCATCAGGAACACTGTCTACAACCAATACGTCCAGTTATGAGCGCTGTCTACAAGCAACTGACTCGATTTCTATCGCCTAAATTTGTAAATTTCTGTATTTCAAGTCTCTGATTGGCTATTCCTAATCCAATAGAATACTTTTACTTAACTTAAGCTTTTTTCTGGTTGTTGATTGGCTATTTTACAAACTGTCTCAAAATTTACATTATTGTTACTCCAATAATGACTAGTAGCATTATTAAACATTCTTACTCATTATAACCTCAAGGTTTCCTCATTGTTACCTCATTGTTAGCAACTTTTAACCTATTATTCTCACAGCTCCTACATTATTAAATTACGTAGTACATTCACATAACATTATTACTCATGTATACAATAATATGAACATATACAATGACTGTAATATACACGTTTTATATATTGTTACATACAAATATTGCTTTAAAGCGGGCTGTTATTGAATTTACATATTATATAACTTGACTGAAAACATTTTAGTGTTAAAAATACTGCCTCAACTATGTACGTGGCAGAGAAAGTAAAAATGGTGTAGATATTAATAAGAAGAATATATTGGCCTATTTCGTTCCAAGAAGTAGTAAATTGATGAGTCTAGGAAGCTTGCAGTCAGAATTTTCGATGTTGAAAACTAAGATAAAGTAAAATGACGGAATTGACATTGGAACTTTCAATAAGTTAGTGTTTGTATTGTGTTGGTTTTACTTCCCGCACTAGTGCTTTTCTCATTTCTTTCAGCATTGATATTTCTTTTGTTTTCATTGCAACCGTGTGGGAATGTCAACTTCCGATCCATAGCAATAATATTGACAAGTGCCACAAATTAGTTACATCGTGCAAAAATTAACATCTGCTACGTTACAGCAACTGAAATGCACAGTTTCGTTTGTTTGTTTTTTGTTTTTTGCATCCTTTAACCTGGAATAAACCAAATAGTTGAAATTGTGCTCCAATGGGCCCGAGGACCTAGATCCGTCTTCAGGATAAGGAAAACCACGGAAAAGAACCTTATCTGGGTAACTCACGCAACCAAGATTTAAACTCAGTTTGAATATTGCGGCGTATTAATAATTTGGTGGGTAACATTATTGTTGTACATTGTCATTATCAGACACATTGTTGTTTACGGCACTCTTGGCTGGTAGCTTTTGTTAGCCACGAGTAGCGGGGGATATAGCGTCACTCTCAGTTAGGATTCCGTGAGGAACAGACCGCGTGTGTAAGCCGGGCTTTGGATCGGCGGACATCTCCTCCCACCTCCCATTTTAATAATGTAGGAACTCCTAACTGTTGGGAAATAAATCTAGGAATGTGTGAGTAGATGTGTGTTATGGATTTTGTACAGTTAAAAACCCACGCCTTCCTCTAAACCTCCACAGCACATTTCGGTCCTCCGCAGCCAAGTTTGTATACGCCCCTTAATGTGCGCGCTAGGTATTAGAAATTAATTTAATTTTCCTGTGAACTTTTAGGCCATCTAAACAGCATGTAACAATATGAGGCTGATATAATAGACCCACAACACGGAGGTTAGCAGTTTAAAAGCAAACAGCATCCCAATTCTACGTTACTACCTGTAAGCTCCTGGAGCTTGAATTAGATTTGAGAGCTCCATAAGTAGAAATACACTACATGAATAAAAGTATCCGGACAACTGGCTGAAAATGACGTACAAATTCGTGGCGCTCCCCATCGGTAATGCTGGAAGTCAATATGGTGTTGGCCCACCCTTAGCCTTGATGACAGCGTTCACTGTCACGTGCACACTTTCAATCAGGTGCTGGAAGGTTTCTTGGGGAATGGCAGCTCATTCTTCACGGAGTGGTATCCATGTAGGTCGGTGAGGCCTGGCACGAAGTCCGGTTCCAAAACATCCCAAAGGTGTCCTATAGGATTCAAGTCAGGACTCTGTGCAGGCCAGTCCATTACAGGGCTGTTATTGTCGTGTAACCACTCCGCTACAGCCCGTGCGGTATGAACAGGTGCTCGATCGTGTTGAAAGATGCAATCGCCATCCCCGAATTGGTCTTCAACAGTGGGAAGCAAGAAGGTGTTTAAAATATCAATGTAGGTCTGCGCTGTGATCGTGCCACGCAAAACAACAAGGGGCGCAAGCCCTCTCCAGGAAAACCACGACCACACCATAACACCACCTCCGAATTTCACTGTTGGCACTACACACGCTGACAGATGACGTTCACCGGACATTCGCCATACCCACACCCTGCCATCGGATCGCCACATCGTCATTCCAAACGTTTTGCCACTGTTCAGTCGTGTAATGTTGACGCTCCTTACACCCTCTTCAAATGTCGGCGGTTTCTGTCAGTCAACAGACGAGGTCGGCCTGTACGTTTTTGTGCTGTACACGTCCCTTCACGTTTCCACTTCACTATCACATCAGAAAAAGTGTACCTAGGGATGTTTAGGAGTTTGGAAATCTCGCGTACAGACTTTTGACACAAGTGACACCCAATCACCTGACCACGTTCGAAGTCCGTCAGTTCCACGGAGCGTCCCAATGCACCTAAGATGAAAAACGTATGTTTATTGGGGTGTCCGGATACTTTTGATCACATAGTGTATGTTCCGATATAGGACGTTGTTACGCCGTGAACGCTAGGCAACTTCTTGGACACAAACCTGAGGTCCGCCTGGGTCAATATTCAACTTGGAAGTTTTCTCGTATCCTCCGTATTCACCAGAGCTTGCCCTAAGAGATATTCACATGTGCCACAAACTCAAAGGTAAGCACTTTTAACACAAATGATGAATTCAAATCAGTGAACAGCTGGTTGCGGGCACAGGACCCGACCTGGTACAACACTGGCTTATAAAAACTTGTATCACGTCCCCAAAAATGCTTGGAAAAACATGTTACTATGTAGAAAAGTAACACAAGGATTGTACAATATAAATAAAATTAATTCAACATGATCAATCGTGTGTATTGTTTTTTTTTACTTTCTCTACTACGTATAGTATGTAGGGGAAGTATTGCATTCCAACCAAAAATTCGGTACCGATATTTCACCGGAAATATATGTTTTAAGACCCCCTGAATCCAAAAAAAACATTTTTGGAAACATGTCCGTATGTGTCTGTGAACAGCATAACTCAGAAACGAACAGTCGGATAAACACCAAACTTGGTATTTAGGTTCAGTATCTTCCAGAGATGCGACACGAAGGTTTTCAAGAAAATCCCCCCACCCCAGATTACCCTTTACATGGAACATTTTTCGAAACTTTTAATTTTCTCAAAAATGTCTCTAATGATTTTGGTTAAAATTTCATATGTTTAAGATATTTTCATGACAAATAAAATGTATATCTTGAATTCTCTAGGAATGTCTCCAAAAGTATTCTTCATTGTGAACGCCCTTAGCATAACTGGTAAACCATAAGAGATAGAGAAAATTTTACTACACAAAAATGTAGATCGCGTTAAAATACACAATTTATGAAATGTAAATTTTTTTTGTTGAGAACCATTTTCGAGATATTGCTTGTTATTCCCTTAAATTTTTCAATACTTATTTTCTCAAATGGGAATTCGTTATTCATTTTTTTGTCTTGGATATGCAAAGAGTATTAATCTGTTGCAAAGGGAATGGTGCTGCACCTAGCAACCAGCTATTACGAGATACGTATATGCTTAAAGGGTACTGTATTTCTATATTGCCCTTGTAAATATATATTCCCCTTACATCTACAAGAAAATTAGCAATAAGATAGACTCTGCAAATGTTTATCTCGATTAACATGAAGTAGATGGAGAATAAGCGTTTGTAAAAGTAGTTTGTATAAGAGTAGAGAAAGTCATATGAGTGTAACACATCAGATTTTTATAAATAGGGAAACTTACTTATGTACAATATGCACTCAATAGTACTGCGAGCAGTACAACATATATTCAGGTCTTGTGAGTACTTAAATACACAATTAACAAGGTAAGATGTTTTTTGTAAAACTTCTTGAGTTTTGAAATTATAGAGTGGTCAAAGAAAAACAATAGTCACTAATGCTCGTTTCCTAAACATACCCTGTATTAATGTGACAGCCTTGTTGAATAATATAGTATTCGAATTAAATATGTAGCTTGAATTCGCTTTACTGAATGATTAAATCTAACAAACACAGTGTTACTTTCATATGACCTTCTCTTGAAACTATCATTTGCTTTTATATACCTCCCTCAAACTGTTCTTACAAACGGAATGTATTCCATTCAACCCAAAACTACAGAAATACATGTTCTAAGGCCCCCTAAATAAAACAAAAAAGCATTTTTAGAAACATGTGGGTGAACTCGAAAACTAAACTCGGATTTAAGTTTACTGCCATCCAAAGGTGTGACACACAGATTTTGAAGAAAATCCCACAGCACGAACTACCCTTTAGATGGAATATTTTTGGAAATTTTTTATTTACTAGATAACGGTTCTAACGATTTTGATTAAAATAACATACTTAAAGATATTTACATGGCAAATAAAATATATATCCTGAATTTATAGGGAATACCTATGAAGTCCTCTTCATTTTGGAAGAATTTTGTATAATTTTGTATAACTGTTAAGCGATAGACGAAAACGTCCTACACAAAACTGTAGATCTCTTTAAAACACACAATTTATTTCAAATAAGTTTTTTGTGGCATAAGCCGTTTCTAAGATATTCGTTATTGATGGTTCGAACTGATCAATCCTTGGCCATTCTCTTAAAGTGCTGTCAACATTTTGTCGTCCTCCGTGGTGTAGTGGTTACCATGCTAGTCTTTAGTTGCCGAGTTTGCGGGTTCAAACCGGCGGAGGACGATGGATTTTTTCGGAAGGAAAGTAAAGTTTGTGGTCCCGTGTCGTAGTGGCCTTGAACAAAATTTCCGGTCTTTCACGCCCAATATAGAATGGGACGCTAAGGATTATAATAGTTAAAGAGCGTCCATAAATAAAACTTAACATTCAGTTGTTTCTCGTGATGTCATGGAAACAGTATGGAATTTTAAGGCCAGTGTCCAGTTGTTAAACATTTGACTATCGCTGTTCTCTTTGTATCTATAACGAAATGTGTAATGTAGCTATTTCTGCAAAGTTTTATTTGTATTAAAGTGTAGTAGACAGAAAAATAAGCTTTAGTAAGAACAGTTTGTATAGCAACTAATAAACTACAGAGGTTAGAGAGAGTCATGTGAATATTTTTAATTAAGGGGATAACAAATCATGCATTTTCAGTGAAATCTCGATATCCTATTTTAGTGTGTAATACACTTCCTTAATTTATGATAGAAGAATTAAAAATGCCTCTCGCACTATGCAGACAGCATGCATTTCGCATTCAGCTTCAAATGCAGTAATCCAAATGTGTATTTCTCGAGAGAAGGGTTTCAAATTCACCCCAGAGATCGACTTTAGAGGATCAGGTTGCCCAAGCCAAAGCAGAGAGCCATTAAATCGCCTTACCACACTTGTGCAAATCCTGGACCGCGATACAGAGGAGTTTATTAACGAGAATTATGTAGTGGCCTCAAAGACAAACTCTATCTTTGTTGTTGTGTTGTTGTTCTGCTGGAACAAAGGGCGAGGATGTGGAAATCTCTTATCTTAGTCTGTACGGGTAGCCACATTACCACCTTGGGTATTGTTGCTACGCCGACCACCCTCGCAATCTGGATGCTGCTGAATTCGTCCTCTCCTTGCAGATATGAAGCACGTTTTTGCTTTCTCCTACCTTAGGGGGAACGTTGTGTTCAAGCAAGCATTTGGTATCTAGATTTCAAAACAAGTACATGTATTTGTGGGGCCACCGCACTAAAAAACCTAATATATAAACTTATTTTTCTTTCTCTACACTTAGCTATACTAAAACTAGTCTCATCCTTAAAAAGACAGTATGGAGGTAAATGGGACACTGTCTCTATCTAACGCATGCATATTGCCATTAGCTTTGTCCTTTTCTACTCCTACGGTGTCGCCAAGTTCGAGTAAATATTCAGTTTTGTTATATGTTTTTTTTTTTTACTTTCTCTACTATGTATAGTAAGTAGGGGAAGTATTGTATTCCACACAAAAATTCAATACCGAGATTTCACCGGAAATACATGTTTTGAGACCCCATGAATCCAAAAAAAAACATTTTTGGAAACATGTCTGTCTGTCTGTCTGTGAACAGCATAACTCACAAACGAACAGTCGGATAAACACCAAACTTGGTATTTAGGTTTAGTATCTTACAGAGATGCGACACAAAGGTTTTCAAGAAAATCCCCCCTCCCCAGATTACCCTTTACATGGAAGATTTTTCGAAACTTTTAATTTTCTCAAAAATGGCTCTATCAATTTTGATTAAAATATAATTTGTTTAAGATATTTTTATGACAAATGAAACGTATATCTCGAATTTTCTGGGATTGTCTGCAAAAGTATTCTTCATTGTGAGCGACTTTTGCATAACTGGTAAACCATAAGAAATAGACAAAATTTTACTACAACAAAAATGTAGATCGTGTTAAAATACACAATTTATGTCATATACATTTTTTTGTTGAGTGGACCATTTTCGAGATATTACTTGTTATTCCCTTACATTTTCCAATACTTTACTTTTTCTCAAATTCGTTATTCATTTTTTTTATGTCCTGGATTGCAAAGACAATGGAATACGCCACATAGCAACCGGGCTTAAAAGATTTGACTATCACTTAAAACCTACCATATTCCCTTGCATCTACAAGAAAATTAGCAATAAGATTAACATCTCGATTAACATGAAGCATATGGAGAATAAGCGCTTGTAAAAATAATTTGTACAAGAGTAGAGAAAGTCATGTGAGTGTAACACATCAGATTTTTTTAAATGAAATGTATTCGGAAAATTCTATACCTATGCAGTAGATAATTCAGCCAGCGAGAAACGTTTTTGTCATCGAGCTTATAACAGGGACCAAGTGAGAGAAAAAGTTTAGGAGGGTTGGAGACAGAAGACAGAACACTTTAACTTCAATCATTCATAGTGTATGTAAAAAAAATTCATCCATGCCTTCAGCTGACAGGCGCGAGGTAAAAGGCACTATAGGCTATTATCAGTTGTAAGGAAGTGTGTACGTTTATAAATTTACTTTAATATTTATAGTTATGGGGAGAAGCTAGGGGAAAGGAAATGCTGGTAAAATAAGAAGGAACGCAAAATAATAATGGTGTTACACTATTCAAGTAAAGTGAGTGTTAGTAAGGCAGTAAAAGAAATAGCTAAGGCTACCAGATATTCAGAAATAATAAGTTATGGAATAAAAATCTGATTTTCTGCACACACATCACTTTCTGTACTCTTATACAAGCTATTTTTATAAACGCTTTATCTCCAACTACTTCATGTTAATCGAGATAAGTATTTGCATACATCACCTTATTGCTAATTTTCTTGTAGGTGCAAGGGGAATGTGGTAGGCTTTAAGCGATAGTCAAATATTTTAAGAGCTGGTTGCTATGTGGAGCATTTCATTCTCTTTGCATGTCCAGAACATAAAAAAACCAATAACGAATTCCCATTTGAGAAAAAGTAAAACTACTGGAAAATTCAAACAAATAACAACAAGGAATATCTCGGAAATGGTTCACTCGACAAAAAAATATATGTGACATAAATGGTGTTTTTTTTAACGAGAACTTCGGTTTTGTATAGTAAAATTTGTCAATACCTTATGGTTTAGCAGTAATCAAAAATTCATTCAGTATCTAGAGGACTTTTGGAGACATTCCCAGAAAACTCAAGATATACATTTCATTTGACATGAAAATATCTTAAACATATGATGCTTTAATCAAATCCGTTAGAGCAATTTTTGAGAAAATCAAAATTTTCAAAGAATTTTCTATGTAAAGGGTAGTCTTTGGTGAGGAGTATTTTCTTGAAAAACATTGTATCACATCCATGGAACATACTAAACTCAAATACTCTGTTTGGTATTTATCCGAATTTTCGTTTTTGAGTTATGCTGTTCACAGACAGCCATACTTCGGACATTTTCCAAAAATGCTTTATTTGGATTAAGGCACCACAAAACAGCATTTCCGGTGAAATCTCGGTATCGAATTTTTGGATGAAATGCAATACTTCCCCTACTTACTATACGTAGAAGAGAAAGTAAAAAAATCTGATGTGTTACACTCACATGACTTTCTCTAGTCTTGTAAAAACTATTTTTACACACTCTTATTCTTCATCTATTTCGTATTAATCGAAATAAACATGTGCAGAAACGATCTTTTGACATGCAAAGAGAATTACATGTTACACATAGCGACCAGTTCTAAACATACTTGACTATCGCTTAAGGCGTACTATGTTCCCCTTGTTTTGTATTTGCAAGGGTAATATAGAAATACAGTAGCCTTTAAGCATAGACATATCTCTTAATAGCTGGTTGCTAGGCGCAGCACCATTCTCTTTGCCACAGATTAATACTCTTTGCATATCCAAGACAAAAAAATGAATAACGAATTCCCATTTGAGAGAATAAGTATTGAAAAATTTAAGGGAATAACAAGCAATATCTCGAAAATGGTTCACTCAACAAAAAAAATGTATATGCAAAAGCCGTTCACAATGAAGAATACTTTTGGAGACATTCCCAGAGAATTCAAGATATACATTTTATTTGCATTGGAAATATCTTAAACATATGATATTTTAATCAAAATCGTTAGAGCCATTTTTGAGAAAA